>CM045743.1:13106439-13266439 GCA_024760905.1 Plotosus lineatus
GACTTGGCCTTATCAGCAAAGAAAAGTGAGCTGGGCAATCTAAAGTAAGAGTTATGGGTCCCCCCCCCCCTTTTTTTTTTTTTTTTTTTTAAAGCGTGAGGATCATGTTACTGGCTTCATGGTGCTCTTCTCCTTTCTGCATTTCCCTTTTTTCCAGGGGTCGCTACAGTGAATCATCTGAACCTCACGTTTGATTTGGCTTAGGTTTTTATGTCAGATGCCCTTCCTGACACAATCCTTTAGCAAAGGGACAGAAGCACACTGAAGGCTATGCAGCTACTCTTTATGAAAGTCAGCAATGGTTCTTTTACATGAACCTTTCACCGTAGATAGTGAGAGAAGTGGCCGGCCTTTGATAACCCAGTTAGCTGCACTGGGGGAACAGTGACAACTTTGTGGCGAGTGGGATTTGAAATTCCGTCAAAGTTTAAAACGAGGATTGTGGGGTTTTTTTTTTGTGTTGTTTTTTTTTTAAACTTTGTGTAGCTTTATTCATATTTTTGAAATGGCAATTTGATTAATATTTAGGACGTCTGAAGTAGTAACACTGACAAATTGAGTTTTCGTCTGCCAAACATTATCTCGAGTCAGTGAGGTGGACAATGTCTATTAACCTGAGGTTACAAGCAAGTCAGCTTTCACAGTTTCCGTATAGTGTGTGTGTGTATATAAGAAATACAATTACGTGGTAATTTGCCATAATCGATGTGGAATAAAGCACTTCATGCTTGTGTTTTTATAGGAAAGTAATTGACTTGTGCAGGACCATAAACTACTTTGTGTAGTGTTAGTGTCAAACCAGAGCATGAACGATATACTGTACAGGGATCCCTCTCTACTTCCCGCTTCATTTCATGTGGCTTCAGTGCATCGCTTTTTTTTTTTTTTTTTTTTTTTAAATATTCATCGAATTAAAACCAAAGGATATTAAGGAATAATATGGGGAAAAGTTAAGGAAAATGGCACAAAAACAAGGCCAATTATGTAAAAAAATCCCTAAACTAACAAAAAACGACCTAAATTCTCCCATCAAAGCTAGTTACATTGTTGTGAGGTGCACATCTGCGTGCGTGCACGTGCATCTACACACGAGCGTTTGTATGCGTGTATTTATTTTATTTACATCTTATGCATTATTTTTTTAATGTTTAATTTTTATAAGCATTTATAGCATTGAATATATTTATTGATATGATATACACTTACCCGTACGTATATGTCAGTCAGGGGGAGTGATCCTACTTCGCAGATGTCGATGGTCACGTGGGGATCTCGGTTCCAATTAATTGTGGAAAGTGAGGGATCGCTATACTGATAGGAGTTTGCAAATTTATCACTGGCGAATATTGTGGCTATTTTATTTATCAGAAAACAGCAAAAATGTTCTTTTATGTATCCGTGATGCAGCTCTGGTGTGTCTTATCATGTTCGCTGTGTGTTGCAAGTGAACAGTGTTGAAGGGAGCATTTGTATTTCTATCTGCACCAACTATACAGTCCTCTTAATTATCCATTTGATGATTGATTAGTCTTTCATTAGCTCAAAATAATAATTTGTTTGAGCCACGTCTACAGATAATCGCAGTGGTTCTAAGCAGAACTAAGTTGGCCCTGACTGATCCAGATTGGATTCTTCCGCTCAGCATCAGAAGCACCCTACCATTGACTACATTGAGTGGTCTTCTGCCAAAGTGAAATTCTTTGTGCTGCTCCCCCTGAAAGAAAAAACAGAACTCTGTTAACCAGTTTGGGTTCAACATCAGCCAGCCCACCTTGGGTGGCCCTACCAGATTACTGGAGACAAAAGTTTTCCTGTCCATCCACGAAACAGTTGTGGACAGTACATGTCTCTTTCATCTGATAGCATAGCCTGATGAGGCAATCCCAAACTGTTGCCACTTCTACGCAAGCTATGACGAGGGGTTGGAATTTGGTGGAAGTAGTCCTCTTTAAATTATAAATAAATTGCCTGAGTCAGCTCAATAATTCACTCAAACGAACTGTACATAGCAGATTTACAATGCTTGTATTAATTATTTAAATCTGTAATTTAAAACTTGGATATATATTGGATATATATTTGACATGAAAGTGTAGTAATCTGATCTGAAGTGGAAAAACGTCAAAGGTCATGTCCTTTACACTTCAAAAACGATTGCAGAATACTCGGTTAGATCACAAGCTCAGGTTGCTGTCTGTGTGAGGTGTTACGGGTCCCCTTGGTTTCCATGTGACTTTTCTCTTGCATACCCAACATACTTAGATTCTTGAATTGTTCCCAGGATTCCCAGCGAGCCTGACCAGAATGAAGTTCTTGATAACCAAGTGATCCAAATTGTCCTTTTTTTTTTTTCTGGGTGGGAAAGACAAACCGAGGACAATCGCCATAAATGTTGACTTGTCAATCATTATAATATGCAATGGGTTAGAAATTACTCTAGCAACTTCACGTCCTCTGACCCCCAATGGCTTCCTCATCGGCCGAGGTTTGCGATCATGGTCGGACTAAGCTGACCCTCAGTGCCTCATGCCTTCATTTTACCTCGTTAATGCTTTTGATCCGATTGCTCTCTCACTTATTCGCTTGAAAGCTCCACACCAACTGATCAGGGTGATTTATTGTGTTTGACTCGGCCATTGTATCTGCGATACCAATCTCATGTTTTGGTTGAAGCAACAGAAACAACCACGGCCCAGGTGTGTCAAAAAACAAACAGGAAGTCAAGCAAGTGTTGGAATTTTGGTTACATTTCAGTGCTCCAAGTTGATCCAGTATTCTGACCGATCTCCTGATGGAGTTCATTTCCTGGCCAGAGTCTTGACCGGGATCACTGGGTGTCACCACCATCTCTGACCATTCCTATTATTTACCTGTATGCTTGGTGCTGTTGCCATGGTTACAAAGAGGAAGTGCCAGGATGTAATGAATAGTGTTGCTTCCTCACAAGCCATGAATATCCAGAGGGAAAACAGCTGTGGATTCTATTCCGAGAGAGAGAGACAACGTCAGAATGACGGAGTGGCATGATAAGTTATCCATCTCATGCTCTCGCTACCATGTTTGCACATCCCGTCATTCCTTAGGCATCCTGTACTGTAAGAAAAGTGCTGCAAAGGTGGCCACGGCTCTCATGTTGTATTAAAATATGAAGGTATCAGATTCTGGATGAAGCGTCGGGTGTTCCTTTTTACTTGCTCTGTGCACATGTTTACGACTCCGTGGCATTTCCTATGCAACTAGTCTGACTCATGGGGTTTTCATGTGTCGAACATTTAATCAGTTAATGCGAACCCATACGCTGCTTTGCATTGCTTTATAATCGGTTTAAGTATGTTGGCTGTGATTCGAATATAACCCCAGACATTGTCCTGTGTTCTCTTACAGGTTTCTTTTTTGACTCTTACTTAAGCGTCCCCTTCGGTCTGGTCCGAGGCCTTGTCTTTTCCTCCACGTTGTCGCCGCAGCTATCTGCCGCGCCCTATGGAGGACTAGCTGGGCGCCTCGTCAAACCAAGGGACACGAAGAGCCGAACGCCAGGAGGAGATTCCGACACGCAGCAGCAGGGAAGACCGAGAGAGGACAGAGGATGTCGTCGACCAGAGGTCAAAACCCTCACGGACTCAAACAGATTGGGCTGGACCAAATCTGGGATGACCTGCGAGCGGGCATTCAGCAGGTGTACACGCGCCAGAGCATGGCCAAGTCACGCTATATGGAGCTCTACACGTATCCTGTGTCCTTGCTTCAGTTATTGTGAGACCGAGTCAGTTGGAATGGCGAGGCTTGAATTCAAGAGTACTTTAACAGTTAATTTTCTATAACAGCAGCTCCTCTGACTGGCATTCCAGTCATGTTCTCTTATTAAAACACCTTTTTCTTCTAATCTCTTAATTTTAGAAAGCTCTTCTTCGTCCACTCAAAGCATTTATACCCCTCCCCCCATTTTCTGCCTAATTTAGTCATATCTAATTCCCACCCATCCCTGTCACACAGCCACCATCTACCAGGGATGGGCGAAAGCATGCACGTCCCCCCTCCGTGTCTTGCAATGCTAGCTAGCCACCTCTTTTTGAACTGTAGCACATGCATGTTTGGGGACAGTCTAACATACTTGGTACTAAAGTGCAACCCCCCACCCCCCCACAGACACCCCTGCCTGGCTGGTGATCGCTGTAAGTGACCGGGAAGTGAGCTTATGCTATCCATCACTTCAAAAAATTTTTTGCATGTTTCTTCAAGGTCATCACAAGTCGATGCTATGACCCCACCCATGCTCACCAAGATTCTTTGAAATAGTGGAGATTAACAGATTGTGCATGAGTGGAAACCAGGGCTAATTGCTAATGCTATGGGTTTGTTTTGTTTTTTTAACTATTGTAAATAATTTCATTAATGTGCACCAGTGTTCCCTCTAAGTTTTCATCTGTCTGGGCAGACACACAAGCTCCTTGAGCACACTGAGGACCATGGTGAGCAACATGAGATGTGCATGCTGTGGCCACGCACACCTGCACGGCGCATATGGGCAGGGCACATTCGCAAGCACTGGCAATGCTATGATTGGCAGCGTAGTGCAAGTGAACCGTATCATCATTGGCTGGACACCCGTCACTGACTGAGTTATATTGCAAAATGGTACAGAAAACAATATTATTGGTCTAATTAATCAGATTAGATTAGGTCTGATATTAAGACGTTTCTGTTGAATTTTATTTTATGCGCTGCATAGGTTTTCTTGTGCGCTGAGAATTTGCAAGCAGTGCGCGATTACGCAAGCACGCAGCTGAGAGGGAACAATGATGTGCACACACATACCAGGTTAATGCTTGTTTATTTTATATAATTCAATTTTATTTATCTTTTCTCATTTTACAGTCCACAAAGTTTTTTTTTGTTTGTTTGTTTTTTGCTTAGCAAAGTAATTGTATTAAATTTAATGAATTATTTGGTGACACAGTGGCATAGTGGTTAGCATGTCTGCCTCTGGATTCAAGTACCAGGCTCGGCAGGGGGCATTTCCTGTATGCAGTTTGCATGTTTTTTTTTTCTCTCCTTGCGTGGGTTTCCTCAAAGTACTTTGGTTTCCTCTCACAGTTTAAAGACATGCTCATTATGCTACCTGACTTTTCCAAATTGCTTCTAGGTCCGGATTTTCCAAATGTTTTTAGGAAACCTCTCATAAAGTAAGAGTAGCTTGGAGAAAAATTCTGTCGCGCTACATTGGGGTCGGTGGTGTAGTGGTTAAGGTGCTGTGCTCATGATCAGGAGGTTGTGTGTTCAAATTCCAGTTAGACCCTCACTGTGCTAAGACTCCTGAGCAAGGTTTCAACCACAAGTGTGCCTCTGTTCACCCAGCAGTATAAATGGGTACCAGGAAAAATATACTGGGTGGGAAGGTGACCTGCGATGGACTAGCATCCCATCCAGGCGGAGTTGTACTCCTGGTCGCTTTACGCGACGGAAACCGGGGATAAGCCCCGGCCTAGATGAGTCACTATGGCTCAGGTGTAAAAAGCCCAAAGGACTTTACCCTGCCTTACATTGGGGGTTCTGAGGAAATTGAACTCATGTTGTGGCTTCTGGTGCAATAAAATCACAACTTGCCTGATAATTTGAAGTAGTTTTAGGATCAATTTTAGGAAAACACTTGATTTTTATTTCTCTATTCTGTGTCACTCCTTAAAGTCTGACTCTACTCCTCACTCATAATAATCTTTGGTCCCAATACAGTCAAGAGTACTGTTGACATCCTCTAAATTTTCTGAGCATCCACATTGTCAATTAAATCTAAAGGTTCCTCTATCTCTAAAAACATGTTTAATCAACCATTTTTATAACCCACAATTAAATTTAAAAATGTACAAATTTAGCACACAGTTATACAACTATTTGCATTGAAATGCAAGAAATGTCTGAGGTATTGTTTTGTACAATTATTTACAAGCAATCAGGTTTCACAAAAAAATATGTCTCTCTGTAGAACGGTTCCTGTCCCCCACAAAACAGACATCACAGTTTGGCATTTCCATGGATGGAGCCCTGTGCCCCACACACACATGCACACGAGCTCTGTCCAGGGATCGACTCCTCCTCTGTCCACCTGATGGCAGTGTTTACATGCAGGCTGCTTTGTTGTGTGGATGGTTCTGGTCAGTTGAGGCGAGTAAGGGGTGTGTCATGCCACCCCACCCCACCCCAAACCACTTTTTGCTTAGCTCGGTATGCAAAGCATAGCATGTTTATTGGAACAAATCTTCCATACCAGTTTTAACAGTACAAACATGATGATAACATCCAGAAAAAAAGGATGGCATAAATTACTTTTCATAATTCTGATTTTAATTGGATGATCAACACCATTTAAAGCTGGGATATAGTTTGAAGTCTGCACTTCTGACTCAGGTTGAAATTGAGACTCTAAGAATGCCTGTTCCTTCTAAGTGATTTTAAGTCACGTCGTTTGGACAAGCCAGTGCGTCCCAAGACTCCAGAAAGGATTTTTCTGATGGATTAGAGAAGCCTGCTGCGGTCAGAGACCTGCCCTGTGATATCACAGGCACTTTTGGAAATGCCTGCTCTAGGTGTTTTTCTGTGAATGGTTGTGTTCTGGCCCTGAGATGGTCGAGTGAGCTGTTTGGGGTGTACCCTGCCTTCACTGAGTGTTGACAGAGGGGCTCCACCCTCCTTGTGAACCTTAGAAGTTTAAGTGGTTTTGGCAAGTGAGTGAGGGGTGGGATGAGTAATTATTTATTGTTAAAGGTCTGATAAAACTCATGTTTTGTCATAAATAGTCGATGCTGCTGGGACGTAATGGAATTGTTGTAGCCTGTGGTTGGTATCTGTGTTTGTCCTTGACCCTATGTTTTACAGTCATGTGTATAATTACTGCACCAGCGTGCACCAGTCAAACCAGGCCCGCGGGCCGGGCATCCCCCAATCCAAACCTTCCAAAAAGGCACCTGCTCCAGGAGGGGCGCAGTTTGTTGGCCTCGAGCTCTACAAGAGATTAAAGGAGTTTCTGAAGAATTACCTTACGAACTTACTAAAGGTAGGACAGATATTTAGAAGCCTTCTTAAGATGCTGCTGAGAAACTGAAGAGCTGATTATGAACTGGTTGAACTCCTCCCATACTCAGGACGGAGAGGACTTGATGGATGAGAGCGTTCTGAAGTTCTACACACAGCAGTGGGAGGATTACCGGTTCTCCAGCAAAGTGCTCAATGGTATCTGTGCCTACCTCAACCGCCACTGGGTGCGCCGCGAGTGTGACGAGGGCCGAAAGGGGATCTACGAGATCTACTCGGTGAGGGCCTTGGTGTAGGAGGGGAGAGAGAGAGAGAAAAGCTGGCATGCCTTGTTGTGTATGTGATCGTGTGTGAGAATGTTTGTTTTTGTGTGCGTGTGAAGGAGAGCAAGATCATGTGTTTGTGTGTGTGAGATGTGTGCAAGTGCATGGACTCGAGTGTGAGAAACCTTGAGTGCATGTGTGTTAGAGCCTGTGCAAGACCACGTGTGTGTGTGTGTGTGTGTGTGTGTGTGTGTCGCGATACAGGGCTCGTGCGCGTGTGCGTGGCGGCACAGGGCTCGTGCGCGTGTGCGTGGCGGCACAGGGCTCGTGCGCGTGTGCGTGGCGGCACAGGGCTCGTGCGCGTGTGCGTGGCGGCACAGGGCTCGTGCGCGTGTGCGTGGCGGCACAGGGCTCGTGCGCGTGTGCGTGGCGGCACAGGGCTCGTGCGCGTGTGCGTGGCGGCACAGGGCTCGTGCGCGTGTGCGTGGCGGCACAGGGCTCGTGTGTGTGTGGCGGCACAGGGCTCGTGTGTGTGTGGCGGCACAGGGCTCGTGTGTGTGTGGCGGCACAGGGCTCGTGTGTGTGTGGCGGCACAGGGCTCGTGTGTGTGTGGCGGCACAGGGCTCGTGTGTGTGTGGCGGGACAGGGCTCGTGTGTGTGTGTGGCGGCACAGGGCTCGTGTGGGTGTGGCGGCACAGGCGGTCTGTGTGTGTGTGGCGGCACAGGGCTCGTGTGTGTGTGTGGCGGCACAGGGCTCGTGTGTGTGTGTGGCGGCACAGGGCTCGTGTGTGTGTGTGGCGGCACAGGGCTCGTGTGTGTGTGTGGCGGCACAGGGCTCGTGTGTGTGTGTGGCGGCACAGGGCTCGTGTGTGTGTGTGGCGGCACAGGGCTCGTGTGTGTGTGTGGCGAGGCCCCGGTCGGTCGGTCTGTGTGTGTGTGTGGCGAGGCCCCGGTCGGTCGGTCTGTGTGTGTGTGGCGAGGCCCCGGTCGGTCGGTCTGTGTGTGTGGCGAGGCCCCGGTCGGTCGGTCTGTGTGTGTGGCGAGGCCCCGGTCGGTCGGTCTGTGTGTGTGTGTGGCGAGGCCCCGGTCGGTCGGTCTGTGTGTGTGTGTGGCGAGGCCCCGGTCGGTCGGTCTGTGTGTGTGTGTGGCGAGGCCCCGGTCGGTCTGTGTGTGTGTGTGGCGAGGCCCCGGCGGTCTGTGTGTGTGTGTGGCGAGGCCCCGGCGGTCTGTGTGTGTGTGTGGCGAGGCCCGGTCGGTCGGTCTGTGTGTGTGTGTGTGGCGAGGCCCGGTCGGTCTGTGTGTGTGTGTGTGTGTGTGTGTGGCGAGGCTCCGGCGGTCTGTGTGTGTGTGTGTGTGTGTGGCGAGGCTCCGGCGGTCTGTGTGTGTGTGTGGCGAGGCTCCGGCGGTCTGTGTCTGTGTGTGGCGAGGCCCGGTCGGTCTGTGTGTGTGTGTGTGTGGCGAGGCCCGGTCGGTCTGTGTGTGTGTGTGTGTGTGTGGCGAGGCCCCGGTCGGTCGGTGTGTGTGTGTGTGTGTGTGTGGCAAGGCCCCGGTCGGTCGGTCTGTGTGTGTGTGTGTGTGGCGAGGCCCCGGTCGGTCTGTGTGTGTGTGTGTGTGTGGCGAGGCCCCGGTCGGTCTGTGTGTGTGTGTGTGTGTGGCGACGCCCCGTCGGTCTGTGTGTGTGTGTGTGTGTGTGTGTGTGGCGAGGCCCGGTCGGTCGGTCTGTGTGTGTGTGTCTGGCGAGGCCCCGGTCGGTCGGTCTGTGTGTGTGTGTCTGGCGAGGCCCCGGTCGGTCGGTCTGTGTGTGTGTGTCTGGCGAGGCCCCGGTCGGTCGGTCTGTGTGTGTGTGTGTCTGGCGAGGCCCCGGTCGGTCGGTCTGTGTGTGTGTGTGTGGGGGGGACCCGGTCGGTCTGTGTGTGTGTGTGTGTGTGGCGAGGCCCCGGTCGGTGTGTGTGTGTGTGTGTGTGTGTGGCGAGGCCCCGGTCGGTCTGTGTGTGTGTGTGTGTGTGTGTGTGTGTGTGTGGCGAGGCCCCGGTCGGTCTGTGTGTGTGTGTGTGTGTGTGTGGCGAGGCCCCGGTCGGTCTGTGTGTGTGGCGAGGCCCCGGTCGGTCTGTGTGTGTGTGTGTGTGTGTGGCGAGGCCCCGGTCGGTCTGTGTGTGTGTGTGTGTGTGTGGCGAGGCCCCGGTCGGTCTGTGTGTGTGTGTGTGTGTGTGGCGAGGCCCGGTCGGTCTGTGTGTGTGTGTGTGTGTGTGGCGAGGCCCGGTCGGTCTGTGTGTGTGTGTGTGTGGGGCGAGGCCCGGTCGGTCTGTGTGTGTGTGTGTGTGTGTGGCGAGGCCCGGTCGGTCTGTGTGTGTGTGTGTGTGGCGAGGCCCCGGTCGGTCTGTGTGTGTGTGCGAGGCCCGGTCGGTCTGTGTGTGTGTGTGTCGAGGCCCGGTCGGTCTGTGTGTGTGTGTGTGTGTGTGTGGCGAGGCCCGGTCGGTCTGTGTGTGTGTGTGTGTGTGGCGAGGCCCGGTGGGTCTGTGTGTGTGTGTGTGTGTGTGGCGAGGCCCGGTCGGTCTGTGTGTGTGTGTGTGTGTGGCGAGGCCCGGTCGGTCTGTGTGTGTGTGTGTGTGGCGAGGCCCGGTCGGTCTGTGTGTGTGTGTGTGTGTGTGTGGCGAGGCCCGGTCGGTCTGTGTGTGTGTGTGTGTGGCGAGGCCCGGTCGGTCTGTGTGTGTGTGTGTGTGGCGAGGCCCGGTCGGTCTGTGTGTGTGTGTGCGAGGCCCGGTCGGTCTGTGTGTGTGTGTGTGTGTGTGTGTGTGGCGAGGCCCGGTCGGTGTGTGTGTGTGTGTGTGTGTGTGGCGAGGCCCGGTCGGTCTGTGTGTGTGTGTGTGTGTGGCGAGGCCCGGTCGGTCTGTGTGTGTGTGTGTGTGTGGCGAGGCGCCGGTCGGTCTGTGTGTGTGTGTGTGTGTGTGTGTGTGGCGAGGCCCCGGTCGGTCTGTGTGTGTGTGTGTGGCGAGGCCCCGGTCGGTCTGTGTGTGTGTGTGTATGTGTGGCGAGGCCCCGGTCGGTCTGTGTGTGTGTGTGTGTGTGTGTGGCGAGGCCCGGTCGGTCTGTGTGTGTGTGTGTGTGTGTGGCGAGGCCCGGTCGGTCTGTGTGTGTGTGTGTGTGTGTGTGGCGAGGCCCGGTCGGTCTGTGTGTGTGTGTGTGTGGCGAGGCCCGGTCGGTGTGTGTGTGTGTGTGTGGCGAGGCCCGGTCGGTCTGTGTGTGTGTGTGTGTGTGGCGAGGCCCGGTCGGTCTGTGTGTGTGTGTGTGTGTGTGTGGCGAGGCCCGGTCGGTCTGTGTGTGTGTGTGTGTGTGGCGAGGCCCCGGTCGGTCTGTGTGTGTGTGTGTGGCGAGGCCCCGGTCGGTCGGTCTGTGTGTGTGTGTGGCGAGGCCCCGGTCGGTCGGTCTGTGTGTGTGTGTGTGGCGAGGCCCCGGTCGGTCGGTCTGTGTGTGTGTGTGTGGCGAGGCCCCGGTCGGTCGGTCTGTGTGTGTGGCGAGGCCCCGGTCGGTCGGTCTGTGTGTGTGTGTGGCGAGGCCCCGGTCGGTCGGTGTGTGTGTGTGTGGCGAGGCCCGGTCGGTCTGTGTGTGTGTGCGAGGCCCGGTCGGTCTGTGTGTGTGTGTGTGTGTGTGTGTGTGTGGCGAGGCCCGGTCGGTCTGTGTGTGTGTGTGTGTGTGGCGAGGCCCGGTCGGTCTGTGTGTGTGTGTGTGTGTGGCGAGGCCCGGTCGGTCTGTGTGTGTGTGTGGCGAGGCCCGGTCGGTCTGTGTGTGTGTGTGCGAGGCCCGGTCGGTCTGTGTGTGTGTGTGGCGAGGCCCCGGTCGGTCTGTGTGTGTGTGTGTGGCGAGGCCCCGGTCGGTCGGTCTGTGTGTGTGTGTGTGGCGAGGCCCCGTCGGTCTGTCTGTGTGTGTGTGTGTGTGGCGAGGCCCCGTCGGTCTGTGTGTGTGTGTGTGTGTGGCGAGGCCCGGTCGGTCTGTGTGTGTGTGTGTGTGTGTGCGAGGCCCGGTCGGTCTGTGTGTGTGTGTGTGGCGAGGCCCGGTCGGTCTGTGTGTGTGTGTGTGTGGCGAGGCCCCGGTCGGTCTGTGTGTGTGTGTGCGAGGCCCCGGCTCGGTGTGTGTGTGTGGCGAGGCCCGGTCGGTCTGTGTGTGTGTGTGTGTGGCGAGGCCCAGTCGGTCTGTGTGTGTGTGTGTGTGAGGCGGTGTGTGTGTGTGTGTGTGGCGAGGCCCGGTCGGTCTGTGTGTGTGTGTGGCGAGGCCCGGTCGGTCTGTGTGTGTGTGTGTGTGGCGAGGCCCGGTCGGTCTGTGTGTGTGTGCGAGGCCCGGTCGGTCTGTGTGTGTGGCGAGGCCCAGTCGGTCTGTGTGTGTGTGTGGCGAGGCCCGGTCGGTCTGTGTGTGTGTGTGTGTGGCGGCGCAGGCCCCGGTCGGTCTGTGTGTGTGTGTGTGGCGAGGCCCGGTCGGTCTGTGTGTGTGTGTGTGTGTGTCTGTGTGGCGAGGCCCAGTCGGTCTGTGTGTGTGTGTGTGTGTGGCGAGGCCCGGTCGGTCTGTGTGTGTGTGTGTGTGTGTGTGTGGCGAGGCCCGGTCGGTCTGTGTGTGTGTGTGTGCGAGGCCCGGTCGGTCGGTCTGTGTGTGTGTGTGTGTGTGTGTGTGTGTGGCGAGGCCCGGTCGGTCTGTGTGTGTGTGGCGAGGCCCGGTCGGTCTGTGTGTGTGTGTGTGTGTGTGTGTGGCGAGGCCCGGTCGGTCTGTGTGTGTGTGGCGAGGCCCCGGTCGGTCGGTCTGTGTGTGTGTGTGGCGAGGCCCCGGCGGTCTGTGTGTGTGTGTGGCGAGGCCCCGGTCGGTCGGTCTGTGTGTGTGTGTGTGTGGCGAGGCCCCGGTCGGTCGGTCTGTGTGTGTGTGTGTGTGGCGAGGCCCGGTCGGTCTGTGTGTGTGTGTGTGTGTGGCGAGGCCCGGTCGGTCTGTGTGTGTGTGTCTGGCGAGGCCCCGGTCGGTCGGTCTGTGTGTGTGTGTGGCGAGGCCCCGGTCGGTCGGGCTGTGTGTGTGTGTGTGTGGGGCGAGGCCCCGGCGGTCTGTGTGTGTGTGTGTGGGGCGAGGCCCCGTCGGTCTGTGTGTGTGTGTGCGAGGCCCCGGCGGTCTGTGTGTGTGTGTGTGGGGCGAGGCCCCGTCGGTCTGTGTGTGTGTGTGGCGAGGCCCCGGTCGGTCTGTGTGTGTGTGTGGCGAGGCCCCGGTCGGTCTGTGTGTGTGTGTGGCGAGGCCCCGGTCGGTCTGTGTGTGTGTGTGGCGAGGCCCCGGTCGGTCTGTGTGTGTGTGTGTGGCGAGGCCCCGGTCGGTCTGTGTGTGTGTGGCGAGGCCCCGGCGGTGTGTGTGTGTGTGTGGCGAGGCCCCGGCGGTCTGTGTGTGTGTGGGGCGAGGCCCCGGCGGTCTGTGTGTGTGTGGGGCGAGGCCCCGGCGGTGTGTGTGTGTGGGGCGAGGCCCCGTCCGTCTGTGTGTGTGTGTGTGTGTGTGTGTGGCGAGGCCCGGTCGGTCGGTGTGTGTGTGTGTGGCGAGGCCCCGGCGGTCTGTGTGTGTGTGTGGCGAGGCCCCGGCGGTCTGTGTGTGTGTGTGGCGAGGCCCCGGCGGTCTGTGTGTGTGTGTGGCGAGGCCCCGGCGGTCTGTGTGTGTGTGTGGCGAGGCCCCGGTCGGTCGGTCTGTGTGTGTGTGTGTGTGGCAAGGCCCCGGTCTGTGTGTGTGTGGCGAGGCCCCGGTCGGTCCGGTGTGTGTGTGTGTGTGTGTGGCGAGGCCCGGTCGGTCTGTGTGTGTGTGTGGCGAGGACCCGGTCGGTCGGTCTGTGTGTGTGGCGAGGACCCGGTCGGTCGGTCTGTGTGTGTGGCGAGGACCCGGTCGGTCGGTCTGTGTGTGTGGCGAGGACCCGGTCGGTCGGTCTGTGTGTGTGGCGAGGACCCGGTCGGTCGGTCTGTGTGTGTGTGTGGCGAGGCCCCGGTCGGTCTGTGTGTGTGTGTGTGTGTGTGTGTGGCGAGGCCCCGGTCGGTCTGTGTGTGTGTGTGGCGAGGCCCGGTCGGTCTGTGTGTGTGTGTGTGGCGAGGCCCGGTCGGTCTGTGTGTGTGTGGCGAGGCCCGGTCGGTCTGTGGGGGTGTGTGGCGAGGCCCCGGCGGTGTGTGTGTGTGTGTGGCGAGGCCCGGGCGGTCTGTGTGTGTGTGGGGCGAGGCCCCGGTCGGTCTGTGTGTGTGTGTGTGGCGAGGCCCGGTCGGTCTGTGTGTGTGTGTGGCGAGGCCCGGTCGGTCTGTGTGTGTGTGTGTGGCGAGGCCCGGTCGGTCTGTGTGTGTGTGGCGAGGCCCGGTCGGTCTGTGTGTGTGTGTGGCGAGGCCCGGTCGGTCTGTGTGTGTGTGTGGCGAGGCCCGGAGTCGGTGTGTGTGTGTGTGTGCGAGGCCCCGGCGGTCTGTGTGTGTGTGTGTGGGGCGAGGCCCCGTCGGTCTGTGTGTGTGTGGGGCGAGGCCCCGGCGGTCTGTGTGTGTGTGTGGCGAGGCCCCGGCGGGCTGTGTGTGTGTGTGGCGAGGCCCCGGTCGGTCGGTCGGTCGGTGTGTGTGTGTGGCGAGGCCCCGGTCGGTCGGTCTGTGTGTGTGTGTGTGTGTGTGTGGCGAGGCCCCGGCGGTCTGTGTGTGTGTGTGGCGGGGCCCCGTCGGTCTGTGTGTGTGTGGCGAGGCCCTCGGTCTGTGTGTGTGTGTGGCGAGGCCCGGTCGGTCTGTGTGTGTGTGTGTGTGTGTGTGGCGAGGCCCGGTCGGTCTGTGTCTGTGTGTGTGTGTGGCGAGGCCCCGGTCGGTCTGTGTGTGTGTGTGGCGAGCCCCGGTCGGTCTGTGTGTGTGTGGCGAGGCCCCGGCGGTCTGTGTGTGTGGGGCGAGGCCCCGGCGGTGTGTGTGTGTGGGGCGAGGCCCCGTCCGTCTGTGTGTGTGTGGCGAGGCCCCGTCCGTCTGTGTGTGTGTGGCGAGGCCCCGTCCGTCTGTGTGTGTGTGGCGAGGCCCCGTCCGTCTGTGTGTGTGTGGCGAGGCCCCGGCGGTGTGTGTGTGTGTGGCGAGGCCCCGGCGGTGTGTGTGTGTGGCGAGGCCCCGGCGGTGTGTGTGTGTGGCGAGGCCCCGGCGGTCTGTGTGTGTGTGGCGAGGCCCCGTCCGTCTGTGTGTGTGTGGCGAGGCCCGTCGGTCTGTGTGTGTGTGGCGAGGCCCGTCGGTCGGTCTGTGTGTGTGTGTGGCGAGGCCCCGGTCGGTCTGTGTGTGTGGCGAGGCCCGTCGGTCTGTGTGTGTGGCGAGGCCCGTCGGTGTGTGTGTGTGGCGAGGCCGGTCGTGTGTGTGTGTGTGTGTGGCGAGGCCCGGTCGGTCGGTCTGTGTGTGTGTGGCGAGGCCCGTCGGTCTGTGTGTGTGTGGCGAGGCCCCGTCTCGGTCTGTGTGTGTGTAGGCCTCGGTGTGTGTGTGGCGAGGCCCGTCGGTCTGTGTGTGTGTCGTGTCTGTGTGTGTGTGGCGAGGCCCCGGTCTGTGTGTGTGTGTGTGTGTGTGTGTGTGTGGCGAGGCCCCGGTCGGTCTGTGTGTGTGTGTGGCGAGGCCCCGGCGGTCTGTGTGTGTGTGTGTGGCGAGGCCCCGGTCGGTCGGTCGGTGTGTGTGTGTGTGGCGAGGCCCCGGTCGGTCGGTCTGTGTGTGGCGAGCCCGTCGGTCTGTGTGTGTGTGTGTGTGTGGGGCGAGGCCCCGTCGGTCTGTGTGTGTGTGTGTGTGGCGAGGCCCCGGCGGTCTGTGTGTGTGTGTGGCGAGGCCCCGTCGGTCTGTGTGGCGAGGCCCCGTCGGTCTGTGTGGCGAGGCCCCGTCGGTCTGTGTGGCGAGGCCCCGTCGGTCTGTGTGGCGAGGCCCCGTCGGTCTGTGTGGCGAGGCCCCGGCGGTCTGTGTGTGTGTGGCGAGGCCCGGTCGGTCTGTGTGTGTGGGGCGAGGCCCCGTCGGTCTGTGTGTGTGTGGCGAGGCCCGGTCGGTGTGTGTGTGTGTGGCGAGGCCCCGTGGGTCTGTGTGTGTGTGGCGAGGACCCGGTCGGTCTGTGTGTGTGTGTGGCGAGGCCCCGGTCGGTCGGTCTGTGTGTGTGTGTGGCGAGGCCCCGGTCGGTCTGTGTGTGTGTGGCGAGGCCCCGGTCGGTCGGTCTGTGTGTGTGTGGCGAGGCCCCGGTCGGTCGGTCTGTGTGTGTGTGGCGAGGCCCCGGTCGGTCGGTCTGTGTGTGTGTGGCGAGGACCCGGTCGGTCGGTCTGTGTGTGTGGCGAGGACCCGGTCGGTCGGTCTGTGTGTGTGGCGAGGACCCGGTCGGTCGGTCTGTGTGTGTGGCGAGGACCCGGTCGGTCGGTCTGTGTGGCGAGGCCCGTCGGTCTGTGTGTGTGGCGAGGCCCGTCGGTCTGTGTGTGTGTGCGAGGCCCGTCGGTCTGTGTGTGTGTGGCGAGGCCCCGTCGGTCTGTGTGTGTGTGGCGAGGCCCCGTCGGTCTGTGTGTGTGGCGAGGCCCCGTCGGTCTGTGTGTGTGGCGAGGCCCCGTCGGTCTGTGTGTGTGGCGAGGCCACGTCGGTCTGTGTGTGTGGCGAGGCCCCGTCGGTCTGTGTGTGTGTGGCGAGGCCCGTCGGCTGGTCTGTGTGTGTGTGGCGAGCCCGGGTGTGTGTGTGGCGAGGCCCTGGTCTGTGTGTGTCTGTGTGTGTGGCGAGGCCCGGTCGGTCTGTGTGTGTGTGTGGCGAGGCCCGGTCGGTCTGTGTGTGTGTGGCGAGGCCCGGTCGGTCTGTGTGTGTGTGGCGCAGGCCCCGTCGGTCTGTGTGTGTGCGAGGCCTGGTCTGTGTGTGTGGCGAGGCCCGTCGGTCTGTGTGTGTGTGTGTGTGTGTGTGGCGAGGCCCGGTCGGTCTGTCTGTGTGTGTGGCGAGGCCCGGTCGGTCTGTGTGTGTGTGTGTGGCGAGGCCCGGTCGGTCGGTCTGTGTGTGTGTGGCGAGGCCCGGTCGGTCTGTGTGTGTGTGGCGAGGCCCCGCTGGTCTGTGTGTGTGTGGCGAGGCCCGCCGGTGTGTGTGTGTGTAGGCGGCCGGTCTGTGTGTGGGGCGAGGCCCCGTCGGTCTGTGTGTGTGTGTGTGTGGCGAGGCCCCGGCGGTCTGTGTGTGTGTGTGGCGAGGCCCCGGCGGTCTGTGTGTGTGTGTGGCGAGGCTCGGTCTGTGCGGTCTGTGTGTGTGTGGCGAGGCCCGGTCGGTCGGTCTGTGTGTGTGTGGCGAGGCCCCGGCGGTCTGTGTGTGTGTGGCGAGGCCCCGGCGGTCTGTGTGTGTGTGGCGAGGCCCCGGCGGTCTGTGTGTGTGTGGCGAGGCCCCGGCGGTCTGTGTGTGTGTGGCGAGGCCCCGGCGGTGTGTGTGTGTGTGTGGCGAGGCCCCGGCGGTCTGTGTGTGTGGCGAGGCCCCGTCGGTCTGTGTGTGTGTGGCGAGGCCCCGTCGGTCTGTGTGTGTGTGGCGAGGCCCCGTCGGTCTGTGTGTGTGTGGCGAGGCCCCGTCGGTCTGTGTGTGTGTGGCGAGGCCCCGTCGGTCTGTGTGTGTGTGGCGAGGCCCCGTCGGTCTGTGTGTGTGTGGCGAGGCCCCGTCGGTCTGTGTGTGTGTGTGTGTGTCGTGTGTGTGTGTGGCGAGGCCCCGGCGGTCTGTGTGTGTGGGGCGAGGCCCCGGCGGTGTGTGTGTGTGGGGCGAGGCCCCGGCGGTCTGTGTGTGTGTGGCGAGGCCCCGGCGGTCTGTGTGTGTGTGGCGAGGCCCCGGCGGTCTGTGTGTGTGGCGAGCAGTCGGTCGGTCTGTGTGTGTGGCGAGCCCTCGGTCTGTGTGTGTGTGGCGAGTCTCCCGTCGGTGTGTGTGTGTGTGTGTGTGGCGAGGCCCCGGTCGGTCTGTGTGTGTGTGGCGAGGCCCGGTCGGTCTGTGTGTGTGTGTGTGGCGAGAGCCCTCCGGTCTGTGTGTGTGTGGCGAGGCCCGGTGTGTGTGTGTGTGTGTGGCGAGGCCCGTCGGTCTGTGTGTGTGTGGCGAGGCCCGGCGGTGTGTGTGTGTGTGGCGAGGCCCGTGTGTGTGTGTGTGTGTGTGGCGAGGCCCGTCGGTCTGTGTGTGTGTGTGTGTGTGTGTGGCGAGGCCCCGGCGGTGTGTGTGTGTGGCGAGGCCCAGTCGGTCTGTGTGTGTGTGTGGCGAGGCCCAGCGGTCTGTGTGTGTGTGTGGCGAGGCCTCGGTCTGTGTGTGTGTGTGGCGAGGCCCGGCGGTGTGTGTGTGTGTGTGTGTGTGTGTGTGTGGCGAGGCCCCGGCGGTCTGTGTGTGTGTGTGGCGAGGCCCCGGCGGTGTGTGTGTGTGGCGAGGCCCCGGCGGTGTGTGTGTGTGGCGAGGCCCCGGCGGTCTGTGTGTTGCGAGGCCCCGGCGGTGTGTGTGTGTGTGTGTGGCGAGGCCCGGTCGGTGTGTGTGTGTGTGGGGCGAGGCCCCGCCCGGCTGTGTGTGTGTGGCGAGGCCCCGGCGGTGTGTGTGTGTGGGGCGAGGCCCCGGCGGTGTGTGTGTGTGTGGCGAGGCCCCGGCGGTGTGTGTGTGTGTGGCGAGGCCCCGGCGGTGTGTGTGTGTGTGGCGAGGCCCCGGCGGTGTGTGTGTGTGGCGAGGCCCCGGCGGTGTGTGTGTGTGGCGAGGCCCCGGCGGTGTGTGTGTGTGGGGCGAGGCCCCGGCGGTGTGTGTGTGTGTGGCGAGGCCCCGGCGGTCTGTGTGTGTGTGGCGAGGCCCGTCGGTCTGTGTGTGGCAGGCAGGCCCCGTCGGTCTGTGTGTGTGTGTGGCGAGGCCCCGGTGGTGTGTGTGTGTGTGGCGAGGCCCTCGGTGTGTGTGTGGCGAGGCCCCGGTGTGTGTCGGTCTGTGTGTGTGGCGAGGCCCCGTCGGTCTGTGTGTGTGTGTGTGTGTGTGTGTGTGTGGCGAGGCCCGGCGGTCTGTGTGTGTGTGTGTGTGTGTGTGTGTGTGTGGCGAGGCCCGGTCGGTGGTCTGTGTGTGTGTGGCGAGGCCTCGGTCGGTCTGTGTGTGTGTGGCGAGGCCCCGGTCTGTGTGTGTGTGTGTGTGGCGAGGCTCCGGCGGTCTGTGTGTGTGTGTGGCGAGGCCCCGGCGGTCTGTGTGTGTGTGGCGAGGCCCCGGCGGTCTGTGTGTGTGTGACGAGGCCCCGGCGGTCTGTGTGTGTGTGACGAGGCCCCGGCGGTCTGTGTGTGTGGCGAGGCCCCGGCGGTGTGTGTGTGTGGCGAGGCCCGGCCGGTCTGTGTGTGTGGCGAGCCCTGGCGGTCTGTGTGTGGCGAGGCCCGGCGGTCTGTGTGTGTGTGGCGAGGTCCCGGCGGTCTGTGTGTGTGTGTGTGTGGCGAGGCCCGGCGGTCTGTGTGTGTGTGGGTGGCGAGGCCCGGGGGGTCTGTGGGTGTGTGTGTGGCGAGGCCCCGGCGGTCTGTGTGTGTGTGTGTGGCGAGGCCCCGGCGGTCTGTGTGTGTGTGTGGCGAGGCCCCGGCGGTCTGTGTGTGTGTGGCGAGGCCCCGGCGGTCTGTGTGTGTGTGTGGCGAGCCCCGGTCTGTGTGTGTGTGGCGAGGCCCCGGTCGGTCGGTCTGTGTGTGTGGCGAGGCCCCGGCGGTCTGTGTGTGTTTGAGTGGGAGACACAGCGCGAGTGTGACTATTTCTTTCTATTTTTTTTTTAAACAGTTGGCCCTGGTGACTTGGAGAGAATGTCTGTTTCGGCCTCTGAACAAACAGGTTTGTGTTTTGTTCTACATATTTGTTTCTTTTACATATCTTGTTTGTTCATCCGTATGCTTTGTGGCCAAATGTATGTGGTTCGACCTGTTGGCGCGTCATCCAAAGAGGTTTAAACATGCACCGATGTCTCGAGTCCCTTTCCACATTTCCCTTCAATTGAACTAAAAGACAAGTCTTCAAGAGTCCTCCACGGAGCCCTGACCTCAACCCTGAGCATCCAACACCTTTGTGATGAACTGCACCCCTGGACCCCCTCACCTGACCTCTCTCATTCCCTTGTGACGGAATAATCACAAATTCCTACAACTGTAGCCCAGAATCTAGTAGAAATCCTTCCCAAGGAATTAGAGTGGGACTTATCAGAGCAGAGCACAGTCTGGGATGGGATATTCAACAAACTCATTGCGGTTTGATTCATATACTTTTGGACATAGTCTGGCTAGCAATGTGAATGAAATCGCGTGGTTTTTTTTGTTGACTGTTTTAGGTTACAAATGCAGTGTTGAAACTTATTGAGAAGGAGCGAAACGGCGAGACGATCAACACTAGACTCATCAGTGGTGTGGTTCAGTCGTACGGTGCGTCCTCACACTCTCTAATATTTAACTTGCATAACAAGTCAGCTGATGTTTCAAGGGTTTGGTATTTCAATTAATTCTTATACAGTGATACCTCACTTTACGAAATTAATTTGTTCCAGAGCCTTTTTTGTAACCTGCATTTGTTGTAAATTGAACAGCGTTTTACATGTAAAATGCATGATTCGTTCCAAGGCTCCCAATACTACCCCATAAACCCTTTAAAACATCGCATGGATGGTTTGAGAAATTTTAAAAAAGGTAATTTTCTTTTACTTTGAACACGTATCCAAAATTGGTGTACGTTTATAATTTTTTAAAGTTCGGGGGTTGCCGGCAGCCATGAGGTGGGGGGGCACTAACCAGTGTCTCTCCCCCTCATGCCGGTCCCAAGCCCGGAGAAATGCAGAGGGTTGTGTCAGGAAGGGCATCCGACGTAAAACCAATGCCAATTATTGATTATGCAAATCAAAAGTATTACCTCCATACCGGATCAGTCGAGGCCCGGGTTAACAGTACGAAATTCCGCCATCAGTGCTGTCAATCAACAGGGTGCTGATGGAAATTGGACTACCGTTGGTCGAAGAGCGTCCAAAGGAGGAGAGGTGGGAGGCGTGTCCATCCGTGAGGCAGAGAGAGAAGAGGGAAAGGCATGAGTCTAGGACTGAGAGTGGGGACTTTGAATGTTGGAACTATGCACAGAAAAGGTAGAGAGCTGGTTGACATGATGCAGAGGAGGAAGGTGGACATACTGTGTGTTCAGGAGACAGGTGGAAAGGTAGCAAAGCTAAAAGCTTAGGAGCAGGGTTTAAGCTATTTTATCACGGTGTGGATGGGAAGAGAAATGGAGTCGGAGTCATCTTGGCGAAGGAGGAGTTTGTCAGGAATGTTCTAAAAGTGAAAAAGAGTGTCAGACAGAGTGATGAATCTCAAGTTAGAAATTGAAGGTGTAATGCTCAATGTTGTTAGTGCTTATGCCCCACAGGCAGGATGTGAGCTAGAAGAGAAGGAGATTCTGGAGTGACTTAGATGAAGTGATGCAGAGTACCCCAGAGGTGAAAGAGTGGTCATAGGTGCAGACTTCAATGGACATGTTGGGGCAGGCAACAGAGGGACGAGGAAGTGATGGGCAGGTTTGGTATCCAGGACAGGAGCATGAAGGACAGATGTTGATAGATTTTGCAAAAAGGATGGAAATGGCTGTGGTGAATACTTTCTTTTGAGAAGAAACAGGAGCATAGGGTGACTTATGAAAGCGGAGGTAGGCGCACACAGGTAGACTACATCTTGTGTGAAGCGATGTAATTTGAAGGAAGTCAGTGACTGCAAAGTCATCGTGGGTGAAAGTGTTGCCAAACAGCATAGGATGGTGGTGTGCAGGATGACTCTGATGGTGAGAAAGGTGAAAAAGGCAAATGCAGAGCAGAAGACAAAGTGGTGGAAGCTGAAAAGGAAGAGTGTGGTAATTTGTCTTCAAGGAGGAGTTGGAAACAGGCTTTGGGTGGCCAGGAAGTGCTTCCAAATGACTGGACAACCACAGCAAATGTGATCGAGGGACACAGGTAGGAGAGTACTTGGTGTGTCCTCTGGAAGGAAAGTAGATAAGGAGACTTGGTGGTGGAGATGAGGAAGTGCAGGGAGTGTGTACAAAGGAAAAAGGTTAGCCAAGAAGTGGGACATTGAGAGGACCGAAGAGAGTAAACAGGAGTACAGGGAGACACAGCGTAAGGCGAAAGTAGCAGTGGCTAAGGCCAAACAGAGCGAGTTTGATGACTTGTATGAGGGGGTGGATAGTAAAGAGGGGAGAAAATGATTTTTACAGGTTGGCACAGCAGAGAAAATAGAGATGGGAAGGGCGTGCAGCAAGTTAGATTGATAAAGGACAGAGAGGGGAACTGTATTGACTAATGACAGAAGTGTGCTGGGAAGATGGAAAGAGTACTTTGAAGAGCTGATGAATGAGGAAAATGAGAGAGAAAAAAAGAGTAGAAGAGGTAACCATTGAGGAGCAGGATGTAGCAAAGATCAGTAAGGGTGAAGTGAGAAGGGCATTGAAGAGGATGAAGAATGGAAAGGCAGTTGGTCCTGATGATATACCTGTGGAGGTATGGAAGTGTCTAGGAGAGGTAGTAGTAGATTTTCTGACAAGAACATTCAACAAGGTACTAGAGAGTGAGCAGATGCCGGAGGAGTGGAGGAGAAGTGTGCTGGTGCCCATTTTTAAGAACAAGTGGAGGCGTGCAGAGTTGCAGCAACTACAGAGGATAAAGTTGATGAGCCATCTGATGAAGTTATGGGGAAAGAATAGTGGAAAGCTAGACTAAGGGCAGAGGTGAGCATTTGTGAACAACAGTTTGGTTTTCATGCCAGAAAAGAGCACCACAGATGCAATGTTTGCCTTGAGGTGGATGTTAATAGAGAAGTACAGAGAAGGTCAGAGGGAGCTACATTGTGCCTTTGTGGATCTGGAAAAAGCATATGACAGGGTGCCAAGAGAGGAGAAGAACTGTGGTATTGCATGAGGAAGTCTGGAGTGGCAGAGAAGTATGTTAGAGTGGTGCAGGACATGTATGAGAGATGTAAGACAGTGGTGAGGTGTGCTGTCTCGGTGTGACCGGCGAATTCAAAGGTGGAGGTGGGACTGCATCAAGGGTCAGCTCTGAGGCCCTTCTTGTTTGCTATGGTGATGGACAGGCTGACAGGCGAGGTGAGACAAGAATCTCCATGGACTATGATGTTTGCAGATGACATCGTGATCTGTAGTGAGAGCAGAAGAACAAGTGCAGGAAAATCTCGAGAGGTGGTATGCCCTGGAAAGGAGAGGAATGAAGGTTAGCACCAGAAAATCAGAATACATGTGTGTGAATGAGAAGGACCCAGGAGGAGCGGTGATGTTACAGGGAGCAGAGATTACGAAGGTGGAGGATTTTAAGTACTTAGGCTCCAACAATCCAGAGCAATGGAGAGTGTGGAAAAGAGGTGAAGAAGCGTGTGCAGGCAGGCTGGAATGGTTGGAAGAAAAGTATCCGGTGTGATGTGCGATAGGAGAGTGTCAGCAAGAATGAAGGGAAAAGTGTACAAGATGGTGGTGAGGCCAGCGATGTGGTATGGCTTAGAAACAGTGGCGCTGAGGAAAAGACGGGAGGCAGAGCTGGAGGTAGCGGAGATGAAAATGTTGAGGTTCTCCCTGGGAGTAACGAGGATGGATAGGATCAGAAATGAGTATATCAGAGGGACAGCCCACGTTAAGATGTTTTGGAGACAAAGTCAGAGAGGCTAGATTGAGATGGTTTGGACATGTACAGAGGAGGGATAGTGAGTATATTGGCAGTAGGATGCTGAGGTTGGAACTACCAGGCAGAAGGCCTCGAGGAAGACCGAAGAAGAGATTTATGGATGTGGTGAAGGAAGACATGAAGGTCGTTGGAGTCAGAAAAGAAGATGCGGAGGACAGGGTGAGGTGGAGGCGGATGATTTGCTGTGGCGACCCCTGAAGGGAGCAGCCGAAAGTAAAAGAAGAAGAAGAAGAAGGGGGTTGCCGGTCTGAAGAACCCCCACCCTTAAATATGGTGGTTGCTTTTTCCGAAATAATCACCTCCGTCACTTGTATCTCCGCTTTTAATGCTTCCTTCTGCTTCAATAACCGCCTCCGTCACTGTATTTTCGCTTTTAATGCCTCCTGCTTCAATAATCATCTATCACTTTATCTCCGCTTTGAAGGTCTCCTTCTGTTTCAATATCTTCCCGATTATAGAGGGGTTTCGGCCATACTCTTTTGCGATTTCACTCAACCGAATCCCACTTTCATATTTATCATCTCCTGTTTTACTTTTATTGAAAACGGAGCCTGCTGCTTCTTTTCAGTCTCACCGGGAATCAGTTTCTTGGGGCTCATGATTGATAACGAAAAATAATGCTGCAATGAGCACATTAAAAAAAAAAAAAAAAAAAAAACTCACGAACCAACAGTCCAACTCTCCTCCACGCGTGTGTCAAACAATGGGTTGAAGGCACACGAAAAGCATGATGGGTACAGTACTGTATTATGAAGATTCAGCTCCCTCCTCGCCAATGGGAGGCCAGCGGGGCGCGGTGTTGGGAGACAACCAATGGGAAAGCAACTTGTGCATTGTTTGAATGTTTTAATGGCGCTTTCGTAATGTGAACTTGTTTCGCATCCAGAGACAAAAATTTTAGGAAAATGTGTTTCGTAATCTGAAGTTTTCATTTGGTGAGACTTTCGTAAAGTGAGCTACCACTGTAATAACAGTAGGCGTCCTCATTAATCCAGACGAATAAAAAAAAATCATATAATGAACTGTATCTGAGGTCATCCTGTTTATCATCTGTGCAGCCTCCAGCTTTTATGATGCCACTCATTTTCTGGACCATTTAATCCTGTTAGGGTCATGGGGAGGCTGGAGCCTTGACACTTAAGGCAGCATGCAAGCAGATCATTGTAGGGCAAGCATACACTCTATTATTTATACTCGCGCCTTAAATAGTCTAAAGAAATTCACATTAGAATAATTGGCCATTCCAAAATAATTTAAGAAAACTGGCGTACCTAGAAGAAACCCACGCATGCACAGGGAAAACATTCAAAAACGCCCTCACCAAACCCAGTGCTCACACCCAGAACCTTGTTGCTGTGAGGCATACATGCTGACCACTATGCCGCTGTGTCATACCTCTTTGATATGAAATTATTTAGTTTTAAAGCCAGGGATTTTTACTATAGTCCCTTTTTTTGGCTAGACATCTCCACAGTAACATTTTGCAGCAGCACAGTGTTACTGCGGAGAGCACACCCACCTAATAGCAGGAAGGTTCTGGGTTTGATTCCCATTGGGCGTTTTTGTGTGGAGTTTGTATGTTCTCCCTGTGCTTGTGTGGGTTTCCTCCAGATACTGCAGTTTCCACTAACAGTCGAAAGACAAGCACAGGCTAGGTTTTTTTTTTCCTCCAAATTACTCCAGATGTGAGTGTGGATGGTGTAGTGCAAATGCCTCTTCTGTAGAAGTACTGCCTCGAATGTATTCATTATGCAATAATTAACATGGTGCCCCAACCACCTTTGGCATTTTGAATGATTGTGTGTTGCTCCTGCGAAGGCCTGGTGGGCTGTCCAGTGTGTACTCTGACCTCACCTAGGGTTGGCTTAGATGAACAACCCTTATCAGGATGATAACAGGGACTAATATTTGGTTGTAACTTGTTGAATTCTTGAATTCTATAATAATAATAATATTAATAATAATGGTGGCTATAATAGAATTGATACTGGGGTGAAAGTAAAAAATTGTCAATTTCTTGAATATACTTCAAAAAAATAAATATATATACATATACCGTATTCAATGTGATAAGCGCCCAGGGTGCTTAAAAATTAGGGTGGGCGCTTATTAAAATGTTTACCAGCAGAATTAAAAAAGAAAAAAAAGACCCTTTAATTTTCCCTCCCAGTGCTGTTCCTTTAAATAATCAACATGAATGTCAAAGTTAGCACATTGAACCAATCAACACAAAGGTCAACTTTAGCACATGGCACATTGAAAAGCACATGGCCAGGAACTTCTTTAAATGTATGAAGTTAGTGAGCAGGAGAATCGGGTGAAAAATACTCATCACTTTCTGATAAGTCCATATCTGGCTTATTGCTCCATTCATTCAGAGCAATCCCATAGTTTTGCTGTAGCAGTTTTTAGTGGTTCATCTTTTTGGACATTTACCAAGAGAATACAACAAAATATTTTACTTTTTTTTAAAGCACAGTGGAATGATCAAATGTCTTGATACTGATGAACATTATAGACATTCCCCAGTGGCAAGGGGTCTTGAAATACCATGCAAACTCACTTTTACAGGCAGTGAACGCCTCATTTTACTGTTACAGAGGCTGATCGAATAAAATTGGCAAGTTTGGTCTACCATTTTGCTCTCAGTACACATGGGCGGTTGCATCAGGGCACTTATATAATAAATATATGGTTTTTGTTTTTTTGTTGTTGTTTTTTTGTTCCCCCAACCCCCTCCCCCCCCGGCCCGGAAACCGAACAAAAACGAGAAGTCAAACTCAAGAAACGCGCAAGAAAAAAATGAAACCAAGAGGGAGGAAAAGTGCCCGACTTGTGGAAGTTGTTGATACTATGTATGTTCTGGGGGAAGTCCGGAAGTTATGGCTCGCCCTCATAAAGCTGTCCTGGGGAAGTCCGGAAGTTGTTGATACAGTACTATGTACAGAGCACCCTCATAAAGCTAAAGCTAAGCTACGTGTTTCTCGTGCTCTAGTGCCTTCCCTGTGAACAATAAAGCTCACCCGTTTTCATAGATGAAACGGAGAAATGAATGAATGAATGAATTATTTACGTAACGGGGCCACGGGCCCATTTTACAGATGCACAGATGAATGAATACAGTTGAAGTGTCATAAAATATAGAATGTTCAGTCCTTTATATTTGACGAAAAATTACATCTGTTTCGAACCAAGAAATACATATTTAGTGAAGGCATTAATATGGTTAACATTTGTAGTTGACATCAATTGAACAAATTTATCTTCATTTGGATCTTTAACAAAATAACTTGGTAGTATATCGCCTCTCAAACTATTGTAAAATGGACAAATCAAGCAAAAATGATATTCAGATTCCACATTAGGTATTATACAAAAAGGACATAACCTTTCATGATGCAGCACTTTCAGCTTTCTTCCTTCAATAAGCAGGCTATGATTAGAGCAGCGAAAACGACATAGAGCTATTCTATAGATTGGTTCTCGTATAACTGACAAATAGTCCTCAAATTTCACTACTTTCTTCACGCTTCTCAATAAATCCAACTTTGGTACATTATTAATACTCTCAAACCAATTTTGATAATCTATATGGATACACCTTTGTTTAAATTCCAAAATAAGTTTTTACACAACCAACATCCTGATTCAACCAAACGTATCCAAATCCATAACTAAAAAGCAGATTTTTAACATTAAGAGCCCAACAACGTTTGCCCTTTTCTACAAGCGAGTATTGGAAACTATATGCTTTATACAAAATATTATCTTGGTGTAAAATTCTAACCCAAAATTTTATAATTTTCACATAAAGATTCACTCTAATTGAGAAGCGACCCAATTCACTGCTAGCAGCGATACATGGTGGTGATCTACCCAAATGAAGAACCTGTTTATAATAGTTATCTATTACCCGTACAGCATTGGGAGCTGGATGGAAACCCCAGATCTTGGAGCCATAAGATAACAGAGGGATCACCTTGATATCAAAAATGTGCAATAATACATTAACAGGCAAATTTAAGTAATTATTTACATTACGTCTTAACGCTCTGATTACTTTCATAGCCTGTTCCGCAAGTGTTTTGTGTAACATACCATGACCCTGAACAAGAGAGATGCATACCTAAATACTTATAAGATGACACTATCTCAATCTTAGATCCGTTAAAATGAAACTTTTCATACTTCCTGAGACGGCCTGCTTTACGGAATATCACTACATTAGTTTTATTAATATTAACACTCAATTGCCATTTATTACAATACACACACTTTATTTAATCTTCTTTGCAATGCAACACTACTCTCAATAATTACCATATCATCTGTAAACAATAACATTAGAATCTGTAGTGTGCCTATTTCAACACACCTATCGCCATCCTCACCAAGAAACTCTATTGAAATGGAGAAATCGTAGTCACTGTAATAGAGATGTGGAGAAACACTGAAATCAAACTAAAGTGGGAACTGGTGGAGCACGGATCTGAGAGACAGAAAGATCACGGGGAAGAGGGACAGTCTTCTAGCACCAGGAAGAGCGCTGCTAGTCTTTATAGCCCGTGATTAAATGGAATCAGGTGTTTGTTTCGTACTCCACCCTGTGTGTGGCAGCCACGCCCTATCCAACACGCAACTCTTTTGTGAGAGACCATAACACAATAAAATACCACAGTGCAGTACAGACCACAACACGGTGTACTGTATTCAATAATTCAAAAAACTGAAGTAGGAACATCCCTCTCATTTCTACCACACGCATATATTTTAGCGTCTATACAATATCAGTAATTAAAAAATTAAAAGTAATATTTAAATAGAATTTATATACAGTATAAATACTTTAAAAGTTGGAAAAGTCTTCACAGATATAGATATGGAGATCACATTGTAGACATATACAGTCAGCCCTCTACTTACGAAACCCTCTGGGTATGAAAACTCCAGGTTACGAAAACATTTTCCAAAGTTTTCGTCCTCTGTATACGAAAACAACCTACTCTTACGAAAAGCGCCAATCAAAATTTCACACAATGCGCGAGTTGCTCTCATTGGCTGTCTCCCAACATCCCGCCCCGCTGGCCTCCCATTGGCCAGGAGGCAGCTGAACTGTGCCCATACTTCCTGTTTGTCACATGCGTGAAGGAGAGTTGAACAGGACTGTTGGCTTGTTTTGAGATCATTGCAGCGTTGTCTTTCATTATCATCGAAACCCCTCGACAATCGGGACGATATTGAAACAGAAGGAGACCTTAAAGCGGAATAACAGTGACGGAAGCGATTATTTCAGCACGATATTGAAGCAGAAGGAGCATGGAAACAGAGTGCTCTGTGGGACAAGACCTCCGATCTCGCAAGTAAGCAAGTTAATATTGAATCCGGTCGTCTAATCTTTCAAACAGGTACTGTAATAGAATTGTTCCGTCAGCTACGTGTTGCATGTCGGCGGAGCCCGCATTCGGCAAAACGCACCATAGAGACGGAGTTTTGTGTGTGTGTGAGAGAGAGAGGGGGACTGTTTATAGTCAGTAAGAGATGAAAGGAGGCTGAACTCTCAAGAGAGCACATTGCAGCTTATTTATTGTGTTTTAAGTTGTTTAATTCAGTAAACGTTTAATAAATGCGCCGCACTCCACTGACTGTGAGCAAAATGCGGCTCATCTGGACCTTCGATCCCTCAAGGAATCAAGTTAAAGTTGAGTTTGGACCTCTGATGATCTTATTTTCCTTTCGGCTTTTCCCTTCAGGGGTCGCCCCAGCGAATCATCTGCCTCCATCTCACCCTATCCTTTGCATCTTCTTCTCTTACACCAACGACCTTCATGTCCTCCTTCACCACATCCATGAATCGTCTCTTTGGTCTTCCCCTAGGCCTTCTGCCTGGTAGTTCCAGCCTCAGCATCCTATTACCAATATACTCACTATCCCTCCTCTGTACATGTCCAAACCATCTCAATCTAGCCTCTCTGACTTTGTCTCCAAAACCTCTAACATGTGCTGTCCCTCTGATGTGCTCATTCCTAATCCTATCCATCCTCGTTACTCCCAAAGAGACCCTCAACATTTTCATCTCTGCTACCTCCAGCTCTATCTCATGTCTTTTCCCCAGGGCCACTGTTTCTAAACCATACAACATCGTTGGCCTCAACACCGTCTTGTACACTTTTCCTTTAATTCTTGCCGATATCCTCCTATCACACATCACACCGGACACTTTTCTCCAACCATTCCAACCTGCCTGCACACGCTTCTTGACCTCTTTTCCACACTCTCCATTGCTCTGGATTGTTGAATCTAAGTACTTAAAATACTCCACCTTTCTTATCTCTGCTCCCTGTAATCTCAACGTTCCTCTTGGGTCCTTGTCATTCATGCACATGTATTCTGTCTTACTGAGGCTAATCTTCATTCCCCTCCTTTCCAGGGCATACCTCCACCTCTCTAGATTTTCCTGCACTTGTTCTCTGCTCTCACTACAGATCACAATTGGACCTCTGATCTGTCAAGCAGGAAATGCACTTTGAATTTCCCGTCTTAAAATGCTCCGGCATCCTGCGTGTGGGCCGCATTCAGTGGAGCACGCCACAATACACGATGTGTATTGTGTGTGTGAGAGAGAGAGATACATTGTTTTGTGTGTGTGCGTTAATAAAAAATGTTTAATATTGGTTTAATTAATTATGTTAATAAAATGATTTAATATGTTTAAATGGTTTAATAAAAAAAATTACTTTTAACACATTTTATGCATATTTCATACAAAATTAGTGTACTTTTATCATTTTTAAAGGGTTTATGGGGTAGTCTCGGGAGCCTTGGAACGAATCAGGCGTTTTACATGTAAAATGCGCGTCTACTTTCGAAACCTCCGCATTACGAAAAAGGTGCTGGAACGGATTAATTTCGTAAGTAGGGGGCCGACTGTAGTATATAAATAGATAATAATACGAGATTTCCGTTTTTAGTGGAGCTGGGTCTGAACGAGGATGATGCCTTTGCCAAAGGCCCAACTCTGTCTGTATATAAGGAATACTTTGAGACTCAATTCCTGACCGACACGGAGCGTTTCTACACAAGGGAGAGCACGGAGTTCCTTCAGCAAAACCCAGTCACTGAGTACATGAAGAAGGTGAGTAAAGAAAGCAATGCATATCCTGATACGTTTCCTTTTGTATTTGCATGTTTGTGTGTGTGTGTATATCTCTATATGAATGTGTGTGCGTGTGTGTATGTATGCATATACTCTATGTATGTGTGTATGTATGTATGTGTGTGTGTGTGTGTGTGTGTGTGTAGATAGATAGATAGATAGTTATACATACATATTCGGACGCTCCCCGACTTAGGTTTTTAATTGGTTCCGGACAGCCGAACACAAGTTTTTAGTGACGTATGACGCTCATACTGTACTATATATCCATAAATACCATCACCGTATCTCATAAAGCACCCCTAAATCAATTATTATAAACATAACATTGTAAAATAATATCAACATTAATTTCAAATAAATTAAATTCAAGCAAAATAATTTCAAATGGACACATTTTAATCAAATTCACTCATCAAATATCAAATACGGTATCAAATATAACCTTGAATATTCTCTATGATGCGATCTTTCTGCTTGTAAATGGTTCCGATGGTCGACGGATGGTCACTTTACATGAAGCTGAATCGAGTCACAGTACATGAAGCTGAGCCGACTCACTTTACATGAAGCTTAAAACAGTCAGTCAACGCTTACAATATGTGAGGCCCTCAAAACCGAAAGTAGTGTATTTACTGAGGGTTATACGGAATTTCGGTCTTTCAAGTGAGCAAGGGTGCCATTGAACTCGTTTAGAACTCAGCCTGCACTGATGTGAATCACCAGCAGAATAGAATTATTTCTTTTCTGGATTCAGGTTTTCATTCATTTTACAACTTTCTTTGCTGAACTGAGTATGCATGGTAGATTGCGCCGATCTGAGCAGATAGTTAATTTATCTCGGTGTATGAGACTTGCACCCATGCTAGGAGGCTTCGGACCAACCATATTTGCTTTGGGTTACAAAAGTCCGCAAAACGGTGTCAACACAAAGATCAAAGAGACGATATCTTAACATAAGGGTAACACGCTATATAAATGAACTGGGAAGAAGGAGGGGCACGTTCAGTCTGTCATTTGTTAACAATGGATGCAGCGTCATTACATCAAGTCAGCGTACTACATAGGTACGTCTAAACTCAAAATTTGACTTTTTTTTTTTTTTTTTTTTTTAAACGTAAAATCGAAAAAAATGTTAAACGGATGAACGTAAGGCGGGGAGCGTGCGTATGTGTGTGTATATATGGATGTCAGGGGCAGTGGTGGTCTAGTGGATAGGGTGCAGGATCGCTGATCCTCAGTTGGGGGTTCGAGTCCCCACAAGGTTGTCATCCCCCACCCCACACACACGCACAGTGCAGCTAACTGGGTTATCAAAGGCGGGCCATGTCTCTCACTGTCTATGGCGAGAGGCATGTAAAAGAACCATTGCTGACTTTCGTAAAGAGTAGGCTGCAAAGCAGTCAGTGTGTTTCTGTCTCTTGCTAAAAGGGTTGTGATAGGAAGGGCATCCTACATAAAAAAAACCCATGCCAAAGCAAATGTGCGAATCAGATGATTCGCTGTGGTGAGTCTCGAGAACGGGAAAAAGCCGAAAAGAAAAGGAGATATACACGTGTGTGTGTGTATGTATGTATACATACATACACAGTGAGCCCTCACTTTTCGTGGTTAATTTGGACCGAGATCCCCACGCAACCATCAAAATCCATGAAGTAGGATCACAGACACACACACACCCCAACTGACGTATACGTACGTATGTGTGTATAATATGAGTAAATACATATTCAGTTCTAGAAATGCTTATAACAATTGAACATGAAAAAAATAACAAATGTAAATAAAATGGAAATAAACACATACAGATGGAACTGAGTGAGAACAACACACATACATACACACATGCGCGCAGATACACGTGCACACACAGATGCAACAATGTAAGTACAGACGCTCCCCACCTTACAAACGAGTTAGGTTCCAGCCAGTTAGATGAATTTGTCAATCATTACAGGGCATTCTTTAGAGGGGAACGTATGTTTAAACCTTGTATAAGTAACCTGTACGAGTTTGTACTCCATACAATCTCTCCCTCTCTCTATAATTGTCTGTACATATCACTGTCATGTGTTTAAACTCCTGGTTCCTCTCAACCACAGCACAACGGATCTGATCAGATTTACAGAGTTTCACTCTTATCCCGTTCATTATAATACTGGAGTCAAGTTGTGTCTTCTTTGAAAGTTTTGGAGTTCAGAAATGCATCGTTCTGCTTCTTTTTCAAGACCACCGTGTCAGCCACACCCCTCTGCTGGAGCTTAGTATTAAGTGTACTTCAGGATAATGTTTAATCATATTTCAGACTTATATTTATGATGTATCTTTCTGTAGATTTTATTCCATTTCTATTTGTTCTTCAATTTCATTTAAAATTTTGACCTCGGCCCTGTTCGTATCTCCGAATGGTTTTGATGGGAGATTTTGGCGGTTTAGGGTTGGGGTTTTTTTTTGTTGTTGCCTTTTTCGTAACCTGGAGTTTTCGTAAGTAGAGGTGCATTTTACATGTAAAACTCGTGATTTGTTCCAAGGCTCCCAAGACTACCCCATAAACCAGGGGTCTGGAACTTATGGCTCACGGGCCAGATGTGGCTCTTTTGATGACTGTATCTGGCTCTCAGATAAATCAGGTGGCCTTTCTTAACAGAATAATGAATACATGATTTCACCTTCATTTAAATAAAAATAAAAAAAGCCATCAAATAAAACAAAAACAGATGAATGAATCTTGCGCATTTAAATCTATTCATCTATTTTTAATGCCACGTCACTGTGGCGCGAATTAGAGAGCCAATCCTTTCTGTATGCGGGCGGGTCCGATACCTTGAAACTCTAATTTTATTGAATTATAACAGCCACAAACTGCGCATGTTGTTTTTGAGTAAAGAGATAAATTTCCTCATTTTTGATCAGCTCATTTGCACGAAGTCAAGCACAGCTGGCAAGCAAACACAAATAGACAGACATGGAAAACTTCAACCCGCAGACCAAAACTTGGGATGAACTTCCTGTCACATAAACACTGCAGTGTGTGAGTCCTGTCATGTCGAGTTCTCACCATGTATCAACCAGACTATAAAGCCATCAGTAAAACCATGCAGCACAAGAAGTCGCATTTTATATATATATATACACACACATACATACATACACACACACAGTTGGCCCTCAACTTACGAAACCGCCTGGGTACGAAAATTCGGGGTTACGAAAATCATTTTCCTAAGTTTTCGTCCCCGGGATACGAAAGCAACCTCCTCTTACAAAAAGTGCCATATGCGCCATTCAAAATTCAAACGCGCCAATCAAAATTTCACACGATGCAAGAGTTGCTCTCTCATTGGCTGTCTCCCAATATCCCACCCCGCTGGCCTCCCATTGGCTAGGAGGGATGACGCAGCTGAACGTTACACAAACTTCCTGTTTGTCACACACATGAAGGAGAGTTGACTGTTGGCTCGTTTTGTGATTGATCATGCAGCGTTCTATTTCGTTATCGCCGAAACCTCTCTACAATCGGGATGATATTGAACCAGAAGGAGACCTTAAAGCAGAAATACAGTGACGGAGGTGATTATTTCGGCACGATATTAAAACAAACTATTCTGTGGGAAAAGACTTCCGATCTCGCGTGGAAGTAAGTTAATCAAGTGGAAGCAAGAGGACCTCTGATCTTTCAAACGGGTACTGTAATTCCGCTTTAAATAAAACATCCCGTCCATTTGAACATTTAAATAGAATTGTTCTGTCAGCTGTGCGTTGTGTGTGGAAGAGAGAGAGAGACAGAAGAAGGCTGAACTCTTTAGTTTAATTTTTTTGTTGTTTTATTCAGTAAATGTTTAAATGTGGCGCATCTGGACCTTCGACCCCGCAAGGAATCAAGTTAAAGTTGAGTTTGGACCTCCGATCTGTCAAGCAGGGAATGCGTTTTGAATTTCTGCTTGTGGGTGTGGCCCGCAGCGCCACAAACATTTAATGTGCACTGTAACATTTAATGTGTCTGTGTGAGTGAGAGAGGGGTGTGTGTGTTCATAAAAAATGTTTAACGTTTTAATTAATAAATATGTGAATAAAATGGTTTAATATGTTAAACGTTTAAATGGTTTTATAAATAAGTTTTTTACTTTTAACACACATTTCATATAAAATTGATGTACTTTTATCATTTTTTAAAGGGTTTATGGGGTAGTCTTGGAGCCGTAGAATGAATCAGGCGTTAAATGCGCCCCTACTTACGAAAAAGGCTCTGGAACGGATTAATTTCGTAAATAGGGGGCCGTGTGTGTGTGTGTGTATATATATATATATATATATATATATATATATATATATATATATATATATATATATATATATATTATAAAAAAGAGAGATGGATAGATAGATAGATGCAGTGGTGGTATAGGGCGCTGGATCGCTGATCCAAAGGTTGGGGGTTCGAGTGTCACTGTCCCCCCCCCCCCAGTGCAGCTAACTGGGTTATCAAAGGCGCACCATGTCTCTCACTGTCTATGGTGAGTGGCATGTAAAAGAACCATTGCTGACTTTCGTAAAGAGTAGGCTGCAAAGCTGTCAGCGTGTTTCTGTCCCTTGCTAAAAAGGGTTGTGACAGGAAGGGCATCCGACGTAAAACCACTGCCAAATCAAACGTGCGAATCAGATGATTCGCTGTGGCGACTCCCGAGTAAAAGGGAAAAAGCCGAAAGGAAGGAAGGGATGTATATATATATATGTGTGTGTGGATGTGTGTGTGTGTGTGTGTGTATATATATATATATATGTGTATACATATGTATGTATACATATGGCTGTATGTATACATGTGTATGGATGTATGTATACATGTGTGTGTGTGTACTGCCATAAACCCTTTAAAAATGATAAAAGTACACCAATTATGTATGAAATGTGTTAAAAGTAAAAAAAAATATTTATTAAACTATTTAAACATTTTAACATATTAAACCATTTATTAACATGTATTAATTAAACCAATATTAATTTTTTTTATAAGCGCGCGCACACAACACTGTCTATTTCTCTCTGTCTCTCTCTCTCACACACACACACACACACACAACAAAAAATTCTCTCTCTCTCTCTCTGTGAGTGGCGCGCTCTGCCCACACGCAGTGCGCAGCCGACGGAGCTTTTGAGACGGGGTGTTGTATTTAAAGCGGAATTACCTGTTTGAAAGATCTAAGGTCCGGATTTAATATTAACTTGCTTGCTTGCAAGATCGGAGGTCTTTTTCCCACCGAGCATTCTGTGCATTTGTTGCACCGCCCACTTCCATGCACAAAAATGCTTTGTGGCGGAATGCGGCGCTTTTCGTAAGAAGAGGTTGTTGTTCCAGAGGGCGAAAATTTAGGAGAATGCTTTTCGGAACCTGGATTTTTCATATTCAGAGGTTTTTGTAAGGATCTCATCTCATCATTTTCCGCTAAGTCCAGGCTCGGGTCGCGGGGCCATCAACCTAAGCAAAGAGGTCCAGACGTCCCTCTCCCCAGCCACTTCCTCCAACTCTCCCGGGGGGACACCGAGGCAGTCCCAGACAAACGGAGAGACATAGTTCCTCCAGCGTGTTCTAGGTCTACCCTGGGGTCTCTTTGCGGTTGGACATGCCCGAAACACCACACCAGGGAGGCGTCCGGGAGGCATTCTGACCAGATGCCCGAGCCACCTCAACTGGCTCCTCTCAGTGCGGAGGAGCAGTGATTCTACTCCGAGCTCCCCACGGATGGTAGAGCTTCTTACCTTATCACTAAGGGAGAACCCCGCCACCTGGCGAAGGAGGCTCATTTCAGCTGCTGGTATCCGCAATCTTGTTCTTTCGGTCACTACCCAAAGCTCCTAACCATAGGTGAGGGTTGGAATGTAGACTGACTGGTAAATTGAGAGCTTCGCCTTGCGGCTCAGCTCCTTCATCACGACAGACCAGTACAGGCTCCGCTTAACAGCTGAGGCTGCAGCGATCCATCTATCAATCTCTCGTTCCATCCTTCCCTCACTTGTGAACAAGACCCCCAAGATACTTAAACTCCTCCACTTGGGGCAGGACCTCATTACCGACCCGGAGGGTGCATTCCACCCTTGTCCGACTGAGAACCATGGCTGTAGACTTGGAGGTGCTCATCCTCATCCCGGCTGCGAATCGCTCCAATGAGAGCTGGAGGTCCCGACTTGAGACCAAAAGGACAACAACATCCACAAAAAGCAGAGACGAGATCCTATGGCCACCAAATCATAACGCCTCGACTGCGCCTAGAAATTCTGTCCATAAAAATTATGAACAGAATCAGTAACAAAGGACAGCCTTGGCAGACTCCAACTTCCACTGGAAACACATTCGTCCTGTTATTGCCAGTACGGACCAAACTCTGGCTCCAATGATACAGCGACCGAATGGTCCGTCGCAACTTGTCCGAAACGTCGTACTCTCGGAGCACGCCCCACAAGATTGTTCGAGGGACATGGTCAAAAGCCTTCTCCAAATCCACAAAACACATGTGGACAGATTGGGCAAACTCCCATGCCCCCTCCTGTGCAGCGTATAGAGTTGGTCAAGAGTACTGCAGCCAGGACGAAAACCACATTGTTCCTCCTGAATCCGAGGTTCGACTATAGTTCGGATCCTCCTCTCTAGTACCCCTGCATAGACTTTCCCGGGTAGGCTAAGGAGTGTGATTCCGCGATAATTGGAACACACCCTCCGGTCCCCCTTCTTAAAAATCAGGACTACCATCCCAGTTTGCCAATCCAGAGGTACCTCCCCCGATGACCACGCAATGTTGCAGAGACGGGTCAACCAAGACTGTCCGACAGCATCCAGAGCCCTGAGATATTCTGGACTGATTTCGTCCAACCCCGGACCTCGACCACCGAGGAGTTTTTTGACAACCTCGGTTACCTTCACTCACGTGATGGGTGGACCTCCACCCGAACCCCCAGGGTCTTCCTCTTCCACAGAGGGTGTGTTGGTGGGATTGAGGAGGTCCTCAAAGTATTCCCTCCACCTCTCGACGACATCCCCAGTCGAGGTAAACAGCTCCCCACCTCAACTGTGAACAGTGTTTGTGGAGAACTGCTACCCCCCTCCTAACGTGTCGGAGGGCGGTCCAGAACCTTTTTGAGACCAACCGATAATCACTCTCCAGGCCCTCACCGAACTCCTCCCATGCGTGAGATTTTGCATCTGCAACAGTCTTGGCTGCAACACATTTGGTCTGCCGGTACCTGTTTGCTGCCTTGGGAGTCCCACAGGCTAGTAAAACCCGATAGGCCTCCTCCTTCAGCTGGACGGCTCCCTTCACCGCAGGTGTCCACCACCAGGTTCGGGGGGTTACCGCCACGACAAGCACCGACAACCTTAGGGTCACAGTTATGGGCTGCCGCCTCAGCAATGGAGGCACGAAACATGGCCCATTCGGATTCCATGTCCCCCGCCTCCTCCGGGACGTGGTTGTAGTTCTGCCAGAGTTGGGAGTTAAAGGCCTCTCGGACAGGGGATTCCGCCAAACGTTCCCAGCAGACCCTGATTACACGCTTGGGCCTGCCAGGTCTGGAAGGCAGCCTCCCCCACCACCGAAGCCAACTCACCACCGGGTAGTGGTCGGTAGACAGCTCAGCTCTCATCTGAGTGTCCAGCGACATGATGACAAAGTCTATCATCGAACAGCGACTTAGGGTGTCCTGGTGCCAAGTGCACTTATGGGCACACTTGTGTTCGAACATGGTGTTCGTGATAGACAAACTGTGACAAGTACAGAAGTCTATCAACGAAACACCATTCGGGTTCAGATTGGTGAGGCCGTACCTACCGATCACACCCTTCCAGGTCACACTATCGTTGCCCACATGGGCGTTGAAGTCTCCCAAGACAACGAGTGAGTCTCCCGAGGGAGCGTTCAACACACACCCCCAAAGACTCCAAAAAGGGTGGATACTCTGAACTGTCATTTAGTGCATAAGCACAAATAACAATCATGACACCCCCCCCCCACCGGAAGTCCGAGGGAAGCTACCCTTTTGTCAACCGGGGAAAACCCCAATATTTGGGCATCGAGACGGGAGGCAACAAGAATACCCACACCGGCTTGCCACCTCTCCCTGTGAGCAACTCCCAGAATAGAATAAGGTCCAGCCTCTCTCGAGATGGACGGTTCCAGAGCCCAAGTTATGCGTTGAGGTGAGCCCGACTACATCGAGTCGGTATCTCTCCACCTCATGCACTAGATCAGGCTCCTTCCCTGCTAGAGAGATGACGTTCAATGTCCCGAGGGTCAGAGTAAGTAGCCGAGGATCGGTCCGACAGAACCCATGCCTTCGGCTGCCACCAAGTCACACTGCACCCAAGTAGAGGACCAACTGTATTTATTTTTTAAAAAAACGCAATGCACTGAAGCTGCATTAATTGAAGCACGATGTAGAAAGGGATCCCCGTTTTTATATATATATATATATATATATATACACACACACGACCATCGAATCCGTGAAGTAGGATCCCCCCCCCCCCCGACTGAAGTGTACGTACATGTATGTGTATATAATATTAATAAATACACATTCAATCTAATAAATGCTTACAATAACAAACATAAGATGTAAATAGAATATGAACACAGATGCTCACCAACTTACCAACATTCATTTTGCAAACATCTGGAGATACCAACATGTCCAAGGTCGAAGGAGAAATAAAATTGAAGAACAAGTAGAAATACAAATGGAACAAAATCTACAGAAAGATACATCATAAATATAAGTATGAAATATGATTAAACATTATCCTAGGGTATACTTAATACCCGCAGAGGGGGGTGTGGCTGACACTGTCTGGGAAGAGAAGCAGAGCAAGAGTTCTGAAAAGTATGACAGGAACAGCTGAAAGGAAAAGAAGATCCCATCTTCATTGGAAAAACGCAAACAGAAAACCATTCCAATCACATAGGCATGTATTAGCACTCAAGAACTTTCAAAGAAGAAAGTTCTTGAGTGCTAATACATGCCTATGTGATTGGAATGGTTTTCTGTTTGCGTTTTTCCAATGAAGATGGGATCTTCTTTTCCTTTCAGCTGTTCCCTTCAGGGGTTGCCACAGCAAATGATCTGCCTCCATCTCACCCTAGCCTCTGCATTTTCTTCTTACACCAACTACCTTCATGTCCTCCTTCACCACATCCATGAGTCGCCTTCTGCCTGGTAGTTCCAACATCAGCATCCTACTACCAGTATACTCACTATCCCTCCTCTGTCGATGTCCAAACCATCTCAATCTAGCCTCTCTGACTTTGTCTCCAAAACGTCTTACATATGCTGTCCCTCTGATGTGCTCATTCCTGCATCCTCGTTACTCCCAAAGAGAACCAACATTTTCATCTCTGATACCTCCAGCTCTACCTCCTGTCTTTTCCCCAGGGCCACTGTTTCTAAACCATACAACATCGTTGGCCTCAACACCGTCTTGTACACTTTTCCTTTCATTCTTGCTGATACCTTCCTATCATACATCACACCGGACACTTTTCTCCAACCATTCCAACCTGCCTGCACACGCTTCTTCACCTCTTTTCTACACTCTCCAGTGCTCTGGATTGTTGAGCCTAAGTACTTAATATCCTCCACCTTCCTTATAACCGCACCGTTCCTCTTGTGTCCTTGTCATTCATACACATGTATTCTGTCTTACTGGGGCTAACCTTCATTCCCCTCCTTTCCAGGGCATACCTCCACCTCTCTAGATTTTCCTCCACTTGTTCTCTGCTCTCACGACAGATCAGTGTCATCTGCTAACATCGTCCATGGGGAATCTTGTCTAACCTCGTCTGTCAGCCTGTCCATCACCATAGCAAACAAGAAGGGGCTCAGAGCTGATCCTTGATGCAGTCCCACCTCCACCTTGAACTCTTCTGTCACATCGACAGCACACCTCACCACTGTCTTACATCTCTCATACATGTCCTGCACCACTCTAACATACTTCTCTGCCACTCCAGACTTCCTCATGCAATACCACAGTTCCTCTCTCGACACCCTGTCATATGCTTTCTCCAGATCCACAAAGGCACAAAGCAGCTCCTTCTGACCTTCTCTGTACTTCTCTATCAAGATCCTCAAAGCAAACACTGCTCTTTCTTGGCATGAAACCAAACTGCTGTTCACAAATTCTGACCTCTGCCCTTCGTCTAGCTTCCACTATTCTTTCCCATAACTTCATCATATGGCTCATCAACTTTATCCCGCTGTAGTTGCCACAACTTTGCACATCTCCCTTGTTCTTAAAAATGGGCACCATCACACTTCTCCATTCCTCTGGCATCCTGAATGTTCTTGTCAGGAAATTTACTGCTACCTCTCCTAGACACTTCCATACCTCCACCGGTATGTCATCAGGACCAACTGCCTTTCCACTCGTCATCCTCTTCAATTCCCTCCTCACTTCACCCTTACTAATTTTTGCTACTTCCTGGTCCTCAATGGTCACCTCTTCTACTCTTTTCCCTCTCCTCTCTCTCTCTCTCTCTCTCTTTTTCCTCATTCATCAGCTCTTCAAAGTACTCTTTCCATCTTCCCAGCACACTCCTGTCATCAGTCAATACATTTCCCTCTCTGTCCTTAATCACTCTAACTTGCTGCACATCCGTCATCTCTATTTCTCTGCTCTGCCAACCTGGATAAATAATTTTCTCCCATCTTACTGTCCAACCGAGCATACAAGTCATCATACGCCCTCTGTTTGGCCATTGATACCGCTACCTTCGCCTTATGCTGTGTCTCCCTGTACTCCTGTTTACTCTCTTCGGTCCTCTCTAGGTCCTACTTCTTCTTAGCTAACCTCTTTTGTACACACTCCTGCACTTCATTACACCACCCAAGTCTCCTTAGCTACTCTCCTTCCAGATAACACATGAAGTACTCTCCTACCTGTCTCCCTGATCACATTAGCTGTAGTTGTCCAGTTATCTGGAAGCACTTGACCACCCAAAGCCAGTTTCAACCTGACACTCTTCCCTTTTCAGCTTCCACCACTTTGTCTTCTACTCTGCCTTTGCCTTATTTACCTTCCACACCATCAGAGTCATCCTGCACACCATCATCCTATGCTGTTTGGCAACACTCACCCACTAGTACTTTGCAGTCACTGACTTCCTTCAAATTACATCGCCTACATAAGATGTAGTCTACCTGTGTGCTCCTACCTCCGCTTTTATGTCACCCTATGCTCCTGTCTCTCCTGGAAGAAAGTATTTACCACAGCCATTTCCATCCTTTTTGTAAAATCTACCAACATCTGTCCTTCTGCGTTCCTGTCCTGGATACCAAACCTGCCCATCACTTCCTCGTCCCCTCTGTTGCCTGCACCAACATGTCCATTGATGTCTGCCCCAATGACCACTCTTTCACCTTTGGGGGTACTCTGTGTCACTTCATCTAACTCACTCCAGAATGTCTCCTCCTCTTCGAGCTCACATCCTGCCTGTGGGGCATAAGCACTAAGAACATTGACCATCACGCCTTCAATTTCTCACTTGAGACTCATCACTCTGTCTGACACACTTCTCTGTTCTCGAACACTCCTGACAAGCCCCTCTTTCAAGATGACTCCTACTCCATTTCTCTTCCCATCTATACCATGATGAAACGGCTTAAACCCTGCTCCCAAGCTTGTAGCCTTGCTACCTTTCCACCTGGTCTCCTGAACACACAGTATGTCCACCTTCCTCCTTTGCATCATGTCAGCCAGCACTCTACCTTTTCCTGTCATAGTTTCAACATTCAAAGTCCCTACATTCAATCCTCGACTCGTGCTTGTCCTCTTCTCGCTCTTCCGACGGACACGCCTCCCACCTCTCCTTCTTTGACTTCTTCGACCAACAGTCGTCCAATTTCCACCAGCACCAATCTGGTATGAAATTTTTTGTTGACTCGCATATTTTATTTGCCATTTGTTTTACGCCGGATGCCCTTCCTGACGCAACCCTTTGCATTTATCCGGGCTTGGGACCAGTGTGAGGGGGAGACACTGTCTTGTGCCCCCCTCACGGCTGCATTCCAAAGAAGATGGGATAAGATATATAATTAAAACTTGGGACATCGACGGGATTGATGTGGAAAATACTTTTCATTGGACGTATGGTCAGTACAAACTTCATTTGTAAATTAATAGTTTGTGCTTGATAATATTTATTTTTTATTTAACTTCAGTTTTTTCCAGGCATGATTCTTTCTTTTTCAAAGGAGAGCCAGCCTGGTTTGGGTTGGTTTGTGAGATTTTCGATGATTTACTGGAAGTTGACGATTATTTTGTGTTATGTCGTCAATGGGTGTATATGAGATGTTTGTGATTTTGATGTTGATGTTATGCTCTTCCTGGTTTATTATGCAATATGTCCAAACTGTTTGGATACTGAATTTCATATTTTGCTCCTTTTCACTACCAACATACAAAGTCAAAAATGGTGAACATGAAAGGTTATTTGTAGCTCATTTAACTGCTGGGGCCTTGGTGACTTCAATTAGAGAAACGATGTCTTAAATTTTCTTAAGGAAAAAAGTTTTCTATGTAGATGTTTTATATCAACAGATACTTGTTTTGCTACCAAGAATGAACGACTGTTGCGTTCAGAATGGGGTTATAATTGTATTTTTAACCGTCATAAGATAAGATAAGATAAGATAAGATACAGCTTTATTAATCTCACAATGGAGAAATTCACTGTTACAGGCTCTTGAGGTACTATCAGTAGGGGGTGCAAAAATAGATACAAGTACGAACATACACACATACATATATAAGTAAATAAATAAATAGATACATAAATAGTATAAATTACTAAACAATAAAAGAAAAGAATGGAGCAACTTTATAGATTGGCCTATATTAAAGTGTAATGTATCTGAGTGCAGAGTAGATGTGGTTGATATGGTTGACAGTCAGTGGGGTAGATGGGTTGATTAAAGTGCGCTGGGGTTTTTATTGCACATAACCGTATTTTCACAGACAGTTACAAAGTGGCGTTTGTACAGTCTGATAGCTGTGGGAATGAACGACCTATGGTAGCGCCTCCTTCCTGCACTGAGGATGCCTCAGTCGCCCACTGAAGGAGCTGCTTAGCCTCGACAGTCTGGTGCAGTGGGTGAGAGCTGTTGAACAGGATGGATGTGAGCTTTGCTATCCTCCTCTCTCACTCACCTCCTCCACAGAGTCCAGTGGGCAGTCGAGGACAGAGCTGGCCCTCCTGACCAGCTTGTTCAGTCTCTTTCTGTCCCCGCCTGTGCTGCCCGGGCCCAGCAGATGGCAGCGAGAGGATTGCAGAGGCTACCACAGAGTCATAAAATGTCCTGAGCAGAGGTTCAGATATGCCGAAGGACCCTGAGTCTCCTCAGAAGGTGGAGGCGACTCTGGCCCTTCTTGTACAGGGCGTTGGTGTTGTGGGACCAGTCCAGTTTATTGTTAAGGTGAACACCCAGGTACTTGAAACTGTCCACTGTCTCAATGTCCTGTCCCTGGATGTTCACTAGTAAATGTGTGTGTGTGTGTTTGAGTGTTTTCCCTGAAGTCCACCATCTCCTTCGCCTTCCTAGTGTTCAAGCACAGGTGGTTGCGCTACACCAGTCCACTAAGTCGACGATGACCGATCGGGTACTCCAGCTCGTCTCTGACACACGGCCCACGATGGCGGAGTCGCCGAGAACTTCTGGAGGTGGCAGCTGTTTGTGTTATATATGAAGTCCGAGGTATAGATGTTAAAAAGGAAGGTGAGAGGACGGTGCCCCTGCGGTTCTCCCTGCTACAGACTACCACCTTTGACTTACAGCCCAGCAGCCGCATCGCTACTGTGGACGGTTAGTAAGGTAGTCAATAATCCAGGCAGCAAGATGCCCGGCCCACTCCCACGCCCTCCAGCTTCCCCTCGCAGACGCGCTGGCCTGATGGTGTTGAAGGCGCTGGAGAAGTCAAAGAACATGACCCTCACAGCGCTGCCGGGCGATCTCCAGGTGGGTGAGTGCCCGCTGCAGAAGGTAGATGACGGGCATCTTCTCTCGATGTTGGGCCTGTAGGCAAACTGCAGCGGGTCTAGGTGGGGCTCACCATAGAGCGGAGGTGTTCAAGGAGGAGCCTTTCCATGATCTTAATGAGGTGGGGAGGTCAGGGCGACAGGTCTGTAGTGGGCTGGTTCCTTCGCTTGTGCTGTTTTGGGAACCGGAACCACACAGGAGGTCTTCTCTAGAGGACTGGAACCTTCTCCAGGCTGAGGCTCAGGTTGTACAGGTAGCATAGTACCACACAGAGCTGGTCTGGGCGAGGTCCTCAGCAGCCTGGGACTGATGCCATCAGGTCCTTCAGATTTCTCTGATTTAGTCGCTTCAGCTGTCTCCTCACCTGGTCTGATGTGAGGGAGAGGGGGCTGGGGTGGGCTGCAGAGGGAGGGGGATGTGTCTGTCGGGCTGTAGCAGTCAAGGAAGTTGGCCTGGGGAGGGGGAGGTGTCAGCTGGTCTGGAGACGGTGAAGAGGGGAGGGGAACGGGAGGGGTGCAGAGGGGAGGGGAGAATCAAACCTGTTGAAGTAGCAGTTTAATTCATCCGCCCAGCGCTGGTCACCATCAGCTGTCCCTCTGACACCCTGCCCAAATCCAGACATGGTCTTTAGTCCTCTCCAGACGTCCCGCACGTTGTTCTGAGCCAGCTTCTCCTCCATCTTCTTCCCATAGTCCTTCTTTTGCCCTCCTGATCCTCCACTGGAGCTCACGCTGGACCTTCTTCTGCTCTCTCTGTCCTCTCGAGATGAAAGCCCTTTTTCTGGTTCAGGAGGACTTTGAGCTCAGGGGTGACCCATGGGTGGTTGTTGGAGAAGCACCGCACTCTCCGTGCTGGCACGGTGCTGTCCACGCAGAAGTTCATGTAGTCGGTGATACAGTGTGTGAGGCTGTCGATGTCATCACCAAAGGAGTTACAGAGCATGCTCCAGTCTGTGGTCTGGAAACAGTCCCTAAGCCTCTCGTTGGTCTCCTCGGTCCACACTTTCACAGACCTCTTCTGTGCAGGTTCCTTTCGCACCCTGGGTGTGTATTGGGGGAGCAGGTAGACCAGGTTGTGGTCTGAGCGCCCCAGTGGGGGGAGGGGGGAGGAGCTGTAAGCGTCCTTCACATTTGCATACAGTAAGTCCAGTGTTTTATTGTCTCTTGTGGCGCACTTCACGTATTGCGTGAACGTCGGAAGAGAGGTGTGAGAGAGGGGCGTGGTTAAAGTCCCCGCTGATCAGAATCATGGCGCGGGGTGACGAAGTCTGTGTCTGATTAACGGCGCTGTGTAGACGCCACACGCGCCGCCGCATCAGCCGAGGGCGGAATGTACACGCAAACACAATCACGTGTGAAAACTCCCTCGGTAGATAATTATGGTCACAAGGCTTATCGTGAGCAGCTCCACGCCCCGCTGCATAGCTGCTCCTTCACGCACGCTTGCCGGGTGGCACCATCGCTCATTCATAGACCGCCACGCCCCTCCTTTCTTCTATCGCTTCGCTACACTCCGATCTGCACGCAGTGTAAATCTGCTAAGAGAAACCACAGAGTCCGGTGTGAGTTCATTCAGCCACGCCTCTGAGAAACACATGAGGCTGCAGTCCCGGTACTGCCTCTGCTGCTGGGTCAGCGCCGCCAGCTCCTCCGCCTTGTTGGCGATCGCTGGACATTTCCCATGATGACAGAGGGAACACATGTCCTCCGCTTTTCGCCCTCTGCAGCCTCTCCTTTTCCTCCGTATTTCCAAAGGAACAACGGGCTTTTCCGCTGAAGGAGGGCGTGGGCGCCAAGAGGCCGAGGAGGGTCTCACGTGTGTAAGACCTGCGCTGCTCAGAGCCGCCGGTGAATGAGTTTCTGACGCCGATCCAAAAAGTGAAAATAAAAGTGCACAGAAGAACAAAAGCATCATGAAAGTATGTTTTCCAGATGCAGGATTGAAGAAAGAAAAAGAAAAATTGAAAAAAGATAAAGAAACACGCCTATATACAATAGAAAAGAGAAAAAAAAGAAAAATAAACTGAATGGTCATGGTAATCAATCTTGAGGTGTGGCAATTCTGTTTAACAATTTTGAATACAAACTGCATAATACTGTTCGATATTACGATTTGTGGTAAGAGAATGTTAATTGCAACTATCTATGGACCTAATATAGATAAACATGACTTGTAAATCTTTGTGTAAGATTAATGAATTTGGTCATTTTTCTTGTATAATAGCAGGTGACTTCAATCTTGTTCTAGATCCTTCACAAGATTGTGACAACTATCAAAATGCTAATAATCCACATGCCTGTTATTCAGTTTTGGATACAATTGCAGAACTTAATTTAGTTGATATTTGGGGGGGATCACAGTCCAGAATTACGTAAATTTAGTTGGAGAAGAAAATCACCAGCAAAACAAGCTAGATCTGTTTTTTTTTTTTTTTTTTCTTATCATAAAATTTCAGTTTGTTTTAGGTACTGATATAAAAGCTGGCGATAGATCAGACCATTCTTTGATTACTCTTGGTTTGAATTTGCCAACACATCTAGAAACTTGACATATTGGAAGTTTAATAATTTTTTGCTTTGTAATTACATATGTTTCTGAAGTAAAATCAGTTCTATATCAGGTTATGAAACAAGATGCTTCCAAATTTGAGGACAACATTGAAGTAGATGATGTCCGGAATTCTGAGCTTGAGTTTGCTATTGGTGATCAGTTGTTCTTTGAAACTCTCTTGCTAGAACTCCAAGTTAAAACTATTTCTTATGCTTCTTATGGAAACAAATTGAAGGTTAAACGGAAGAGTTTTTCATCAAAGAAATTGAAACACTGGAATTAAACCTTACTTATCATAATGTTGATACCCTTGCCGATAACCGTAAAGAATTACAGGAATTTTGTCAAATTAAGATGGAAGGTGTTCTTGTTTAATTTATAATGAGGGAGAAAAAATTACTAAATACTACTGCAATCTTGAAAATAGAAACGTAATGCCTAGTTTAGAAAAGCAGGATGGTTCCTTATTATCAAACCCAGAAGACATCATGAAGGAAGCAGAATCTTTCTACCAAAATATTTACTCTGATAGGACCCATTTTCAAAATAACTTTAATCTTAAATCTCTTCTTCCAGAAGATATTCCCAGACTTTACCAGGAAACTGCAGATTCTCTTGAAGGTCCCATTCAGAAAGATGAACTTAAGGTTTTGAAAAAGACCAAAAATAAAAGTCCTGGTTTTGATGGTTTCAGTTATGAATTTTATAAGTTCTTTTGGGTTGATATCGGAGACTTTTTGCTGAGATAGATTAACTTTAGCTCTGCTAATGGAGGAACTTTCAGTGACTCAGAAGCAAGGATTAATTACTTGCATTCCAAAAGGCAATGAACCTAAGCATTTTATTAAGAACTGGCGACCTATTTCTTTGTTCAATACTTCTTACAAATTTAAGTCATCTGTTATTGCAGAGAGACTTAACCGTTTTGCCGCTCCTGATTAATGAAGATTTGTCTGGCTTCATGACAACAAAGTATATTGTGTAGAATGTTAGAACAATTTATGATTTATGTCTTACTGAACGTAAGAATATTCCAGGGTTGCTTCTTGTTGATTTTTAAAAAGCCTTTGATTCAGTGTCATGGTCTTTTATTTTTGAAACTTTGAATTCTTTGGTTTTGGAAAGGACATTCGGAAATGGTTCTCGACTTTCTATAATATTTATTCTAAATTGATTATTGATGGAAATCTGTCATCACAGATATCAATTGAGAGAGGATGCAGACAAGGAGACTTTCTCTCCCCTTACACATTTTTATTGTGCTCTGAGATCCTAGCTTCTCTTGTTCGATCTAATCAGATGATTAAGGGCATCACTATTTGAAATACAGTGATACCTCTGCTCACGAACATAATTGGTTCCCAGAAAGTGTGTGTGAGGCGAAAAGTTCGTCTTCCGAACATTTATTTCCCATAAGAAACCATTAAAATGAGAATAATCCGTTCCCAGGTCCCCATAAAACATAATTTTCTACTAAATAAGCCTTAAAACTACACAAAAATATACCTTATTTTTATGTATAATAAATGTGCTATTGTATTGTAATTAAAGAAATAAACTGTACTGTATAATAAAGTCGTTTTATTTACCTTTGTGATGGTAGTTGATGGCTTGATGGAATGGAGTGGGAGGAGGAGGGAGGGAGGGACTTGCTGTTTGGAAGGAGTGTTTGGAAACGTCTACTGTTTGGAAACACGCATAGCCACACGCACCCTTAATAGCTTCCTTGTTCTTAAGGATGGTGGTAGACTTAGTGTACTGGGACGCTGAGTCACACAAACGCACACCTCGTTCGTGTTTTTCAATGATCTCCGCCTGTGGTGGGGTCTTTTTCGGTCCCATAATAGCAAAAGTACACTCAATATGGTCCAAAATGTCTATCAAACACAAACCACTTCCGCATTCAAAGAAAGGGGTGTGACGAACTGTGACGCCATGAGCATGCATCAGCTTCTCGTGGCCGCCACCGTGGCGCTGTTCGACCGCGTGGTTTGATTCGTCCGCCGAAAACTAGTTCGTCAGCAGAGACAATATGCTCGCAAATTTAATGTTCTTGAGGCGAAAAGTTCGTGAGCGGAGGTTTTACTGTATTGAGTATCTTATTGCCCAGTATGCAGATTAGCAGATGATACTGAATTTCTCTCAGATGGTAGCCAGTCATCATTTGAAGCTGCAATAAAAATGTTATCTTTTTGTATCTATCTCTGGCCTCAGAATTAATTGAGAAATCTCAGGTTGTTTGGATAGGGTCTGAAAAAGGAAGCAAAAAGAGATTCATGCCAGAGATACACATTAAGTGGAGTCCTGATAGCTTTAAGATTCTAGGTGTTAATTTTTCTACAATAATTCATGATATACCCAATCTTAACTTTAAGGGTAAGACTTATGAAATACAAATAATTATTAGTAGATGAATGAGTCGTATTATCACTCCACTCAGTAAAATCGCCATCATTAAGTCCTTCTTGATATCCAAACTTAATTATCTCTTATTGACTTTACCAAATCCACCTGGCTGTTTTTTGAAAGAGCTCAACAAAATTCTTTAATTTTATCCGGAATAACAAGCCAGATAGGATTAAACGTGAACTTTTATGTAAACCTGTCTCAGAGGAGGGGTTATGATCCCTAAAAATTACTTGGATTCGAAAAATCTTTGAATAGCGAGCTTGGGGAGTCGAAATGGAAATTATTTTTCTTCCAACATTGATACCCAACATGTAGCTGAATTTGGCGATTTATTTCCAGCAATACTGGCCAAGAAAGTCAATAATGCTTTTTAGAAAGGCTGTTTGATATCTTATGGTTATTTCTATGCTAAATGTTCACCATCATGCTATGAAGAGTTCCTAGCTGATAGTCTGTTTTACAATAGTAATATCATGGTTGGTAGACATTTTTATAGTAAGAAGTGGGTAGACGTAGGCATTGGTCAAGTTTCTAATATTGTGAATGATAATATTGAATTCATGTCCCTCAGTGAGTTTGAGAACTTTTTAAGGTGAACATTCCATTCACACAGTATTATGGTATTCGACAGTGTTAAAAATGATCTCAAAACAGTCGGTGTATCTGTCAATTCTCCCCTAACAACAGGGAGAAAGTCTGTTTAGTAAAAAACAAACACAAAAAAAAAAACTTATGGTAGTTTTGAAAGGTTCAAAATTCTATTATTGTACTCTTGTTTCATCTAGTCTTACTCCAAAGTCACAAATCAGGTGGAATGATGAATTTTCAACTGTTTTCCCTTGGGAGTCAATATACCTGAAACCTTTCAAGACAACCAGGGATACAAAACTAAGATGGTTTCAATATCGCCTACTTTACAGACCAATTCCAACTAATGACTATTTATGCAAAATCAAACTCTGTTCTGATTATACTTGTAACTTCTGTAATTCAGAAAAACAAACTCTAATTCACTTATTTTGGGAATGTCAGGAAGTGCATTTGTTTTGGATGTCTTTATTGTCATGGTAGTGTGTGTGCGCATATGTGCGAGTTGTATGTTTAAAAAAACCTGAATCGTATTTCATGTCTTTTTTCCCTTTTTTTGTTTTCTTTTTCTCAAGCAGTACAAGGAATTCCCTGGCTCCTTGTCCTCATCTGTAACAGGAATTCAGTAATTAAAAAAAAAAAAAAGAACCCAATTGACTCCAGTATTCTCATGAACTGGATAAGAGTGAAACTCTCTGTAAATCTGATCAGATGTGCTGTGCTTGAGAGGAACCAGGAGTTTAAACATGAGACATAATGTACAGATGATTATTTGGAGAGAGAGAGAGAGAGAGAGAGATCGTATACAGTACAAAGTCATATCGGTTACTTATGTAAGGTTTAAACATGCGTTCCCCTCTAAAGAATGCCCTGTAACGACTTGCAAACAAATTCATCTAAGAACGGCCTTCCTGAAGCTAACTTGTGAGTAAGCTGGGGAGCATTTTTACACGCACACAGATGGTATTGCATGAGAAGGCGGCACACATACATACATGCGTGCACGCAGGCAGATGCGCTTGCACACACAGATGCAACAATGTAAGTAGTTTTGATGGAAGATTTTGGGTTATGTTTGTTTAGGGGTTTTTCCCATAATTGAACTTGTTTTTGTGACATTTTCCGTAACTTTTCCACCAATTCCTTAATTTCCTTATTTTTTTTAATTCGATGAATTATTTTTTTTTTTAAACAGCAATGCACTGAAGCAGCATTAATTGAAACAAGAAGTCGCGAGGGATTTGTGTGTGTATGTGTACATACACACATATATATATATATATATATATATATATATATATATATATATATATATATATATTATACACACACACATACATATATATATATATATTATACACACACACATACATATATATGTATGTGTGTGTGTGTACATATATATATATATATATATATATATATATATATATATATATATATTATACACACACACATACATATATATGTATGTGTGTGTGTATAATATATATATATATATGTATGTGTGTGTGTATAATATATATATATATATATATGTGTGTGTGTGTATATATGTATATGTGTATATATGTATGTGTGTATGTACTAGTCCTTCTCAAAAAATTAGCATATGTTCAGGTAGTCTAAACGAGCTATTAACCTAATCATCTGAATCAACCAATTAACTCTAAACACCTGCAAAAGATTCCTGAGGCTTTTAAAAACTCCCAGTCTGGTTCATTACTCAAAACCACAATCATGGGTAAGACTGCCGACCTAACTGCTGTCCAGAAGGCCATCATTGACACCCTCAAGCAAGAGGGTAAGATGCAGAAAGAAATCTCTGAGCAAATAGGCTGTTCCCAGAGTGCTCTATCAAGGCACCTCAGTGGGACGTCTGTGGGAAGGACTGCACAACCAGAAGAGGTGACCGGACCCTGAGGAAGATTGTGGAGAAGGGCCGATTCCAGACCTTGGGGACCTGTGGAAGCAGTGGACTGGGCTACAGGTGCCGCATTCCCCAGGTCAAGCCACTTTTGAACCAGAAACGGCGACAGAAGCGCCTGACCTGGGCTACAGAGAAGCAGCACTGGACTGTTGCTCAGTGGTCCAAAGTACTTTTTTCGGATGAAAGCAAATTTTGCATGTCTTTCGGAAATCAAGGTGCCAGAGTCTGGAGGAAGACTGGGGAGAAGGAAATGCCAAAATGCCTGAAGTCCAGTGTCAAGTACTCAGTCAGTGATGGTCTGGGGTGCCATGTCAGCTGCTGGTGTTGGTCCACTGTGTTTTATCAAGGGCAGGGTCAATGCAGCTAGCTATCAGGAGATTTTGGAGCACTTCATGCTTCCATCTGCTGACAATCTTTATGGAGATGAAGATTTTCATTTTTCAGCATGACTTGGCACCTGCTCACAATGCCAAAACCACTGCTAAATGGTTTACTGACCATGATATTACTGTGCTCAATTGGCCTGCCAACTCTCCTGATCTGAACCCCATAGAGAATCTGTGGGATATTGTGAAGAGAAAATTGAGACACCAGACCCAACACTGGATGAGCTTAAGGCCGCTATCGAAGCATCCTGGGCCTCCATAACACCTCAGCAGTGCCACAGGCTGATTGGCTCCATGCTACGCCGCATTGAAGCAGTCATTTCTGCAAAAGGATTCCCGACCAAGTATTGAGTGCATAACTGCACATTAATTATTTGAAGGTTGACTTTTGTATTAAAAACACTTTTTATTGGTCGGATGAAATATGCTAATTTTTTGAGAAGGACTTGTATATGTATGTATATTTTATTTATATATATATATATATATATATATATATATATATATATATATATATATATATAAATAAAAGGACAGGACAGAGACTTTCTATTGAAACTCCATTTATCACTACAGATCTGTTTCGAGGGGTGGTGAAACCATCCTCTCTCTTCAGGTGATTATAGAAGAATTCTTTCAATAGAAAGTCTTTGTCCTGTCCTTTTATTTTTGTTATTTGCTGTACCAAAAAGTATTGAGCACTCTCCTACGAAAGGATCTACTCAGAAAATCATATATATATATATATATAATATATGTGTGTGTGTGTGTATATATATGTGTATGTGTATATATATGTGTATATATATATGTGTGTGTATATATATATGTGTGTGTATATATATGTGTATATATATGTGTGTGTGTATATGTGTGTGTGTATATGTGTGTGTGTATATGTGTGTGTGTATATGTGTGTGTGTATATGTGTGTGTGTATATGTGTGTGTGTATATGTGTGTGTGTATATGTGTGTGTGTATATGTGTGTGTGTATATGTGTGTGTGTATGTATATGTGTGTGTATATGTATATGTGTGTGTATATGTATATGTGTGTGTATATATATATGTGTGTGTATATATGTGTGTGTATATATATGTGTGTGTATATATGTGTGTGTATATATATGTATATATATATATATATATATATATATATGTGTGTGTGTGTATATGTATGTGTGTGTGTGTGTGTATATATATAAAATAAAATGGGTTTTAATTATTATTACTGTGTGTGTATTTTAAACCCGAAACAAGGGGTATGGAAATATTGCTCAATATGAAGAATTTTACTTATGGACCGGTGTGTGCCAGATAACCTGAAAAGAACGAATTTGCAAGAGTGCTTGGTGTTTCAGATGCTTTTCATGCTAGCATGAAAGTTCAGCTAAAAGTTAGTCCAGATGATTTTTTTGTTTGTTTGTTTGTTTCATGAGTGTTTGATTAAAACGACAAACATGGGTGCAGGCAGAAGCACGGTTGTTGGAAGAGCAGAGAAGGGTACAGGTCTACCTACACGAAAGCACGCAGGATGAGTTGGCCAGGAAGTGTGAGCAGGTTCTCATTGAAAAGCACCTGGAGATCTTCCACACAGAATTCCAGAATCTTCTGGATGCAGACAAGAATGAAGGTATAGCGTTACGCGTGTACAGACTGGGTTTGGTTTCAGTAGTTCTGCAGCTGAACCGACTGTTCTTTCCTTGCAGATCTCGGTCGTATGTACAACCTGGTGTCTCGGATCACGGATGGTTTGGGTGAGCTCAAGAAGCTTCTAGAAACGCATATTTACAACCAAGGCCTTGCTGCTATTGAAAAATGTGGGGATGCTGCTCTTAATGTGAGTTCAAAGACTCCAGAGAGGGTGTAGTAGTGACCTTCCGTGAGGGGGTAAAAAGAAATACACATCTTTTTTGTTTATTTTTATCCAGGACCCCAAAATGTACGTTCAGACTATTTTGGATGTCCATAAGAAGTACAATGCTTTGGTGATGTCGGCATTTAACAATGATGCTGGCTTTGTTGCTGCACTGGATAAGGTAAGTGATCTAACCACAACGTAGGGGTTTTTTCTTCTTTTTTTGGACTCAAGTAATGCATCAACAAGGTGCATGACCATCAACATGGAGATCTCTGGTTCAAATCAAAGTTGATGCCACAACCTTCAGTGACCTGGAGCTCAAGAAAGCCAAATGGCCAAGTTACAGCAGGAGAGATGGCAGATGGCATATGTTAACTTTCCAGTCAGTCACAGCGATTACCATCCAGTCATGCGTGTCTTGTTTGCTCATTCGTATGAGGTTCGGATAGCACTTTCCTTCCGAGTATGTTAGTTAGACCAGTGTTTCCCAACCCCTGTTCCGCGGCGCATTAGTGTGCCATTAGAAATCGGGTGTGCCACGGAAGATTGACCATTTTCACTTAGCGTGTAGTAACAGTGCTGTTCTGCTAGAGGGCAGTATCATTTTTGTTCCATGGTGTGCCTTGTGATTTTTCTAATGTAAAAGGTGTGCCTTGGCCCAAAAAGGTTGGGAAACACTGAGTTAGACCATCCCCAAATGCACAAGCGTAGCCATTTGTAAAGAGGAGGGTGGTCACATTGCATACCACAGTTAGTTTTTGCATGTTTACATCCTGTTACTTCCTGTTTGATGTTGGTCATGTTTATGGAAGACACCACCTGACGGGTGGGAACTGGTTGTGAATAAAGGTAGAAGAGAAAAATATGGGGAGATGTTTTTTGCATGTTTGACATATAATTTAAGTTTTATGGTTTAAAAAATGTCTCAAAACACCGGATATCCAGATATATGCACAACTCATGCTGATGTAGAATCATGTGTTCGGGACTTCGCCGAACACACAATCATTTATTTTTTATACACTATTTTTATAAAAATGATCACCTTATCTTCAGAGGTTGGTGGGTGGTTTGTTTCTCCAAGTGAATGGGACCCAGTGAAACCATGCCTATTAGAAATATTTATGCTGATTGACTATCATTTACTCCTCCCACCCCCAACAGGCCTGTGGGCGCTTCATCAACAACAATGCTGTCACCAGGATGGTCCAGTCATCCAGCAAATCTCCTGAACTTCTTGCACGGTACTGTGACTCTTTACTTAAGAAAAGTTCCAAGAACCCTGAGGAAGCGGAGCTTGAAGATACTCTAAATCAAGTGGTGAGTTGTAGTTGTATTAATACTGGGCTCACAGTAAATGTTAACCCTTGCAGAATTGAAACTAAAGGAGTTTTGCTGGGTCTCCCAGATGGTGGTGTTCAAGTACATTGAGGACAAAGACGTGTTCCAGAAGTTTTATGCAAAAATGCTGGCCAAGCGTCTGGTCCACCAGAACAGTGCCAGCGACGACGCCGAAGCCAGCATGATCTCCAAACTGAAGGTTCCGGCACTTGTTTTATCAGTCAGATTATTGTCATAGAGTCAGCATCTCTTAGCAGTTTGAGTCATCAGCTTGTTTTATGAGTAAATAAACATGGCGGTGTGTCTTCTTCCAGCAAGCGTGTGGCTTTGAATACACGTCCAAGCTGCAGCGCATGTTTCAGGACATCGGTGTCAGTAAAGATTTAAACGAGCAGTTCAAGAAGCACCTCACGAACTCGGAGCCTTTAGACCGTACGTCACTGATCAAGTGTCATCCTTTAATTAGTCTAGGGGAAAAAAGCTTGCCATAACTTCTGCATTATATCATAAATGTGCAGCTTAGTAATTGCCAGATAGTCCCAGCCACTAACAGCACTGGCACTCTAAAAATTCACTACTAACTTCCATCAGGGTTTGCTTAAAGTATGTTTTACTTAATTTTTAAAATTGTTTTTTTTTTCCAGTGGACTTCAGTATCCAGGTGCTGAGTTCTGGTTCCTGGCCTTTCCAGCAATCCTGCACTTTTGCTCTGCCCTCTGAGGTATACACACACACACACACACACACACACACACACACACACACACGTGTGCGTGCACCTACTGGTAATTGGGAATGGGGCAGCCCATCACAACTGGCTTGAATACTGCTTCCTGTTGTCTTAAGTTCATTTCATCAATCAAGGGAGATTTCGCCTCTTGGCCAATGAGATTGTCCGATCATAATCAGTTTACATTCTACATGCTCAGAGTAGAGTAAATGCATTTTAAAACGACTTAAGATGTTAAATTAAATATTTCCTAATTACATGGTGTAGCGCATAGTTTTATAGCAGTTCTATGAATTTCTCTCCATCTCTCTTTCATTCTTGCTCATGTTCTTTCTTTCCAATCACACACCCAGTTGGAAAGGAGCTACCAAAGGTTCACAGCCTTCTATGCCAGCAGACACAGCGGCCGCAAACTCACCTGGCTCTACCACCTGTCCAAAGGAGAGTTGGTCACCAACTGCTTTAAGAACAGATACACTCTGCAAGTAAGACATACCTCTGTATATTTTATCATCTATAATCTAGTTTATGTACTTGTAAATGTGTTTTTTAATAAATACAGTAAGTATGTACCTTTATATAATCCAAGTTTAAAATGGCAGCATTTTTTTTTTTTTTTTTTTTTTTAAATAAGATATGATGCAAAAAAAGGGTGACTGTACAGTAATTGGTGTTTGGATAGAAGAGGACGCAAGAATAAAGTAAAAAGCACAGGAAAGCTATTTTGATTCTGCATCGGAAAAGAGAAGCAAGTATCTGGAGATGTTTTATATTTGGACCTGATTACAGCCTTCATAAATGTTCTGTAATAATGATCAAGAAAATGTTTATTTTTCCCCCTTTTTTAGTTAATAAGTTACTGTTAACTTGATTTCTCAGTAGAAAAAGGGTAGAATGTACCTTCTAACTCTGAAATGAGGTCCTGCTCCAAGTAGAGGAGCTGAAGTATCTCGGGTCTTGTTTGAGTGAGGGAAGGATAGATCGACCGGTCGGTGCAGCCTCTGCTGTCATGCAGAGGCTGTACCAGTCTATTGTAGTGAAGAGGGAGCTGAGCTTGGAAGCCAGAACTCTCCCTTTACCAGTCTATCTGTGTTCGTCCCCTCACTGATGGTTATAAATTTTTGGTGTGATTGAAAGATATGAACGGCTGAAATGAGCTTCCTTCACAGGGTGGCCGAGCCCTCCTTTAGAAATAGGGTGAGCATCTCAGTCATCCGGGAGGAGCCTGGAGTAGATCCCCTGATACTCATGTTGAGAGGAGCCAGTTGAGGTGGCTTAGATATTTGGTTAGTAGCAAAGCCTCCCTGGTGTGGTGTTTCAGGCATGTCTACCTGGGACGTGACCCCGAGGTTGACCCAGAACACACTTCATGGGCTGTCTCAGCTGGTTTGCAAATGCCTTTGTGCATTCCCTGGAAGAGCTAAAAGGAAGTGACTGGGGAGAGACACGTCCAGACCATGCTGCTACAGATGTGACCTGATTACAGATGGGGAGGATGATGATTGTTACTGTATTGAATTCCGGCCTGCTGGTTATTAAACACATGAATGGGGGAATTGCTTTTTGTGATTTATAGAACTTTCTTTCAATTTGTTTCAATGAATATTTTGAGAAAATTCTTGAACCATGAACCCAGTATCAAGGTTTATCAGGAATTGAATGAAATGTTGCAGCCTACCTGCCAATGTTACTTCTGTGCTGGTTTTCTATGTTATGACCATTTTGTCCACTAGACACTTTTTTTTTTTTTTTAATTATACAGTATATTGGGTCTGAAAAGTGATTTTGTGTGTGTGTGTAGGCTTCGACGTTTCAGATGGCAATTCTCCTACAGTACAACACAGAAGACGTGTACACAGTCCAACAGTTGACTGACAGCACACAAATCAAAATAGTGAGCGGCCCTCATCATTCCTTCATCAAAAAACACTTATTGACTCTTTAAACACCGCAAAGTAACTTTTTTTTCTTTTTTAGGATATCTTGGTACAGGTTCTGCAGATTTTGTTAAAATCCAAACTGCTGGTGCGTGACATGGTTTTACACTGAATTCTGTTCAAATGCATTTTCTGACTGCATACAGTGATCATGAATAAACATCATGGGCATGACTGAAGGAAGCCTTGTTATATCTGCTTTGTGACTGATTGTGGTGTCCATTATGCAGGTCCTGGAGGATGAGAATGCTAATGTGGACGAGGTGGAGTTTAAATCGGATACTCTCGTGAAACTTTACCTAGGCTATAAGAAGTAAGGCACTATTTATTTGACGCATAAATGTATAACGTAAACATAAATTATAGCATAAATATGGTCAGCCATCACCTAATGATTAGACAAGTAGCTTTGGGACCAAAAGGTCCTTGGTTCGGTTTCCAAACCAGCAGGAAAAACGTTGGGGAATGAGCACGTAAATGGCCGAAGTGCCCTTGAGCAAGGCACCTAACCCCTAACTGCTCTCCGTGCACCCCCGATGTGTGAGGCAGCCCACTGCTCTGTGTGTGTGTGTGTGTGTGTGTTCGTGTGTGTTCGTGTGTAAATTCCGAGGGAATGATGTCCCGTACGGGATTAATACAGTGCACTCGGCCCCCAATTTACGAAGACCCCTTTGTACGGAATCCCCGGATTACGAAAAACATTTTCTTGAGTTTCCGTCTCCGAAATACGAAACAACCCCCTCTTACGAAGATATTCAAAATTCAAATGCGCCAATTAAAATTTCACACAACGCGCAAGTTGCTCTCTCATTGGCTGTCTGTCAACATCCCGCCCCGCTGGCCTCCCAGATAGAGACAGAAGGAAGCTTCACTCTTTTGTTTAGTTTTTTAAGTTGTTTAATTCAGTAAATGTTTAATAAATGTGGGCGCATTTGAGCTTATCTGGCATCCCGATCCCTCAAGGAATCAAATTAAAGCGGAGTTTGTCAAGCAGGGAATGTGCTTTAAATTCCATGTCTTGTGGGCGTGGCCCGCAGTGCACGCGCGAGAGAGGAGTGTGTGTTAATAATGTTTAATAATGGTTTAGTTAATAAATATGTTAATAAAATGCTTTAATAAAAAATTTTCTTTTACTTTTAACACATTTTCATACAAAATTGGTGTACTTTTATCATTTTTAAAGGGTTTATGGGGTTTATCCAGTCCAAGGACTGGAGACTTGGAACGAATTAGGCGTTTAACATGTAAAATGCGACCCCTACTTACGAAATCCCCGCAATACGAAAATGGCTCTGGAACGGATTAATTTCGGAAATTGGGGGGCGACTGTAGATCTTTTTTTTTTTTTTTTTTTTTTTTTTTTTTTTTTTTTTTAAATCTAATTTTATTTCCTTGGCTGTCTGTTTTGTGTACGCTAAAAAATAAACTCTGGTGTAATTCCATGCAAAATCAACCAAATTTCCAAAATCTTCCCGGATGACCAGGGAATTTAGCATGGAAAGGCTCTGACTCGGTAAATATGAAGCCGAGTTGCTTCGAGTGAGCCATGCAATGCCATTCAGCAAGCCAAATATTTTTGCCCATGTACAGGAGACAGGGGCAGGGTTTATGTAGTGTCGTTGTTAGTTTTGTGTTGTCAGTGTATATCTGTGAATTTTAGTGGGGCAGAGCTTCTAGAGCCCTGAGGTGTGTTCAGTTTCGAATGATTGAAGCCAAAAGCTTGACCGCGGTTATCATGAGCAGCTCTCGCATCACTAGCTGAGTATGCTACCGATTAAGTGGTTTTGTTTCATCTCATTTATCCAGTAAAAAGCTGCGAGTGAACATCAACGTGCCAATGAAGACTGAGCAGAAACAGGAACAGGAGACAACCCACAAAAACATTGAGGAAGATCGAAAGCTCTTAATACAGGTGACACAACTCATCACCACCGTGACCTCTGTGTTTGTTTGTGATGGTGAACATGTGATTGCGAGAAAATAACATTTGTGTGTACTTCTGCAGGCTGCCATTGTGCGTATCATGAAGATGAGGAAGATGCTGAAGCACCAGCAGCTCCTGGCTGAGGTCCTGAACCAGCTCTCGTCCAGGTTCAAGCCAAGAGTCCCCGTCATCAAGGTACAAACGCATCAGTGCTGGTGAATTCTCAAATCTGATAGGTTGGGAAAGGGGTCGAATTCGACCCCATTACAGAATATTGACCGTGCCGTCTTTTCTCTTTCAGAAATGCATCGACATTCTCATAGAGAAGGAGTACCTGGAGAGGGTGGACGGAGAGAAGGACACTTACAGCTACCTGGCTTAATCACGTTCTGTTCATGCGCCGCCGCCTCTCTCATCCTCCTCCTCCTCATTTTCCCCTCCGCGTCACTCGTACTCTCTTTAAGTTGTCCCTAATGTAATAAACATTTCCTTTGACGTTCAGCCTGTCGTCGGGATTGTGTGAACGGACGAAGATTTTAATTTTTTTATTATTCTAATTTAAAACCACAGAGAAGAAAGACGAGCGGAAAGTAAGCGCGTGTGTTAACGTGTGTGCGTGTGTGTGAGAGAGTGAGTGAGTATCATCGTAGCCGGAGTCTGCTGAGCTGGACTTTCCCCTCCCCTCCTCATTCTGAGCGTGTTGGCGTGTTTTCACTTCACCTGAACTGGCTCAGGACGGACAGACTTCATTATTGTAAATAAACCTGGACATTTAATCTGATGGAAAAATAAGTCTATTTACAGAAACACCCACCCCAACCTGCTACGGTTGCATGCATACCGCCTACGTGCATTTAAACTCAAGTCGTAAAAGGATTTAAAAGAAAAAATGAAAAAGTATCTAGATGATTTAAAAAATTACTATGAACCGCATCGTGTTTTTGCGGTAAATACAGCCAGAAAGTGATGTTTTAATAACAGAAGAAGAAAAAACAATTTTAGCTCCACATCTCAAGGAAAGCAGCGCGTGTTCGAGCCGGTCCTTAGGCGTGTCCTCGGCATCATTTCCTGTTATCAAATATATCATTTGTATAGTGTGGTTCACTTTTTTAAATGTGTGGTAAATAAAAATTAAAGGTTTCTGTATGCCTTCTGATGCTGTGAAATCTTTGGAGTTGCCAGGTGCCCTGAACGTCGACTGTAGCTTGTTCCCCTGTGAGTAAAGGCTTGGACATTTTATACAACCTACACATGAGCAATGACTGACACGGTGTTGTGGAAGCAGAAGGGAAAATGTTGGAAAATGCCAAGAAACAGAATGACATCGCCTTGCACGTTATCCTGCAGGAAGGATGTTTCAGTCAGCAGTTTAATGGTTATGCCAAACTAACCGCTGCATCCATTGAAAGTTTAAGACTAGTGAAGAATTTGGCTTGGGTCGAAAGTTTTTCCAGATTTGATGGTTTAAAAGGGTTTTTTTCTTCTAACAAAATTAGCTTTTTAGAACTTGTGTTTGGGGAAAATTTCTTGCATTTCAATGCTAATCCTGAAGACTAGCATAAACCTATATATAAAATCCCGCCTGCCTGCTGTCGACTGTAACGTGTGCACACAAATATGTTGTTCCAACTTTAGCTTCGCTTACAGCATGTAATCATGTCATTGGTTTCAACAAACCGAAGCAGTATAACATTTATTTTCATCCGGTGTTGAGGTAATTTCTCATCAAAGTCTTGAATTGATTATGGAGGTGTTTCAGTTTTTCCCATCAAGTCTTCAGCCCATCCCGAAAACTTTAAATAGTGTTAAGGTCAGGACTCCGGGGTGCCAATAAATGTGAAAATGATTCCTCACGCTCCCTGAACCACTCTTTCCTTATTTGAGTCCCCATTTTATATCTATATTTCCTTTCGGCTTTTTCCCTTTCACTCGGGAGTCGCCACAGCAAATCATCTGATTCGCACATTTGATTTGGCAGAGGTTTTTACGTCAGATGCCCTTCCTGTCACAACCCTTTTTAGCAAGGGACAGAAACACGCTGACGACTTTGCAGCTACTCTTTACGAAAGTCAGCAATGGTTCTTTCACATGCCTCTCACCATAGACAGTGAGAGACATGGCCCGCCTTTGATAACCCAGTTAGCTGCACTGGGGGGGGGGGGGGACAGTGACAACCTTGTGCAGAGTGGGACTCGAACCCCCAACCTTTGGATCAGCGAGCCAGCACCCTATACCACTAGACCACCACTGCCCCTTTCCCATTTTATATCTATATAATGTATAAAATTTCATTGAGGTGATAGCCTTGTCTTCCAGTACATTATTGCTACATTAATGTTGCTGAGCCATGACCAGACCAATTGGAGCAACAAGCGTGAAGATTACCTGCTGAAATCAGGACTAAATGCACTCCATGAAAATATTAGTGTGTATGACCTTTTTTAAGGGGTCTGGGTAGTGTATGTGTATATATCATTCGTGTCGGCTTTCCGTGTTGCTTTTTTGTGGTTCATTTAACCTCAAACTCTAGTTTCTACCAGAAAGCCATGACCATTCATAAAGCATTTGTGTTGTATTGTCTATAAAGACATTTTTGTAGGTTGCACATTCACTATAATAACTTACCATCCTTCAAGACACAGGTTACTTTCCATGATCTGTGTGACTGTTGTAAGTTCATATATTTCAACATGTCTCATAAATTGCGGTATTTAATGGGAAGGGAAACGCAAGAAGCCACGGGCATAAACAATTGTCAAAGAGATGAATTCTTTTGTAACTCGGTTTTAACAAGAGTACTTGGAACCTCCACCGAGCCATAAAATACACAGAAATCTCCATGCTGTGCCAACTATACAGTAATAAAAAAAAATTCCTGTCTCACAATGTTAAAGAATCCTTGAAACAAAAAAAGGATTCAGTGTGGATCATGTCCAAAATCGAAGAGTCTTCGCTGAAAGTCCTGCCACACCTCTGGTAGAAATTTCATGACATAATTAGAGCATATATGCCATAATTTCAGATTGATGTTTATCAATGAGATTTCCTTTCGGCCTTTTCCCTTTTTTTTTTTCCTCAGGGGTCGCCACAGCGAATGATTCGCATGTTTGACACAACCCTTTAGCAAGGGACAGAAACACAGTGACGGCTTTGCAGCTACTCTTTACGAAAGTCAGCAATGGTTCTTTTACCATAGACGGTGAGAGACATGGCTGGCCTTTGATAACCCAGTTAGCTGCACTGGGAGGACAGTGACAAGCTTGTGGAGAGTGGGGCTCGAACCCCCAACCTTAGAAGCAGCGATCCAGTGCCCTATACCACCAGACCACCACTGCTCTCTATGATGTTTGTCAATACCAAAGATAATTTTGATACATTCTAGAAAGACAGCACGGTGATGCAGTGGGTAGCACATTCGCCTAACAGCAAAAATGCCCTGGGTTCAATTCCCATGGTGAGGGCATTTCACTGTGTAGTTTTCATGTGCTCCCCATGCTTTTATGGGTTTTCCTCTGGGTATTCTGGTTTCGTCCTACAGTCCAAAGACATGCACTTTAAGGTGGTCGATTGTTCCAGATTGAACCGGGTGTGAGCATGAATGGCGGTGTGTGTGTTGGCCCTCCAAAACCCACCAGTTTAAATCGAACGTTATTACTGTGGTAAACAACACGGTGACACCGGCATGTCACGAACAGTAGTGTGACTAAGATCTCTAAAAGGCTAAAATTGGGCTTGGAAGCATCTGGCAACCCAATATATATACATATATACTAGTCCTCAAAAAATTAGCATATTGTGATAAAGTTCATACTTTTCTGTAATTTCTGTACTGATAAAAATTAAACTTTCATATATTTTAGATTAATTGTACACCAACTGAAATATTTCAGGTCTTTTACTGTTTTAATGCTGATGATTTTGGCATACAGCTCATGAAAACCCAAAATTCTTATCTCAAAAAATTAGCATATCATGTTCAGGTAGTCTAAACGAGCTATTAACCTAATCATCTGAATCAACCAATTAACTCTAAACACCTGCAAAACATTCCTGAGGCTTTTAAAAACTCCCAGCCTGGTTCATTACTCAAAACCGCAATCATGGGTAAGACTGCCGACCTGACTGCTGTCCAGAACATCATCATTGACACCCTCAAGCAAGAGGGTAAGACAGAAAGAAATTTTTGAGCGAATAGGCTGTTCCCAGAGTGCTGTATCAAGGCACCTTAGTGGGACGTCTGTGGGAAGGAAAAAGTGAGAGAAATGCTGATTCCAGACCTTGGGGGACCTGTGGAAGCAGTGGACTGAGTCTGGAGTAGAAACATCCAGAGCCACCGTGCACAGGCGTTTGCGGGAAATGGGTTACAGGTGCCGCATTCCCCAGGTCAAGCCACTTTTGAAGCAGAAACAGTGGCAGAAGTGCCTGACCTGGGCTACAGAGAAGCAGCACTGGACTGTTGCTCAGTGGTCCAAAGTACTTTTTTCGGATGAAAGCAAATTTTGCATGTCATTCGGAAATCAAGGTGCCAGAGTCTGGAGGAAGAATGGGGAGAAGGAAATGCCAAAATGCCTGAAGTCCGGTGTCAAGTACCCACAGTCAGTGATGGTCTGGGGTGCCATGTCAGCTGCTGGTGTTGGTCCACTGTGTTTTATCAAGGGCAGGGTCAATGCAGATAGCTATCAGGAGATTTTGGAGCACTTCATGCTTCCATCTGCTGAAAAGCTTTATGGAGATGAAGATTTCATTTTTCAGCACGACCTGGCACCTGCTCACAGTGCCAAAACCACTGGTAAATGGTTTACTGACCATGGTATTACTGTGCTCAATTGGCCTGCCAACTCTCCTGACCTGAAGCCCATAGAGAATCTGTGGGATATTGTGAAGAGAAAGTTGAGAGACACCAGACCCAACACTGTGGATGAGCTTAAGGCCGCTATCGAAGCATCCTGGGCCTCCGTAACACCTCAGCAGTGCCACAGGCTGATTGCCTCCATGCCACGCCCCATTGAAGCAGTCATTTCTGCAAAAGGATTCCCAGCCAAGTATTGAGTGCATAACTGCACATTAATTATTTGAAGGTTGACTTTTTTTTTTTTTTTTGGTCGGATGAAATATGCTAATTTTTTGAGATAGGAATTTTTGAGTTTTCATGAGCTGTATGCCAAAATCATCAGTATTCAAACAATAAAAGACCTGAAATGTTTCAGTTGGTGTGCAATGAATCTAAAATACATGAAAGTTTAATTTTTATCAGTACATTACAGAAAATAATGAACTTCATCACAATAACTAATTTTTTGAGAAGGACTAGTGTGTGTGTGTGTGTGTGTATAATGCAGCCATGAGGGGGGGTACAAGCCAATGTTCTTCCTCACGCCGGTCCCAAGCCCGGATAAATGCAGAGGGTTGTATCATGAAGGGCATCCGACGTAAAACCAATGCCAATTATACAATGCGAATTACAAATAAGAATTCCATATCAAATTGGTCGAGGCCCAGGTTAACAGCAACCGCCATCGGTGCTGTTAACCAACAGGGTGCTGGTGGAAATTGGCCTACTGTTGGTCGAAGAAGGAGAGGCGGGAGGAGAGAAAAGGCATGAGTCTAGGACTTTGAATGTTGGAACTATGACATTAAAAATAGCAGAGCAGAAGACAAAGTGGTGGAAGCTGAAAAAGGAAGAGTGTCGTTTTGTCTTCAAGCAGCAGTTGAAACAGGCTTTGGGTGGTCAGGATGTGCTTCGGATGACTGGACAACTACAGCTAATGTGATCAGGGAGACAGATAGGAGAGTACTTGGTGTGTCTTCTGTAAGGAAAGTACATAAGGAGACTTGGTGGTGGAATGAGGAAGTGCAGGAGTGTGTACAAAGAAAGAGGTTAGCAAAGAAGAAGTGGGATATTGAGAGGACTGAAGAGATTAAACAGGAGTAAAGGGATACACAGCGTAAGGTTAAGGTAGTGGTATCAAAGGCCAAACAGAGCGCATAATGAATTGTATACCAGGTTGGACAGTAAGGAGGGAGAAAATGATTTATACAGGTTGGCACAGCAGAGAAAAAGAGATGGGAAGGACAGAGAGGGAAATGTATTGACTGATGACAGATGTGTGCTGGGAAGATGGAAAGAGTACTTTGAAGAGCTGATGAATGAGGAAAATGAGAGAGAAAAAAAGTAGGAGAGGACCAGGAAGTAGCAAGGATTAGTAAGGGTGAAGTGAGGAGGGCATTGAAGAGGATGAAGAGTGGAAAGGCAGTTGGTCCTGATGACATACCGGTGGAGGTATGAAAGTGTCTAGGAGAGGTAGCAGTAGGTTTTCTGACGAGAACATTCAAAAAGGTCTTAGAGAGTGAGAGGATGCTGGAGGAATGGAGGGAGAAGTGTGCTAGTGCCCATTTTTAAGAACAAGATGAGGATGTTAATAGAGAAGTACAGAGAAGGCCAGAGGGAGCTGCATTGTGCCTTTGTGGATCTGGAGAAAGCATATGACAGGGTGCCGAGAGAGAGGAACTGTGGTATTGCATGAGGAAGTCTGAAGTAGCAGAGAAGTATGTTAGTGTTGCAGAACATGTAGGAAAGATGTAAGACAGTGGTGAGGTGTGCTGTCAGTGTGACAGAAGAGTTCAAGGTGGAGGTGGGACTGCATCAGGGGTCAACTCTGAGCCCCTTCTTGTTTGCTATGGTGATGGACAGGCTGACAGACGAGGTTTGACAAGAATCTCCATGGATTATATTTGCAGATGACATTGTGATCTGTAGTGAGAGCAGAGAACAAGTGGAGGAAAATCTAGAGAGGTGGAGGTATGCCCTTGAAAGGAGAATAATGAAGGTTAGCCTCAGTAAGAGAATACATGTGTGTGAACAACAAGGATCCAAGAGGAACGGTGAGGTTAAAGAGAGCAGAGATAAAGAAGGTGGGGGATTTTAAATACTTAGGCTCAACAATCCAGAGCAGTGGAGAGTGTGGAAAAGAGGTGAAGAAGCGGATGCAGGCAGGTTGGAATGGTTAGAGAAAAGTGTCCGGTGTGATGTGTGATAGGAAGGTATTGGCAAGAATGTGAGGAAACGTGTACAAGATGGTGATGAGGCCAGTGATGTTGTATGGTTTAGAGACAGTGATGCTGAGGAAAAGACAGGAGGTAGAGCTGGAGGTAGCAGAGATGAAAATGTTGAGGTTCTCTTTGGGAGTAACGAGGATGGATGGGATCAGGAATGAGTACATCAGAGGGACAGCACATGTAAGGGGTTTTGGAGACAAAGTCAGAGAGGCTAGATTGAGATGGTTTGGACATGTACAGCTGAGGGATAGTGTGTATATATATGTTGGTGTAGGATGCTGAGGTTGGAACTGCCAGGCAGAAGGCTTAGAGGAAAACGAAGAAGATTTATGGATGTGGTGAAGGAGGGCATGAAGGTAGTTGGTGTAAGAGAAGAAGATGCAGAGGATAGGGTGAGATGGAGACCGATGATTTGCTGTGGTGACCCCTGAAGGGAGCAGCCGAAAGGAAAAGAAGAATGAATATATAAATATATATATATATATATGTGTGTATGTATGTATATGAAGAGGTATCAAAAGCCAGAGGACGTAGATAGTTCTGAGAAAGGCCTTTGAAAGTGATTGCACTATAAAAGCAAAGTGAGGTTGTATTTCCTGAAGAGTGAATTTGTAAAAAATAAATAAACAAACAAATAAATAACACTAATTTAATTATGTCGAGATTTTTATGATCAACATTGTCAAAAAAAGTTTATATATATAGATATATATATACATACATATATATATGGTGTATATACATACATATATATATATATATATATATATATATATATATATATAGTATGTATATGGTGTATATATATATATATCAGATTGCACAATGAGTTATTTTAATATTTTTTCTTTATTTATGCAGCACATTGAATAGTTATGATTCTTAATGATGATATTATTCTGAAATAAATAACCAAAAAAATCAGCACCTTCTGACCATCCAGTATCAAGAACCTAATAGCACAATGCGTTTTTGTTTGTTTGTTTTAAATTTATTTCTTATGACATTATATTGTATACACCCGAATAAATTAGTGTCGCGCCGAGTTCCGGGAGCCAATCAATGACCGTGACGACACAGGTGTGCTCAGGTGCGTATCACGCGACTTCATTTAAACCCTTTCCCCGCCTTCGGCCCAGTTTCCCCAGTGTGGTGGTGGATCTCTGCATTTCTGTTTCCTGTGCTGTAAATGGACCCTGCAACAGAAACTACCAGCACAGGGGTCCAAGTGCGTGATGACCTCGCCGAGAAATGTCAAAAACTATTTCTGGAGTTTCTGGAAAAGTAAGTCGGGGCTTCTCTGCTGCTTTAAAGTCGTGTATGAACATGGGGCGCTCGCTGTCCATGCATCCTGGGATTTATAGGCTGAGTGACTACAGGTTCTATGCGGGGTTCCGCCTGTAGAGGGCACTGGTGCACAAATATTTCTTATCTGCATTGTTGCTTTATTGGTATCTGCTTACCATCCTAAAAGAGATAATAAAGTGAAGCCTGTGCAGGGTCTGCGTTATCATATGCGTCAACCTTCAGAATGACAAGACACCCCTAATCTTTCTCCATGGATTCTTATCCCCATTTCCCACCTATCGGCCATTGTTCGAGCATCCAACAGCTGCCAGATGGAGAAGGACACCCAAACATAACTTTAAATCTCCAGCTCATACTGCGTTTATAGGAAAGGCCTGTTCCGCTTTCATGCGCTCATAACTGACCTGTATCTAAAATAACTATATTCTCTTTACACCCTTTCTGCGGCATTTGAATTGCTGTTCCATTTGCATGGCGGGGCTAATACTTATCAGTTTTCCAGAAACTGAAGCCACCCAAAACTGCAGTGTGATTCGAATCCGGTGTAATGCCACAGCCATCCATGGCTAGGAGTACATGGGAGCTAATTGACTGAGCTCCCACATGAGGGAGGGATGGCATAACCTCACTTCCCTGTCATTCTCAGTGATTGTCAGGCAATCATGGGTGTCTGAGCTCATTCGTATGTGGGGGCGGATAGAGCTTTCCCTCCAAATGTGTTATACCACCCCCAAATACGCATGTGCTGCAGTTCAAAAAGATGTGGGTTGTTAGCATTGCATGTCACAGGGTATGCATGCTTTCACCCTCCATGGTCAGTGGTTGTGTGATAGGGAAGGTAAGACTTAATGGGTGGGAATTGGATACGAGTGAAATGGGGAGAAAATGGGTGGGTTTAAAAAAAACAACTACAGTGTGAGGGGAAAGGGGCTTCCAGTCTGGCCGAGTCTTTGTCAATTTTCCAAATGTCTAATTTTCTCATCTCCAATGCAGCTAACTATGTTGTCAAAGGCCGGCCATGTCTCTCACTGCCTATGGTGGAAGGCATGTACCCAGGCAGACCCAAAAAAAACCCCGGGAATTTTCGAAGTGTGTATTGGTAGACATAAGCAAGTGGCAGCACTGCGAGACAGTGACCTTGAGTAAGTAAACACTCCACCATGTTAGAAACCATGGCTCAGTGGAACTGGCAACAGCGTCCATTAGCCATGAAAATGTTTTATAAAAACTGTGATGCTGTAGTTTGACAGCCGCGCGGAGAGAATTCTGACGTTTTTACAACTTAAGACGTCACGCTGCTGTTGCATCAAAACACGCAATAAAATGTAGGATTAATAACTTTGAAGAGACTGGATCTTCCCTGAAGAAGAAACCAACAGGACATCCGAGAAGGGCTTGTACTCCACAGAACATTGATGTTGTACGTGGGTCTGTCTTACGGAGCCCACGGCGTTCAATTTGTAAGCAAGCAGCTGCAGTTGAAATGTCCCGGGAGAGTGTTTGCAGAATTCTTATTTTAGATTTGAAATTTTATCCATGCAAGCTGCAGATAGTGCAACTGAGGGAAAATGTTTGAGCCGCGATTACAATTCTGTCAACAAATAACGATGAATTTCTAAGCAAGTTATGGATGTCGGATGAGGTCTATTTTCATCTCACAGGTTACGTGAATAAGCAGAACTACAGTTACTAGGCCTACACAAATCCTAATGAAGTTCATGAGCGCCCTTTACACGCTAGTAAGGTTGACAGTATGGTGTGCCGTTTCATTACATGGGACCATCGGACCATATTTTTTTTGAAAATGAACAGGGGATCTCCGCCACGGTCACGGCGAATCATTACATGGAGATTTGCCAATCCTACGTTATACCTCAATTGAACAATTTTCTACATGTTCAAGAAACCAGGTTTCAACAGGATGGAGCAATATCACACACTGCACGGCAGTCATTGGAGGCTGTGCGAGAATTGTTCAGTAACCGTGTGATCTCAGGATTCGGTAACGCTCCATGGCCTCCTAGATCGCCAGATTTGTCAGTTTGTGGTTTTTTTTTTTTTTTTTCTTGTGGGGCTATCTCAAGAGTCAAGTGTACACGACTCGACCAAGAACTCTAGATGAGTTAAAACCGAGAATTCAGGATGAAATTCAGTGTCCGAGCTGAGATGTTGCAGCGGCCGATGAGGAATCGCAACAGCAGATTTCAAGAATGTATTCTTACAAGAGGACGCCATCTACAGGAAGTAATTTTTAAAAGATGAAAATTCCATCATTGATTTTTGAATGGCATGTTTTATGGTTTCAATTACTGTGAATAAAATGTTTCTTCCATCACTATTGGTTTTATTGGATTGTTAAAGTGTGTGTGTGTGTGTGTGTGTGTGTGTGTCACCTTGTAAAAGAACCATTGCTGGCTTTCATCAAGATTAGGCTGCATAGCTATCAGCATGTTTCTGCCCAATGATGGCCTGGTGAGCTGTCCAGGGTGTACTTTAGAGCTCTTCAAATTTGACTTTTTTCCTCAAACATGCAAACTGATATTTTTCCCATTCTCCAAGGTCTAAATTTAACTAAATATACCAGATACTTTGATCTTGGACCTTGGCTATGTCTGCCCCAAGACACATGTAGTTTTATAGTTGACGTTTTACAAAAATGCTGAAAAATCGGGGATATTATGTCTTTTTCATTGTAGCTTCCCTGCTGGTATATTTAGTTAATTTAGACCTTGGAGAATGGGGAAAAATATCACTTTGCATATGTTTGAGGGGAAAAAAGTCAAATTTGAAGAGATCTAGTGTACTTTGCCCTCACCCAGCATCGACTGAGGTGGACGTTCCCTTAATTATCTTGATACCCTGTTGCATGTGTGTCAAACAGTATTCTGGTTATTTAATTGCAGTACCTTGGAAAATTAGACTTTTAATGCAATTCTAATCCAAAAGACTATCAGAAAACCATCAGTTCTGTACTTTGTTTATGATTTAGGTTTCAGAATAAAACTGGCGAGCCGCTGTATTTAACAGAAGCTCAGGAGCTGATCCGACCAGAGAGAAACACTCTGACTGTGAGCTTCACCAATCTTGAACGCTATAATCAACAACTAGCAACCACAATTCAGGAGGAGTACTATCGGTGAGGCTGATTTGGTGGTGTTGGGAGTTGAGTGTCTTTATTTTCATCGGTTTTCAGAGTTCTGGTTTGTTTATTGGTTCAGAGAGATGATTACAGTGCCCTTGGTTACTTATTTCTTTTTGCACAATTGTTCCTACTGCTTTCAGGTTGTTCTGCAACTCTTTTCAACTGACCTGATAGTGTATTGGGAAATCCTGTGTATTTTCTCTTTAGGGTGTACCCATTTCTCTGTAGAGCAGTGCGTCATTTCGCCCGCGACCACGGAAACATTCCACTTTCCAAAGAATTCTACGTGGCCTTTTCCGATTTTCCTTCCAGACAAAGGTAAACGTACGTTTTCTATAAAAATACAAATTACAATTTTTTTTGTGTTTGTTAATTGGTTTTTGATGAAATAGTGTGTCTGTTGGCATGCATCAGGGTTGGCCAATCATTTTCCTGGTGAACTACCTTTCTAAAGATTTTAACTCCAACCCTAAAGGGGCCGATCTGACAAATCCAGTCATCGGCTTAAGTCAGGGGTTGGGAACCTTTTTGACGAAGAAAGTAAAAAAAAAAAAGACACATTAAAATCTAATCCTCTGTGAGCCATATATATATATTAATACTGACTACAACTAAATTGTAGAAGACCAACAATTTGAGTATAGTAAGACAATTTATTTTAAACGACATTGTCATAATGAAGTTATTTATTAATAAGAAAAATACTTCTTACTATTAATGTGACTTCTGGTGCTGCATGGTGTTGCTGATGGCTTTGTAGTCTGGTTGATACGTGGTGCGATTCAGCTTCATGCAGGCATTTACGCTTCCGTCTAATACACATGACTGCAGGTTGATCTTGATGCTTTTCAGGTGTTAGAAGGACTGCTTGCATGCGCATGTGGAGCCAAACATGGCCAATACAACAGGACTCACCCTGCAGTGTTTGTGACAGGAAGCGCATCCCAAGTTTTGGCAATCAAGTGGTCAGCGAGTTGAAGTTTTTCCATGTCTGTCCATTTGTGTTTGCTTGCCAGCTGTGCTTGGCTTCGTGCAAATGAGCTGATCAAAAACGAGGGAAAAAAACATCACACGCAGTCTGTGACTATTATAATCCAATAAAATTGGTATCAGACCCGCCTGCATACTGGCGTACAGAAAGGATTGGCTCTTCGCTGCGCGCCACAGTGACATGTGGCATTGAAAATAGATGTATAGATTTAAATGCGTGAGATTTATTCATCTGTTTTTGTTTTATTTGATGCCTTTTTTTTTTGCATTTTTACTTAAATGACAGTGAAATTATGTATTCATTATTCTGTTAAGAAAGGCCACCTGATTTATCTGAGAGCCAGATACAGTCATCAAAAGAGCCACATCTGGCTCGCAAGCGATAGGTTCCCGACCCCTGGCTTAAGTCTTCGTTATCAAGTCTTAATTTTCGTTTAGCTGATTGAATGATCAGGTGGGTATAATTAGAGTCCGAGTGAACGTCTTCTGGAAGGTAGCTCACCAGGAACAGGATTGGGTCCTTCTGGCATACATAATCCACCACCGTCATAACCAAGGGGCTCCAGTTTGTTCAATTTGCTGCCACAACTGGTAGATTCAGTGTTCATGTTTGCTTTATTCTTGGCAGGATCCGTGAACTTTCTACTGCACGTATCGGCACTCTGCTGCGTATCAGTGGACAAGTAGTGCGTACACATCCCGTTCACCCAGAGCTGGTGAGCGGTACTTTCGTCTGCCTTGACTGTCAGTCTGTCATTAAAGATGTGGAGCAGCAGTTTAAATATACGCAGCCTGCCATTTGCAAGAACCCTGTGTGCTCCAACCGACGCAGGTTCCTGCTGGACACCAATAAGTCGCGCTTTGTTGACTTCCAAAAGGTAAGTTGAGAAGAGATTTGTAGCATGAAGCTTCAGTATGTGTCTGTACCTCAAGATAAAGTACTGTTACACTTGTCATTATACTGGATATTTAGCTGGTTCCTTGGTTTCAAACCAGCAGAATAGTGCTGCTTGAACTGAATTGATGTGGAACCAGCTCCTTTTGTACTGGGACAGCTCCAAAATGGCGCGAGAACCCTGCATGTTGGAAAACATTGTTTATTTCAGGTGCGTATTCAAGAGAGTCAGGCAGAGTTGCCCCGAGGATCTATCCCACGCAGTGTGGAGGTGATTCTCAGAGCTGAGGCAGTCGAGACTTCCCAGGCCGGAGACCGCTGTGACTTCACTGGCACTCTTATTGTGGTGCCAGATGTGTCTGCCCTTGCTCTCTCAGGTAAGGGTCTGCACTTGTAAAGCAGTAAGCTATAGCAGCATGTAATTTTATCACCACAATTTTCTGCTGTCTTTGTAAACAGTTCCCGAAATAGGCGCCGATCTTGTTCCTGGAGATCTACCTTCCTGCAGGTTTTATCTCCAGTCAAATTTTATCACGACTTTTAGCTGACTAAAAATGACTTGCGTCAGTGATGAGATGGCCAGATGCAAATGATGAGGGTTGGAGCCAAAGTCCTCAAGCTGGTAGATTTCCAGGAGCAGGGTTGGCGGCAACAGACGAAATGTAATGACAAGACTTTCATCAAACCAACCCAACCTGAAGATGTAGGTATAATACTGACTCAGTTATTCTATGCGTTCAGTTTTTGGATCGCCATGGGAAAATAAGAGTGAAAACTCCTTGAAGTACCTTTACAAATACATCTTCCAGTTAAGGCTATGTTCGTTTTGGTTTTATATCAAAATACACAAACCCTTTGTAACCCAACATCTCAATCACCCCACACACCATTCCCTCAGTGAAGCTTGGCGATGGTAGTTTCATGCTGCGGGGGTGGTTTTTATCAGGGACTGGGAAACTAGTCAGAATTGAGGGAATCATGGATGATGCAAATTCATGAAGAGAAAATCTTGAAACAGCTGGAGCAGTTTTGTTTAGAAGAATTGGCAAATGTCCTAGATGACCTGATGTGCCAAGCTCATACTATATTATGTATGTCCTACAGGAACCAGGGCTGAGACCAGCAGCAGAGTGACTGGAAAGGAAGGTTTTGAAAGTGATGGAATCCAAGGCTTAAAAGCTTTGGGAGTTCGAGAGCTGTCATACAGACTGGCTTTTCTCGCCAACCATGTAGTGCCAACAAACCCCAGGGTGAGAATTGGGGCTCTTCATGAAACATTCCAGATATATTTTACAAGCTTGGCCATGTTTCATGCTAAGATTCAATCTGAACTGTTTCCCAAACCATGGGTCTCTTTTCTCTTAACTCATCAATTATCTTGGTGTAAGACAGGGTGACTATCTCTGTTCTTGGAGATCTTCCTTTCTGTTAGATTGTTTTTATTTCCAACCAAAATCTGACACACACTTTTTAGCTAATCGAGAAAGATGAATAAATGATTAGTTGGGCAGGTGGGCATGATCAGGATTGGAGCCAAGGTTTTCAGGTAGGTAGATCTCCGGAACAGGATTGCGGACCACTATAGTAAAATATTGTGCACGCTTTGAGGAAACCGAGGATTGTGTATCTAAATGTTACCAATATGATGAATGTGCAGTTTGGAGGTCAGGTGCTACATCAGGAAGATCTGAGTGCAGAGAGTGTGAAGAATCAGATGACCATTCAGGAGTGGGAGAAAGTATTTGAGATGAGTCAAGACAAGAACCTCTATCACAATTTGTGCACCAGCCTCTTCCCTACCATCCATGGTACGTCAGAGAAACCCATTACTGTATTTGGATCAACAGTCAAGTAATTTTTACATCAAGATTTATGGCACCAGTTTCTCAACCCTGATCCTGGAGAACCTGCTGTAATGGACTTTTTTTTTTTTCTTTTCTTTTTTTTTCCCCTCCCAGTACATTTCTTTAACTAATTAAAGCTCCTCATGACTTGAACGGAGTATGATACAGCAGGAAAAGCACTAAATTGTGCAGGATCAGCGTTGGGAATCTCTGCTCTGGAACACCCTGGCGTTTTAAGAATGGAAGCATAAAGATACTGTTTTTGTGTAGTTCATGATGGATAAAATTACTTGTAGGAAGTGATGAAATCAAGCGTGGGATATTGCTCATGCTTTTTGGTGGTGTTGCCAAGACCACCATGGAGGGAACCTCTCTAAGAGGAGACATCAACATCTGCATTATTGGGGATCCCAGTACTTCCAAAAGCCAATTTCTCAAGTAAGCTCGATACACCTCTGTGAAAAGTCTGAAAAATAATTTACTATTGACACCTCGTTTTTTTTTTTTTTTTTTCTCACTCAGGCATGTTGAAGACTTTGTTCCCAGAGCTGTTTACACAAGCGGTAAAGCCAGCAGTGCTGCTGGTCTCACTGCCGCAGTGGTCAAAGATGAGGAGTCACATGAGTTTGTCATCGAAGCTGGTGCCCTCATGTTGGCTGACAATGTGAGGACTTTGGTTTAATGTTTTTTCTTTCTTACTTTTTGGACAATTTTTTTTTAAACTTGGCACTTCCTCTATCAGGGAGTATGCTGTATTGATGAGTTTGATAAAATGGACTTAAAAGACCAAGTGGCTATCCATGAAGCCATGGAGCAGCAGACCATCTCCATTACCAAGGCTGGAGTCAAGGTACACAAATAATGTGTGATGATAACAATCGACAATTCCTGTAAATAGAAAAGTTGTAAATACCGCTTAACAAATATACACCTTTTTTCAGTGATCCTTTAGAACAGGGGTGTCCAAACTGAGGCCCGCGGGCCAAATGCGGCCTATGGCCCAGTTTTTATTGGCCCGCAGCAAATTATGAAAATATAATTGAATACGGCCTACACAAAAATTAACTGGATATGATCCACACAAGAAGCTTGAACTCGACTCTGTTGCACTTCAGTTTCAATAATAGATGGGGCCCTTCACAGGAACGGTGCTTCTCCATTTACACAATAATTGTACCATACACAATTACGATGATGAAAGTTTTACCACAAGTCAGCAGAAAATGGCAGCACCAAAATACGCAATGCAAAATAGAAAGTGAGTGTCGATTTCAAACGGTGGGAAAATTAATATTTCTTCAAAGAAATCAACAAAAAATGTCTGTTTTATTTACATTGATGCTCTTGCTGTAATGAAAGAGTGTAATGTCCGTAGGCACTCTGTAACCAAACATGAGAACTACACATTGTACACCGGTACTGAATGAAAACAAAGTCAAGCAAATGGCAGCAAACCTGCAAGCTCAACAAAAGTTTTTTTTTTTTTTTTTTTTTTCCCCCCCATGCTCACAAAATGTAGGAAAACGCAACAAGAGCAAGCTACGATGTCACTAAACTTATAGCTCAGCACAGCAAACCTTTTAAAAATGGTGATTTCATAAAAGCATTGCCTCGTCAAAGTCACAGAAATAATGTGCCTGGAGAAAATACAGAATTTCAACAACGCAAGTTTATCCAGAAATACAGTGGCACGGATAATTGAGGACTTGTTAGCTAATGTGAAGCTTCAGTTGAGAGACGGAGCTTGTGCTTTTGAGTTTTGCTCGGTAGCATGTGATGAGGGCACAGATGCCATATACACCGTACAGCTTTTAATTTCTTTGTGGGAGTAAATGGGACAAGCTGTGTGGAGTAACAACGGATGGCGCTCCCACTATGACGAGCAAGCGCAGAGGAATTGCATCAATGGTATGCACCAAGGTAAAAGAGAGAAGTGAGGCTGTTGGAATCCACTGTAGAATTTACCAAGAAACACTGTGTGCCAAGACTGTCCAGCGGGACGACGTGATGAACACTGTTGTAAAAACTGTCGACATAATTTGAGCTAGAGGACTGTACCACAGAGAATTTCAAGTCTTCCTATCTGATATGGATGCTGAAGACGGGGACAAACTCCACCACTCTGATGTGTGTTGGGCCAGCCATGGCCGCTTGCTGTAGCAGTTTTATTCGCAGAGATCAGAAACTGACCAGTTTTGAACAAGAAGACCCGACCTGGTCGTGACCATCTTCCATCTTTTGGTTGGCAAACCTTCGATTTTTAGTTGATCTTAATCATCTGAATACACTAAACAAGAGCCTACAAGGGAAAGAACAACTGGTGCCACAACTGTATGCGCACACGTACGCTTTCCGTGTAAAGCTCCGCCTGTTTGAGACACAGCTACGAAGCTTCAATGCTGTCTATTTCCCCACACTGTCTGAAATCAAGTCTTCTTTTCCAAAGGCCAAACTTTCTGCTAAAAAGGAGAAATGTCTCTTTGATCACATCTCTCCTTGACAAAATTCAGCCAGCGTTTCCAAGATTATGTCATTGAAAAACAAATCAAGCTGCTCTCAATTCCCTTCCTCGTGGATGCAGAAGTGGAAGAGCGTCTGCAGTGTGATGATTCACTGAAAAGTCAACATCAGCTTTTCTCTTACCCTGACTTCTATCAGCGTTTTGATGATGCCAAATTTCCTCTGATGAGGTGCCATGTAAAAAGAATGATGAGCCTGTGTGGCTCAACATACTTATGTGAACATTTTCTCAGTTAAGTCAGAACAAAAACAGACCGAGTACCAGAATGGCCATCTTGGTGAAGTCTTTCATGTCTCAACCACCAAACTTTCTCCTGAAATGTCAGCCATCCTTCAATCCAAAGGGCAGCATCACTGCTCCCACTAAGTGCAATGGTCTTCACATTATAGGTAAGTTAGAAATTCACGCGGTATTCATGCTATGTGCGGCCCGGACCTTTGTTCATTTTTCCATATTTGGCCCTGACTAAAAAAAACTTTGGACACCCCTGCTATAGAAGTTCTCCTTTTGTTCCCAACCTCTACAAAGTCATTGGCATATATTGGCTAACAAGTCTATCTTCCATCCAGCCAATAAGACACAAGCATAAATGCCTCCTGTTTCTGATTGGCTTGAATAGTCTTGTGTGGCTTGCACTGAACCACATTTTGTTGCACTGACAGAGTCAGGGCTGTGTACTTTTTGTTTTGCGCTTTTCAGGGGTCGCCACAGCGAATCGTTTGATTCGGCATAGGTTTTTATGTCTGATGCTCTTCCTGACACCACCCTTTAGCAAGGGGCAGAAACACACTGACAGCTATGCAGCTACTCTTTACGAAAGTCAGCAATGGTTCTTTTTATATGCCTCACACCAGAGACAGTGAGAGACATGGTCGGCCTTTGATTAACCCAGTTAGCTGCACTGGGGGGGGGGGACAGTGACAACCTCGTGGAGAGTGGGACTCAAACCCCCAACCTTAGGATTTAGCTATCCAGTGCCCTTTACCGCCAGGCCACCACTGCCCAGAGTCAGAGCTGTGCACAAACGGAGTAATTTTGTTTAGGCAAACAGTAGGGACAGCAAGCAAACCATGAGGAGAGATTAGTTTAACTTGGCAAAAATATTATATTGCATTATAATTGATGACTGACTGTTTTGGAGTCCAATTTTTTTTTTTTTTAACCCTGACTGATATTTATTTTCTGGACATGACCTGGTCTAATAAAATTTGTTGGAGTCTTCAAAATATGACGCATATACATGTGTCTGTATATGTTTAGGCTACTTTGAATGCCCGAACTTCTATCCTGGCAGCAGCTAATCCTATTGATGGCAGGTACAATCGCTCCAAGTCTCTGAAACAAAATGTCAACATGTCTGCCCCCATCATGTCCCGGTTTGACCTCTTCTTCATTGTGGTAGACGAAGGCAATGAGGTGACTCTAACTACATCTGTACATATTAATATACAGTGTACAGTGTGTTCTTTCTCTCTCTCTCTCTCTCTCTCTCTCTATATATATATATATATATATATATATATATATATATATATATAAAAATAGTGAGTGTGTGTGTGTGTGTGTGTATATATATATATACACACACATGTATATACACATTTATATATGTGTGTGTGTGTATATACATGTGTGTATATATTACATATATATGTGTGTGTGTATATACATGTGTGTATATATTACATATATATGTGTGTGTATATATGTATGTGTGTGTGTGTATATATGTGTATATATATGTATGTATATATGTGTATATATGTGTGTATATATATATATATATATATATATATATATATATATATATGTGTGTGTGTGTGTATATATGTATGTGTGTATGTATGTATATATATATATATATATATATATATATATATGTGTGTGTATATATGTGTGTGTGTATATAAATACATACACACATTATTTATATATATATATATATATATATATATATACACAATATATTTTATATATATATATATATATATATATATATATATATATATATATATATAATATTGTGTGTGTATATATACACACATGTATGCATGCATGCATCCCTCCCTCCATCCCATGGGTTTAAAATTTATATAATAACTCTGAAGTAATACACAGTAAACAATGCACTTTTGTCATGATTTGTTAGGTGACAGATTATGCCATAGCCAGGCGAATTGTGGACCTCCATGCCAGGAATGTAGAGTCCGTAGAACGTGTCTATACTGCAGAAGATATCCAGAGATATATACTGTTTGCCCGACAGTTTCAGCCGAAGGTCTGTGTAATTATTCAACAGTTTATAAACACAGTGACTTTGCTTTGACTCCTTTAAAATATTTTTGTCTTCTAGATCACCCCAGAAGCTCAAGAGTTTGTTGTGGAACAATACAAGCGGCTACGTCAGAGAGATGGAGGTGGCATGGCTAAATCAGCTTGGCGAATCACAGTACGTCAACTGGAGAGCATGCTGCGCCTGTCCGAAGCCATGGCACGTCTCTACTGCTCAGATGAGGTTAGGCAAACCAGAATATATACTGTACTTGGAGTGAGTCTCGTCTCAATGTAAATAAAGTTTAAAGTACAATGATTTCAACAGATGATATCATGAGGTGATTTTAAATATACTACTTTTTTCTTCTTTTCCTTTCGCTGTTCCCTTCAGGGGTCGCCACAGCAAATCATCTGCCTCCATCTCACCCTATCCTCTGCATCTTCTCTTGCACCAACTACCTTCATGTCCTCCTTCACCACAACCATAAATCTCCTCTTTGGTCTTCCTCTCGGCCTTCCGCCTGGTAGTTCCAACCTCAGCATCCTACTACCAATATACGCACTATCCCTCCTCTGTACATGTCCAAACCATCTCAATCTAGCCTCTCTGACTTTGTCTCCAAAACATCTTACATTAAATCTAATGTAATCATTCCTGATCCTATCCATCCTCGTTACTCCCAAAGAGAACCTCAACATTTTCATCTCTGCTACCTCCAACTCTGCCTCATGTCTTTTCCCCAGGGCCACTGTTTCTAACCCATACAACATCGTTGGCCTCAACACCGTCTTGTACACTTTTCCTTTCATTCTTGCCGATACCCTCCTATCACACATCACACCGGACACTTTTCTCCAACCATTCCAACCTGCCTGTACACGCTTCTTGAATGATGGATATATATCTGGATGGAAGAATGGATATTGACATGGTTGAGGGTGTATGAAAACAGAAACATCCAATGTTTTTCCTTGACCACTACATACAGTAGCAGCCAAAAGATTAGACACCGAAATATTCAAATGGAATACAGTGTGTCCACACTTTTGACTGGTACAAACCCAACTTGTATTTCTCTTAATGTCCAAGGTTCAATCTAAACATGTAAAGGAAGCATTTCGACTTCTGAACAAATCCATCATTCGTGTTGACTCACCTGATATCAACTTTGATCAGGAACAAGAGGATGTGAACGGTAATCATTATTTAAAGGTTCCCGAATAATTCACGGCAAAAAATGTGAAGATGTTTATGGTGTACTTTTTATCTTCCGTGTTAGCTCAGGATGGGCTGTTGGCTGGGGAGATGGATGGGCAAAGTGGTGTTTCTGGTGATACAGTGGAGGCCATGGACACTGGTGAAGCAGAACAGCAAGAGAAGCCTGCTACAGCCAAACCGGTTTTCCGTATGTCTTTCGCGGAGTACCGCCGAATCTCCAATCTCTTGGTGCTGCACATGCAGAAAATGGAACAGTGTGAGTTACTATGATCCTTTGCATCTAGCAGGAGACAAGTGACGTCTATCAGCTGCTCCTTTATAATTGAATGATTACCAATTTTGCGCCCTGGAAGCTGGAGGTGACCTCATTTCAGCGAAATTTATAATATATTTTTATCATGGAAACAAAACAAAATTCTGAAAGTGTGTGTTTCTGTATTTCAGTGGATGAAGAGTTGTCTTTAAAGAAGACTGAGCTCATTAATTGGTACTTGAAGGAAATTGAGAGTGAGATCGAGTCTGAGGCTGAACTCATTGCCAGGAAGAATCTTCTTGAAAAAGTATTGCATCGGTTGATCCACTATGTGAGTGTTGATGCATGATTTGCTTCAGGATTGAAGAAGAAACTTACTAAATTTACTGCCCTGAATGTGTAAATGAGGATTTGATGCATGTGTGAGCTGCATCTTCCCTTCCTCCACCATTGATCAAGGCAGCTAATTTCCAACTGCTGTCTGGGAGGCCCAAGGTGTGGCAACACACTGTTCCGAGTGTGTATGCTCACTTTTGGATGGGTTGGATGCAGGAGCAATAATTTCCCTTGTGAAATTAATATAAGTATATTAAAAAAAAACATTTTACAGCATTTGGAAGATGCTCCTATCCAAAAAACTTATTATTTATTTATTTGTTTACTTATTTATATCCAACTGAGCAAGTGAGGATTAAGGGCCCCAACAGTAATGATGGTGGGGATTGAACCACTGACCTTCAGATAAGTAATCTTTCGTCTTTACCATTAAATCACCACACTGCCCTCATAATACATACTAACACAGCCTGAGACAGGGACTCGAACCTAGGACCTTCTCACTATGAGGTGTATGTGCTAACCACAGTGGCACTGTGCTGTGTCCGGAGTTAATAAATCAAATTTGCTTAAAGGCAATTCCTCAAACCAATCTTGTACCTCAAGTGGTTTTATAGGACACACTGTACTTTCTATATGCTGTAATTTGTAGGATTTATAAGATGGTTTGACCTTTCAAAGTCCGTAAACGTCACATTAAATCCCATGTATACGTGTAAAAGGTAAAGTCCTTTTGGGTTTTTTACACATGAGCCTAGTGGCTCATCAGGCCGGTGCTTAATCTTGGTTTGCATAGCGTGAAGCGACCAGGAGTTCAACGCCCCCTGGATGGGACGCTAGTCCATCGCAAGTTACCTTCCCAGTATATTTTTACTGGTACCCATTTATACTGCTGGGTGAACAGAGGCACATTTGTGGTTGAGACCTTGCCCAGGGGACTTGGCACAGTGGGGGTCTAACTGGGATTTGAACACGCAACCTCCCGATCATGAGTGCAGCGCCTTAACCTCTACGCCACCAGCCCCACTCATGTATGTGTAAGGATATGTTTTATTGCTGTGGAACTTTGTTTATGTATTTGTATCTGATTCCAGGACCATATCATCATTGAGTTGACTAAAACTGGCTTAAAGAAGGTCACTGATGAAGGAGAAGAGCCTGTTTTGGAGGAAGACCCTTTCCTAGTGGTTAATCCTAATTATATATTAGAAGACTAGAGGATAGTGGCAGTTTATTGATTTGTGTTTTTGTTCCACCCCTTCTTGGTGAGTATTAATTGTTAATGATGAATAAATAAATCAAACATTTTCTTGTCTCTCTACTACTGTACTTCATTTTACACTAGGTGGAGCAAGTTCCATGTGCAGTAAATGTAGATCTTCAAGAAGGTTTTGGAATATAGTAATGCAGTACCGGGATGGGGGGGGGGACTGTAGGCTTTTGAAGTAAATCCTGAAAACGGAGGTTTCTACAGGCCTTAAAGGAGGTTTGGGATTAGTGCCGCCCCAGGTGAAACTAAAGCCGAATGAACTTCACCTACATGCATGTCATCATATTACGTCCATAATTCAAGGATGAATTATTAATGTGTTTATGGTGAGTAATAATAGCCAGGGATTCAGTTCATGATGGAGCTTTTATCGTTGAATACACTGAGGCAAACATATTGTCTGTTTATAGTCTCGTTACAAAGATCAGCCAAAATATTAAGACTGGGCGCACAAGTGATTGACTATCTTTCCAGTGCCACCTCCTAGAAGTGTGATTTCAGAAAATTAACAGTTAAAGATCCCGGGGATTTAGCTCAGTTGGTAGAGCGTCCGCTTTATCCTCTGGTAAGTCGGAGTTCGAATCCGGCCGCGTCATACCATAAGACGTTAAAATTTGGCAGTTGTTGCTTCCTGCTTGGCGCTCAGCATCAAAAGGATAGAACAACGCAATAACTGGCGCTGCACAGTGGCGACAGGTGCCTAGCGCACAAAGCAAAATTTCAATGTATGTAATGTACTTTGACAATAAAGAGTTGTTTGTTGTTTGTTTGTTAAAAAAAAAGTTTGTGTTGGAAACTTGGAAAAAAAAAAATGAGCAAGAGTAAAGCTGGCCTTACCAGGGGAAGCTATAGACATCAGTTCAATGTAGTTGTAAACCATGTTGGACTGCAGTGGTGTCGTCTTGACTTTGTGTTTGCCCTGGTTGCCATCAACTATTTTTCTACTCACAATTGTTTTAACACACCACCATCATTACAACTCTGCTGAGCTGCAATCAAATCCGCCCCATGTGTATAGTCTGTCTAAGGATCTCAGTGACTTTGACTAGGACCACTTATGGCTAAACTACTGGGTCTCAAAAAACTCAATCCAGAATGGTGGATCTTATCAGATGTTCATGGTATGCAGTTCTAAGTACCTAATCAAGATGGTCCAAAGAAGGACAGTCAATGAACTCGGTCAAGAGGGTCATGTGGCTGTCCAAGGATTCACATGGGGAGCGATTGTTAGAATGTCTGGTCTGATCGCACAGACTGCAGCATACACTGTTGGAACTATTAATGCTGGCTTGGAAGGAAAGGTGTCAGAACACAAGTGAATTACAGCTTGCTGCACACAAGGCTGCCTCGCTGGAGACCAGTCAGGTAGTTTTAATATTATAGCTGATGTGTATTTGTGTTTTGTAAATCATGTACCAATTGTACCTACCTTGAAGTTCGGTTGTATATTTATATCGTATGGTAATGTTTCCTGTATGACAGCTGCAGTTTTCCTAAAATAACTGTAGTGTGTGTATATATATATATATATATAATTTTTTTAGTGTGTCATTCTGGTACTGATTCATATCCTTGAATTCCATCTTCCCACCAAACCTCAAGTTTTATTTCTGGAGATTCATAGGGTGTAGACTTTTATATTTATATATAGTGTGTATGTATGTGTGTGTATGTGTACTGGTCCTTCTCAAAAAATTAGCATATTGTGATAAAGTTCATTACTTTCTGTAATGTACTGATAAAAATTAAACTTTCAATATTTTAGATTCATTGCACACCAACTGAAATATTTCGGGTCTGTTATTGTTTTAATACTGATGATTTTGGCAGATGGCTCATGAAAACCCAAAATTCCTATCTCAAAAAATAATCTGAATCAACCAATTAACTCTAAACACCTGCAAAAGATTCCTGAGGCTTTTAAAAACTCTCAGCCTGGTTCATTACTCAAAACCGCAATCATGGGTAAGACTGCCGACCTGACTGCTGTCCAGAACAACATCATTGACACCCTCAAGCAAGAGGGGAAGATACAGAAAGAAATCTCTGAGCGAATAGGCTGTTCCCAGAGTGCTCTATCAAGGCACCTTAGTGGGACGTCTGTGGGAAGGAAAAAGTGAAAGAAGGGCCAGACCTTGGGGGACCTGGGCTACAGAAAAGCAGCACTGGACTGTTGCTCAGTGGTCCAAAGTACTTTTTTCGGATGAAAGCAAATTTTGCATGTCATTCGGAAATCAAGGTGCCAGAGTCTGGAGGAAGACTGGGGAGAAGGAAATGCCAAAATGCCTGAAGTCCAGTGTCAAGAACCCACAGTCAGTGATGGTCTGGGGTGCCATGTCAGCTGCTGGTGTTGGTCCACTGTGTTTTATCAAGCGCAGGGTCAATGCAGCTAGCTATCAGGAGATTTTGGAGCACTTCATGCTTCCATCTGCTGAAAAGCTTTATGGAGATGATGATTTCATTTTTCAGCACGACCTGGCACCTGCTCACAGTGCCAAAACCACTGCTAAATGGTTTACTGACCATGGTATTACTGTACTCAATTGGCCTGCCAACTCTCCTGACCTGAACCCCATAGAGAATCTGTGGGATATTGTGAAGAGAAAGTTGAGAGACACCAGACCCAACACTGTGGATGAGCTTAAGGCCGCTATCGAAGCATCCTGGGCCTCCGTAACACCTCAGCAGTGCCACAGGCTGATTGGCTCCATGCCACGCCGCATTGAAGCAGTCATTTCTGCAAAAGGATTCCCGACCAAGTATTGAGTGCAGAACTGAACATAATTATTTGAAGGTTGACTTTTTTTTTTTTTGTGTATTAAAAACACTTTTATTGGTCGGATGAAATATGCTAATTTTTTGAGATCGGGATTTTTGGTTTTTCTTTACTTTTGCCAAAATTATCAATATTAAAACAATAAAAGGCTTGAACTACTTCAGTTGTGTGTAATGAATCTAAAATATATGAAAGTCTAATGTTTATCAGTGCATTACAGAAAATAATTAACTTTATCACAAAATGCTAATTTTTTGAGAAGGACCAGTATGTATGTGTGTATATATATATATATATATATATATATATATATATGGAGCAGCTAAAAATGCTTTCACTAACTTTTATGCACAGATTCTTGGATATGTTCTTTCAAAGCCAATGGCAATGTACTGGCTTTAAAACAGCCATGTTGCTTGTAGTTCATACCCAACATGAGGAATTCGGTGAAAATACCTCCACCTCAATGATCATGATCATCCTCTCTGAGACACAAATAGAAATAATGGTTAAGAACAACAACAACAAAAAAATAATACTTCCTGTATGATCTGAGTCTGGCTAGTGAACGGTGTGTAGCTTCACTGCCTGGCTTCGTTTCCCTCTACCTATAGGTTACCTCGCCGATTTATTTGCACAACAGTCTAATAATGACATCAAACTCCACCCTAAAGGACTTGGCTATAATTAATGTATGATTGTCAGTTGTCATCTTCGCACTCATGATTTAAACGAATTTAATTTTAAATAATTTCTTTGGCAAGTTTATCTATTTTCACTTATGGTTTCATACGTTACCCATAATTCCACTGCCTGTCGAGCGTGACATCTGTAGTAATTCATCTCAATTTGAAGAAAGTAGGTCTTTTAATGTCTCACATCATCATCATCATCATCATCATCATCTTTTCCTTTCGGCTTTTTCCTTCAGGGGTCGCCACATCGAATCATCTGCCTCCATCTCAACCTATCCTTTGCATCTTCTTCTCTTCCACCAACGACCTTCATGTCCTCCTTCACCACAGCCGTGAGGGGGGGCCACAAACCAGTGTCTCTCCCTCACGCCGGTCCCAAGCCCGGATAAATGCAGAGGGTTGCATCAGGAAGGGCATCCGGCGTAAAACAAATGCCAAATAAACTATGCTCATCATCATCATCATATGCTCAACAGAAATGAGTCTCTGCAATAAATTTGTATTGCTGCATTGCATTCTGGGATTTATGGTGCAACACAAGCACAAAGATACTGGTGATGTAAACGATCCATAACTCGCCAATAGAACACTGACATTGAGTATGTTGTGATTTCAAGCACAAGCACCAAAACCTGACCACTATTTGTTTTTATTATGTTAAATAAAATCGATTGGATGGTCCTGCCTCGCGAGTGCCGACCTACCTGTGTGCATTCCATCCATGGACCACTCATCGACCAAAGTATTCCACAAAGGTAGGCAAACATTTGTGAGCACTGTGAACTACTGTTATTATTATTATTATTATATTGTGAGTACAATATCAATGTTGGTTCTTTACATTAATTCGTATAATGTTAGGTGTTTTCTTATATGCAAATGAACACATAGTTGGATATAACAGCAATGCCCGATGCCCCAAAACGCCCCTGATGCCTAATCCATTGCTAATGGGACCCAGAGTTTGTAGATTGCAATAGTCAGAAAGTTTAACTTATAGAAATTTTAAGTTGGCCAGTAGGATATTTTTGACACCAAGTTTGCAATATGAAGGCATCTTCTACTGCGTCACGGTGTGCCGTGAGATGGCATTCGAGTGGTAACATAAAGGACGTGAACTTTTATTCTGTAAATTGAACTACTGTATATCAAATTTTCTGAGATGTTTTTGATAAAAATTTCTGGACCTCTCCAGTCAAGAAAAATATGTGCACTGAGGCGAATCACACGTATGTTACACAAGTGCCAAATGTTCTATTGCCTGCTACACGTCCTTCCAAAGTAGTCAGCCAATGAGCGTTCATGAGTTTCGGAGGACTGGCTTGGAGCGGATGGGGAGCTTTTCAGGTGGATACTTTTTTTAAAAAAAAAAACTAGCAATTTTTTGTTCAAAATTCCCTACCTGAGCTTTAAGTAGTTAGGTTACACATTTGAGCCCATCCCCCATTTCCACCCATGTGCACAAAGCTTCGTAGGGTGATTATGTAATGCGTCTACAAAAACGTAAGATCATAAACAAAACAAAAACTATAATAAAGTGCAAGGTATTTTGCCATTCAGCATGAATAATGCAGCAAATATGCATTCTCTTTAATTACCCATTTCTACTATAATGTGCTATAGTACATGGACATGGCCATTCACTCACTCACTTATTTGCTGTCCCCCCCCCCAGTGCAGCTAACTGGGTTATCAAAGGCCGGCCATGTCCCCCACTGTCTATGGCGTGAGGCATGTAAAAGAACCATTGCTGACTTTGGTAAAGAGTAGCTGCAAAGCCGTCGGTGTGTTTCTGCCCTGCGATGGCCTGGTGAGCTGTCCAGGGTGTACTCTGCCCTCGCCCGAAGTTGGCTGGGATGGGCACCAGCCTCCCCACGATCCAAATTAGGATTAAGCGGTTACAGAAAATTAACTGATGAACTTATTTGCTGAACGGTATGTGTATGTCTTTGGACTATGGGAGGAACCTGCAAACTCCACACAGAAATGAATGTCCAAGCCCAGGACCTTCTTGCTTTGAGGCAGATGTGCGAACCACTGGACATGACCACATTAGCGGAAAAAAAGAAACCTCTCAGATTTGAGGATTTATTTAAATGGCTGTGCTTTGCCCTTTGAAGTTCTCTCAAGGTCAGAGGTAATTGTATCATTTGTAAGTCAATACTTATACGTACTGTTTTCTATTAGTGTTTCAAGGTAATCACATGACTATCAGTACTCTCGTTTCAAAGTTTTAAGCACGCTATTTCTTGAACTTTGTGAGCTCGTGCTAACTTTCAACTTCGGCCCAGACATTCTAAAATCAACTTGTCTCTGGGACTCGGGTAGGGTAGTGTCCCAAGCAGGTTTGGTGAAAATCTTTGCAGGTGTGTCGTCATGGTTTTTTGTTCACAACCCACTGCTGTTGCAATAAATCAATGACAACAGAACAAAACAAAACAAAAAACAAACAGAAATCACACACTCGGGGGAAGTAGTGACCTAGTGGTATAGGGCGCTGGATCACTGATCCTAAAGTTGGGGGTTCAAGCCCCACTCACCACAGGTTGTCACTGTCCCCCCCAGTGCAGCTAACTGGGTTATCAAAGGCCGGCCATGTCTCTCACTGTCTATGGTGTGAGGTTCATGTAAAAGATCCATTGCTGACTTTCAACAAGAGTATCTGCAAAGCCGCCAGCGTGTTTCCACCCTGCGATGGCCTGGCGAGCTATTCAGGGTGTACTCTGCCCTCGCTAAGAGTCTGCTGGGATGGCCGCCAGCCTCCCCGCGACCCTGATTAGGATTAAGCGGTTACAGAAAGTGAACTGAAATACACACTCACAACATTACGAAACATTCCTGACCAGATGTGTGTGTTTTCAAACTTTTTCACCCTTCAGCAATGTAATACGTTTTTTTTTTTCTTTTCCAAAATTAATGACCTGAACTTATTATTATTATTATTATTAATCCTGTTCCTCACAGCTACTGTGTAGACTATTTTCACAAGTCAGAATCAAAACAAAATCATCTATTACCCCTTTAATGTGTCTCATGTGTTTATTATTATTATTATTATTATTATTATTATTATTTAATTCATTAAACTATTTCCTGGGTTGTGTTTTTTATACCCACCTGCTTTTTTTCATGTTAAACAGCCGTCAAGTCCTGTAATAAATAATAAATAATAATAATAAATTGAATCCCTCGTCCATATTGTAATAAATCGAACAGATATAAAGGTTTTGCGGGAACCTGATCGCGCGGTGTAACCCTACACCAGCAGCGTCGATGTGCGCGCGCGAGACAATGTGCGTTTGAATCCTGAAAGCGTCGCGTGCCAAGCTCGAGCCTGAAACACAAGGATGTAACCGCCACCCTGAGCCGGGTATATAAAGCCTTCAGACACCCATCACCTCACATCACATCTGTCCGGGGAACCCGCTGCTCTGTTTAGACAACTTATCGATTTTAAGCGGGTTGTTTGTTTCAAATTAAAGGCGTAAAGGGATTGTTTTACAGAAAAGGAAAAAAAAAAAGTTGGATTTTTTCACTGAGAACTTTGCTGTAAACGTTTGGTAAGTACAAAAAAAAAAGCTCACTAAAACTCCTTTAACCTTTACATTTTTTAATTAAAAAAAATACTTATTCTTGTCACTGGTATGGTAGATATACTAAAAACAGCTATTTTTAAACTATATGTGAATGTAGAGTACCTGAAACATTATTTAAGGACAACTATTTCTCACTAAGTAGTAACATAAGCTAAGCTAAGCTACATTTTCCAGTTTAAGGATACCTCAAATATCACCTCAGTGAGAAGACCCCTCCCCCTCACCCCTCCCACCCCCATCCTCTCGTAACGACTGGACACAGCTCCTATCTGTCCGAACTGCTTTCTGACGTCATATTTTTAATACTAGTGTATACCCTTTTAATTAATTTCAGTTCACTGAAAAATAAGTAAACGATTTAAAAGTGGGGAGTTTACACTCGATAAAATAATCCCCAACCACAACTCATTCATGCTTCTTGTTCAGTTTGCAGTGTTTATAGTGACTGGCTAAACATCATGATACCACCTGGAGACTGTCTTTATGCTGGGAGGAAGAGAAGGAAACCTGTTCAAAAGCAGCTGAGTATTTAAACACGCCGCATAACAGCAATGTGAAATCAAACTGGTTGAGTATACAGTATATATTAAGGTGTTTTTTTCCCCCCATTGCGAAAATTGAGTAAAAGTACAGAACTTCGGTGCAAGGAACGCTGACATTTGTACTATTATATTTATTTAGAGATATTTCTAGTGTTTGTGCACTACTAGTTTCCAACTATGGATGCATTAGGGCTGTAGATGTATACATTACAGACTGGAAATTATTTTAAAGGAACAATCATTGATTTTTTTTTTTTTTGCACAAATATTTGAGAACATGATACAATACTGGTTTAAATCGTGATCTCTGAGACACGTTTGGAAAGCTTGGGTTTATTTTTAATAATGTAGTTTCAGACTCTATAAGGACCAACATACTGGACAAGAATGCTAGGGTTGGTTCAGGGAGCAAAGAATGCCACTGTCAATATAATATTTTTTTTATACACACACACACACACACACACACACACACACACACATATATGTATATTGCATCAACATGCTTTTAAAATTCGAATAAAAATGTTAATGATCATTTCATTATTAGATCAGTGTCAGTTATTTATCAAGACTGTATCGTCAGATACCTTGTGATTTGATGTGTTTTTTTTTATTTATTTTTTTTTTATTATGGTACATTTGTTCAGTTCTTTGACATGGCACAGATTGCTCCTGAAAGTAGGGCACGCCACCATCACATGATTTGGCATAAGCTTGCAGCGTCAGCATGGTTACTGAGGATATCGAATACACAATAATACACAGACCTCTGACACTGCTTTTGGAAACCCTGAACCTTCAGCCTTTACTATCATCAGCTGATATTGTTTCTCATCCACGTTTCTGTTTTCTTTAAAAATTCTTTAATTGATTTTAAGGGAAGCACATTACAGTTAATTTCTCTTAGTGTTAAAAAAAAAAAAAAAATCACAATTTGTAAATGTGAAGAGCATTTAAAGTAGAACATATAAATGTAATTTAAATAAATCAGTTCTAATAAATGAAGGAAAAAAGTCAAATGTCTTTATACGGTATATATAAAAATATCAATTTATTTCTATCTTTGAACTTTGGTGTTCTCTCAAGGTCAAAGGTAATTATCTCATTTGAAAGTCAATATACTGCTTCTTATTAGTGTTTTACAATTTTTATTATTGTAGAAAAATGTTATTATTTGCAACATTATTTGTTCACAATCCTGGTATATTTATTTAATTTAAATCAAATTTAATTTACTTCTTTCTCTTCATAATTTCCAACAAGAAATCTTGAAGCAGTGATAACAGCTAACCCCCCCCCCCCAAAAAAAAAAAAAAAAAACATATTGTAGTGATGACTCTTATAATTATTTAAATGTGGAAATGAGAGTTCTCTGGATTTATTCCAGTTCTACTCCACTCTGACCAAGAAAAATTCATCAGTGTTAAATAAGCTTCCACATTTCCACTCAGTCAGGATCTCAATTTATATTTGGTCTGTATTGTATTTTTGTAGTAGAAATTTTTTTTTTTTTTTTTTGATTTTTTAAAATTGTGCAGCTTAATCCATGATATATTTTTTTTTGCATTTTGTTGTTTTTGTTTGAGTATCAATTTCAGACTAAGGAAAAAGAAAACACTTGAAACTTGAAAGTGCTTATCGGATCTGGATAATTTTTCCATTAAATCTTTTCACAGTAATTCACAAACTTTTTTTTTTGTTGTTGTTGGTGGAACAAGATGGAAGCATCTGGAAAAATATCTGTCTATTACTTAACTCCTTCATCAGTGGGGGCTGAACATGTGTGTGACACCCTGTCCATTTGGTTCAAACAGAAAACCAACAGGACTCAACCAGAAGTCAAACCCATCTAAGAGACACCGGGACCGTCTCAATGCCGAATTAGACCGATTGGCCAGCCTATTGCCTTTCTCTCCAGAAGTCATTTCCAAACTGGACAAGCTGTCAGTGCTGCGGCTTAGTGTCAGCTATCTCCGTGTCAAGAGCTTCTTCCAAAGTAAGATCAGTTATCTTGTCTATTAGGCAATTGACAAAGTTTGAATCTTTCTTGAAAATTACCAATCACAGTCAATCACAGAATCTGTGTCCCAAAAGTAGACAATCACATCTATGAGCTCATGTATGCAGATGAGTATGGATGGCGCTTTGTTTTGAGTAACAGCCATAATTCTGTACATCATACTGCTTACAACCCAGTATTTAATTTATGCCATATACAGTATAGCACACTTGTTTAAAAATTTGTTTCTGTTTTATATACACCACGCTTTGTACTAGTGGTGTTGGTGGATAAGCAAAGCATGCTAACTGTGTTCACTGTGTGGACGTGCCAGAGGGACCAGAAATCTCTGCAACTTCCTTTTAAGCTTTACAGTTCTTTTCTTCATAATATCTTTATAGGTTTTCAAACGAGAAGATAATATTCATGGAAATGTTTTGCAGATAGGAGCCACAGTTAGAACTACAGGAGAAAAGAAGGAAAGATTGAAATTACATGCTTTTTTTGTGTGTTATGTTGGGCTCTTCAAGCTGTCTCTAAAATTGTGGCTCTGTGCCACGCATGTGCACTTCAGCAAAATGACACCTGCTTGTTGTGACTGTAGGGTGAGTTATTTGTCTCGTGTATATATACACCCAGCTTTAGATATTATGTTCTTTGATTGTCACGTCATGTTCAGAAGATCCTGGAATCTAAATCGGAAAAAGTAAATATTAGAACTAAATACGCACGCCATCTGGCCTTCTGAGTATTATGCCTCTGAGAGAGCTGGATAAGCTAATGACTTTAACACGGTCCTTTTATTCAGAGTGATTATTCTGGATATACTTTATTAACTGTTACGCTGCATTTTTCTGTACTATGCAGATGCAGCATGCTACGTTATATACATTTTCACAACAGCCAATCAAATTTATCACAACCTTTACTAGTCTTTCTTTTTCAGTGGAAATATTTATTATAAGATAAGGTTGATTCTAACCAATCTACAGCCGTGCGTTATGCTATGTTTGGAAAGCCACGACAATGGCTCGCTGCATTTCTCGCATATGTACTAGTATAGCAGAGCTGCGGCCATGGCTCACCGCATTTCTCGGTATAGCAGCTCCCTGCAGCTTAACAGTTAAGGAAAGGAACTATTATCTTTGGGTGGATCGTTCTATCGCTTCTTGCTTTCTATATGCATCTCTTTTAAAGCCTGCAGGTCTAAGAAACATTGGTCGTAGACTCTACTACTTTTAATTATCTGGATTATTGGAGAGAGTTTGGTTCCCAGGATGCTCTGTAATTATATTATTCAGTATTATTCAATTCAGAGCAAAAATATCTGGTTGACTCCCAAGAGCTGGAGTTGGTAATATTAGCACATGACACTCCCACTATATGCGTAAAATCCTCTCACTTTTCTTCCCAATGTCACTGACGTCAATTCAAACACAGGTTGGTGGCTTCACGTTTTGTTTTGTTTTTTCATTCTGTAGCAAAGTGCACTTGAACTTGGGGAAATTTGTTTTATGCAAATATGTTTTACAAAAGGTCACCATCATTCTCTGGTGGTCCACTTAAATCCACTCGCAGGCAGGATTTGGGATTTCCACAAGGACATCTTGTAATGTTCCCCAGACTGCATAATTTGCACAAAACAGCAGGTCTACATACGCAGTTCTTATTTTGACTGTCTGACACACTTGTCTGGCGTTGGCCAACTGTACTCATGCTGTGCCATGGAATCAGTACACAAACTAGTCATCTAAAGAGCAAATACATAGATAAAAGTTCTGCTCTGGTTGGAGAGAGTTGAGCAGTTGCTCCTCTGTGTTTCATGGCGTGATGTTTGGGTAAAAACACTTTTCTCTGGCTTTTTAAAACATAGCAATGTCTGTCCTTGGTAAGCATTTATTCAGGAATGAAATGTTTTTTATGTAATTTGTGTCCTTGGATCTAAACATAGTATTATCTAAACTTTGGCACAAAATTGGAATCAACTTAGCATGCGAGCTCTAGCCTTAATCAGAGGATAAAGAGACACAGATCAGGTGAGAGGAAACCTGGCTCATCAGTTTCAAGTACCAACTTATGAAGAGTGGGTGGTGTAGTGGTTAACACGTCCGCTTCATGGCAAGAAAAGCGGGGCCGATGGCGTAGTGGTTAGAGTGCTAGGCTCACGATTGGGAGGTTGTGAGTTCAAATTCCAGTTAGACCCCCACTGTGCTAAGACCCCTGGGCAAGGGCTTAATCACAAGTGTGCCTCTGTTCACCCAGCAGTATCAATGGGTACCAGTAAAATATACTGGGAAGGTAACCTGCGATGGACTAGTGTCTCATCCAGGAGGAGTTGAACTCCGAATTGTTTCTCGCTACAGAAACCAGGGATAAGCACCAACCTGATGAGCCACTATGGCTCGGGTGTAAAAAGCCCAACAGACTTTACCTTACCTGCATGGCAAGAAGGTTCTGGGTTCGATTCCCAGCTCAGCTGTTTCTGTGTGGAGTTTGCATATTCTCCCCGTGCTCACGTGGGCTTCCTTCCCCAGTCCAATATAAACATGAACCGTAGGCTAATTGGCTGTTCCAAATCACTCCTAAGTGTGAGTGTGAATGGATGTATGAGTGCTGGCCCTGCGATGGCCTGACGAGCTGTCTCCAGTCGGCCGAGATGAGCACCAGCCTCCCTGCGACCCTAATTAGGGTTAGCGGCTTTGAAAATGAATGAATGAACTCATGAAGAAACACACAAATACCATTCAACCAGCTATAATAAATTTAAAATGATAATATATTGATACACATTAGCTCAATTAGCTACTCTAAGTCCTCCATATGTGTGAATGTGAGTGAAAAGGCTTTGTGGTAGTTGTGTGAAGGCCAAAGTCAGTGGGATCGGCACCATCTTCCACTGCAACCCTGACAGATGAGTGGTGTAGAAAAAAACCCTGGAAACCGGAGCAGATGGCAGGAGTAATGTATGTCACTCTTAACTTTAAGAACACTTAACATTTTGCTATCCTTATTTGTCGAGGGCGCTGATGTGAATCTCCATGCTTGTGTCTTATAATACAATAGTCCGCTGATCTATCGCCTTGGCTTCGCCCTTATGCAATTTTACTTTAATTCCTTAGACAATTTCCTCTGCAATCAATAAAGGATTCTGATTCTAATTGAGGCCAGTTTATTGAGAGGAATTTCATCTTGCTGAACCCCTTTATTGTGGCTGCACCGATTACAGACTTCCACATCAATAAATAATGGTTTTTGAGGTATGTTAAAGCACTCGAATGAGAAGTTTCAGCATTTTCATTCACTCTAATCCATTAGCCAGTGGCTTTCTGGAGTCTGATACTTTGGTGTGTTGAGACTCCATGCATTACAGCACACAAGGGAGTAATTGAGCTCCACATGAAAAAGCTGGCAGCTGCCAAGATAAGAGACTTCTAGCACTGAATGCCTCCTGGGAAATGCTTTCCTGATTACAACCTGGCAAGCCTCATAGCCTTCGGGTGATGTGCAAAAGCAAGAACAGTTCACCAGTACTAGTGCAGATCAGGCTTTCGTGTCCTCACATGACAAGATTGTTACTCCGTCCTACGCTTTTTTTTCTCTGTATACTGATATGTATCAGGCAAATTTTTTTCTTATTATGAGTGGTTCAAACAATTCAGAGATAAAAAAAAAAAAAGGGGATAATTTTTTTGCAGCTAAGTACACACAAAACATCACGGAGTTTGATGTTTGGCCTTCATTTTATTTGCAAAATTGTCCCTGTCAGCAAGGACGGACCTCCTTGCAAACATTCTCTCTCACCTTTTTTTTTTTGTTTGCTTGTTTTGGGGGTTTTATTTTTGGAATGAAGCCAGTCCTTAAGAATACTTCTGAACTTTTCTTCTAATGTGTGAGTTCATTCAGAGATAACCAGAGGGAACAGATGTTCGACTGCTGATCCCTGGGGTCATAAATGCTCATGAAGGAATCCCAGTTACGTGTGTGCTTGGCAGCCATTCCCCGCTCTCTGGCAGATCCGTGCTGAGCCTTGCGTGCAGATCAGAGGAATTTCCATCACAGCCTGCCTGTCCTGCAAAACACTTCACCCCCCCCCCCCTTTTTTTTTTTCATTGTGTGTATTTGTTACATTCCTACCAGTCTCTGTTAAGAGCTAAAAAGATGTACTGTCGATGAGAATTGGTACATTTTCAGCATATGGTTTAGCGGAATGGGACCAAGCTCTGCCTTTTAACACTCCTTCGTGAGAAATCCATGTGTTTTTATACCCTACATGCCTCCACCTGCCATTCATGTTTGTGTAAATTACTGATGATCCATGTACGAGAATTTGAATTAATTGTTATATTGTTGAGAGGAACAGCATTCAGGAGAAACTAAATTGATCAGATTTTTTGTTTGTTGGCAACAGAAAACAGCCCATCTGCACACAGTGTCGTGCAAACCAGCAGTAAATGACCCACACAAAAAATTCAGACTCAGAGCTACGCGGTGTTGTGTGACAGCTGCAATTATTTACCCTCAATGTTTCCTTTTTAACACCTCATCGGTTCCTCGTCAAACGTCCTAATAGTTGATAGTAATTTAACTCTTTTTTTTATACAACATGGTGTACATTTATTTTCTGAATGCGTCTCTGCATGAAGGAGAACTGACCAAATAAATTTCACAATAGTCACAGACTAATACGCTGTTCTTCTAATTAGCTGCATTTAATTTAAATAATTTTTATATTTAGAAACAAGTGTCATATTTTCATTAGTGGAATGTGTGTGTTAATAGCAAGCACTTTTTATATTTTTGTAAGCTATGACTTCACACCTCTTCATCAAATTTAACCCCGAGTCCCACTTCAACAGTTTCATATGTGCATAAAAAATATTTCAGACCGGTTCCATTGCATCACATATAAGGATTTACTATTGAAATGCAGTGTGGGACTGGTGGTGTAGTGGTTAGGGTACTGTGCTCGTGATTGGGAGGTTGTTAGTTCGAATCCTCACTGTGCTAAGACCCCTGGGCAAGGTCTTAACCACAAGTGGATAAGCACCGGCCTGAAGAGCCTTTGGCTTGAGTTGTAAAAAAAAAAAAAACCCAACAGACTTTACCTACCATTGAAATGCGGCACTGATTTTTATTCTTTTCAAATTCTATTTTGTTTTAATTAATAACTAGTTGTATTGGGAATAATCTTAGCCACGAATTCGAAATGGTTCGTTTGAAACATAAACAGTAATTTTACATAGAAACCAATTAGTTTGGAATGAAAGATCAGTAATCGAGTTCTCTACACATGAGAGCTTTACAGGGTATAAATAAAATCAAGTACTGCATCTAACCAATATTTATAGAATTTTTCACCTTTGCAGATGGAATCTTGTTTGTTGAACTGTAGGAAAAATACAAATTTTCCTCAAGCAACAGGTTATCTTTAGAGTATATGATTCCGCATCAAGGTGTGACAGAAAGTGATGAATCCGGGTTAAAATTTTGAAATTTTCCCATTGAGAAAATGTTATGGTTTATACTTTTGACGTCACAAAATAAACCCAGGATCTTTCTAAGAATCACTATAAGAACAATTACATACAAAAGCCTCAGTGAATATCAGTGAAGAGCCAAAATGAACATTGAAGGAATTTTATATATACAGTATAAGATATATATAGATAGATAGATAGATAGATACATAGATAGATACATAGATGTACATATATACTACACAGCACAGGAAGATAAAAATGCAAACTAAAAAAAATTTAAAATACTGTATATGGGTTACATTTTAAATTGATTAAAACATTATCCCATGTCTTGATTAGGTATTTCAAAATCAACAATCATTATTTCAAGTAGAACATTGATGGCTTATCATGACCACTAGGAGCATTCAGCGTTGTCATGATGATACTTTGAAATTGAGTGGTGGCTTAGCGATATAGGGCGCTGGATCGCTGATCCTAAGGTTGGGGGTTTGAATCCCACTCTCCACAAGGTTGTCACTGTGTCGTCATCATTTGTTCCCCCCACCCACCCACCCTGCAGCTAACTGGCTTATCTTTGGCCGGCCACGTCGCTCACTGTCTATGAAGTGAGGGGGTAAAAGAAACATTGCTGACTTTCGACAAGAATAGTCCGCAAAGCAGTCAGCGTGTGTCCGCTCTGCAATGGACCCTAATTAGGATTAAGCGGTTACAGAAAATGACCTGAACTGAACAGTTACACAAAATGAACTGATGATCTGAACTTTGAAACGGAAAAAATAAACATTTAACTTTAAATTGTTTTTCTTGTGTTTCCCCATAATATCTTAATAATAAATTAAGAACAAACGAGGCATGGTTGACTTATGTTTCTGATCAGTGTGTACACAACTCTGAATGGGTTTAAAACGATAAGTTGTAGTGCTTAATTCTGCTCAGAGCAAGTCGAGCTTTCTTCGCGTTCCTCTGCAATAGTTAAAATACCTTGTATGTTCCTGGGAAGTATATACCAAAATTATTTTATTAAAAATAATTGTAAATCACCCCAAAATAGAGAGCCAATTAGATTGTGCCATTCCAATGTAGTATACTCAAGATATTTATTTTTCAATAATCAAACCTTACACAAGTGCTTAGTAATTTTACATTATATATCCATTTAAATTATTGTTTCTATCTCTCACTTGTCCATAGCTACAGGCTGTTATTCAGAAATGAAAGTCTTAGGAATGCTGTAATTGAATAGTAATACTTGAACTGATTCATTAACATTGACGTTACTAGTAGGAACAGACATGTTAAAGTGGGTTAAAGGCTTTAGAGTTGGTGATTAACAACACTTAGTGGGTTTGGTTTGACTTGGAAGTGGTTTGCCTTTGAAAGACAAATTTTCTTTGGAAGACTAACTGTTGTTTGGTCTTTGTTTGATGCTGGTAAGGCCACACATTTAATTGTTTTTTTATTTGTCTTTAGTGGGCACACATACATCTGTTTGCATGTGCCGGCACACATAAATGGAAAGAAGCCTTAGTATTTATTTTTTTAAATCCCATCATAGAGTCCAAACAGAAGGCTTGCCCTTCTGTCTGAAGTCTACGCTTCGCTTCATGTTTTCAACTTTAACCTCATTTAAAACTCATTCAGCAGGGTGTCGTTCCCCCCCAACTCACGTCCTCCTTTCACCAGAAACAAAGCAGGAATTTAGTGCACTAAACCTGATATGATTCTACCTTCAGACAGAAAAACCTCATGCCTGTTTTAGTGTGGTTGTCTGGTAACTAAAACAGGCGTGCTGGCCCTTTAAGAGACTGCGCGTGCAATAGGAGTGGAAAAAAAACAGTGCTTGCGTGACTGTAGCAGACTGGGCCCTGACCTCAGAGAGCCGCTTATGAAAATGATCTGTCCATCAGGGCACACGAGAGACCAGCCATGCAAAAATTAGCCAGTAGTCTCCAAACTCCTTCCACTTCTCCACCTTGAATGCAGTATCCGTATCACACACTCCTACACTGTCAGCGCGCAAGAATACACACATTACACATTCCAGTCTGTTCTAATCCCATTGTGTGTTGTAAAAAGAAAGGTGTAGCTAGCTGTATATAAAGCCGATCAGTCAGCTGGGATTAAAGCAGATTTTACTCATCATGTGAGTGGATCAACAACCATTACTCTGCTATAGAAAGAAAAGCGTTTGACTCCATGTTGTATCTTAAAGACTGGCTTGGGAAAGTTTGCATGATTAATCCTGGGCCTGGAATGCAAACCATTATGTTGAAACATGCAAGAAAATGAATTAATGAATCTTAATTATGATGTCATCTATTCATGTTTGGCCAAAAGAGTTTAAATAATGTCTGCGTTGAGGAGTTTCACAATTAAATGACTGGTGATGTAGATGATTTGGTAATTTAAAAAAAATATACATGCTTTGTGATTTTAGTTGTCACTTTGTACAACCCTCAGAATGTTAAGGCATCTTTTAAGATAGTTCAATAAATAATCCCACTGAAAAAATCAAGAGGGAACTAAAATTCAAATTAATTTTGTAATAAATGAGCCAAAAAAGCCAAGGTTTTTGATTCCTATATTTTTATTTTTTGGCAAGTTCTGCATGGAACCAGTGACATGCTAATGATCCCATGCTTCCTGAATTTAACTACTCTGACCAAATCTTTATATTTTCCCGAACTCTTCTAAGATTCATTTTCTGTAACCACTTAATCCTAATTAGGGTCGCGGTGAGGCTGGCACCCATGCCAGCCGACTCCGGGCAAGGGCAGAGTACACCCTGGACAGCTAGCCAGGCTATCACAGGGCAGAAACACGCTGATGGCTTTGCAGCTACTCTTGGTGAAAGTCAGCAATGGTTCTTTTACATGAACCTCACACCATAGACAGTGAGAGACATGGCTGGCCTTTGATAACCCAGTAAGCTGCATTGTGGGGACAGTGACAACCTGTGGTGAGTGGGACTTGAACCCCCAACCTTAGGATCAGTGATCTACATCTATACCACCAGGCCACCACTGCCCTTCTCCTAAGATTCCCAACTACAAAATTTTAACACCCTGTCGTGAGTGGCGCATTACATCTGTATACGCAAACGTGTAACATAGCAATGATATATAAATATTTCAGCTAATGTGAGAGCTCATTGCATAGATTAATTCAATTTGCTAGTCCAAGTAGCCATAGCTAATACAGTACAACTGCAGCAGAAATGTGTGCCTGAAGTCGCTCGTAAACACACGTATGATAATTGTAGCTAATTTTGCACTTTAGAACGCCATGACAGACTCACTGACTAGTTGCAATTGTGATTTATAACTTTTGATTAAAATCTTAACGTCCATTTGGAATATTGCTAAACTCTACAGACAGCTACAGGCACATTCATAGCAATAGTGAAATGTGACCGAAACATGAAAACAGACAGAAACTGCCTGTTGTGACTGATGAGGTAAGCAGGATGTAGGGTTTTTTTTCATCACAGGCCACATGTTTTGATATCACACCACGTGATGAGAGATATTTCAGAACCGTGAAATTACAAAGTTGTGAAAAAATTGTGTATTTCTGGTACCGCTTTCTCAAATTTGATGCTGATACAGGCTTTAGTGAATTAGCACGTTGGCCTACAGTCAGACCGCTTGTAGTCCGTTCAGTAGTCCATCACGCACATTAGTCCATTGTTGGAAAAGATGAACTCTGACATTGTAAACATGCTATTTAGAAACAGACCAGTATTTAATAGTATGGAACAAGAACAATTTCAAATCAGACACATAGACCTTTAGTTCCTCTCTCTATACTTTTGCCGGGGCATAAATATACATCTGCTCATAAATTGTACATTGCGGTCAGGTCTGATTTTTATTTCCAGTCAGTGGGGAAATGCTACAAGAATTTTTTCTTTTGTCTTCCAAACCAAACAATGGTATTGTGGAGAGTAGAATATTCACCTGCTTACAGAGACCACCTGGACATTTTGCCAGTGGTTTCTATGAGAATCAACGGATAGGAATGTGTCTTCAGAGAATTAAAAAAAGGAAAAAACACGACTCTTAGTGTGTTTGGTGCACGAGGGAGAAACAATGGTGTGCGAATGTGTTTGTGTTGTGGTGAGGGGTCAGTAAGTGAAAGTGACAGATCTAAGACTAAACATTCTACTACTGAGAATGCTTTTAACTTCAGGCCATGAAGAGTGTTCTGTAAAGGTTTGCTAAACACACAGTCACTGTTATAAGGGGGCCGAGGAAGGCAAAATAGTACTCTCACACACTGAATCACAGAGTCTCTGCACGCAACAGGGATTATTTAAAGACAGATTTGGGAATCCCTCACTGACCCCTCCCCAACGCGCGCATACACACACACACACACACACACACACACACACACACACACACACACACACACTTGTTTCCCAGCCACTCATTTTGTATGTATAACATCCTCCTACTTCTTTCCTCTTCTTTTGTCCTGATGGTATGTGGTTAGCTTTAACATGAATCAGGTGAAAACACACACACACACACACACACACACACACACACACACACACACACAAACACGCACTCCAGCCCTGGATACACTCCTCTGGCCAAGCTCAAATATCACATCGAACAAACATCTCTTTCAAGATATGTTATATACATATAACGCACATATGTATGTTTATATGATTGTGTGTGTGTGTGTGTGTGTGTGTGTGTGTGTGTGTGTTAGGGTGCACATGTATGTATAAATATATAAAGACAAGGAGAGATGTGACGCAGACAATGATGTCGTAATAGATCAAAATTGATTTTCCGGGTTATAGACTTATATAATCATAGAACGCTCTCCACTTTAAAATCAGACAAAATAGAATGGAGATATGTCAAAAAAATCAATCTGAAAAACTGTATTAAAAAATACACAAAAAGTAAGTTTGCGATTAAGCCTCATTTTGTGGAGATCGGTCTTATACAAAAGCATGTATAGAGAGGGTGGCTCATCACAGTCAGAGCTGATCCCGGTTTGTGTAGTGTGTCGTGACTAGGAGTTCAACTGCGCCTGGGTTGGATGCTAATTCATTACAGGTTACCTTCCCAATATTTTAATGGTACCCAAGGCATGCATATGGTATTACCCTACTTCTGGAACAAAGAGCAATTTGAATGACCTCTTAATCCAACTTTCAATCATCAGCCCAGGACCCTAATCACTACATCACCAGCCCCACTATAGACACAGAAATGGCACAGGAAGCCTTTGGGCCTTTGGTAACCTGTAGCGTGACAAATGTTTGAGGGTAGAAGGATGTGAAAGTGTCTGGTGTAATGAATAGATGCTTTGAAATAGATGTTGCATCTATTAATTCCTTATCAAATCATCTCATTAAATTACTTTTACCATCTGAACAATCAGTCAGAAGAATCCTATTTTTAAATCTGTTTCTCTCCCCCCCCCCTTTTTTTTTTTTTACTGTGCTTGCCATTTTATTTATTTATGAAATACCGCATGTGGTACCTGCGTGAGAAGGAGAATGATTAACATCTTGACAGTTATTAAGAAACAGGAAGTGAATATTTGACTCACATGTTGGATATTACACGCTCTGGACTCTGGGACGTCCACTAAAAAATTCTACTGGTTTAAAAAGGCAGAAGAGCATACTTCTTACAGCAAAGACGGTAAATACTGTATGAAAGTGTGCACGTTGGTGTTGGATTTGAGTTATAATGATGTGAATTTTATAATCGTCCCATTTTATGATGAACTTTGGAATCTGACTGGTATAAATAGCAATCACAATTTTAAGTCAGCATGTTATCGCGCCTCAAAAACAGGGCTCACTCCCCCTCAAAAAAAGTTTGCTTTAGTCCAGGCATGTGTGATTCATCATAAGATGCATGTTTGTTACAGAACTTTGGCTCTTGTCTGTCAAACAAACTTTGTGATCAGATGTTTCTCTGGCACAAGATTCTACAGTCAAATTCATCAATACTATGCTAATATGCCCATCTTCTTATTAATTTCAAAGCATATAAAGCTTCGGGATATCACATGAACCTTGCATTTAACCTTTGACTTACCCACAAAAATGTTTTCAATGAAAAGGAGCATTCCACGCAAAGCCCGCAGTTTAACTCAAGCTCCTCAAAAGGAGTCAGTATTTAGGAATTCAGTGTTTTTTGATCTGCAGAGCAAACATGTGCCACTTGACTCGACATGTTTAAAGAAGGCACGCACATTTGGAGTTATTTTTCCCCGTCTCAGTTGACCAGTCACGGAAAGCGCTGCGGTAAGCTCTGAGAAAACCATCACAATCACTAAGAGATCTGGTGGTGCAAGAAAGAAGAGAAGGTCGGCACGGAAGCAGGCCATGAACTCGGGCACCAGATTCCTGTATGGTCTGACATGTGGCCAGGAGGGTCAGGGTGGAGATGATTGTTGGGTGTGGGAGATTCTCCTGTTGGTGGTCAACCTGCAGCAGCAATCCTCATCCACACGCCGGCTCTCCATCAGACTTTATTGGAATGTAAATAGGATGTGCCGGCTTACTGCCAGGGGTTGTATATGTGAGAACCTGAGGAGTTTGTGCATGTGAGAAAGATTTCATTCACAGCAGTTACTGAGGTTCACAAATAATTTACCGTGTAAACAACAAACCTCTTACACATGTTTCATAGCACAATGGTTTGTTTTGGCAGTATGTATTGGACCCATCTCTCTCTCTCCCTCTCTCCCTCTCTGTCTCTTACCAGCTACTCAAGAGAACTCGAGCAGAAAGCAAAGCCCAGCATCCTGCAGCCCTGAGCCCAAGAAACACAGTCTGGGCAACAGCATTCTGGAAAGCGATCTACTTCTCGAGGTGTGTGTGTGTGTGTGTGTGAGAGAGAGAGTGAGAAAGTGAGAGGACCCCTAATCTACTTGTCCTTATGTGACCCTGGTGAGGCAAGAATGTCTGAAGGAAATAAGGAAACATTTAGGAACTGATGCAAGTCTTCACGACCTTTAAACCAAAAGGTGCTGTTTTTACTTTCAGAGCTTAACACACACACACACAGACAGACACATACACACACACGTACACATTCAGTACATATTGTGAGTGTGAGCATGTTTAGAGAGCAGTCCTCACCTAGAGCTTTAACATCTGAAGGAATACATTGATAGGATAAATGAGATGCAACTATGTGTGTATTGTAACTTCTGTGTATCTAAAGCTTCCTGTTCTACTTGTAATTGTGACATGCCAGGCACATGAACCTGTTGGGTGGGTGTTTCTGTGTCGTGTTTCGGTTCGGGTGTGGGATTCGGAACGTAACAATGAGGAATTGCTTTGAAATGGAATCAGCCAAGTGTTAAGCGCCGCAGGGCACAAACATATATATGGAAATGCTTTGTGAACACGCAATTACTACTTTGCATGCACATCCCAAAGTGTTAAGTGCCGCAGTGCACAAACATATATGTTAATGCTTTGTGAACACGCAATTATTGCTTTACATGCATATCCCCAAGTGTTAAGTGCCGCAGATCCCTCTGTATAAATAAGCGGACACTGCATGTGTTCGAGGAGCTTCCGATGAATCAACCAGACTGATTTCACTCGTGTGGTTCGTTGTCTGTTGCTCCCGGAGTACTCCTAGACGTTGAGATGCAGGAATCCAGGTCGTGCAGGTTTATCTAAGAGCTTCCACGGAGAGAGTTCTTACAACATCCAACCAGTTGAGAGGAATCCCTTGCAGGACACAGTGCTGATGTTTACATTGGACAGTGACACAAAAAATCAGAGCAAAACTGTGCAAAAAAGTGTATTCTTCTGTCCATCTGTCCTTCCTTCCCCAGAAATAGTTTACACATAGCCCTGTGTAATGAGATGCTATAATAGCATTCGGTCACTTGTCAAGTAGGAAGCTGACTGTCTGACTTGAAGGTCAAAAGTCAACATTAAAGCCCAGCTTGAGATTCACCAAGTACAGTGACAAAAAAAAAGTGCCACTTTAAGATTGAATTACCACAAGAGCATTGTCATCCGGGTTTTACTTTGTGAGTTTCAGTTTTACTGATTTATATTATATATTACTTTTTGAATGTTTGAGATGGCACCCTGATGTTCTCCTAAACTTAGTAACATATTGATTGTTTTATCTAAAGCATTGGTAGGTGAAGCCTTCACTGAATTACTAGTACATGCACCAGAAACACATCTTTGTGATCTGCCAATATATAAACAATTTCAATGTTAGAAATTGTCTAGCAACCTGAAACAACAAGAATGAAAAGGTGTTAAAATGATTAAATAGAGTGTAAGCATGAACCTTTTGGCCCATGTGGTCTCCAGCGTTCATCCCTGACAACTTCATTTGGAGCTGAAAGAAATCACAGTGCATTGTGGCGCTTGAAGAAATGCAGAAGTAGTTGTGCAAGGGTTGCACTATCCAGTAGGATGTAATTTTGTGATGGGATAAAGTGGATACTATAAAATGTGCCATTAATATAAGTAATATAGCCATCTGTATATTTGTCTGTACATATGCCAGTGTGTATTGTTTTGTTTACAATTTGTTAGCATGGACTACAACAGCGACAAGCATTTGCATTGCCATCGCGAGTTTACAATCCAGTGATGCCGAAAGGGCCAAATTGTTCAAAATTAGCCAATTATACGAGTTCATGTGCGTTGAAGTGGGTAGAAAGTGCTGTCTTCAGAGTGTGTTGCTCCACCAGATTTGAAAAATATGCAAGGATTGGTCTGAGAGGAAGCATGGGCTAGCCATTGGCCTTTATGATTGTTCAGGTTGGAAATTGGCCATAATTAAATTATGGCTAAATTATTGGGGGAAAAATAAACAAAAATACATCATGCGGTTTTACAGTTACGTTTTATTTTGGATGGAAATTCGGAGTTGAGTGTTTAACGTGTTCATATTTGGTCTCTCTTTAGTCTTTGACAGGGTTTGCATTGATTGTAAGCTCGGATGGAATCATCTTCTATGCTTCCTCTACCATCGTTGACTACCTGGGCTTCCATCAGGTAAATATATGTTTGTTTGTTTTTTAAATATGTGATAAATTAGGATAGTTTCCTATCCATAGACCACTATGAGGTGATATAAATAAAAATCATATAATGAGTAGAATGTGCAGTAATTAAATTGTTCTATAATCATGATCAGGATGGGATTATTAAGGAATAATATATACGGTGATTATATCATTATAGCACTTTACCAGATTATAAATTATTTAGTATTACAGTATGAGTGCTCATTGGTCAAGTAACATTGACTTTATGTTTTCTGCTGGTAAATATAGTTGTAGTTGTTGAAACGTATAAACACAGGAGTATCAGAGTCAAGAAAAAAAATCTCCTAAAATATCCAAGTTGGAAGCGTAGCATATGTTTCTCTCTGAGGAAATTTTTACTGCATTTTTCACAATGTTCCCCCTTCTCAAAAGAAAAGAATGAAAACAAAAATCATGTGTGGTTGTCTGTTCAAAAAAACTCACAGCTAGCACTGGCATGCGAGAAAAGTTGGATCACTTTTTTAAAATCTTTTTTAACCGCAAGGTTAATTTACAGGTCTGTTACAGGCCTCTAAGTGTTACATTTCTTGAGTAAACACTAAAAACTGCTCTTGTAACAAAAGTAATTTAAGAAAAGAGTCACCGGATCTGGCAGCTGCTGGAAAATCAGAAGGGATCGGTCCTCGCTGGGCGTGCGAAGCTGACTTCGTGAGACAAAGCATTCAGAGTGGTGACTGTTTCAGTCGGGGTTATAATGGGAAGCTTGAATATTTTACTGGGAGATTTCTTTTCCCTTTAAACAGAGGGTATAGCCATAACTGTGGGAAATATGTGTGGTGGAATTGTGCTTGTGAACAGGTTTTCTCACTCTCTCTCGCTCTCTCTCGCTCTCTCTCTTTCGCTCTGTTTCTTTTGCTCTTTTTCTCATCATTGCATGGCTTTGTCATCATGCATGCCGACCTGCTGTCACGCAATGCCTAAACAAAACTAGAGCTGTTAAAACCCTGCCCCCACAGCTAGCAGCAAAGAGGAAGAGAGAGCGAGAGAGCGAGAGAGAGAGAGAGAGAGAGAGAGAGAACTCAAGCTGTCAGACAAACGCCCTGGCACTAAAGGAAGCCTTTAAAGAGTAAAACAGCTAAAAATAAGTGAACAGATATAAGGAGCTCGTCGGTATGACATAAATATCCGTGTTTGACTTGCATGTTCTGCAATTATTGAGCGCATCAATACTAGTCAACCTACCGTAAATTAATTTAGGTTTTAGAAATACTAGAAATGGTAGATGACATTATACCTGTTTTGACATCTGATGCGAGATGAGATTAAAGCAATTTTAATAGATATTCTAATAATTTTAGACAAATATCTTTTTTATATATTAAAGCGTTAACCAATTAGAAAATAGCAAAAAACATAAAATCATAAAGATCTACTTGTGACTTGAGTCCATTAAAAATAAACACAGCAGGAAACATACTGTAGATTTTATAAACAATTTCTTCTTTGGTGAGTTTGTTGCTGGATTTCAAAAGTGACTGTAGCCTGGAGGAAAATGTATTTTTGACTGATTCATATAGAAATGAAGTCATCCTTATACATAACAGACTTTTGTTGTTGTTGGTGGTGGTGGTGCTTGTTTGTTGCTATTGGTTGCTAGTCATGAAAATATCTTCATCCGACTTTCACCACAGGGCTTCATTATAAGTCAGTCATAGATTAAAATCAGGTATTAAAGTACATATAGTAAGCTACCTTTGCCCCACAGCATAGATAATGTATCACAAAGGCCCTTGATGAGTACTGGATTTAACGACCCATGGATTCTTCTTATAATATGTTTGATAGTACATGGGCGTAACCAAATTGGGGGGGTCTCATGTTTGACCTTGAGTAACCTTGAAAGGTCAAACCCCAGACGTCTTGTGAATCCTTCAAAAATAATTGTCTCATTTGAAAGTCCATACATGGCTTCCTATTAGTGTTCCATAGTAACAGCATGTCTATTGACACGCAAATCAACATTCCCAAAATGTATGCCTTTGCTCTGACCTTAATATTCTAAAATCAAATCATGTCTGGAACTCATGTAGATTGATGTCCCCACCAAGTTTGGTGAAAATCAGTGCATGGGTGTGGTCAGGGTTTTGTTCACAAACAAGCAAATAAACACTGGGATTACAGTAGCTTTTCCAAAATTCCATATTCGGTGGAGGTGTTGAATATTATAGCCGTGATCTCCTAAGTTTTGATCACCTTTTTCCAAATAGTGCCCCAGGTGGCTATTCTTTTATCAGGTTACGGTAAAAAAAAAAAAAAAAAGCAGTAAATAATATAAATATAATTATTTACATTCACATTGTTAAAAATAGGTGCTTGAGAATTCCAGCCAAGTAAGAGAGGCTGATGTGTTCAGAGAAAATCTTTTCACCTCTCACAGTGTGTATAGTGAATATAGTGGGTAGTGACAATTGTTGAACCGCGCGCGCACGCGCGTGTGTGTGTGTGTGTGTGAGACACAATCTGTTGGTTTCCTGTTACTGATACTTGCAGTTTAAACCAGAAGAGATGTTACTGGCAGGCTCATTACCTGCCATACAGCATCATCCAACCATAGAGCAGGTCAAGTGTGTAGTACACTGCAGTGGCCAAACACAAAGGGGTCATTGATGCAGGAGATTAAAAGTGGTCAGACTCAAACCTGATGGTGTGGGTTTGTGTGTGTTTTGCCTTTGTGTCTGTGGCAGACTGATGTGATGCACCAGAACGTCTTCGATTATATCCATGTAGACGAGCGACAGGAGTTCCGAAGACAGTTGCATTGGGCCATGAATCCCCAGCAGGAACACAATCCCTCAGGAACTGGTGCGTGCGTGTGTGTGTGCGTGTGTGTGTGCATGTGTGCATGTGTGCGTGTGTGCGTGTGTGTGTGTGTGTGTGTGTGTGTGTGCGTGTGTGCTCGTGTGCATGTATGTGTGTGTGTGTGTGTGTGTGTGTGTATTTACACCCAGGCAAAAGGCTGAACTCTTACACAAACTTATAACCAAGTCGTAATTTGGCTGATATAACCACTTCATAAGCCTACTAGATGGTGTTATTACAGGAGAACACAGCCCTTGTTTATAAGTCACTCTCATTCTCAGGCCGATAGCTTCTGCTTTAATGATTTTATGGTCAGTTATTCAAAAACTGAGTTTCAGAACGATGTCATCAAGGTTCAAACTTGACAGCTACACATATAGGATTTTGGTTATGCAATTTATTTATTGACAGCATTTGATTTGTGTCAAACTTCTCAAAATCTTCTTCTTTTCCTTTCAGCTGTTCCCTTTTTCAGGGCTCACCACAGCGAATGATTCGCACGTTTGATTTGGTATAGGTTTTTACGTCGGATGCCCTTCCTGACAAAACCCTTAGCAAGGGACAGAAACACAGTGATGGCTTTGCAGCTACTCTTTGCGAAAATCAGCAATGGTTCTTTTACATGCCTCTCACCACAGACAGTAAGAGACATGGCTGGCCTTTGATAACCCAGTTAGCTGCACTGGGGGGTGTCAAACTTCTCAAAATACCAGAGTGAAAATAATTGCTTGTTCTGTGGAAAACTATATATGCTCCAGGATTCATATACTGTATAGTATTTAATCACAAGAAGTTATGTCTAAAGTCATACTCCTCCTTATTAACTTGGTCCTTAATGATGTCATCATTCTGAGATTCAGTTTTCAAATCACCACATATATAAAATCATTACAATACCATACCATCTGATTTTCAATCGTCCTTTTATGTGGAGTTCATTAACTTTCAACAAGTGCTGTTTTCTCCTTTAATTTGCACCATGTTATAAAATTTAAACAGAAAGCTTTAATAAAAAATTGTATGCCAATGAATGGATAGAATTGTTTTCTTATTTATGAATTTTAAATTTATACATAGATGAAGACTACATGGTAAGAAGTCTGTTCAATGCCCAAGAGCCTGACGGTGTGCCCGCTGAACTGTCTTCGTTCCTCACTCGCTGCTTCATCGCTCGAGCACGCTGCTTGCTCGACAACAAATCAGGCTTCCTGGTGAGTCTTTACAGCAAGTGTGTGCCTCAGTTTTAATATCATCCATCATGGCTTAATACTTCATGTGTAGAAGTCACATTTATGGTGTCATGACAACCCTGCATGCCTCACATGCTGCAGGATTCAGTTCACAGCCAGAATCATATTCATGCTTGTCTGATATTTTTCCTTCTGTCTCCCGAAGAGGATGCAGTTCCAGGGAAGTCTGAAGTTCCTTCAGGGCCAGAAGAGGAAAAGTAAATCGGGAACTTTGTTACCACCTCAGCTGGCGCTGTTCTGCGTAGCCGTACCCCTCGTCCTGCCCTCCATCACCGAGCTCAAGATAAAGAGCATGATGAGCAAACAGAAAAGCTCCAACATCAAGTTTGTACTTTAACTGAATGAGAGATTTCCTTTCGGCTTTTTCTCTTTATCAGGGGTCGCCACAGTTTGATTTGGCGTAGGTTTTTATGTCGGATGCCTTCCTGACACAATCCTTTTAGCAAGGGACAGAAACACACTGACAGCTTTGCAGCCCTTATATTTATTGAAGGAGTCTCCAAAATCAATGATCTTTGAAAACTTCCAGAAGCAATCATTCAGTAAACAGGGTACAGGTTGAAACAGGGTAAACAAGGCATGTTTATCAAAACTGGCTACATGATTAACAGATAAAATTCATATTGGTATGAAACATACAGATTTCCTTTTGTAACCCGAGTACTTTTTTTGACAACTGGGCAATGTGCAACCCTATACCATAGTATCACTTTCAGTCAGTGTGAACATAATTTCTTTTTGAAAGCAAGAACATAGACACTGATTAAAAGAATGATGCATTAGGTTATAAATTTTATATTTAATGTCATGTATCAAATTCTGGTTTGATGGCAGCAGCTGGGCAGTAGTGGCCTGGTGGTAAAAATGCTGGATCACTGATCCTAAGGTTGGGGGGGTTCAAGCCCCACTTTCCACAGGTTGTCACTGCCCCCCAGTGCAGCTAACTGGGTTATCAAAGGCCGGCCATGTCTCTCACTGTCTATGGTGTGAGATTCATATAAAAGAATCATTGCTGACTTTTGACAAGAGTAACTGCATAGCCATCAGCGTGTTGCTTTAATGGGATAGTTAGTGCACATCTTTTTTGTTTGTTTTTATTTATATTATAGGTGATAGTATTCTAAGGCAGCACTTGGGTGTTATGGTTAATATGTCCTCACAGCAAGAAGGCCTTGGGTTTCAGTCCCAGGCTCGGGTTTTTATATATGAAGTTTTTATGTTCTTCCCTTGCTCATATGGGTTTCCTCCCACAGTTAAACATGCACATTAGGCTGTGTGTGTGTGTGTGTGTGTGTGTTGGCCCTGCTATGGCACGGCAAACTGTTCAGGGTGTTTCCTATTTCCACTGATTGTCAACTGAGATAGGCTCCAGCTTCACCACAACCTTAAAAGGATCAAGAAATTCATCAGATGAGTGTGAGTGAGTTCTCTCATTCCTGGATAATCATTTTGCTGAACGTGAACATTGGATTAGAAAAGGAACAAAGTGTCTCTATGCAGTACTCTGGGCGAAGACAAGGTACACCCTGAAGAGCTCGCCAGTCCGTTGCAGGGCAAACATACAATCAACCACTCACACCTAGGATCAATTTGGAACAGCCAGTTGGCTTAATGCTTTGTACTGTGGAGGCAAACCGGTGTACGTGGAGGAAAAACACAAACATAGAGTGAACATGCAAACTGCACACAGAAACGGATTTATATCCCGATCCTTCTTGCTGTGAGGCAGAAGTGCTAAAAACTCCGTTACTGTGCTGCCCAAAAAGTAAACACATCCATGCTTGCTTCAAGTAATTTTTTTTATTTATCATAGTTGTGTAGTGTTCAACAACTTCTAGAAAAAACACACCATACCCTTCATTAACCGCCTCCATCTACCACCACCTATAGCAACAGTAAATGTTATATATAAATTAAGTATATATTTTCTGTAGACATTTGTCAACCACAAGCATCTCAGTTGGTTTGACTTCTGAAGGCCTTTCTAACCTTTATTTCTTTCCACTTCATCTGTTCAGAATTGGATTTGCTGGTGTTTTTGGGATCATTGTCCTTTTGCATGACTCAGTTTTAGCCCAGCCTAAAGCAAAATTTATTGTTTCACTGATGGCAACGTTTCTCATATCCTGGAGTTGTAAACAAGTTTCAAACATTCACCCTTCACCACGAGCCCCCCCTCTAGTTGGTTGAAGGTATTTGTGGCTATTTGCTCTGTTTGGTTTTGATCAAATGTAGTGCTGTGCATGATAACATCAAATATCATCTCCTCAGTCTGATCTTATAGGCAAAATTGTTCAAGAAATTCTGTATTATGTAATTTGTAGTGAGTCATGCTGCACTTTGGTCTTTTTCATAGACGACGTTTCATGAAATTCATAATGTTCAGTTGTTTCGCTTGTGCTGTCACAAACATCAACGTTTAATGTGCTTACCATGGCCTGCCTGTAGGTCTCATGAGGCAGCTCTTGAACTTGTATTTATTTATTTATTTATTTATCTATTTATTTATCTATTGTTATCTCTGAGCATTAAACAGTGTGATCTTGGACTGAATTTACTGAGATGCCCACTCCTGGGAAGATTGGCCTCTGTCTTGAATAACCTGTGAGCTATCGTTCAAACTCTAATTTCAGATTGTTCGGGGGTGAACTTGTAACCCTTCCCAGATTTATGAGAAACCACAGTTGCTTCATGATATAGACGCCGACCTACGTGTTAAAAATTTGATGTAAATTACAAGCCATACGTCTTGCCGATGAAGTAATCCTGCCACATATCATGACTAGCATCTAACTGCTAATTACCGTCTTAATGAATGTGGAAGGGTTGTTTTATTTTTCACCTACATGGTTTCTGAATGTTGGGTTACTGATACTGAGATCATCAAATGTTGATTTGAGCCACAGGTTTGTTAATTAAACAGTTATAAATGAAAGTTTTGTGTTGAAGGAGGGTGTGCTTTCTTTTTCCCATGACTGTGAGGTATCATGCTGTACCGTAATGCTTCCAGTTCACTTTCATGTTGATCAGCATGGCCTTTCCTCATCCCATAAGCTTGATACCTGAGTGTTTCCTCCCATCGGGATAAGACTAAGAGCTTTGGGACACACTCAGAGGCACCGTGCTGTAAGATTCTTAGCACCTTAACAAATTTGTTCAGTTTCTCTAAAGTCTCTCCATGCTGATGAGGGGGGGAATCAGAGAAACCAAAGAAAAATTGTTCCTGCATTAAACTTATATAGCTAATTGATCCCGGTTGTTTAACCATGACTAGGTACTGTATGAACAAACAAAAAGATCTTTTTGATTAAATGTTTTAAATTTTGCAGTGAAAGGAGGCATCACATTTCTCGCAGCTCTTGTGACGCCACCGACACGCCACCGAACTGGCACAATGGATCGTGGACGGCTCTCACCAAAGAAGACATCCAGTACAAAACTGAAGGTTTCTATTGCCCTGATGAGCCCCTAAACTTCTGCGTTTCCTCTACGGCAGCCCATAAAGTTCAGTCTTCACAAAATCCCTGGGAGTCTCGGTGTCACACAGTATCACACAGCGACTATTTCAGTAGCAAACTGGGAAAGCATGTCCAGTCTGGAAAATTCCGCTTCTCTCCTGGTAACGCTGCCATGATGTCTCAGTGTAAACAGTATGGACTCGGTGATAAGGACGGATATTGTGGATACAGGAAGACTGAGAATAGATTCATGGGTAATAACGACTGTTACAGCAACCTTCTTCTGCCCGAGACGGCCATAAAGACGGAGCATGACTCCGACTCCGAGAATGGATGCAGTGTATACGGTGCGCCTCATAATGGTGTCTGCCGCTACAGCACGTACTTCCCTGACACACACCAGATGAAAACAGAGGCAGATTGTGATGAACACTACAGCAAACCTAGCATCACAAATATGTCTAGTATCAATGGACACCACAAATATCTCTACACAGGAGCGGGCAGGCCGCTTAAATGTGTCCTTAATAAAGACTCTTCTGATCCTCACAGCCTCCAGACTACAAACTACCACGCATACATGAACAGCTCTGAGTCTAAGGTTTTCATGCAACCCGACTACAAGTTGAGCCATGAGATGAGAAACCACAGTCTTCTTCACCCCATCAAAAGGGAACCAATGGACTCTCTGCCCTGGACTGATAGCAGCCACGATGTCATACAAGAACACGTAAACAGAAATGAGGCAAATTGTGCAATGAACTCAGTGGTGCACAAACCCAGTGCTTATTTATATATGCAATAATCTTTATAGACTAAATAATTTGAAGCTCAGGTATATGACTTATTATTGAGATGGTGTATTCGGGCCATTGTAGGTTAAATTCAATCAATCAATCAATCAATCAGGGTTGCTGATAGGAGTAATCTATGCTAAAAGCAACTCAGTTTCATGAGATAAAAGAATAAAAGATATTCCTTGAGACAACAATCACATGCTGCCCTGCTGCAGTGCATCTTGGGAAATGTAGTTGAAAATCTCTGAGCACTTTACTCTTTTATAATATGCAATTTAAAACTGCGTTTCCAGTAACATGTGGCTCAGCTGTGGAATCTGTGTGATGACACTGATCCAGTATTGCAGAATGAAATGTCGTTTTATGGGGTAAAAAAAACAAAATGACTTTATAATTTCAGAACTTTTTATTTTAAACCTCCAATGGCCTTTAATCACTGGTCATATATTATGGACGGGTGCTATGACACTTGTTTTGAAGGGCTCGTTCTCTATTATGGCACTTTAAAAAAACAACAGAGTATTTTTTTCATGTAATATCTGTAGCATAATCTTTGCAGTTTACCTGGTAAAGAATTGTACATTAAGAGTTTGGAATTATATATTGGGTTTTTTTTGGTTTTTTTTGCATTTTCCTTCAGCTTGATTCTAAAATGTGCAAACCACAAAAAGAAGAAAAACTACTATTTATTCGGCACTGAATCCTGCATTCTGATTGGTCAGAACACTTTTATACAACAGCGGCTTTGAGAAAGGTGCACACTTTTTGATGCTCTATTGTTGCTATAATAACATCTTTCACACAGACGTGTATGGAAAACAATCCATTCGATCTGAAACTAGTAATAAATACTTTTTAAAAATATGCTGCTATTTAAAAAATAACATATACTCATTTGTATTGTTTATGGCTTTCTATAGGGAGATGTTATTTTATTTAGCAATAATGGAAGGAGTCTCCAGTGTCAGTAGTTTGAAAAAGTGAATTCGTTTTTTTTTTTATCACAGGCTTAAAGGATGGAGGAAAAAAAAATACATATTAACTGTTGACATGTCGTCATCCTCAGTTCTGATCTTATCTCCACCCACTGTATCATTTTGAAAAATGTTAAAAGGTAAAAAGGTAATGGAGGGCGAGGTCATAAACATTTGTAAATGAGTTTCAATCAGCATATATTTGAAAAGAGCTCTTTAATGGATTACAAGTGTGATATTCATTAAAAAGAGCATTCAGAATGCAAATCAGCACCAAGCCAAAAATATATAAATAAATACATACATACATCCATACATACATAACATACACACATCCATCCATACATACATACATACAGAGTACACAGCACCCTCTGCTGGGCCTGTTATAATATAACACGTACAAAAAAAAAAATCCTGTGACACAATGTTCAGGAATCCTTCTAATCTCAGAAGTTGAGCTGGAGCATCTCCAAAATGTAATGTAGTCTTCCTTGTCCAAAGCCCCACCATTACATCACGGCAATGTCATGATGTTTTGCACATCGCTAACTTTATGCGTAATCCTGCGAACAACTATAAAGATAATCTGCTTAGGAGGTGATAATTAAAACACTCACTGTGAACTCACATAGCTGAACCGCTGAATCCTATCTGGGTTACTGGGAGGCTGAGGCCTATCTTAACTGACCCTAGCCAAAGGCAAGGTATACGCTTAAGAGCTTTCCAGACTATTCCAGGGCAAAAACACACACACACACACACACACACACACACAACCGTCCACACCCACAATCACACATAGGGACAATTTCAACAGCCAATTAATTAACCTAATGTGTATTTCTGTGGACTGTTGGCGTAAACCAGAGTAAAGTACCTGAAGGAAACCCACACAAGCACAGAGAGAACATACTCATAAATAACACAGTAATAGCTTTAAAAACTTTGGGTGTGCTTCTGAAGGAAATATGAACCTGATTTGAGAAATCTCCTTTCACTTCCTGTCAATCTTAGTTGTCAGATTTAGTGTTGTCAGAGTTATTTGTACAAACTTGTAGCTTTGTGTTCTGTATTATTGTTTTAATCGCAGGTCAACAGTGACGCGTACTGATGTAAAGCAGTATTCTGGATCAATACAGGTCATTCAGAGCCGTCAGCCATGGTCTGTTTGTGTAAATAGAATTGTAAAAACATTTATTTTAATTTAAAGCCTTAATTCTAAGAATTTTTTTAATCTTTTAAAAATAAAGCTAGAAAACAAGCTTTGATTTAAAGGACTAAAACAGAGAATGATGAATGTGCTCCAATCAGTTCTTTTTTGTTTGTTTGTTTGTTTGTTTGTTTCTATACCGTCTGATCATCCCAGGACAAAGATGCTCCAGATTTGCATATGCGTTGAAGCATGCCTGTGAGAATGTGTGTGTGGATTTGATTATTATCATGCCGAGATGAAAAAGTTTTATCGTTCTTATGCATGAATAAATATTTTAATTTAACCTTGTCGAAATTTTTTCTTATAATAATACTGGAATTATTATTAAAAAAAAAAAAATCCAAAGCTTTTATAGTCCATTTCTTTAATGAGTTCAGTATTCAGCCTTTCTTTTTATTATTCCAAAGAGTTCCTAAGCGCTGCAGAGCATTTATTTATGTAACCACCTTGTAGTTTTACATAATTACATTTACAGTCTTTGATAGACCAGGCAGTTGTGGGGTAAGTGCCCAGCAGTGGGAGCCTGGTAGTACTGGGCATTGAAACCTCTGACCCATACGTCAGTAACCAGAGCATTAACCCCTGAGTCACCACTGCCTTGATATTTATTGACGTGTTTTGTATATTTGTAGAGATATTAATAATAAAAGTTTTTAAACTGCTCATTTAAAACAATCTTTATTTTAACACGATGTGCTCCTGTATATGGAGAATGGTAATAATTTCAGTTATCTGCTATTATATGATAATACATTTTTCTACAACACATTTTATTTTTATGAATAAATTCTTTTGCATACACCACAATACTGCATGCACAGTGAGCCAATAGAATCTCCCACAGCTCAAACTCCAAAGAGTCGCTTTAAGGTTGGAGAATTTTTCAGCCAACACATTGGCGAATACCAACACACCCACAACACACACACACACACACACACACACACACAGGGGAAATTTGAAACATTAGTTAACTTGTGCATATTTTTAGATTGTTTGGATGAAACCAGAATACCCAGAGAAAACCCAGGCAAACATGGAGAACATTCAAACTAGACACACAATGTCCGTCACTGAGCTGAGACTCGAGTACAAATACCTTCTTGCTGTGAGGTGCCCATGTTATATAATAAAAAAAAATCAATAAAGCAATTACATATCATTTCCACACATGAATCTAAACTCAGAACAGCTTTGTACACACTTGAAGGTGATCTCTGAAGGCTGCCATAGCACAACATTGGTGATATCCTGCGCAAAAGTAAGCTTAAGGGCTTCAAGAGTTTGTGGTTGATGAGTATACTGTATACTGGTGATTAAAGCTAGCTCAACAGAAGCAAATCATCAGAGGAGAGATCAGGGGAATGGGCCAGCCAGCCATAAGTCATTCATTTTCTGAACCGCTTAATCCTAATTAGGGTCACGGGGAGACTGGTTCCCATCTCAGCCAACTCTGGGTGAGGGCAGAGAACACCCTGGACAATTCGCCAGGCCATTGCAGGGCAGAAAACACACTGACGGCTAAGCAGTTACTCTTGCAATGGTCAGCAATGGTTCTCTTTACAGCCTCTCACCACAGACAGTGAGAGAACCAGTGAGACAACGCAATGATAGTGGGGCTTAAAATCATTGAAAGCAGTAATCCAGTGGGCCAGTGGTGGTCTAGTGGTGTAGGACACTGGATCACTGATCCAAAGGTTGAGTGTTCGAGTCCCACTCTCCACAAGGTTGTCACTGTCCCCCCAGTGCAGCTAACTGGGTTATCAAAGGCCAGCCATGCCTCTCACTGTCTATAGTGTGAGGTTCACGTAAAAGAACCATTGCTGACTTTCGACAACAGTAGTTGCAAAGCTGTCAGTGTGTTTCCGCTCTGTGATGGCCTGGCGAGCAGTCCAGGGTGTACTCTGACCTCACCCGGAGTCGTCTAGGATGCCAGCCTCCCTGCGACCCTAATTAGGATTAAGCGGTGACAGAAAATGAATAGTATATCAGTACAGTGGGACCTCAACTTACGAAAGCCCCAACAAATGAAAAATCCAGGTTACGAAAAACATTTTCCGAAAATGTTTGTCTCTGGATATGAAACAAGTTCACGTTACGAAAGCAACATCTCAAAAATTCAAACAACGCACGAGTTGCTTTCCCATTGAATATCTCCCAACATCCCGCCCCGCTGGCCTCCCATTGGCTAGGAGGGATGACGCAGCTCCCTTGAGTAGCAACTTGTTTCATGAGTTTTTCAAGTGTGCTCATTGCAACTTTATTTTTTGGCTCAGGCTTTTAACCTTGCATAAACATTTGTAAGATTATAACTCTAAGAACACATGGTCAACACGAAGTAAGTACCTTAAAAGGTATGCTTTTATAATTTTTATTGGGGGCCTTGGAACAAATCACGCATTTTACATATATGTACATATATGTATGTATATTTACATATATTTTACATACACGTATGTTGTTCTACTTACGAAAAATCCAGGTTACTAAACCACTTCCGGAACGAATTAATTTCATATATATATATATATATATATATATATATATATATATATATATATATATATATACAGTATTATTATTAATTTACCCTTAAAATGTGAGAGGGTTTTTTGGGTCTCTACAATTCAAAAGATAAACAAGTATACGTCATTGATTCCAGGTAGGAATCAGAAAATTTTGTCCCACATGACAACTATTTTAGCTATTTTTTACAATCTAATGCCATTGCTGGTATTTACAAAATAGAGTAAAACCCCATGAAAAAGAACTCCATGAGGTCATACAGTTCATAATTGCATACAGGGAGTCACATTTATATCAAAATCAAATGAGAGAAAATTAATTACCTTAAATGAAACCTAAATAAAACGTCGACCAAATTTATTGCGTAAAAACAACGCAGACTTGACGTGAATGACACACCGACGGTCAGCTGCTGTTGCTGGGCGGCGCATGGCAACCAGGAAGACTCTGCAAAAGCAGTCAGAGATGTTCGAGCAAATATTGTGAAATTATTGATTCAGCAAACGTCGCATAGCGCATAAGGAACCAAATAAGTCTTTTGGTAAGTCATTTACACCAGGTCTGAAGTCCAATAGTGCATAAATTGAATGTATGTCAAAGGAATAGCCGTCGTTTCTTTCTCCTGACGTTGTCTGAGAATTTGCTCAAATAGGCCGTATTCCGTTAAATCCCGCCTTCTCTGCTGTGATTGGTTATTAATAGTTTTATTTTAACAATGATTGGACAGTGTAATGTTTGTACTGTATTATTACCCAATCCATCAGCATGAGGCGAGATTTTTTTTTTTTTATCAGAGGAGATGAATGAGGAAGTCTATGTTTATAAATATCCTTAACCAAAGAGTTTGTTTGTCGTGACTCGTTCAGGGTTAAGTTAAATTAGCTGTTGTTTTTATGAAATGCAATAATTTTTAGGTTGTAATGTGACTAGTTAAGCTTGGTTTGTCGGTACACTTTGTTTAGCAATGTAGCTAACTTTCAAAATGGTGGCCACTACAGTACTAGAATAATAACAAAACACATTCAGCCTGGAATATTACTAGTGTAGTCAATGTTCTTATAGATTTGTCAATTTTATTTTTATGTTTATATGTTATAAGTAAAAGAATTTAAAACCACAAATATTGCTAAGTCTGAATAAATAGTATGGTGTAGTATCTAGAATTATAACGTCAATACACTGTCAGGTGATTCTTTATGATGAGAAATATTATTTTGTAATTCGAGTATCACGTTTGGGGTGCATGAGAATTACGTCACTTCCGTGTAGCAACGGCCATTTTTCACCATGAAAACAAATGTGGCATCGAGTCATACGTCATCTGCAAAGTGTCCGAATCATTTGTCATGGCCTATGATATACAGACAGACTTGAGCGGTCAGAGTACACAGGTATTTACTATTGTCTGCAGGATTTATACATTTTTGTACTTTTATCACCTATTTTAGTCTGAAAGCCAAAAGTATTTACATTTTTTGGCATTTGGCAGATGCATTTATCCAGAGCGACAATTATTATTTAAATACAACTAAGCAAGTGAGGGTTTCTCAAGGCAAGGGCTCAGCAGTGGTGGTACTGGAGATTGAACCCCTAACCTTCAGACCAATCACCAATTGCCTTCACCACGCTGCCATGACACTATCAAACCAAGCGCAATGACTCACTCACTTTTATGTACTCCTTTCAGCTCATGTATTTCAATTTCTCAAATTTAATGCAAGATGTCGGGGTAAGACATCTTAATGTAAGATGCTCCCCAACTTACGAACGAGATACGTTCCGAACGGCCGTTCATTAGATGAATTTGTTCGTAAGTCATTACAGGGCGCTCTTTAGAGGGGAGCGTATGTTTAAAGCTTGTATATGTAACTTATATGAGTTTGTACTGTATACAATTGTGCTCTTTTTTTTTTTCTCTCTCTACATCTTTTTCTTCTTTTTCTTTCGGCTGTTCCCTTCAGGGGTCGCCACAGCAAATGATCTGCCTCCATCTCTCCCTATCCTCTGCATCTTCTACTCTTACTCCGACGACCTTCATGTCCGCCTTCACAACATCCATAAATCTTCTCTTTGGTCTTCCTCTAGGCCTTCCGCCTGGTAGTTCCAACCTCAGCATCCTACTACCAATATACTCACTATCCCTCCTCTGTACATGTCCAAACCATCTCAATCTAGCCTCTCTGACTTTGTCTCCAAAACATCTAACATGTGCTGTCCCTCTGATGTACTCATTTCTGATCCTATCCATCCTCGTTACCCCCAAAGAGAACCTCAACATTTTCATCTCTGCTACCTCCAACTCTGACTCCTGTCTTTTCCCCAGGGCCACTACATACCCATCTTATTTCATTCTATTGAATTTATCATTTATTGGTACAAAGTGCAAACCTAGATGCACCATAATTATCAAGCTAACTGTGACATCAGGAAATTTCTGCCAGACCCAAACTGCAGGAGATGAACACGGAGAGACTTTATTGTTACAGGGGAGGCACTTGAGCAAGGGGAAAACATAGTCACTGCTAGTGATGAGGAGAAACACGAAAACTTTAAATACGGGAAACTACGGAGCGGGAACTAGTCGAGCATGAAGCTGAAACCAGAAGCCAGAGAGATCACAGGAAAACATGGACATAAAAAGGGACAATCTTCTAGCACCGGGATGAGCGCGTTGCCCATGTTTATAGAACGGTAGATTGGTGAGTAGGATCAGGTGTGCGCATTGCGATCCACCCCGAGTGTCAGCCATGCCCCTACGGAGCCTAATCGAATATTAATTGTATCTCAGGATAATGTTTAGTCATATTTCATATTTATATTTATGACATATCTTTCTATAGATTTTATTCCATTTCTATTTCTACTTGTTCTTCAATTTCATTTCAATTTCATTTCACGTTCACTTTCGATCTCAGCCCTGTTCGAATGTCCGGATGTTTGTAAAATGAATGTTAGTAAGTAGGGTAGCGTCTGTAATATTCCAATACATATCTTAAACCATTTTAATTGAATTTAAAAATATACAATTGTGCATCCATTATTCCTATTTCAAACTTCATTCATTCATTTTCTGAACTGCTTAATCCTAATTAGGGTCGCGGGGAGGCTGATGCCTGCCCATCTCAGCTGACTCTGTGTGAGGGCAGGGTAAACACACAACCATTCATACCCACTCTCAGACCTAGGGGTGATTTGGAACAGCTGGTTAGCCTACTGTGCATGTTTTTGGACTGTGGAAGGAAACTGGAGTACCCAGAGGAAACCCGAACAAGCATGGGAAGAACATGCAAACTCCACACAGAAGCACACAGACTGGGAATGGAACCCAGGATCTTCTTGCTGTGAGGCAGACATGCCACTACACCACCGTGCTGTCATTTCAAACTAAAGTCCGATGAAAAATGTACTCACCAGTGAGAAAATGCTGGCTGCAAACATTTAGTATAGGAATTTTTATTCTCTAAACGTTAATCCAGCTGTCTGAAACAGCTGGGAGCAGTTTATGAGTTACTGCAACTAATATATTGTAAACAAATGATTCAACAATAAACTGACTCGCCTCCCACCCCTCACCAAAATAACGTCCGGTTTACAGTGGTACCTTGACCTAAGACTTTGATCCATTTCGAGGGCGAGCTTGTAAACCGAAACATTTGTTAGATGAAATAATTATTCCCATAAGATGTAACAGTAAACTAATTACAGGGATCCCTGAATACTTCGCGCTTCAATTAATGCGGCTTCAGTGCATCGTGGTTTTAATAAATAAATAAATAAATAAATATTCATCAAATTTAAAAAAATAAGGAAAATGCCACAAAAACAAGGCCAATTATGAAAAAAAAAACCCACCCCGAAACAAACAAAAAACAACTCAAAATCTCCCATCAAAACGATTCGGAGATACGAACAGGGCTGTTGAGGTTGAAAGTGAAATGAAAAGACCTGAAATATCTCAGTTGTTGTGCCATAAATCTAAAATATATGAAAGTTTAATTTTTATCAGTACATTACAGAAAATAATGAACATCACAATCTGCTAATTTTTTGAGAAGGACCTGTACAAGGTTTAAAAATATGTTCCCCTCTAAAGAATGTCCTGTAACGACTTACAAACAAATTCATCTAACCGGCCAGAACCTAACTCGTTTGTAAGCTGGGGGGGCGTCTGTACTTACATTGTTGCATCTGCACGCATGTATGTATGTGTGTCATCTTCTCATGCAGTTCGATCTGTATGTGTCTGTATTTATATTTTATTTACATTTTGTGTTATTTTTTTAATGTTTAATTGTTATTATAAGCATTTATAGCATTGAATATGTATTTATTTATATTGTATACACGTATACATGTACGTATACGTCAGTGGGGGTTTGGGGGGGGTGATCCTACTTCTCGGATTTCTATGGTCGCGTGGGAATCTCGGTCCTAATTAACCGCGGAAAGTAAGGGATCCCTGTAATCCGTTCCAACCCCTTCCCAAACTCATATAACCTGCCACAAACATGTATATTTGACCCAATATATTAAAGATAACCATGGAAAAACAATAAACATTTCATAATAATAATAATAATAATACATGTACATTAAATTAATCATAATTAGTACTAAATAATAAAACAAGATTAAACAATCAGTCAGCTAACTCTTCCGATCATCGACTGTGGCAATGTTGTTACGCGGAGCAGGCAGGAGGTGATGTGTAACGGAGGAGGAGAATTTTGTGCGTGTGCACACTACCAATGCTAGCGAGGAAAGGCTCGTGGTGAGCTCCCACAAGGCCAGTGCTTCTCAAATAGTCGGGTGTGCCCCTCTACTGTACTAGAATTAAGTATAAGTTTGCATCCTCTCCAGTAGTTGGCAGTGGCACTTTCATTGTTACGCTATGGTGTAGGAACACATTGAGAGCCCACTGCCACCTACTGTAGAGGATGCACAATTAGACAAGGTGGTAGTGGCGCTCTCACTGTGTTCACTATAGTGTAGGGGAAAAGCATCGAGCAAACGATATGACGTGCAGTAAACACTATTTATAGTAACGCGCGGAGCGCTGGAGGGGCATGGAATGTTTTTTTTTTTTTTCTTCCTGTAGGGGTATGAAATGTTTTTTTTGTTCCTGTAAGGGTGTCACAGAAAATAATTGAGAAGCACTGCACAAAGCGTTCTCAGAGCGCAGAGGAATCCACAGAGAAGAATATGAGTCTAATCAGCTCGGAAAGGCCATTTCCTCAGCAGAGCTCGTAAATCAAAATTTTTGCTCGTTGGATGGGGCAGATTTTTAGTGGGATTGAAGCTCGTATCATGGAAAATTCATTATAAAAGACACCCATAAGTCAAGGTACCACTGTATATCAAATACCTCATCCCATCTTCCAAGCCTCAACTGATCCTACTTGGGTCACGGTTAAGCTGGTGTCCGTCTCACTGTACGAAGACCTGGTACACCCAGAACAGCTTGCTAGACCATTGCAGTGCTACACACGCAACCATTTACACTAACGCTCACAGCTCGGGTTAATTTGGAACAGCCATAGTGCCTAATGTGAATATTTTGGGACTGTGGGAGGAAACTGGAGTACTCCGAGGAAACACACACAAGCTCGAGGAGAACATACAAACTCCACATAAAACACACCCATGGCCTGTACTTGAAGTAAGGCTGATGAACCAGTACGGCTGAGATCAGTCATATTACTTTCCAGCTTCCTGATTACTTGAATGAACCACTCAACAAATGTTTGCCTGCGTTATTAGCATTGATTCAGCAACATTTCCATCTACCAGCACTTAGTTGTGTTTTTGAACAGCGGATAACCGCTTGGCTGTTATTTTTATGAGAATCAGGTATTATTTTGTGGCATCAGGTTCTACACACACTCATCATCAGGTTCTACACACAATCATTCCTTAAATCAGTGCATCACTTTGTCTCGTGTGGTGTTCCAGTGTTTCCCCGTCACAGCGATGGAGGAGACGAACAGAGAGGCAGTTGCTACAGCCGTTCAAAGAGTGGCCGGGATGCTGCAGCGATCCGACCAGCTGGACAAAGTGGAGCAGTACAGACGCAGAGAGGCGCGCAAGAAGGCATCAGTAGAGGCCAGACTTAAGGTAAGGGTATTTATCTTATTCCTTTATGCAGAGATTTGGATAGTACCCATCAATCCGTTTCACATTGCCGATAGACTTACCTGTAAATATAGGGAATACTCACGTAACATCTGCATGTCTGAACCATTGATGTTCTTAGTTTTACCACTGCTCATGCAGTAATTTGTCGTTGAGTTGATTGCAAGTTCCCTTCCTGTCATAGGCTGCTATCCAGTCTCAGTTAGATGGTGTACGGACAGGCCTGACACAGCTACACAACGCCCTGTGTGATGTCAAGGACATCCAGAACTCGTTAGCTGACGTCAGTAAAGACTGGAGGCAGAGCATCAACACCATTGAGAACCTGAAGGATGTCAAGGAGGCCGTGGTGCAGCACAGTCAGCTGGCCTCGGCAGTGGAGAACCTCAAGAACATCTTCTCAGGTGAACATGGCTTGGATAGCTTTTTCAAAAATAATATTCATTAATGTGCCATTCTGATAGTGTGGGTTTGGTGGTGATGACTTCTTTATTACTTGTACGTAGTTCCGGAGATTGTGCAGGAGACCCGCGAACTGATTGAACGTGGGGAGCTGCTGCAGGCTCACCGACGCCTCATGGACCTGGAGTGCACACGAGACAACCTGCTTTATGAGCAGCACCGATTGGATAGCAGGAGTGCCCCGGAGCCAGGCCTCATTGGAGCCTACTTTGGTGATGTTCAGGGCCTCTCCGACGAGCTCGCCAAGCAGCTGTGGCTCGTCCTGCAGCGTGCACTGGTCACGGTGCGGCGTGACCCTACTATGCTGGTGTCAGCTGTGCGCATCATTGAGCGTGAAGAAAGGGTGGACCGTCGCATGCTGGAGCGCAACCGCCAGACCTCCTTTCTCCCTCCTGGCCGGCCTAAGCGTTGGAAGAACCACATGATCGAAGTCCTTGAGGGCACAGTGAACGGGCGCATCGAGAGCACGCAGGCCGAGACCCGGCAGTCCGACAAGATGTGGCTGGTACGCCTTCTGGAGATCATGCGCCGCTATGTGCTAGATGATCTCCTCATCGTCAAGAACCTGGTGGTGCAGTGCTTCCCTCCACACTATGACACCTTCCACATGTTCCTGGATCTCTACCACAAAGCTGTGTCTGCACGTGTCCAAGAGCTCACCGAAGACGACCTGGAACCGAATGAGATTGTGTCTCTGCTCACCTGGGTGCTCAATACGTACAAGAGGTGGGTGGGTCTTGTGTAAGAAAACGAACACATTCTTGTGCTACTTTAGGCACAGTGGTGTTGCAATTAGCACGTCTGTCTCACAACAAGAAGGTCTTGGGTTTGAATCCCGGGATTGGTCAGGGCATTTCTGTATGGAGTTTGGATGTTCTCCCTGTGTTTGCAAGGCTCTTATTTCAGGTACTCTCCTACAGTCCAAAGCTATGTACTTTCAGCTAATTGGCTGATCCAAATTGTGTGTAAATGATCATGTTTGTGTGTTTTTGATGCAATGGACTGGCGAGCTGATCAGGGTATTTCCCATCTTCGCGCAGTGTTGCCTGAGATAGGCTCCACCCTCGAAGTGGTTCATTGAATGAATGAATTAGAAGGGCTCTTGGAGGCCATGAAAAATGCCATGGGTGGATGCTCCCCATGACTCAGACCTACTTCAAAATTGATCAGGTTCCTCCTTTGTCGAGGCTACAATTTTCCACTCGGTTTCATAAAAATCAGATTTATAAAGTTTGTGAAAAACAAACTGAAACTTGAAAACACAGAGCCTCTTTGGCAGACGTAATTAACTTTATGGTGTGAGCGTTGACTTTGCTTCATGTTAAGCCACTTCTCGCCGCACATTTATTCAGGCATGTGATTTTTCCGTGAATTCGCGGAATTCCGATTTTTTTCATTGGCACAGTTTAAAAAATATATATATATTTTTTCACGCCGAATATGTCAAAATAACCTTTCCCACTTTTATTCCATTTCGAGTTTTGCATAAAACGACCTCTCTTGAAATGTTACTGCTGATTGGCTGATGGCTTTTTAATAGCCAGTCGCTGATGTTGAAACATGTATGTAGACATTCGCGCCACTTCCGATCTGTTCAGCTATCGAAAGCATGTCGGTGATCCAGTGAAAATTTTCTGCTCGAATCAAAGAAATGGACAAAGTCGTGAAAAACAAGTTTAGACAGAAACTAATTGTTTCACGTCGCCGATCGAGTAGTTAATTTTGAGGTATGTTTGAGAGTTTTGTTGTCTAGTTTCCGATTTTATTTTTCAAATTATTGTGAATGCATGCATGTTTTAGGCGTAGGACGTTCACGTGTTTATTCCGTGAACTAAATCAAATGAGCCAACTCTATGGTCACTGAACCATTTTTCTGCTGTTAGAATAAATAAATTATTGCCGCATTAACTCACCAGTTTTTCGTAATTAACTGATGTAAATAGGCATTTACAGCAGCGGGAGTGTGGGCTTGTGTAAGTAGCTCATTAATATTGGGAATGTAAAACTATGAATCAACCTCAACCGAAACGCCTCAGCATCCAGAAGGACAACAAACTTTCTAAGGCAGCCTCCAGAAGGACAGTTCAGGCTGCACAAAAGGAAACAAGAAATGCTAAAGCACTAAAGATAAAGAAACATCAATTCAAAAAACGTGTCATGTACAGCATGTCATGTGTATAGTTTGTTTCCAGATTGTGTTTAAAGACAATGACTGTTGATAATAGTGTTGTGAGGCATGACATATTTATAAGAGTGACTATTTGATTTGTGACTGTGACACTTTTATTAGTGTTGGAATCCCACATGATAAACCTACAAGTTGAGGTACAGTATGTATATGGAGGTCAGAAATTAAGCTTTCTAGAGCTCTTTCAGTGTCATGAAATAGCCCTTTTCCTCTTCTGAAATGCTTAAAACCTTGGCGCTTTGAGGGGAGGAGCTTCGGGGGGGGGCTTTGCCCCCCCACACCCTGGCTGATTTTCAGATATTTTTGTGATGGTAAAATCACATGCCTGTTTATTGCCTTATTTATTTATTTATTTTTCTGCAACATTCTCTAGTGTTTGTTGACTAAATCATCCAGGCGACTGAACTTCAAACTTGAGATTATCAAGAATCAGGTTTGAATCGCATCATGGTACCCCGACTCACATTTACAGGGATCCCTTGCTACTTCGCGCTTCAATTCATGCAGCTCCTGTGCATCGCGTTTTGTTTTTTTTAATATTCATCAAATTAAAAAAATAAGGAAATTAAGGAAGAATAGGGGTGAAAGTTAAGGAAAATGTCACAAAACAAGCCCAATTATGCAACAACCCCCCCCCCCCAAACAAACAAAAAACAACCCAAAACCTCCCATCAAAACTACTTACATTTTTATGTGAGGTGCGCATTTGTGTGTTCACGTGTCTGCAATCTGTGTGTATTTATATTTTATTTACATCTTATGCATTATTTTTGAATGTTTAATTGTTATTATAAACAGCGGCAGTGGTGGTCTAGTGGCAGGGCACAGGATCGCTGATCCTAAGGTTGGGGGTTCGAGTCCCCACATGGTTGTCACTGTCCCCCCAGTGCAGCTAACTGGGTTATCAAAGGCAGGCCATGTCCCTCACTGTCTATGGTGAGAGGCATCTAAAAGAACCATTGCTGACTTTCGTAAAGAGTAGGCTGCAAAGCCGTCAGCGTGTTTCTGTCCCTTGGTAAAAGGGTTGTGAGAGGAAGGGCATCCGATGTAAAAACCTAGGCCAAATCAAATGTGTGAATCAGATGATTCACTGTGGCGACCCCTGAGAAAAGGGAAAAGCCGAAAGGAGCAGAAGAAGAATTATAAACATTTATAGCATTGAATATGTATATACTGATATTATATACACATATACATGTACAGATGCTCTCCGACTTACATTCATTTGTTTTACGTTTTTTCAATTTTACATTTTTTTATCTTTCAGAAAAAAAAAAAAAAAAGTCAAATTTTGAGTTTAGACGTACCTACGTAGTAAAAGGTAATCCAGCAGTGATCGGTGGGAGCATGAGTTACACTATGTAACACGTACAGAAAAAGTTACGTACATCATCCCGTTTGAACCGTGGTGCTTATTTAACAATTTTGCCACGTACATGTAAATTATGTGGTTCTTTGTGTGGCACCTGCTCCGATTCATGTGGTTATTGGACTTGTAGAGACCTTAGCAGAGACTGAGCAGGATGTGAAAATAATGGTGTTTCTCTTGTCACAAAATTAAGCATTGATTCACAAATAAACTTGGACATCTATATATTTATTCAAGTTAGGTAGTTGGAAAATGTTTTGTGATCAGACCCACATATATCCAGTGATCCCTCGCTACTTCATGCTTCGGTTTCTGCGGCTTTAGTGCATCACGGGTTTTTCAAAAACATTAATCGAAAAATAAGGAAATTAAGGGAAATAGGGGAAAAAGTTAAAATACAGCAAAACAAGGCCAATTATGCAAAAAAAACAAACAAAACAACCCAAAACCCCCATCAAAACTACTTACATTTTTATGTGACGTGCGCATCTGTGTATTTATATTTTATTTACATCCTGTGCAATATTTTTGAATGTTTAATTGTTATTATAAGCATTATTATAATTGAATATGTATTTATTGATATTGTATACATATATACATGTACGTATATGTCAGTCGGGGGGGGGGTTTCAATCCTATTTCGCGGAAATCGGCGGTTGCGGGGGGTCTCGGTCCCCATTAACCGCTTAAAGGGAGTGATCGCTGTATTTCTATATAGACATACAGACTAGTTCCAATTATTCGGCATCTGATACTTCGGCAGGCCTTATTTAGCGGCATTTTTTCAAAATGTGGGACTGTGGGAGGAAACCTGAGTTGCCAGAAGTAACCCACATATGCACGGGGAGAACATGCAAACTCTGCCCTGGCTGGGAATTCAACTCGGGCCTTCTTGCTGTGGGGCAGATGTGCTAACCACTATGCCACCGTGCTGCCCACATACAGTTATTCATTCATTCATGTTCTGAACCTCATACTAATTACAGTGATGGGGAGGCTGGTGCCCGTCTTGGCCGACCCTGGGCGAGGGTGGAGTACACCCTGAACAAATTGCCAGGCTATTGCAGTGTATAGTCATTAGCATGAATGAATGACTGAATCGTTTAGATGTATTTTACACTCACAAATTATGCTGTAAGGATGAACAATACCGATACATGTTTAAGGTGTGAATTTTTTTTATTCCTGTTATGTTGCAGCGTGGAAATGATGGGCAACCCAGATCTGTCTCCTGAGTGTAATGCCAAGCAGTTGGAGCCTCTGCTTCCTGAGGATGTAGTGAACCAGCTTCTCAGCAAATATGTGACCACTTTCACTGTAAGTTTACATTGTTTTGCATTATGTTGTCATTTCCATAGCAACAGCTTGCGAAAGGGCTTGTAGAGTGCCTTATGTAGTCAAATCTATTGTTGTTGTTTTTTTTTTTTGCATCTATTGTTATTTCTTAAATATCATTCATAATATAATTTTAGGTGTGCATGTATGTGTGAGGCCCTGCGATGGCCTGGCAAGCTGTACAGGGTGTATCCTGCCCTTGCCCAGAGTTGGCTGAGATGGGAGCCAGCCTCCCCGCAACCCTTATTAGGATGTAGCAGCTTAGAAAATGAATGAGTATTGATAAAGAAAAAGATTTGAGAGGTTGCTGAAGCAAGGTCACATATCACATGACACCTTGCTGTCACTATCAGTTAGATTTTGTTTTCCTATCAAAAATAATGGAAAGTTTTGTAACAGTCGAACATCACAGGCTGGTTGCGGAAAGCTCTGGAAACAGATAAGAAAGACTGGCTCAAGGAAACCGAGCCTGAGGCAGACCAGGACGGCTACTACCAGACCACCTTGCCTGCCATTGTCTTCCAGGTACACCTGCCTCTTCTGTCTTTCCTCCTCTTCAGCCGTTTATCCTTCAGATCTCACCCTGGTCTTCCTGTATCCTCTCCAGATGTTCGAACAGAACCTGCAAGTGGCAGCTCAGATCAATGAGATGTTTAAAGAGCAGGTGCTGATGCTGTGTCTGAAACAAATGAACTCCTTCCTCTTCAGGTCAGAACTGATGGCAGTCTCATCATATTTCTCACGTTACCTGTGGAGTCTTCTGAAGCAGCGTGTTGTATCTTGTATGCATTCCAGGTACAGGGACGAGGCCATCGCTTATAAGGAGGAGCACTTGAAAAATCGTCAGCTTCCTCAGTGCTACGTCCAGTATATGATCGCCATCATCAATAACTGTCAGACCTTTAGGCACGGCGCTTCCGCTTGTTATTATTTTTATAAGTTTCAAAAATGTGCTCTAACCTCACCATGAGGTGTTTTTATTTATTTATGTATGTATTTATTTATTTATTTATTTAATACAGGGAGTCTATCAATAGTCTAAAACGGAAATACTCACAGTCGATGGAACCGAATCCAAACGACGACGCCATCGAAAAAACGCTCAATGATGTAGCCAAGGAGGGTTGCCAGTTTTTATTGGATGAAGTCTTCCTTGATTTAGAGGTAAGTCAAGCCGCTGTGTTTTGCAGCCTAAACAGAAAAATAGCTTCATTTGTTTCCTTATGCTTTATTAAATACAGTTGGCACCCTACTCACGAAATTAATCCGTTCCAGCACCTTTTTCGTAATGCGGGAGTTTTGTAAGTAGGGGGCGCATTTTACATGTTAAACGCCTCATTCGTTCCAAGGCTCCCAAGACTACCCCATAAATCCTTTAAAAATGATAAAGGTACATCAATTTTGTATGAAATATGTGTTAAAAGTAAAATAAAATTATTTATTAAACCATTTAAACATTTTATGAACATATTAAACCATTTTATTGACATATTTATTAATTAAACCATTATTAAACATTTTTATTAACACACACACACACACCAGTCTCAAACTCAACTTTAACTTGATTCCTTGAGGGCTCAGAGGTCCAGATGCGAAACATTTACTGAATTAAACAACTTAAACTAAATTAAAAACTAAAGAGTTAAGCCTCCTTCTATCTCTCTCTCTCTCTCTCTCACGCTCTCTCACACACACACACACACACACACACACACACACACATGCGTGCGCACACACACTCTCTCTCTCACACACACACACACACAACGCATAGCCGACGGAACAATTCTATTTAAATGTTTAAATGGACGGGATGTTTTATTTAAAGCGGAATTACAGTACCCATTTGAAAGATCAGAGGTCCTCATTCAATATTAACTTGCTTCCTTGCGAGATCGGAGGTCTTCTCCCACGGAGCACTTTGTTTTAATATCGTGCCGAAATAATCGCTTCTGTCACTGTATTTCCGCTTTAAGGTCTCCTTCTGGTTCAATATCGTTCCGATTGTAGCGGGGTTTCGGTTATAACGAAATATAACGCTTCATGATCAATCTCAAAACAAGCCAACAGTCAACTCTCCTTCACTCGTGTGACAGACAGGAAGTTTGTGTAACGTTCAGCTGCGTCATCCCTCCTAGCCAATGGGAGCCCAGTGGGGCGGGATGTTGGGAGACGGCCAATGAGAGAGCAACTCACGCATCATGTGAAATTTTGATTGGCACATTTGAATTTTGAATGGCGCATATGGCACTTTTCGTGAGAGGAGGTTGTTTTCGTATCCCAGGGGTGAAAACAGGAAAATGTTTTTCGTAACCCAGAATTTTCCAACCCAGGGGTTTTCGTAAGTAGGCGGCCGACTGTACAGTGGTACCTCACTTTCCGAAAGTCTCACCAAATGAAAAATGCAGGTTACGAAACACATTTTCCTAAAATTTTTGTCTCTGGATACGAAACCAGTTCATGTTATGGAAGTGCCATCTTAAAAATTGAAACGTGCCATTCTAACATTAAAACGCTACATTCAACCATTCAAACAATGCACGAGCTGCTGTCCCATCAATAATGTTCAAACATCCCGCCCTGCTTGCCTCCTATTGGCTAGGAGGGATGACGCAGCTACCTCCCATTGCCTATCCCCCAACATCCCGCCCCACTGGCTTCTCATTTGTTAGGAGGAATGACGCCGCTCCCTCCCATTGGCTATCATGGAACAGCAGCTACCATGATGCTTTTCGTGTTAAGGACACAGTTACTGTTGTTTCATGATTTATTTCCTGACTCAGGCTTTTAACCTTTCATAGATTATAACAATGCTAAGAATACATGGTCAACACGCACACATGCGCGTGTGATTTCCGGTGCGAATGAGAAGAAGAAACGGGCTTGAGTGATATCACAAAGGAATATGGCCAAACCCATCTACCATCGGTACGATATTGAAGCAGAAGGAGGTCTTAAAAGGTATATAATTTTTAAAGGGTTTAGGGGGTAGTATTGGAAGCCTTGGAAGGAATCACACATTTTACATGTAAAATGCGGTTCAATTTACGAAAAAAGCAGGTTACGAAAAAGGCGCTGGAACGGATTAATTTCGTAAAGTGAGGTACTAGTGTACTAGCATGGAGGCGTCAACACTAGCAACAAGGCGTTTTGTGCAATGTTTGGCTTCAAAAGCTTTATTTAGTATTTAATAGGAATTTTGAGCACTGTTAGAAGAAAAATGATTAATATGAGAATAATCCCGACACAGAGGACGTATTAGCCCCACTCTGAATTCTTTTCCCGTAACTGTGCTTCTGAAAGTTTCATTCTTCATATTCTACTTTAAAAAAAAAACTGTTCCATTTAATATACAGTATAATGTCATCCAACATCTGTCCAGCGAGGTTCCTATGTCCATTTATAATATTAAAGCTGTACATGTATTAACCATCGGGGCCGGTGGTGTAGTGGTTAGGGTGCTGCGCTCATGATCGGGAGGTTGTGTGTTCAAATCCTAGTTAGACCCCCACTGTGCTAAGACCCCTGGGCAAGGTCTCAACCACAACTGTGCCTCTGTTCACCCAGCAGTATAAATGGGTCCCAATAAAAATATACTGGGAAGTTAACCTGCGATGGACCAGCATCCCATCCAGGAGGAGTTGTGCTCCTGGTTGCTTCACACTATGGAAACCGGGGATAAGCACCAGTCCGATGAGCCACTATGGCTTGGCTGTAAAAAGCCCAACGGACTTTACCTTCGGGGCGGTTCAACATTTTCCCAAGCGTACAGAGAGTACTTTTTTTTTTTTTTTTTTGGACCCCCCCCCCCCCCCTCCCCCGAAAAGCGTACAAATAAATGCTGATGATCTCTCGGCAGGATTTTTTAATAAGATATTAAACAAATCAATGGTCAAACCTCTTTTCTAAAATAAATCAATGTATTTCCTTCATCAATACTTCTTTTATACACCAGTCAAATAATAATGAAATCAATAAAAATATATACTTTTAAAGAATTCTCTTTAATGACACCTGCTTTAATATTAATATTAGGACATTTGGTTTTAATAATAAAAATGACATTGTTTTTAATAATATTATTTTATATTAAAATATAATTCAAAATGTCTGCATTTTTATTGGTTGTTGGCTTTTGGACGACCGCACTTCAGTTTGTGATCAGCTGCCTTCTGATGGTTCAGCAGCTGATACCAGGTTGGGTCGTATTCATAAATAAACCATTGCGCACACACAGCGGTTTTGTTTTATGTGCTTGCCGTATAAGTTATCGACCCGAAAGCCGCCATTGCTAAGTGCCCGCCTACACAAAGTTACCGTGATGTCACTGGGTTGGTACAAAGTACCACATGAAATATAGTGCATGCATGTCACAGCATATTATAGGATATAAACAACATGGAATCTCACGCCAACAACACGCACAATTTTTCAGCAGAAGACGAATCAAATATTATAGTTCAACCAAAAACATTCTCAAGTACATGTGCTAAATACATTTACAAATTTAGCTCAAGTTATTTATCTATTCAAAGGCACAAATAATACATATTTACAGCACAAAGACATACTATTAATTTTATAAAAGTACAGAGCATTAGGCTGCAGATCCAGGCTGGATGGCTTATGATTATTTTATTCATTCTCTGTGCGTCAATGTTTATGTTCTAACACACGTGCAGGAGCCGGAGACGGGACTAACAAACTGTGCTTTATTCTCACACTGGCACTTTGTTTGATTGACAGTGTTCAGCTATTATTGCTTACTGATAATATTATGTTTATTGATTGGTCAGCTCGGGCGTGCACATGCGCAGTGCCCGTTACACCTTAACTTCCGGTTTACTTCCTGACTCCAGTCATGCGGAACTTATCCCCTGTCTTCAATAACAGTCATTAAGTTTATTTATAAGATTGTGAATACACATAATTTCTTGTCCAGCGGAACTCAACTTCTCACCGGGGGTGGAGGTGGGGGGTGTGTGTGACCTTGACCTATTTTTTTTAAGGTCAAATCACTTTGTTAATGTGCACAATTAGCACATCCACCTCACAGAAAACAGGTCCTCGGTTCAAGGTGCTAGCTGTGGAGTTTGCATGTTCTGTTTGCTCTTGTGTGGGTCTGCTGGATCGGGTGCATTGCTGATGTCCGTGACAACTCCGAAACGGCGCTGACGTTATTCTCAAAACATCATATCTAACAGAATCACCTGAATGAGCTGATTACCCGGAAGTGGCTAACCGGCTCCCATGCAGTGGATACCATCTGTGTGACTGTAGAGGATTACTTCAATGATTTCGCCAAAATTAAAAAGCCGTATAATCAGGTTTGTGTAATGACCGGTTGATGTTACACTCCATATTCTCGCTTGTTTTTCTTTCTTTTAAAATTCCTCTGCATTCTACGTATTTGTGTGTAGGAGATGACGACGGAGGCGCACCGTCGCGTGGTGGTGGAATACCTAAAAGCCATCATGCAGAAGCGCATCACATTTAAAAACGCCGATGAGAGGAGAGAAGGCGCAGAAAGGATGATTAAAGAGGCGGACCAGTTCAGCTTTCTCTTCAAAAAACTCTCAGCCGTGAGTTTCCTCTTATTCAGAGGTTCTGATGTTATGATGGATTTTAGGTGGGATCGATTGATCGGGGCAGTGGTGGTCTAGTGGATAGGGCGCTGGATCGCTGATCCTAAGGTTGGGGGTTCGAGTCCCCACAGGGTCGTCACTGCCCCCCCACAGTGCGGCTAACTGGGTTATCAAAGGCGGGCCATGTCTCTCACTGTCTATGGTGAGAGGTTCATGTAAAAGAACCATTGCTGACTTTCGTAAAGAGTACAGTAGGCCCTTGACTATTCGCGGTTTTGCACTCGCTGTTTGAGTACACGCGGTCTTTCAATTATTATTCTAGTACAGTACTTAAGTTCATGTTTATGTGTGAGATTTTATGTTCTGTAGTATGTTTAACAGTACTCTTCATGTCCTTTTACATTGAAGTTGGAGTAACGTGTCCAAGATGGTCCTGCCCAGAGGAGGACATCGCAGAGTTCTCAGACTCAAATTGTTTCTTTGTTCGTTTTAATTCGTTTTATTTGTTTGCTCATGTTTTGCACTATGCTCGTCTATGAGCAGCTTCGGGCAACTAAGCATGCAATAATCTTCTATCTTCTATCTATTCTATGCTATGGAGCTCCATGCTAGCATTTAGCTAGTGGCTACCGGCTAAGCCCGGCGCTCTGAGAGGCTTGGTTTGCACTTCCGGCCGTATTAGTTGAAAATGTTCAGTCTCTGCGAAAAAAGATGGACGAGCTTCATGCTCAGGTTGCAGAGCAGAGGGATCTACAGGACTGTGTTTCTGTGAAACATGGCTCGAGGAGAGTACACCCGATAAGGCGATTATACCAGCCGGCTATACGGCCTTCATTCCCTGCTTTCCCAAGCGCCGGAGTCGTCGTTCGGCCCCTTCCCGCCTCAGCTTCTTTGTTAGCTGGGATGCGGCTCGCTGCCTACCATAGCATGTCAGCTCTGCTTAGTTATACACTGTTAAGTTATAACTAAGCACGCTCAACTTGGCTTGTTCGCCGGGATGCGGCTCCATAGCATACTAGCTCTAACAAAGAAGCTAAACATGCCACAGAACATAAAATCTCACGCACAAACATTCTAAACATTAATGTAGGTACTGTACTGGAATAATAATTGACAAAGACTTTAAAACGAGTGCTGTACAACAGTATAGGCTGTATAATTGTGATATTTTATCATCAATAAAAATAAGAGTATAAGTTTTTCTTAATCATGACTATATTTTACTACATTAATACTGTATTAATGAGTAAGACTGTCTATAGAATGTGTTTAAGAAGCATATTTTAGTGCATGTAATAGATACATAGTATTTTACTTCCGGCTGCTCATGGGGGTTTTACTTCCGGGTACAGAACTCATGGATTATCTTCATTCGGGGGAGGGGCTGCAACCGAACCCCCGTGAATATCGAGGGCCTACTGTACTAGAGATTATATTGTGGGTTATAAGGAGCTATAATACTTGTGTGTCCATACATAGGGAGAGGACCCAGACTGGCTGTGCGGCTCCATCTCTGCCATAGCCGAGGTGTTCAAGCTGACTGACCCGACTCTTCTCTTCCTGGAGGTGTCCACACTGGTCTCCAAGTACCCGGATATCAGGTCAGTCTTAACTGTCTGTATCGCCTTCAGTAGGGCTGTTGGATGTGTGTGTGTGTGTGTGTATAAACATCTGTGTGTGTTTGTACGTGTATGTGGGGTTTTTAGGGAGGAGCACATCGGGGCCTTGCTGGCGGTTCGAGGCGATGCAACTAGAGACACACGACAGATGATCATTGAAACGCTGAACCAGAGCAAAACACCTTTCTCAGCCAGCGCCCTCCCTGTCTTTAGGGACATCACTGTGCCAACCATCGCCACCATGACGGCAATGGCAGTGCCCAAACTGCTAAAATAACCCACTTATATATCTGACCTTTGACCTCTTTTTGTTCTATACCTTAAAGAACACAATCAGGATGAGAAATGGTGCCGTGTCACATGTGTACAGAAAATTGTTTTTCTGCTTTTAAACACTAAACATATCCTCCATCTCCTTCCCGCTTGCGCACAAGAGTCGGCGATCATTTCCCAGGCAAGGCCGAGCTCCCGTATGATCTTTTTGGGCGAGAGATCAAGTCACAGCCCCGACCCTTCACGTCACAGTTTTTCCAGGCACTGCATTTAGTGCTCGCACTTCCTGTTTACATGCGTGACTTTGCAGCTCGCACTTCCTGGTGTGTAAAACAGCAGCAGTGAGTGCACGGAATATACAGATGCTGTAAAAAAAATAATAAAAGAAGTAAATAAAATGATGAGTCCTATTGTAAGATTGAGTGCGAGTTATAAATTCTTACAGAGATCTGATATCTCTGGCAGCCCTGAAACTTCCCTCAAGTGTACGCCTTCATTCAATAGAACATTTACACCATCTTTAAATACACAATCAACATTGGGTGGTTTATTCAATACTGTAATCCAGCTGTTGGGCGAATCTTGATGATGCATAAAAAGATTTATTTAGCAGTTATACGTCTCCTCACATTATATGATGGTGTATTCTAATGGTTCGAGTCCTGGGAGGTTCTGCGTGGAGTTTGTATGTACTCCCTGTGCTTGTCCGGGTGACTCTGGGTACACTGGTTTCCTCCTACAAAATCCAAAGACATGCTCATTAGACTAATTGGCTGTTCCAACTTGCCTCTAGGAGTGAGTGTGCATGGATGTGTGTGTTTTGGTCCCGTGATGGACTGTGAGCTGTTTAGGGTGTATCCTGCCTTCACCTACTGGCGCCTGAGATGGCCTCCAAACCTTAATAGGATCAAGCGGTTCAGCAAATGAGTGAGTGCCGGTCTATGACCTTGTTCACTTCCGCCCTCTAGCGGCTGCACAATATAACAGCAAGACACCAGAGCTGAATTTTCCCCCCAAACATTTATTGCGAACAATTCTCCATTTGCTTAAAATGCAAATACAATCAGAGAGAAAGTGTCACCTCCGTGTTACTCAACATTTACATATGAAATACAATAAACAATCTCTGGGGACTAAATAAAAACAAACTCTTTTATTTATACAGTACAGCATCGTAAACCTTTTACACCTTTAAAAGTTTGGACTAATACAGTTGGCAGGTTCCTGGATTCAACTTAACATCACAGAACATGCAAACAGAATAATAATAATAATAATAATAATAATAATTAGGTTAGAAAGGCAATGCCTGGCATAAAAAATAAAATCAACCGGCCAAACATCTGCCAACATCTGCAACAATTTAAAGGCCTCAGGTTCTCAGTCTGGTTCTACTGAACATCTAAACTGAACATCTATCTGTCATCCTGACTGTTTAATAATCAGTACAAAAAACAAGCCAAATCTCTCCATAGAAAAACAAAATGATTTCTCTGGCTTTGGCAAATTTAAGATACATTTTTTTCTTTTAAAGAAATGATCACAACCTTCAGACTGAATACACAACGTACACAAACTAAGACTTTTGAAATCAAAATGTTTTGTGGCAGTCGGCACAAATAGATATAAATATATATACGCCACCTAAGAATTAGAAAATAAGGTTTTAATAAGCAGGCAGGATATTTTTTTTTTTTTTTTTTTTTTTTCCTTTTTCTTTTGACATCCTCAAAAAGTCAAAAATAAATCTTCAGCGTGAGACGTGGTCTCCTTTGCTCACTTTCCGGTGGAGTCTCTGTGTCATGTTTCTATTCATAAGGCGTTGAAACAGGCGATGCGCACAAAAGGCCTTTTTTGAAATGAGAATGTGGGTGCAAGAGTCATGGCATTGTCTGGCTGTGGGCCTCAGAACCCGGGGGGTAGGTGGAGGGGTGGGGTGGGGGGGGTTTAGAGTCTGACCTGATCCAGCTGCTCCTGCCTGCTGGATGAATTTGAGCCAAAAGCCTAGGGGGTGGAGTCAGATTTGAAGAATCTAGATCTTCAAGGAGATACTCCACCACAAGGCTCATTCCACCTCCAGGTCAAGCCTGGGTCCAACTAAACCTGAAGGTGGAGTGAGACTTGATCGTGCTCCACTTTCTGAAGTGGAATTGCAAGGGAGTGCAACTTTGCTCAAATCTGCACTAACTCCTTATTTTTCATTGGTCCCCTTAAAAGCCCTGGGGGTGGAGCCAACTCAATTTGGTTCCGGTTCAATTCGCTAGTATATCGTAATTCATACCGTGAATCGACGTTAGCGTTTCAGCTCAGGTCTAATGCCACACCCTCTGGGTTCTACGGCAAGGACGGTACGTTTCTGCAGGACGTGCGCTTGCTTCGAATGATTTTTGTTGAAGTTCTGCATTGAAAACAAACAAACAAACAACCAAACAAACAAAAACCACGCATGCGTTGTCATGCAACGGTAACAGAGGTGCGTCCTGCTAGACGAATGCAGCTCTGAATGATCATCAGTGGCCTTTTATTCCGCAAAGATCAGTGCACTTTAATACCGAGCAGGTTTCTGGAGATCAATACTATTAGTACAGAAGGTCCAAACGGATGTAGCAGAGACAACGTGACGGTGGTGCATCAGACAACGACTTGGGTTTGTTTTTGTTTTCACAGTACTTACTGTAATTATGCATTTTACATTCAGAACACTCACATTGTAGAATATGCCGATTTAACAAAAATTCCTGTGAATGAATTATTTATATAGATATATTTATTTAAAAAAGTCAACTCTTCTCAAATAAACTGTAAATAAACTTCATATCTCTCTCTTAGCTGCAATTATAAAAGATTCTCAAAGCCTGGGTCGGGCCTCTAGAATAAAATATCTGTTTCAAAAAAAAAAAATCAGAGACTGTAAAGTACTCAAGTGTAAGCGATTCCTTTTCCCCTCCAGCTCCAATCCGAGGACTTCAGTGTACGTACATGTGGACGCGTCCTGGTTAGGGACGAGTTACACCTTGCTGGAGAGAATAAACCAACATCTGACGGAGGCAAGAAAATGACTTCGCCGGTGATTAACGTCATCTCCGTCGCGGTTCTAGGCCTCGCCGATACCCTGGAGGACGGGCGGCACTGTGTGTTTTGGTGTGTTGCGCGTATCAACTGTAGTTATCCCGAGGTTCCCAGTTTTATCCGGCAGACCTCCGTCACACGTCCGGTATTCTTCACTTCCCACGCACACCTCGTCAGTAACCGTCTGCTGCTGAACATGTGCGACACATCTGGCTCACATGTCAGGGAGACGAATCGAGTAAAACCGACAACGGAGACAAATTGACAAGTACAGGACAAGGAACACGCGAGTTCCGAAACAACAACAACGCACAACATCCGTACAACCGGCGAACCTGACGAGAGACGCATTGCAAACAGACAGATGGACTGAAAATTGAAAATTCGTTCTCTGCCAGACATCTGTTTACTTCCTCCAGCAAGGGGTGACCACTCACTAAAGTGAACATATTCTTAAAATAATAATAATAAAAAAAAAAATCCCCACAACCTAAAACAAAATACTGAAACTGGGGACAAAAAGCAAGTCGTGGAGATGTGAATTGATGTCTTGGAGCGTCCGGACAGTCTCCCAAAGTCAGGGTTTAAGCTTATAAAGGTGGCAAATACAAACCCCTCCACGCACACACACACACACACACACACACACACACTCTCACTCACTCACTCATATACACAAATCCCATCGCTTTAACCCACGAGGCTCTGGTGCGTTAAATATAGAAACTGAGACAGAGCGTCTCCTTGGTCCTCGGGCTCGCTGTCAATCAGCTTTGTCTAGTGTCTCCGACGAATGTGGGCCGACATACTTAAGCCGGAATCCACCTGAAACACACATAACACAAAAGCACAAAACATGCGCGCGCACACACACACACACGCGCACGCGCGCGTGCAGACACACACACACACACACACACACACACACAGCTCAGAGGAGCAGCAAGACATTTCACACACATTCATTCTTTTTCTAAGTGGAGATTATGGACTCAAGGTGAGTTTGAAAATTGTGCCATTACAAGGATCCCTCACTTTCTGCGCAGTTGATTGGGACCGAGATCCCCCATAACCACCAAATTCCGCAAAGTAGGATCAACCCCCCCAACCACCCCCTGATTGATGTATATGTGTATATAATATCAATAAATACATATTCAATGCTATAAATACTTATAGACACACGTACAGACGCACACCTCAACATAAACATGTAAGTAGTTTTGTTGGGAGGTTTTGGGTTGGTTTTTGTTTTTTTTTGCATAATTGGCCTTGTTTTTGTGGTAATTTCCTTATGTTTTAATTCAATGAATATTAAAAAAAAAAAAAAAAAAAACACGATGCACTGAAGCCTTGAAGCATGAAGTAGCGAGGGATCCCTGTATTTGTATTCTGCTGTAAAGAGAATATCAACGCTGATCATCTCAGTGGTTCATTGGCACTCTTATTCTGATGCGAAGGAGTCATGACCTGTTCCATCTCCCCATAACATCTCTGAGATTTCATCAATTGATACGGTGGCGTGTTTTGTATAAATATCAGATACATCGCCACTTAAAGCTGCGACTGCATGTACAGACCATTCTATTGGTTAAAACAATCCTAATACCCCAACAGCATTCATTCAGCTGTCATCTGCGGCTGCTACAATCCTCTAAACAACCTGACCAATCACCGCCTTGCGGTCTGCTGGGAAATATCCAATCAATGCAGTCAGAGCAGAGCTTGTGCTTGGGCATGGCTTCGGAAGGATCTCGGAAGGAGTATGGGAGGGTTTAGCCAGAGCATCTGAAGAAATGCTTTCCAGGTCAGCACCCAATGCTTTAATAATACTGAATACACATCTAGCCCCACCCACATTTTCAACTCCCTTACCAGATCAGGTCTTCGGGTAAATGTGATCGGATCGATTCAGATATAAAAATAAAACCAGTCAGAAGCACCTGCGCATCACACACGTCCCAGATCTCAATCGGCTTTTCTATCAGGCAAGTCGTGATTGGTAACACAAAAACAAATGTACCGCCCGAGAAACCGATCGAAAATCTTGTATCTTGGAACAAAGTCGCCGTGATGTCACTGCGCTGTATCTCACAGCAGAACTGAACCATGTTCATCAAATGAACTAGACATGTCGCCACAATATTTTTGACAAATCGAAAGCATACAGATGTGCTTGTTAAAATTTTCTTTTACAACCAAGAGAACATAAACTATGTTCCTGACGGCACCGGGTGTCTCCGAATACTCAGCTCAGACACCCCCCCCCAACACACACACACACACACAAACAGAATACAGATATAACGCAGACTGCAGTGATACTGGTCACCTACTCCCACTGGCGTTACCTGGCTGCCCGGCGTCCATGGACGGATGCTTGCAGTCCTGCGCGTAGTGACCGCTCATGCCACAGTTATAGCAGGACAAGGTTCCACTCTTCTTTATTCCTGCAGTGCCGGGCATAGCACCGACGGGAGGGAAGACGGGTGGGTAGAAGCGTCCGAATGGTGTGACTTGGGGCAGAGTGGCGTAGCTGGGCTGTGCAGACATCAGGTGATCAGAGTGAGCATGTAGGAGTGCACTACTGGCGAATGCGGCACTCGGTGACGTGGGAGCATAGAAAGGCAACGGGGTCCCGTTCCCCTGATGGCCCTGTGCAGAGAAGGTGGTGTTGCACAACGATGGTGCCAGCTGGAAGAATTGAGCCGGTGGGCCAAATATCTGGCGGGCAGGATGCGCTGGAAGGAAGAAGCTGGCAGGAGACTGGTGGGCTCCGCTGCCTCCACATGTACCACGGCAACCGCAGGCATTACAGCCTGAGGGTTGCGTCTGTGCAGTGTTATTGATGTACGGTGCATTCTCACTCGGTGCAGGCATGCTCACGGGGGGCAGCAGAGGTGCGGAGTTGGGGATCTGAGCAGGCATACTGCTCGCGAGAGGACACTGGGCTAAACCAGAGGTTGTATGAGGACTCTGTGGCTGAGCACTGGCCTTGGCACACGGTTTCCCCGGAGCAACAATGGTACTGGGCGGAGCATGAGGCTGAGTGGACTCAGGGAAAGCAGCTGGCAGCTGGCACTGGGCGGGGTCTCCAGGGATGTTCATGCCGGTCCGCGTTTCCTGTTTGCCGAGCGGGATAGTGATGGTGAGTTTACTCTCGCCGGGTTTGCTTGCATCTCTGTGTGCGGGGCTGTACTGCAGTGCATACGGGATGCAGGAGGTCAGTGCCAGCTCCACCACAGCAGAAGGATGTGATGGAACATCTACACCCACACGCTCCGGCTCCGTCACCAGTGGGTTCACCATGGCAACCGCCTTCCTGCCCATACCCTGCCCATGTTGGAGGCAGGGTTTGTCTGCTGGCTCTGGGACAGAGTTATCTGACTGACTCTCTGTGTCTAAACCAGATGAACACACACACACACACACACACACACACACACACACACACACTTTAAAAAGGCATGCAAAAAGTACTAATGTGAGTGATGTATGAGGTGTCGAACAGTGTCACAGACAGTGTGAGGTGGTGGATGTCAGACAGTCCCTGTGGGAGCTGACCTTGTGTTTCCAGGCTGCGCTGATGGTGGATGGGACTCGATGGGACCGAGTTGGAGCTCTCTGAAGATGTGTCTCCGTAGGTGTCCCTACCTGAAGCTTTGATAAAACAAGTACAAACACTCAATGCGCATGTAAACCTGATTTAACACACACACACACACACACAAATCCTCATTCACATACAGCCTCAGTCAGATTACATTAGCATTTAGATCAAACTAATTAATCAACAGCCTACAATGAAGATCTCATTATTACTCCGTTCACTTAACTTCTGTAATATTGCCCTATTTCACACACACACACACACACACACACACTTACCCTTACACACTGCCTGATTTATCATCTGGGCTGCAGGAACTCTCTGAATCCCATTGGCAACGGGGCATTTCCCCACTGGGCCTCTCCTGCCTCTATCCCTGAAAAGCACATATACATATAGATAATATAATATATATATATATATGTATATGTGTGTGTGTGTGTATATATATATATATATATATATATATATATACACACACACACACACACACACACACACACACACACACACACACACACACACACACACCACCTTCTTCTTTTCTTTTCAGCTGTTCCCTTCAGGGGTCGCCACAGCAAATCATCCGCCTCCATCTCACCCTGTCCTCTGCATCTTCTCTTACTCCAACGAGCTTCATGTCTTCCTTCACCACATCCATAAATCTCTTCTTTTGTCTTCCTCTAGGCCTTCTGTCTGGTAGTTCCAACCTCAGCATCCTACTGCCAATATACTCTATCCCTCCTCTGTACATGTCCAAACCATCTCAAAAGTCTCTCTGACTTTGTCTCCAAATCATCTGTACATTTCAAAACATTTGTCTCCAAAACATCAAGAGGCTGTCCCTCTGATCTTATCCATTCTCGTTACTCCCAGAGAACCTCAACATTTTCATCTCGGCTACCTCCAGCTCTGCCTCCTGCCTTTTCCTCAGCGCCACTGTTTCTAAGCCATACAACATCGCTGGCCTCATCACCGTCTTATACACTTTTACCTTCGTTCTTGCTGAAACACTCCTATCGCACATCACACCAGACACTTTTCTCCAACCATTACAACCTGCCTGCACACGCTTCTTCACCTCTTTTCCACACTCTCCATTGCTCTGGATTGTTGAGCCTGAATACTTAATATCCTCCACCTTCGTTATCTCTGCTCCCTTAACATCACCGTTCCTCCTGAGTCCTTCTCATTCACACAGATGTATTCTGATTTACTGAGGCTAACCTTCATTCCTCTCCTTTCCAGGGCATACCTCCACGTCTCTAGATTTTCCTCCATTTGTTCTCTGCTCTCACTACAAATCACAATGTCATCTGCAAACATCATAGTCCATGGAGATTCTTGCCTAACCTCGTCTGTCAGCCTGTCCATCATCATCGCAAACAAGAAGGGGCTCAGAGCTGATCCCTGATGCAGTCTCACCTCCACCTTGAATTGTTCAGTCACGCCGACAGCACACCTCACCACTGTCTTACATCCCTCATACATGTCCTGCACCACTCTAACATACTTCTCTGCCACTCCAGACTTCCTCATGCAATACCACAGTTCTTCTCTTGGCACCCTGTCATATGCTTTTTCCAGATCCACAAAGGCACAATGCAGTTCCCTCTGACCTTCTCTATTAACATCCACAAAGCAAACACTGCATCTGTGGTGCTCTTTCTTGGCATGAAATCAAACTGTTGTTCACAAATGCTGACCTCTGCCCTTAGTCTAGCTTCCACTATTCTTTCCCATAACTTCATCGTATAGCTCATCAACTTTATCCCTCTGTAGTTGCCACAACTCTGCACATCTCCCTTGTTCTCAAAAATGGGCACCAGCACACTTCTCCTCCATTCCTCCGACATCTGCTCACTCTCTAAGACCTTGTTGAATGTTCTTGTCAGAAAATATACTGCTACCTCTCCTAGAAACTTCCATACCTACACAGGTATATCATCAGGGCCAACTGCCTTTCCACTCTTCAGCCTCTTCAGTGCCCTCCTCACTTCACCCTTACTAATCTTTGCTACTTTCTGCTCCTCAACAGTCACCTCTTCTACTCTTTTCTCTCTCTCATTTTCCTCAATCATCAGCTCTTCAAAGTACTCTTTCCATCTTCCCAGCACATTTCGGTCATCAGTCAATACATTTCCCTCTCTGTCCTTTATCAATCTAACTTGCTGCACGTCCTTCCTATCTCTATCTCTATCTCTCTGCTGTGCAAACCTGTATAGATCATTTTCTCCCTCCTTACTGTCCAACCTATCATACAAGTCATCATACGCCCTCTGTTTGGCATTTGACACTGCTACCTTCACCTTACGCTGTGTCTCCCTGTACTCCTGTTTACTCTCTTCTGTCCTCTCAATGTCCCACTTCTTCTTAGCTAACCTCTTCCTTTGTACACACTCCTGCACTTCCTCATTCCACCACCAAGTCTCCTTATCTACTTTCCTTCCAGAGGACACACCAAGTACTCTCCTACCTGTGTCCCTGATCACATTTGCTGTGGTTGTCCAGTCATCTGGAAGCACTTCCTGACCAACCAAAACTCCTCCTTGAAGACAACATGAACCCTCTTCCTTTTTCAGCTTCTCCCACTTTGTCTTCTACTCTGCCTTTGCCTTATTCACCTTCCTCACCATCAGCGTCATCCTGCACACCACCATCCTATGCTGTTTGGCAACACTCTCACCCACTACTACTTTGCAGTCACTGACTTCCTTCAAATTACATCGCCTACACAAGATGTAGTCTACCTGTGTGCTCCTACCTCCACTTTTATAAGTCACCATGTGCTCCTCTCTCTTCCTGAAGAAAGTATTCACCACAGCCATTTCCATCCTTTTTGCAAAATCGATCAACATCTGTCCTTCTGTGTTCCTGTCCTGGATACCAAACCTGCCCATCACTTCCTCGTCCCCTCTGTTGCCTGCACCAACATGTCCATTGAAGTCTGCCCCAATGACCACTCTTTCACCTCTGGGGGTACTCTGCATCACTTCATCTAAGTCGCTCCAGAATCTCACCTTCTCTTTTTGCTCACATTCTGTCTGTGGGGCATAAGCACTAACAACATTGAACATCACACCTTCAATTTCTAACTTGAGACTCATCACTCTGTCTGACACTCTTTTCACTTCTAGAACATTCCTGACAAACCCCTCCTTCAAGACGACTCCTACTCCATTTCTCTTCCCATCCACACCATGATAAAACAGCTTAAACCCTGCTGTATCATTCATTGTTAATGATACACCCCCCCCCCTCTTCCCATCCACACCATGATAAAACAGCTTAAACCCTGCTGTATCATTCATTGTTAATGATACACCCCCCCCCCTCTCCCGGAACTTGGTACATTCCAGTTCTGAAATGCATTATGGGATTAAAGAAGTAAAGTGGAAAAACGGCATGTTTTGGTGTGTGTGTTATAACACGAATTAAACACTGTTACAGTTAAATCTGGGAAGCGTATGTTACATTTGGCGACGAGGAAAACCTAATGACGATGGCGACTGTTTCACTTGGCGATGTTGGGTATTTGCCAAAATTTGATTGTTCAGATGCTAGTGGATTGTCACCTCGTTGGAAGCAATGGCTTCGGGCCTTTGAACTTTTCGCCACAGGAAAAGGGGTAGAGAAACCAGAACAGATGAAAGCCCTGTTGTTTCATCAAGCAGGTATGCTTATGCAGGACATTTACTTTACATTACCTGATGTGCCGGGAGAGGACGATGTGTACAAGAAGTGTGTCACGGCCCTGAAACAATATTTTACACCACAAGTGAACATTCCATACGAGAGACATGTGTTCCGTAACATGTGGCAATCAGCAACAGAGACGATGGAACAGTTTATTACAAGATTACGACAGCAGAGCAAATCATGTGAATTTGGTGATTTCAACTCGCTGGATATCCAGATCAGAGACCAGGTTATTGAGAGGTGTCACTCAAACCAGCTTAGAAGGAAGTTTTTGGAACGTGGAACTGCACTTGATTTGAAGACACTCGGAGAGATAGCAAGAATTTATGAGGATATGGAGAGACAAGCCACGATGATGGAAAGTTTAAATGTGGAAATTAACCATTTGAGGGTAAAAGGGAAGCTAAAGTCTGGCCAGTTTCAGAAGGGTCACCCAAAGTTCAGATGTTACAGTAGTGGGTATGAAGGTCACCCATACAAGGACCCAAATTGTCCTGCAAAGTCAAGAAAGTGCAGGAAGTGTAAAATGACAGGACATTTTGAGAAATGCTGTAAAACCAAGCCAAAACATGTTCACAAAAGGGATACTCGCAACCCAAGACATGAGAAGACAGTCAACAAGGTGGATACAAAACAAGATGAAGGAAGTGAATCAGACTTTACCTTCAGTGTTACTAGAGAAACCAAAGACTGTGAAGGGGAGATAACTGTAGGTGTCAGCGGTGTGAAACTGAGGATGCTGATAGAGTCTGGTACAACATGCAACATTATCGACAGAAATACCTGGGAACATTTGAAAGCCAGTGGAATAAAGTGAAAATCCAAGAAAGAGACCAAGAACATTTATCCATATGGATCTGCATAGTGGTGGGTGAAAGAACGACTATAGCTGATCTAAGATAAATATAAGGCAGAATATAAAGGGATTTGTCTTGGGTGGTGGCGGTCTGGTGGTAAAGGGCGCTGGATCGCTGATCCTAAGGTTGGGGGTTTGAGTCCCACTCTCCACAAGGCTGTCACTGTCCCCCCAATGCAGGTAACTGGGTTATCAAAGGCGGGCCATGTCTCTCACTGTCTATGGTGTGAGGTTCATGTAAAAGAGCCATTGCTGACTTTCGTAAAGAGGAGCTGCAAAGCCGTCAGCGTGTTTCTGTCCCTTGCTAATAGGGTTGTGTCAGGAAGGGGATCCGACGTAAAAACCTACACCAAATCAAACATGCGAATCAGATGATTCACTGTGGTGACACCTGAAAAAGGGAAAAAGCCAGAAGGAAAAGAAGAAGATAAAGGAGGAGAGTATCGTATCATCTCGTATGCAAGCAGGAGTTTGATGGAAGTGGAACGGAAATACTCGCAGACTGAGAAAGAGGCATCTCCAAAGTCAAAACCCAGTGCAAGAATTGAAAGGTAGGTTCTGCGGATACAGCCTTACAAGTACACTGTACGACACATTCCTGGGAAGTTTATCCAGACTCCTGAAGGTGAAAAATTCCAGTTGTCACTCCAAGACAGAAGAATATGTAAAATTTGTGGCAAGAGAGGCAACTCCGGTAGCTCTAACAACAAGAGACATTGAAAGAGAATCAGACATTGATCCAGAATTAGCAGAAGTGAGAAAATGTTTGCTGAATGGACAATGGCACCAAGCGGAATGCAAGCAATTTGTTCCAATCAGAAATGAGGTAACAGCGGTTAGAAAACTTGTGTTACGAGGAACTAGAATTGTAATTCCTAAAAGCTTGCGGAAACAAGTATTGGAGTTAGCTCATGAAGGACATCCTGGAATTGTGAGCATGAAGCAGAGACTTCGCACAAAAGTTTCATTGCCAGGGATAGACCGTGAAGCAGAGCAGTATTGTCGTACTTGTTATGGATGTCAACTAGTGTCAAAACCATCACCATCTACGCTGATGGCCAGAACTGAGATGCCTACATCACCATGGCAACATTTGCCAGTGGACTTGTTAGGACCATTACCATATGGGGACTACATTTTTGTGATTGTGGACTATTATAGTAGGTACTTCGAAATCATGAAGTCAACTGTATCCGAGAAGATTGTGGCCTCATTGTCAAAATTCTTCCTTACCCATGGATTACCGGTGTCGATACAAAGTGACAATGGACCTCAGTTCAAAGGTGAAACATTTAAGGCATTTATGGAGGAGAATGGTATCAAACACAGGAAGACTACTCCATTAGGGCCACAAGCAAATGGGGAAGTGGAACGACAAAATCGTTCCATACTGAAGCGGATCAAGATAGCTCAAGCCGAGAGCAGGGACTGGAGAACAGAACTAGATAGCTACTTGATTGATGTATCGGAGTACGCCACATTCAACCACTGAGAAGAGTCCAGCGGAGATGATGTACAGGAGAACCATTCGGACAAAGATACCAGAAGTCCAAGAATACCAGCATGAAGAGAGTGAAGTATGAGACAGAGACAACGAGAGAAAGGGAAAAGGGAAAGATTATGTAGATCAGCGGAGACATACATGTGACAGTGATCTTCAGACTGGAGATAATGTGCTAGTGCAGCAGCATCGGGAAAATAAGTGGTCAACACCATTTTACCCCACACCCATCAAAGAGGTTGGTAGGAGGGGCAATAGTGTGGTAGTTGAGTCTCCCCAAGGTGTCAAGTATAAGAGAAATATCACTGGTGTGAAAAAGTTTCATGAGAGGGGAGAAAGTGTGATGGATCCCTCAGTGGAGAAGTGTTGTGATAGGGGAGAAAGTGTAGCAAAATATCAGGATGAATGTGAAAGTGCTGTAAATTTTCCAATGGAGAATTGTGGAAGGCCAGGTCAATCAGTGATCAGGTCAGAGCTAGTTAAGGCTCCATTGTAAAGCAAGTCCAAGGAAACTGTAGTACCTGGGAATTCACAGTCTACTATTTCATCACCCAGACCTGCAAGACTCCGGAAAACACCCTCCAGATTTGATGACTACATTGTTGGTTACATTGAACATTAAGGTTTCTGATAGGAGTGTGTAAAGGTCACTGTAACATTTAAATATTCTGAGGGAACAGTGAATTTTTGACAAACTTGAAGTTAGTGTTACTAACTTTTGTTGTTATTTATCAGTAAAGAGAGATAATTTTAGTTGATTGAACTAAGAGTATGCAAGTGTGTATTAAGTATCAGTATACTGTAATGCTAAGTGCTTTAAATTGTGCCATAGAAACTACAAACACTGTTAGTATACTCACCAATCAGTTTATTTTGTTTAATATTTAGATATTAAGTATTGTTTAGGTTTAGTTAAAAAAGGGATTACTACATTAAGAGTATTCAGAGATGAGAAATCCATTTACTTTATTAATTATTCGTGTTAATGTTAGTACTGGTCAATATAATTGCTTTTGTTTTTCTTTAAGAAGAACAGGGATGTAGCATTCATTGTTAATGATAACCCCCGGGAACTTGGTACATTCCAGTTCTGAAATACATTATGGGATTAAAGAAGTAAAGTGGAAAAATGGCATGTTTTAGTGTGTGTGTGTGTTATAACACGAATTAAACACTGTTACAGTTAAATCTGGGACGCGTATGTTACACCTGCTCCTAAGCTTCGAGCCTTGCTACCTTTCCACCTGGTCTCCTGAACACGCAGTATTTCCATCTTCCGCCGCTGCATCTTGTCAGCCAGGTCTCTATCTTTTCCTTGCATAGTTCCAACATTCAAAGTCCCTACTCTCAGTCCTAAACTCATGCTTTTCATCTTCTCTCTCTCTCTCTGCCTACGGACACGCCTCACACCTCTCCTTCTTCGACCAACAGTAGTCCAATTTCCATCAGCACCCTGTTGGCATTTTTCCGGGCTTGGGACCGGCATAAGGGGGAGAGACACTGGTTAGTGCCCCCCCCCGGCTGCATTACACACACACGTGTGTATGTATGTATATGTATATATATATATATATATATATATATATATATATATATATATATATATATATCTCACACACACACACACACATATCACACATACACATATACACATACACACACAGTGCTGTGCAAAAGTTTTTGCCCCTAACCAATTTCTGACACATTTGTCACAGTCATCCATTTCAGATCAACAAACCTAAATATTATAAAAGATAAAACACAAAATGCAGTTTTCAGTGTTAGTTGCATTTATTAATGGAAAAACATCTACAAAGGCCTGTGTGAATAAGTAATTGCCCCCATAAACCTAATAGCTGGTTGAACCACCTTTTGCAGCAGTAACTGCAGTCAAGCTTTTGCGATAAGAGACGACAGGTCTTTCACATGGCTGTGATGGGATTTTGGCCCACTCTTCTCTGCAGAATTGTTTAAGATCCACCAGATTGGATGGTTTTCAGGCATGAACAGCCTTTTTAAGGTCATGCCACAGCATCTCAATTGGGTTCAGGGTGGGACTTTGACTAGGCCACTCCAAAACCCTCAATTTGTTATTTTTTAGCCATTCGGAAGTGGACTTGCTGGTGAGCTTCGGATCATTGTCTTGCTGCAGAACTCAGGTGTGCTTTAAACTGATGGGCGGATATTCTTCACCAGGATTTCTTGTTAGCGAGCAGAATTCATATTTCCATCAATCGTGACAAGTTGCCCAGGTCCTGAAGCAGCAAAGCAGGCCCAGATCCTCACACTTCCACCACCATGTTTCACTGTTGGCACAATGTTCTGTTTATCAAATGCATCCTTTTGCACCAGATCTAACGGGATGCATTTCTCCCAAAAAGTTCAACTTTAGTTTCATCAGTGCAGAGGACATTATCCCAAAAGCTTTGGGAATGATCAAGATGATTCTTGGCAAAAGTGAGTCGTGACTTGATATTCTTTTTGTCAATAGTGGCTTTCCATGGATGCCATTTTTCCCCCGTGTCTTTCTGATGGTGCAGTCATGAACATTGACATTAACCAAGGCAAGTGAGGCTTGTAGTTGTTTAGAAGTGGTTTTTGGATCTTTTGTGACTTCTCCGGTTAGTCTGCGCCGTACTCTTGGAGTAATTTTGGTAGGTTGGCCACTCCTGGGAAGGGTCACCACTATGCCGTGCCTTCTCCATTTATGGATAACGGCTCTGACAGTGGTCTGCTGGAGTCCCAAAAATTTACCAATGACTTTGTATCCTTTCCCAGACTGAGGCATCTCTATAATCATCTTTCTTGTTTGCTCTTGAAGCTCACTGGATCGCAGCATGATGTGTGTTCAGTATGGCCTACCTCACCTTGTCAGACAGGTTTTATGTTAGTGATCTCCTGATTGGAAATGTCTGGCAGCAATCAGGCCTGGGTGTGGTCATGAAATTGAACTCAGTTTTCCCCAATAATAGGATTAATCGAAATTACCTCATCTTTTAACAAGGGGCAATTACTTTTTCACAGAAGTTCATGTAGGTTGGGATAGGGTTTTTCTCTTAACAAATAAAATCACAACAGGAAAACTGCATTTTTTTTCAATACTTGGGTTATCTTTGTGTAATGTTAAAATTGGTTTGAAGATCTGAAAAAGTGAAGTGTAACAAAGGTGCAAAAAAAGTTAAAAATCAAGTAAGGGAGGCAAAACCTTTTCGAACGATACTGTATATTATATATATACACACACACAGACACACACTCTCACTAGGCAGGGATGGAAGTATGCACATGGTATGCTGCCATCCGCCTCTATGAACTGCTGTGTATTTGGAGGTGGCCTGACACACTCAGACGGAAAGCATTATCCGCCCCTTTTGTACAAATGAGCTCAGACACCCACGCATTGGCTGGTAATTGCTGTGAGTGACAGGGGAGCATATGCCAGCCAGTCCTCCCATGAGAGCTCAGCTAATTGGCTCTCATGGTCTCTGGGTCACGGATGTCTATGACGGCAACCTGGATTCAAACTACCAATTTCCACGTTAATAGGACATAGTACACATAGTGGTTCGTTTTCGGCCATTATGAGATGTCACTAAATTTCTTTTGCAAATGAGCGGAGCCTGTTACGGCTATGCATGTGCCTCCGGAGTGAACATTAACTTTTAGCATGAACGTTAACATGCTATTACATTATACACACTTTTTAAAAACTGCAAAATATGCAGGAATATCATTACCTTTTACCCGCCAGTCTTGCTTTGATCTTCCGCTCCTCGCACTCCTGTAGGACATAAGAAAGCAGAGAAGGTTCTAGATCTATATTTTCTAGAATAAATTGGAAGGAAAAATAAAGAAAGGAGAAATAGACAGATAAGTGACCTGCTCTGGTTCTGTCCCACATGGCTGTGAGCTGCGCCTCCTCCCTGTCACCTCCCCATAGGGCTCAGTGTGCATTCCCCTCCTGCTGTACTCCCATTGTGCACTATCCATGTGCTGCTTACTACACACACACACACACACACACACACACACACATAACTATACAGCAAAAAATATTAAGCAATAAATTAAAATTAGACAGATTACATAAAAATTTCCTTTTTTGCAATAAACAGTTTGTGTGTGATGACACTATTGCTGGTCCTCACTTTTTCAGCGTGCTATTTAAGGGTTAAGACTTGGTGATGGGTTTAGGTTAGAATTAGGTTAGGAACGAAGTAAAGTAGACCCTCGTTATTCGCGGGGATTTGGTTAGTTTTCAAAAATGCTTCAAAAAACAGTATTGCTTTACTGTATTTGTCAGGCATGAGATGTTTGAATTCAGGTATGAACTGCATTCAGTCCGAGCAGCTCAGCCACGCCCCTCAGGCGGAGTGGGTAAAAAACAGAGTTTTAGAGTGAGAGAGTTAGAGAGGATTACAATACAAAGAAGCGGTGACGTGATGTGAGTTAATCCTCTGGCGCAGAGGTGAGCGTGCTTTTGTTTTTTGGGAGTAGATGAGAATAGTGAATTCAGGTGTGAGCCACACCCCTCAGCCGAAGCGGCGCGAAAACAGTTAGAGGCACAGCCGCCAAAATCAAAGTCCCCCAAAACACAGACCATAACAAAAAGGACATAAAAGACCAAGAAATGTAATAAATTGGATAAACAAAACAAAATGAGAAACATACTACACCACAGTAAATAAAATCACACACACAAACATTTTAAACATTAACTTAGGTACTGTACTGGAATAATTGAGAAAGACTTTAATAGTGGAGTGTTTTACAAAAGTTCAGATGATCATTCCCTCTTCAGGCACTTCAGAGGAAACTGTCGTTTCTTCCAAAGAAAGTCGTATTTCTTCAGAAGAGACATCCAACGTCATTACCTTTTTCCTGGCGCTTAGCCGAGGTTTGAGTGGCTCCATAGAACTTAACTTGTAATTAAAATGCACTAAAATAAAAAGAATTGACAACTTGTGCGCAAATGAGGGAAAAGGGGCGTATACATCATCTCAACCAATCAGCAGAAATGACAGCCATTGGGTGAATTTGAATCACGTGACAGTTGCTTGGCAGTCCACAAATATGCAAAGCCGCGAGTGTAAAACCGTGAATAGTCAAGGGCCTACTGTATATAGTTGCGATGGTTAAACACGAGATGGTCCCAGGAATGCATATGCCAATGAATGTCCTCACAAAGCTTGAACTACAGGATCGTGTTTGTGTGTCTGTGTGCCTCACCCATGACCCGTGTTTCCAGTACAGTGTGTTCTGGAGTGGGAGACCCCATACGCATCAAGATCTAGCAGACAAGAAGACAGATTTTTATCACATGACCACAAACACAAAGATTTTAATAGTTTTAAATGGTTATTTATGTGGTTTTGAATCAAAATATACACAGTGACTTCCCCAGCACTAAAACTAATCAAAATTTAATTTCCATCATTCACGATGATATAAAAAACCTTTCGGTATAGGATTGTGTTTGTGTGTGTGTGTGTGTGAGAGAGAGACAAAGACTCACCCTCATCAAGGCTAGAAGTCTCCGAGCAGTCCTCTGTGAAGCGAGGTGCTGGCTGTCGGGTTCTGGCAGCAGGTGCATTGTTACCTGTACAGAGGAGCAGAGAGCATATTACACCTCCTTCACGTCCGTGCGTACACACACACATGTGCTCTCCCTCTCTCTCTCTCTCTCTCTCACATACCCCCCCCTCTCTCTCTTTCACACACATACACACACACACACAGACACACACACACACACACACACACTCGCTGTCTCATTCACATACCCACTCTTTCTCCCACACACGCACCCACTCTCTTTCTCTCTCTCTCACACACACACACACACACACACACACACACACACACACACACACACACAGATACATACCCTCTCTCACTTTCACTACGCCCTCTCTCTCACTCGCGCGCCCTCTCTCTCACTCGCGCGCCCTCTCTCTCACTCGCTCACGCGCCCTCTCTCTCACTCGCTCACGCGCCCTCTCTCTCACTCGCTCACGCGCCCTCTCTCTCACTCGCGCGCGTGCCCCCTCTCTCTCTCTCTCTCTCTGGGCGCGCCCTCTCTCTCTCTCTCGCGCCCTCTCTCTCTCTCACTCTCTCTCTCCTTGGCGCCCTCCTCTCTCTCGTAGCGCCTCTCTCTCTCATGGCGCCCTCTCTCTCTGCGCCCTCTCTCTCTCTCTCGCGCGCGTGCCCCTCTCTCTCTCTCTCTCTGGGGCGCCTCTCTCTCTCTCTCTCTCGCGGGCCCTCTCTCTCTCTCTCGCCCTCTCTCTCTCTCTCTCTCTCTCCCGTGCCCCCTCTCTCTCTCTCTCTCTCGCTCTCTCCCCCTCACTCTCCCTCTCGCGCGCCCTCTCTCTCGCGCGCCCTCTCTCTCTCTCTCTCTCCTTGCGCCTCTCTCTAAGGCGCCCTCTCTCTCTCTCTCTCTCGGCGCCCTCTCTCTCTCTCTCTCTCTCTCTCTCTCTTCTCTCTCATGGCCTTCTCTCTCACTCGCGCGCGCGCGCCCCCTCTCTCACTCGCGCGCGCCCCCCCTCTCTCTCACTCGCGCGCCCTCTCTCTCTCTCTCTCTCTCTCTCTCGCGCGCCCTCTCTCTCTCTCTCTCTCGCGCGCCCTCTCTCTCTCTCTCTCGCGCGCCCTCTCTCTCTCTCGCGCGCGCCCTCTCTCTCTCTCTCTCGCGCGCGCCCTCTCTCTCTCGCGCGCCCTCTCTCTCTCGCACGCCCTCTCTCTCTCTCGCGCGCCCTCTCTCTCTCGCGCGCGCCCTCTCTCTCACTCGCACGCCCTCTCTCGCACGCGCCCCCGCTCTCACTCGCGCCCTCTCTCACTCGCAAGGCCCTCTCACTCGCCCGCTTTCCTCTCACTTGGCGCCCTCTCACTCGCGGCGCCCTTCTCTCACTTCAAGGCGCCCTCTCTCACTCGCGCGCCCTCTCTCTCTCTCTCTCTCTCTCTCTCTCTGGGGCGCGCCCCCTCTCTCTCTCTCTCTGGGGCGCGCGCCCTCTCTCTCTCTCTCTCTCTGGGGCGCGCGCCCTCTCTCTCTCTCTCTCTGGGGCGCGCGCCCTCTCTCTCTCTCTCTGTCTCTGGGCGCAGCCACACTCACACTGGCCGCCCTCTCTCTCACTGCACGCCGCCACACAAGGCCTCTCTCTCTCTCTGGGCGCACGCCCTCTCTCTCCTTGCGCCCTCTCTCACTCGCGTGGCGCCCTCTCTCTCTCTCTCTGGGGCGCGCGCCCTCTCTCACTCGCGCGCCCTCTCTCTCGCGCGCCCTCTCTCTCTCTCGCGCGCGCCCTCTCTCTCACTCGCGCGCCCTCTCTCACGCGGCGCCCTCTCAGCCTTGGGCTGGCCTCTCCTTGGGCTGGCGCCCTCTCACTCGCCGCCCTCCCTCTCTCTCTCTCTGGGGCGCGCGCCCTCTCTCTCTCTCTCTGGGGCGCGCGCCCTCTCTCTCTCTCTCTGGGGCGCGCGCATCCTCTCTCTCTCTCTCTGGGGCGCGCCCCTCTCTCTCGCGCGCGCGCGCCCTTTCTCTCTCTCTCTGGGGCGCGCGCCCTTTCTCTCTCTCTCTGGGGCGCGCGCCCTTTCTCTCTCTCTCTGGGGCGCGCGCCCTTTCTCTCTCTCTCTGGGGCGCGCGCCTCTCTCTCTCTCTTCTCACTCGCGCCCTCTCTCTCTCTCTCTCTGGCCTCTCTCTCTCTCTCTCTCTCGCCCTCTCTCTCTCTCTCTCGCTCCTCTCTCTCTCTCTCTCTCGCGCCCTCTCTCTCTCTCACGTGCGCTTCTCTCTCTCTCTGGGGCGCGCCTCTCTTCACTCACAGGCTTTCTCCCTTTCATACACAGGCGCTTCTCTCTCACTTTCGGCTTCTCTTCTCTCACTTAAGGCTTTCTCTCACAAGGCTTCTCTCTCTCTCTCTCAGTGGCGCTTCTCTCTCACTCCTTGTGGGCCCCTCTCTCACTTCATGGCATGTGCCCCTCTCTCTCACTTTCAGGCCTTAAGGCCCCCTCTCTCACTTCATGGTGTGGCCTCCCTCTCACTTTCGTCACTCTCACTCGTAAGGCCTCCCTCTCTCACTTTCGGCTCTCTCTCTCTCTCTCGCGCGCCCTCTCTCTCTCTCTCTGGGGCGCGCGCCCTCTCTCTCTCTGGGGCGCGCGCCCTCTCTCTCTCTCTGGGGCGCGCGCCCTCTCTCTCTCTCTGGGGCGCGCGCCCTCTCTCTCTCTCTGGGGCGCGCCCCCTCTCTCACTCGCGCGCCCTCTCT
>CM045743.1:13271439-13361439 GCA_024760905.1 Plotosus lineatus
ATGGCCCGCCTTTGATAACCCAGTTAGCTGCACTGGGGAGGACAGTGACAACCTTGTGGAGAGTGGGACTCGAACCCCCAACCTTCGGATCAGCGATCCAGCGCCCTATACCACTAGACCACCACTGCCCCCTTATTCAGCAACTATATATTTAATTGAAATTACTTTAACATACTGTTCAATAAAAGTCAGTAAAATACAGTAAAAAAAATTAAACTTTGATACTTTTGTTTTCAAACACAGTCACTTTGCATTCAGATGTAAAACGCCATGTGCCACACGAGTGCCTCAGTAGGCGCTGGTTGGGTGTCTGTGGTGTAATGATGTGCTTATTAGTGCTGCTCACACTTACTGTGACTGCAGTGGAGGGAAGGTGCTTCAGGTAGAAAGAAGCCCGAAGCCTGGCACATCTGTAGGAACTCCCGTGGTACGGATGAGAACCTCGCCCTGTACAAGACATGCAGAGATAAGATGGATGACACCAGGAAGGAAAATAATAAATCATGGGACAACAGAAGAGTTGAGGTCTGTCTTTCAGAATACGTGTTGTACGTCATGTTGGGATTATATTGCAAGTTTTATGCATCGTGTCGTACACCACAAACCCTTTGGTTCCTGATTTGATTCAGTTCAGCATTGATATGAATCGATTCAGGACTTCAGCTCGGTCAACTGTTTCACATCATGGAAAAAAACATCTGGTCGAAACATGTATGAACTACAGACAGACTGAAAAAAATTCTGACAGCCACATAAACACTGTACTGTATCTGATAACCGAGATTGTCAGTCGAGAATCACTCCCAATAAATAAAAGATACAGAATACATAATATAGCACAAAAAAAAAATACTGGATAGGTACCGCCCATAGCCCAAGAGCAGCAGTTGCGATATACCACAGGTGTCAAACTCGGGGCTCACACAGCAAATTTGGCCCTCCAACTCATTTTCTGTGACCCACAAGAGGTTTTAGGTATTATTTTAATATTGATATTATTGTATTAATCCCACAAGAAATTACTGCCTGTGCATTTAACCCATTCAAAGTGAATACACACACACCCCACAAGAAATTACTGCCTATGCATTTAATCCATTCAAAGTGAACACACACATACACACATACACACACACACACACACACATACACACACATACACACACATTGTGGTGCCCATAGAGCAGTTGGGGGTTAGGTGTCTGTCTCAAGGGCACTTCAGCTATGGAGGTGGAGGAAGGGAAGGTTCAGCTTCACTGCTTCACATTTTTCCTGATGGTTCAGTAATTGAACCAGCGACCTTTAGGTCGAAAACTCACTTCCCTAACCTTTAAGCCATGGTTGTCCCCGTGGTAATTATCATTCTTTATTTGCATCAATTATTATCATGAATTGTAATACATTATTCATCCTCTAGTTGGAGACAACCTATTTTAGAGCTTATTTATTTTTGTAGAAGCTAAGTGATTATTCTCCCCTCAGCCTCATGACCTTGAAATCTAGGGGTGTGGCCTTCAGTTAAAATGAGTTTCACATCCCTGCAATACACCCACAAGCCACAAGCTACCAGCAAAAACCTGCTAGCATGATCCCTACAGTAAGGATTATAAATGGTTCCATGAGGTAATAATGTAGCTCACTGCCGGAGTCTGTTCTCCCTCAGGACTGATCAGCTCTCGAGTGAAAGACACTCTCGAAAGACAATCCCGCCCACCAGAGGATGATAAATCCCCACCCTGCATACACATACAGGGCCTGCTGACCTAAATATTCAACCTGCCACTTGCACAAAGCAGTGCATCCTCAAAGCATTTCCATCTACAAGGATTCTTCCTGCTCGAGCTACAGGACTAAAAGCAGACTCCCTCAAACCTGCCTTCCATGCAAATAAATAAATAAGCCGGCATAATCCTTCATTCCGCGCAGTCAATATCAGTGCTGGAGATTTATGGAGTTATGTGGGACGAGCTGCATGCTGTTGACGCGGGCAGATAAACAGTGAGCCGATTTCTGTGGCAGATTTCTCCTCCGTTTATCTTTGTCTGTCTTTCATCAACCGGAGTGGTTCGTGGAAAATATAGTCATGCTTCTTTCGAGTCATGTTCACAGCACATATACATTTAAGGCATTCGTATACAAGGAATATAAACCCCAAAGGGGTGTGTGTGTGTGTGTGTGTGTGTGTGTGTGTGAGTGGTGAGAGTGTCTGCCTTATAGTAGCAAGGTCCTGGTTTGGGGAGGGGAGGGTTCTGTGTGAAGTTTTTATGTTCTCCCCCTGCTTGTGTGGGTTTTCCTCAGGGTACTCTGGTTTCCTCTGACAGTCCTTGCTGTGAGGTGGAGACGCTAACCACTATACCAGTGCGCAACCACTTATCTTTTCATTCCAGCTTTTTCCCCCTTTTCAGGGGTTGCCACAGCGAATCATCTGATTCACATGTTTAATTTGGCATAGGTTTTTATATATGTCGGATGCCCTTCCTGACACATCCCTTTTAGCAAAAGGCAGAAACTTGCTGGGGCTTTGCAGCTACTCTTTACAAAAGTCAGCAATGGTTCTTTTACATGCCTCACACCATAGACAGTGAGAGACATGGCCGGACTTTGATAACCCAGTTAGCTGCACTGGGAGAGACAGTGACAACCTTGTGGAGAGTGGGACTCAAACCCCCAACTCTAGGATCATCGATCCCACGCCCTTTATCACCAGGCCACCACTGCCCCCTACTACTTCTAAAAGAATCAGACGAACAATGAGCAGTTGTTTGCGTCATTTTAACGGGCCGATTCATGTATCATAATTACCGAAGATGTTTTAAATATGCTGTATAACTGGAAAGGTGCATGCACACAGGAAGCGCTAAGCGACAAGCGATCATATGAAGACAATGAAAGCCAGAAAAATTACTGATGAGAGGTTTTTAAAAAACTAGGCACACGATGTCAGTGATCTCATCGACTTTTGAGAATCATGAGGAGCATGGGGGGCTGTGGGATCAAATCGCAGCGACCTTGAGGGCGACTCCGGTAGGATCGCAGCGACCTTGAGGGCGACTCCGGTAGGATCGCAGCGACCTTGAGGGCGACTCCGGTAGGATCGCAGCGACCTTGAGGGCGACTCCGGTAGGATCGCAGCGACCTTGAGGGCGACTCCGGTAGGATCGCAGCGACCTTGAGGCAGCTTGTTGATGATGGTGCTGGTCGTGGCCAAATTTTTCCAATAATGATAGAGCTCTACTGTGATTTCTATGCTTAACAGTCCTTAACAGAGCATGACAGACCTTGATGCACCAATGTAGGGGATCTTAATAAATAGGGCTGCGCGATAAAACCGGTTTATCGGTTTAAACCACTTCTAACATGCAAACAATACGTATTGTGATTCTCTGAAGCAAAACAGGTTTTTTGACATGCATTCGGAAAACTTCGGAGCAGTAAACAAAACTTCAGCTATTCCCGCTAATTGAAGTAATGCTTTCGTTGAAAAAAAATAATAAAAAATAAATAAATAAATAAATAAATAAAAAAGGCGACCGCAGGGGTCCCAGCATGTAATCCTGACACAATCGTGTTTCCGTCCTCTTATTTACAGCCATGCCGTGATTGGACAGTGCAGATGTCACGAAAGCCTTCAGCCAATAGAATTTTTTTTTCTCCCGGATACGGAAATTCCCGCTAAAAACAAAGCAACATGAACCGTGGTTAATTGCTCAGAAATTTACTAACCTACTGCATTTAGATTTTTGCTTAAACGTTTATTTTAAAATGAGCAAAAGTGGGAAGCGGTCCCGAGAACCTGATCTCCAACAAGGCACATTAACCATGTATGTTTTTCTTTTGTTAAACGCGGCAATATCTCTGTTGACTTTGAAAAAAAAAAAAAAAAAATGATGTCACACAACTTGCGGACTCAGCCTCAGGCTCAACATGCACCAAATCAGTCCAGATTCCGGTAAATTACATTCCACTTCTCTCCAGCATAATGATCATATTCATGTGATTTATATGATAAACAATATTGTATGTTATTATTGTAAAGTTCTAAAGTTTGATGCACTTTCTTGAGCCATCAGTGTCACTGTAAGTGTTCTACATGCAGCATGTGCCCCAGCAGGCCTATGGGCATCGCTATAATGGCATTAATATACAGTATATACATGTAATATTGTTATATATAAATACATCAATCTACTGCTCACAGGATCACAGGTCTGATGAGGTCTAGTCGTGCATAATACAGTTATGCACACCTTGGACCTATGGTCTCGTTCAGGTGCCGAAGCAGCCTGATAGCATACCCACTTATTTTTTTTACCACTACAGCACTGGATGGAACCACTGATAAAGCAACAACATGCAAAGGTGACATCACAGTTTCAGGGGGTGCGTAGAATCTGATCGCTTATATACAGCAACACCACACGAAACCTTTTTGTCAGACCACATGCGTGTCACAAACTGAAACTAGTGAAACTGAATCCAAGTCGTCTAGACTAGCCTCAACAAAAACATTTGACCTCCCTGGCTGGTTTGTGGGTGGGTGGTTTACAAGAAAAAGTTCACCACGTGCACAAGAAATTACTGACAAAGTTGCGAGATTCATCATTAAGGAGTTACGCCCTTTCTCTTTAGTAAACTCTCCAGAATTCAGAGATTTAGTATCAACTCTAGATAGAAGGTACGCCATTCCTGATAGGAAGATGTTTTCTGCAACAATCGTACCAAGGATATACCAGGAGACAAATCGTTTTTAATGTTGATTTCTCTTTTTGAAATTAAGAATAATACTGTCAAGAACACGCTCACTTTTAATATAAAATTATTCTTGCAATATATTGCAATACATGCTAGAAAACGCAATACAGGGATCCCGCTCTTTCCGTGGTCAATGAGGATCAAGACCCCCCCCCCGTGACTGTCGCGAAGTAGGATCGACCCCCCCTGACTGACGTACGTGTATGTGCATATAATATCAATAAATACATATTCAATGCTATAAATGCTTATAATAACAATTAAACATTCAAAAATAATGCATAATATGTAAATAAAATATAAATACACACACACACACATTTTTAAAATGGAAGTAGTTTTGATGGGGGGTTTTGAGTTTTTTGTTTTCGTTTATGAATTTTTTGCATAATTGGCTATTTCTTTGAGGCATTTTCCTTAACTTTTCCCCTTATTCTTCCTTAATTTCCTGATGTTTTAAATTCCATGAATATAAAAAAAAAAAAAAAAAGCGATTCTCTAAAGCCTCATGATTTGAAGCGCGAAGTAGCGAGTAAACCCCATATATCGCAATACATAAAATCTAGCCAATACTCACCCCTATTAATAAACTTGGAAACATGTTTCCTTTAATCTCTTGGATTAACTCTGCCTCATTTTACACCCCAAGTATGCTCATAAATCATGGAGCTCCATGCTTTTTTGGACTGATGAAAAGTGTAGTGATTGAAGGTTACACTCACCTCAGCATTCTCTCCAGCTCTCTGTGCTCGCCCTCGGCCCGACTCAGTAATCCAATAACATCCTGCTCGAACCCTCCCGAGTTCTGTTCCTTACGCAGCTACAGACAACACCAGAAACAGTCATTTTAACAAGGTGATGCTTCTATTTCTGTCATGATAATTAAAAGGCATCAGACCGTCTCTTCTTCCCACACAGACAAAATGGCCAGCTTTGCTTTTAGATATTTTTTGACAGATGGACATGATGTCTGGTTTTGCTTTAAAAAAAAAAAACAGAGGGACCAAAGGAGGGCGGGAGGGGGGAGGGGGATGTAGATATTTGATTTACAAAACCAGGAGCTGCTTTGATGGTTGTGGTTTAAGAGTAGAGCTTAAAAAGGGGGGAAATACCTTCAAAAGAAAGTCGTGTAGTTCCCGATGGCTTTTGGTCACCGCCGTCGACGACGAGTCGGACCATTTAACCTGTAATGCGAATGACAGGGTTAGATTTACAGACATGCATTTCGAAACACTGACTGATTCTGGGGTTGCTTTTAGAAGGACTGAACTATTTCAGCCATGAGAACTTTTGCTTGTTACACGCAGCTCACATCATTTCTGTTTACACGTCTGTCGCTCTGTAGTTATGACACGAACAGCATGAAATGTAAACGGAACAACAACAAAATACTTTGCAAGCGCTGACTCATAAGTTTGATATGTCTGCTGTTTGAAAAGTTTGACAGAATAAATAAATGTAATACATTCATAAAACCTGGCACCATGTAACGTGTCAGAATCCAGTTGTGATAATGACATCAGTTACATATGCAGACGGAATGTTTCCGAACTGCCCTTCAAACAAAAATAGGTCATTAAATCACTTTCACCAGAACATCGCTAGTCAGCTCATTTTATACGGTCATGTCAACAGCAACGACCTCGGACATCCTTAACATTACATCCTGTTCCAGTGTAAAAATCCCTGACATTTATTTCATGGGTCAAATCTTACTGTTCAGATATTAAACATGTTCCGCACAGTCATTTATTTCTTACAGTAATAAAACTTTCCTCCTAGACAAGTTTAACATCGAGCATCATTCTGTTCTGTTAAAACCATCAGCAGATTTATGTTGATGATAATTGAGAAATTTTCTAGAAATTTAAAAAAATAAAATAAAATAAAATAAAAAAAATAAATAAAACCCTCAGACGTTCTCTGGATAATCCCAACCAACAAATCAAAACAAGGTCCCAAGACTTTTAGAAAATGCAGAATGATAAATGTCTAATAGTTTAAATGTATGCTTTCAGTCGATTCTTTTCTTTCTCAGGTACGTTGATGAATTTGACGGAATCTGATTGGTCAGTAGGTGCAAGTTATTTGTGATTCTTTTAGATCAGGGGTTGGCAACCTGCGGCTCTTTCACCTTTCTGGTGCGGCTCCGTGGCTTTTCAAAATAATGTTGTACTTTACGGTGGCCAACGGGTACATCACAAGGTGCTTATTTACTCAAATCAGAAGCCATCTTGGTGAGATCACATTACTGTTTAAGACTTAAAGCAAGATGATCTCACCAAGATGGCTCTATTTCAGAATTGAAACAGTAATGTCCAATCTAGTTTTTTGTTCTTTTCTTTTGATGATCAGTGATTGGTGGAAACAGGTGGAAAGTGTGGCTATTGTTTGGTTGAAGTGAAAACCTGCACCCACACCGGCATTTTGCGGATAAGATTGCCCACCCCTGGGTTAGAGAGTTAAACCAGCTTTCACCTGAGTGATCTGGGTACCCTTCTAATGCTCTATTAGGGTTGAAAATTACATAGATGAAAATTAACAGTCACGGGTGTGGGCGGATATTTATTTGGTGTGGGCGGGGTGATTTTGTGTGTGTGTCCACAAGAACATGCACAAAATCACCCCGCCCACACCAAATAGATATAAACGAGCCCTACAAGAGCTCATGGCAAGCGACAGCGCAGCGAGCGAGCGATTTTTTTCTGCCACCGGGCTTTGTAATCCAGGAACGGAAATCACAGCTGAAGTAAAACGGTGGATGAGATTTGTTTATACACAGCAATCTCGGAGTTAAATAACTGTCCTCCCTGTGACAAAATAAAAGACTGGGTGTGGTTCAGTCTCCACTCTGAGAATAGGTCGGTCAGTGCAGCATTAAGCATTAATATTATTTAAAAGAATGTTGAGCGGGCTCCTTCTTAAAATAAGTCGTCATATACTTTTCTGTGTTGCTGTTGTTTTTGTAAATTAAAACTATGACAAAACATAAATATAACGAATAAAATAAAATTTAAAAAAGATCCCACAAAGGGATGGTGAGGTTGGCGACCGTTAACAGATCTGGCTGCAGCCCGTCCCACACTTCGTGGGATAGATATTCTTTTTCTTTATAAAAATACAAGAAGGACTCGAACACATTCATTCATTTTCTGGCCCACTTAATCCTAATTACAGTCACGGGAAGGCTGGCAATTTTTTTTTTATCTAAATGTTTTTGTTGCAAGCAGAATTGTAATTTAATTGTCTCTGCAGTCATTTAAATCAATGCAACACGTTGTTTTACATTAACATGAAGGAAAAAGAGGGAAAACATTATATGCAGTGCTATTTGATTTTAAATGTCAAAAAAGGATTTGTGACTCCCAGAGTTTTTTTTAATGTGGAAAACGGGTCCAAATGGCTCTTTGAATGGCAAAGGTTGCGGACCCCTGTTTTAGATAGACAGAGATCCTCGACTTATGACGGAGTTCTGTTTCCCCGCCGTGGTGCAAGTTGAATTTTTTCGTGAGTTGGATCACACCCCTTAACTATGCTGATGCAGTTAATATATACAGATGCTCCCCAACTTACGTTTTTGTTTAGTTCCGTACGGCCGAACGCAAGTTGAAAAAGAAAAAAACGTAACTTGTTACTGTATGTTCCAGTGACGTATGACGTTCATACTGTACTATACATCCATTAATACCATTACTGTATCTCATAAAACACCCCTAAATCAATTATTATAAACAGAACATTGTAAAATAATATCAAATATCTCAAATAATATCAACTTTAATTTCAAATAAATTAAATTCAAGCAAAATTTCAAATGGATAAATTTTAATCAATTTCACTCATCAAATATCAATTACAGTATCAAATACAACCTTTATCATTCTCTATGATGCAATCTTTCTGCTTGTAAATGGTTCCATTGGTCGACGGATGGTCACTTTACATGAAGCTGAGCAGAGTCACTTTAAATGAAGCTTAAAACAGCGAATGGACGCTTACAATATGTGACGCGCTCCACAAGTAGCTTGTGCTCGAGACAAAGCGTGGATTATACAGACTTCCGGTCTTTCAAGTGAGCAAGGGCACCATTGAATACTCGTTTAGTACTCAGTCTGCACTGATGTGAATCACCAGCAGAGCAGAGAGATCTCTTTCTTTTCTGAATTCGGGTTTTCATTCATTTTACAACTCTCTTTGCTTAACTGAGTATGCATGTTAGATTGCGCCGATCCGAGCAGATAGTTAATTCAGTCTTGGGGAAACCGGAAATTCCGGCATATGCCGGAAAACTTGCACCCATGCTAGTAGGCTTACACTTCGGACCAACCATATTTGCTTAGGGTTACAAAAGTCCGCAAAACAGTGTAAACACAAAGATCACAGAGACGACGTCTTAACACAAGGGTAACACGCAGTGAACTGGGAAACAGCAGGGCACATTCAGTCTGTCGTTTGTAAACAATGGACGTAGCTTCATTACATAGGTACATCTTGAACTTAAAATTTGACGATTTTTTTTTTTGGGGGGGAGAAATAACCCGTAAAATAGAAAAAATGTAAAACGGATGAACGCGAGTAGGGAGCGTCTGTATATATTATATATACTATCTAACTATATTTATACCCACACACACATATATACATATATACACATATATACACACACACACACACACACACATATATATATTATATATATATACACACACACACACACACACACACATGTATAATCCTACTTCACAGATTTCGATGGTCACATGGGGATCTTGGTACCAATTAAATGCGGAATGTGAGGGATCCCTGTATTCCAACATCAAATCTGTGACGTAAATTCGATGTCGATGGATCAAAATACACTGATGCATGCGAGCAGTCCTTCTCACACCTGAAAAGCATCAAGACCACCCTGCGATCACGATGGAAGCCTAAATGCCTGCATGAAGCTGAACCTCTGCACGTATCAACCAGTCTACAAAGCCATCAGCAGCATCATGCAGCACCAGAAGTCACATTAAAAAAGTACTTTTATCAATAAATAACTTTGTTATAACAATGTTGTTTAAAATAAATTCAGAGTCTTATTATACTCTCAAATTGTTGGTCTCAGTATTAAAAAATATATATGGTTCTCAGAGGATTAGATTTTAAATTGTTTTTCTCTTAGTCAAAAAGGTTCCCGACCCCAGGCTTAGTGGTTCACACATTCACCTCACTACAACAAGATCCTGGGTTTGAGTCCCGGGCTTGGTAGGGGCGTATCAGTGTGGAGTTTGCATGTTCTCTTCGCTTGCATGGGTTTCCTCCGGGGACTCTGGTTTCCTCCGACAGTCCAAAGACATGCATTAGGCTAACTGGCGGTTACAAATTGCCCATGGTTGTGAGTGTGAGTGGCACAGTGTGTGTGAGAGAATGTTGCAATGATCTGGCTTCAGCCCAGTGTTGGCTGAGATAGGTTCCAGTCTCCCTGCTACCCTAATAGGATTAAATGAGTGAGTGAAATGTTCTATATCACCCGATTTGATATACAGTGGAGCCTCGGTATTTGAACACTTTAGAGTTCGAACAAATCGGAATTCGAACAAAAAATCCGGGATTTTTTTTTTTTTGTCCCGGAAATCGAACAAAATCCAGAAGTCGAACTCGAAAAATGCGTGAGAAAAAACGAGACCGAGAGGGAGGAAAAGTGCACGACTTCCGAAGTCCAGAAGATGTTCATACTATGAATCACCCTGATAAAGCTAAAGCTAGCGCTAAAGCACTAAAGCTAAGCTAAAGCGCGAGCAGCACTGTGAACATCTTTAACGATGAGGTCATGAGCCACTTCCGTAAGGTTTTGAAAAGAAGGCAGAAACAAGCCACGTTAGAAATGTTCTTCAAGAAAAGAAAAGAACATCCTGAAGAGTCATCCATGCAAAGAAATAGCAAGAGAAAAAACACCTTTGGCTGATTTACCTGAAGCTGTTATGGAAGGGAATCCTCCTCTTCTCTCCCTCGCCAACATTTACATATGCCAACTGCTCACCACCACAAACGTAAAAATTCTTATCTTTACTGTTCTTACACTCTAACTGCACTGTGGTTTTGAATTTAGTGTGTTATGGTCTCTTTTGTGAGACTCTGCTTTTGGTGGCTCTGTCTCTCTCTCTCTGTATGTTGGAGGGGGCGTGGCTGCCACACACACACACACAGGTGGAGTGCTAAACACACACACACGCACACACACACACACACACACACACCTAATTCCACATAGCAATCACAGGGCTTCTCGATGTCCCCGTGCTCTAGTGCCTTCCATGTCGGCTGAATGTTCCTGGCATCATAGAAAGGCTGATCCTGTGATGCCAGGAACAATCAGCCAGACCCAAAAATGCAGGAGACAGTGTGATGAAAATGGATGAGCTTTATTGTCCACAGGGAAGACACTAGAGCATGGGAAAATCGTAGTCACTGGTAGAGAAGCCCAGTGATTACTAAGTGGAATCAGGTGTGTGTGTTTAGCACTCCACCCGCGTGTGACAGCCATACCCCTTCCAACGTGCAGAGAGAGAGAGCCACCAAAACCAGAGTCTCTCACAACACAGACCATAACATAGTGTACTGTATTCAATAATTTTTTCACTTAATTTGCGGGCCTATGGTACGAGTTATGGTACCGTTAACTTCTGTTCAAAAGACAACGGAACGGATTCAGACAATTTACATTATTTGTAATGGGAAAAGTGGATTCGAAATTCGAACAAATTGGAATTCGAACAATCGTCTGGAACGGATTAAGTTAGAGAATCGAGGCTCCACTGTACTGTATTAATTCCACAAGTGAAATTTCACTTCTGCATTTAACCCATGCAAAGTGAGCACTCACTGCCTCAGAGGGGGCACCCAGACAGTAGTAATGGATAGCTGCCTTGCTCAAGGGCACATCAGGCATGAAAGGTGGAGGAAAGAAAGGTGCTGCTCACTTCCCCTGCTGCCACATATTTTCCCTGCTTGTTCAGAAATTGCACCAATGACCTACTGGTTCCAATCCCACTTCTCTTACCATTAGGCATAGCCCACCTCATTTATGCCTAAATACACACCCTAAACATGAGTAATCTAAAAACGTTTTGCTATGCAATTCTACCAATATCTTAAACTGACCTTGATTCTTTATATGACACACTACTTTCAGAACAACAGCTAAAAGTGGGCCGTCCAGTGACTAGAGAAATCCCAAAAGCAGGTCAAAAATAGATCAGATTAAGGTCTGATTGGATGTGTGGGAAATATTTACACCTTTCACAAAGCACTGAAGTGTAATGGCTAGGATGACTGGGAGGCTTCAATTCCCTCCTGAGCTCATTCTTGTATTATTGGAGTGTGAGTCATGGCTGGGGGAAAAAAAATTCCTCAATATCCCCAGGCATTTGCTAGAGGTCGAAGGATGGACGTTTTGTTCAGTTCAGTTCAGGGCATAGTGCATTAAACTAATGCTCACAAATGTCCAATTATAACATTCTCACAGTGGAAAGGGGAAACCTGGTCATGAAATGAAATAAAAAGAACGAGAGAAATTTTATTGGCATATCTGTGACATTTCTTGGCACAGCAATGGTCGATAAGAGGATGGTTGTAATTATAGCTATTCGTCATTCCCCAGACACCAACAAGCGGGTGTTGAAGAGTTTATCTGCCACCCCAAACTGCTTTTCAACACCAAGGCAACCTGGAGCGTGGAGTAAACATCGACTTGTTTTGCCTGGATTCGCTTCTTGCCAGGAGCCTGTTTGCAAGCTCTTACGCAAATAAATTTGTGTCAATACTGATGTCTTAATAGGAGGCTAGCACATCGTAAAGGCTCTGCTGGTACACAGCAGGCCCAGGAACGAAACCTCGGCTGGCAGGATGAGGAGTTCTGCTTGAAATGCACGGAAGGCTGAGAGTGAGAGGATAATCATTTCCTGCTCTTTTGAAAATCTGGCATGGGCTGGGATTCCTCACCCTCCCTTCCTTTAATTTTACACACACACACACACACACACACACACACACACACACACACATCTTTGTGGGGACATTTATTAAACTATAAACTCCTTGGATCCTTACCCTAATCTGAACAATCACAACATATGCAATCATTGCCTAACCCCAACCCTCACCTTAACCTCGACCTAATTCTAACGCTCACATGGACTTTAAAAAAAATGAGGACCAGCCAAAACGACCTTACCTCACAAACGTGTTTGTTACTCTGTTGGTTAAAAATAAATTACAATCTTCCATATGTATCAACTATAACTACACACACACCAACTCACAGATACACATAGTCTTGCACTTCTATCTTTGTGGGAATATTTAACATTCTTGGGATTATTACCCGTATGGGGTCTCCCACTCCAGAACGCCCAGCGCGGGACACACTGGTCATGGGTCACACAGACACAAACCTGTACTTTGCTTTGTGTGGACATTCACTGACATGCATTCCTGGGACCCTTTTCTCGAACCTGAACTATTTACAATTGAATGTCCAAACCCAACCTTTATCTGAACTATAGCCTAAACCTCAACCTAATTCTAACCTGAGCCCTAAAACCTCAAAAGGCACTTTCAAAGTGAGAACCAGCCAACACGTCCCCATTTCCAAACAATATTCTCACTCATTTTGTTGCAAAAGCATTCCAGTCCACAATATGTAGCAAGTATGCACACACACACACACACACACACACACACACACACACACACACACACACACACACACAATTTTCTAGAAATAAAACAGGAAGCAAAAAGATTAGATCAAGAATCTCTTGCACACCAAGATAGCAGGCACAGAGCAAAGCGGTCAGCTCGGTGTGTTTGGCTGCTTTTCAAACTCACACACACTTGAGCAGTGTGAGGTCTGATGAAACACAGCCGACAAAAACTGCCATTAGGTAACAGTAATCTATATGATTGGAACATGCTGGAATTTGTCCTACCATTAAACACCTGCCAGCTCCCTGTATGGTTCTTTATCAAGAAATCTATAGTAGGTTTTTTAATATAAAAATAAATAAATAAAAATGGGGGGCATCTTTCATTTATAATCGTTAAAATCGTTAATTCATTCATTTTCTGAACCGCTTAATCATAATTAGGGTCGCGGGGAGGCTGGTGCCCATCTCAGCCAACTCTGGTCGAGGGCGGGGTACACCTTGGACAGCATGCCAGGCCATTGCAGAGCCAACATGCTTTCATTTTAAGTAAATCAAATGGTATGAAAAAGTAAAAATTACCTGAACAACACACATACTCACATCAGATTGGTCAGAAAATGTTTTCATAACAATTTTCACAGAACATACGTACCCCATGCCATGCTAATAATAAATAACACTTTTCCTTTTAAAGAAAAAAATGAATAAAAATGTTAGATAAAATTGGTGGGTGCTACATATGCTAACTAGCCACACCGCTACAGGTGACCACATTCTAACAAGCATATCCGGTGAACCGCACATCACGCTTTCTTTAAAAGGAGGGGGTGGTACAACTATTAAATTTTAGAGGTTGAAAAATTCTCAAAACCATGAAAAATGCCTATGAGGAAAAATGTTAATCAGACTCTCATTAGGGGGAGACACTTCATTATAACTATGCCAAGTTATAATTATCCATTTGTGCCTGTTGGAGGTACTTTGCATTCTAAAAGCCCCTCTAGTTTACATACAAGCATATCAAATATTAAATATACACAAAGTGTACAGTAAAAGAACCACCATTATGTTCTGTTGTGGAGATCAGCACTCTAAAGACAATAAAATGAACACAGTTATAATATAATATAAACAGATGTGGGTTTATCGCTTGTGGAGTTCATGAACACATTTTACTACTTAGGCCTTAACTGCTCCTGCTCAGGCTGTGCTAAAGAAAGATGGATGAATTGGCAAGAACACACTCCCTCATGCCACATACAGACAAGCAGATGGTACAGCCTGCCAAGCTCCAGTTCCCTTTTCATATGCTGGGTATGTGTGTCTCCAGAATTTCTGCCTCCTTTAGGTGTAAACTTAAATACAGTCGCATAAGCACGCACTTAAATCCTTTAAACAATTTCTATATTAAATCTCTTTTTGCTGTAAACATTTTTAGTTGCTCAGACTTTCTTAATGTCCAGAACAGACCAATATATCTTATTACAACAGTGTTACTCGAGATCTTGCGAACTGAGTGACTTGGGTAATGTTTACCTGACCGCAAATACCCACTAAAACACCATACTTCATTTAGCATTTCTTTTTAGTATACATTACACAAGACAGAAAGAAAGGTTTGCTATTTTAGGATAACAGACATTATCCACTGAGCAAACTCAACCAATGTAAAAAATAAACCATTAAATCAGATGGATTACTGATCCAAAGGTCAGGGATTCAAGCCCCACCATCAATGGGTTGCCACTGCTGCCCCCCATCCAGGTCTCTTACTCTCTGTAGTAAGAGGCAGGTAAAAGAACCATTGCTCACTTTTGAAAAGAGTAGGTGTTTCTGCCCTTCGGTGGCCTGGCAAGGTGCCCAGGGTGTACTCTGCTGAGATGGACACGACCCTATTTAAGATTAAGCGCTTCAGAAAACAAATGAACGAATGAATGAAACCATTCATTCTAAGATGATTAATTCTAATTAGGATCGCAGGGAGGCTGGCTCCTATGTCAGTCAACTCTGGGTGAGGGCAGGATACACCAAGCTTGCCAGGCCATCACAGGGCTAACACAAGCACACACCTAGGCACGATTTGGAACACCCAAATAGCCTAATGACAGGGCAGTGGTGGTCTAGTGGTATAAGGCGCCGGATCACTGATCCAAAGGTTGGGGGTTCGAGTCCCACTGTCCACAAGGTTGTCACTGTCCTCCCCAGTGCAGCTAACTGGGTTATCAAAGGCCGGCCATGTCTCTCACTGTCTATGGTGTGAAGCATGTAAAAGAACCATTGCTGACTTTCGACAAGAGTAGGCTGCAAAACCGTCAGTGTGTTTCCGCCCTGCGATGGCCTGGCGAGCTGTCCTGGGTGTACTCTGCCCTCGCCCTGAGTTGGCTGGGATGGGCACCAGCCTCCCCGCGACCCTAATTAGGATGAAGCGGTTACAGAAAATGATGAACTGAATAGCCTAATGTGGGAGGAAACTGGAATACCATGCAAATTTGCAAACGCCACACAGGAACACCAAATACAGTGGTACCTCACCTTACAATAGTCCCAGAATACGAAAAATCCAGGTTACGAAAAAACATGTTCCTAATTTTTTTGTCTCTGTATACGAAACAAGTTCTCCTTACGAAACGTGCCATTCAAAAGCGCCATTCAAACAATGCACGACTTGCTCTCCCACTGACGACATGTCCCAACATCCCACCCCGCTGGCCTCCCATTGGCTACCTCCAAACATCCCGCCCTGCTGGCCTCCCATTGGCTAGGAGGGATAATGCAGCTCCCTCCCATTGGCTATTATGGAGCTGCATCTCCCATATTGCTTTTCGTGTAAAAGGACAGAGTTACTGGCTTTTAACCCTCTATAAACATTTGTAAGATTCAGGCATGTGATTTGACCATCACCAAAATATCTGAAAATCAGACAGGGGTCCAGGGTGAAACCCTGGTGGGGGGACAAGGGGGACGAAGCCCCCCCCAAGCTCCTAGGTTTTAAGCATTTCAGAAGGGGGAAAAGGCTATTTCATGACACTGAAAGAGCTCTAGAAAGTTTAATTTCTAATCTCCATATACATACTGTACCTCAGCTTGTGGATTTATCATGTGGGATTCCAACACTAATAAAAGTGTCACAGTCACAAATCAAATAGTCACTCTTATGTCCTGCCTCTCACAAAACTATTATCAACAGTCATTGTGTTTAAACACATAATATATATGACATAAGTTTTTTGAATTAATGTTTCTTTATCTTTAGTGCTTTAGCATGGCACTTTCTTGCTTCCTTTTGTGCAGCCTGAACTGTCCTTCTGGAGGCTACCTTAGGAAGTTTGTTGTCCTTCTGAATGCTGGGGCGTTTCAGGTTGATTCATAGTTTTACATTTCTAATATTAAATGAGAATTACTGTACACGAGCACACACTCCCGCTTCTGTTTAGAAACACTCAATAACAATGCCTATTTAAACTGGTGCGTTAATGCGGCTTTGATTTTGGCGAAGGTTTATTTATTCTAACAGCAGAAAAATGGTTCACTCGATCCCAATTAACTGCGGAAAGTGAGGGATCCCTGTACTCACAATATTATTCACCTCAACATTCTATCACCGAGACCATTCAGAATATCCACTATGCCTTCTGCAAATAATTGGTCTTTATATTCTAAATCGGGGCAACTATCCTAGCCTGCTTAGTTACTAAGAACATACTCATACATAAACATCCTCTATTACCCAGCTACTACCTGTGTGTCGAAATGGGTGTTGTGATGCACAAAGTGTGGTAGTTGTAGTCGTAGTAGTAGTGCTCGTCACCTCTTGCTTTCAACTAACAGCTTGCCTGTGAAAAGGGGAGCCGAGTGAATAAGTCGCTCCCTGCCAGTACATAGCCTCTCCACCATCAAGCCCCATGTAGTGCCTCCTCGCGACGACACATGGTAACTGAGCACCTTGCGGACTCAGGCTAAACTACAGGGGACTCGGAGGAAGTTTGGCCCCCAGAAATGCAGCATGCAGGCCCACCAGCGTGTGGACACACCCACGCCCTGATGCCTATGATCCAAACCCCCAACTATGGGTTAAATAGTTCCACTGCCTTGTGGATTCCCTTGGTTGGGAGAAGGCTAAGGAGTAAACCCTATAGAAATCTGGAGAGGAGCCCCTAAGGCAGTTGGCCGGAGGATTCCCCTACCTTCTGGCAACTCCTGCAGCTTCGAATAGCAAGCTGGAATGTATGGACTGTGTCCTGGATTGACAATGCCCGCAAGACTGCAGTCATCAACCATGAACTGACACGTCTGAATATCGACATTTCTTGTCTACAGGAAACATGCCTGGCTGACAGTGGTACTATCAAAGAGGTCAATTACACCTTCTACTGGCAGGGCCTGTCACAAGATGACCCGAGACTGCATGGTGTAGGTTTTTCTGTGAAAAACTCGCTGACTATGGCCATTGAACCTCCTACCAGTGGATCAGAGAGAGTCTTCGCTTTACGCCTCTCTACAACTGCAGGCTTTTTCAACCTCCTCAGTATCTATGCACCAACCCCAGAGGCCAAGGACCAGTTTTACGAGGCTCTGGATGATGCAATTTCCAGAATCCCCAGCACTGAAGGACTTTACCTCCTAGGAGACTTCAATGCTAGAGTGGGCACCGACTGTGACACCTGGCCTTCCTGCCTTGGTCACCACGGCATAGGCAGGATGAATGAGAATGGACAGAGGTTGCTGGAATTGTGCTGCCACCATGGCCTGTGTGCAATAAATACATACTTCAAGTGCAAAGACCGTCACAAAGTCTCTTGGAGACACCCCAGATCTTGCTACTGGCACCAGCTGGACCTTATCCTTACCAGGCGCACAGATCTGAGCAGCGTTCTCCACACTAGAAATTTCCATAACGCAGACTGCGTCACAGACCACACCCTCGTTGGAAGCAGGATAAGGCTGACAACAAAGAGGATCCATCACTCCAAAACTAAAGGCCTCCCACGCATTAACACCTGCTCCTCAAGGGATCCCCAGCGATTCAAACTGTTTCATGATACAGTTAAGGAGAAGTTGGCTTCACAGATTCCTGACAAAGACATCGACAGCAAGTGGGGCTTCCTGAGAGATACTATCTACACAACAGCCCTCACCACATTAGAGAAGAAGAAGCGTCGGAGTGTAGACTGGTACGAGGTGCACTGGGAGGAGATGCAGCCTGTGACAGAAGCCAAGAGCCCTCCTGGTCCACAAGAAAAACCCCAGCTCCAGTACTCGCGACACCCTCAAAGCTGCACGCAACAAGGCCCAGCAGACAGCCCGTCGCTGTGCTAACGACTTCTGGCTGAACCTCTGTAGCAAGAGCCAGATGGCAGCTGGCACTGGCAACACGATGGCCATGTACAATGGCATCGAGACAGCTACTGGCCCAACCACAATTAAGACTGCACCCCTCAAGACCAAGACTGGGGAGGTGATCACGGACCAAGGCATGCAGCTTGAACGCTGGGTGGAACATTATCTGGAGCTGTACGTAACCAAGAATGTGGTGACTGATGCAGCATTAAATGCAATGGCAAACTTACCGGTCATGGAGGATCTGGCTTACCAGCTTTCAGTGGACGAACTGGGCAAAGCCATTGATTGTCCGTCCTGTGGAAAAGCTCCTGGGAAGGATGGCATCCCCCCTGTAGTCTTGAGGAGTGGCAAGCCAGCACTTCTTCAGCACCACCATGAGTTGCTGTGCTTATGCTGGGAGGAAGGGTTCATCCCCCAGGACATGCACGATGCTAATATTGTAACTCTCTACAAAATCAAAAGGCGACCGCAGTCACTGTAACAGCTATCGTGGCATCTCCCTCCTTAGCATCATATGGAAAGTCTTTGCTCGTGTTGTCTTTGCTCGCCTTCAGATTCTTGCTTCCCGGGTGTACCCAGAATCGCAGTGTGGTTTCAGGGCAGGCCGATCCACAGTCGATGTAATCTTCTCACTTCGTCAACTGCAAGAGTCGAGAGCAGCAGAAGCCCCTGTACATCGCCTTCATAGACCTGACTAAAGCATTCGACCTGGTCAGCAGAAGCAGACTCTTCAGCCTGCTGCAGAAGATTGAATGCCCTCAAAGGTTACTCCAAATCGTGACCTCTTTTCACAAGGATATGCACAGCACAGTCTGCGTCAATGGTGGGACTTCTGAAGCCTTCCCATTGAGCAGTGGTGTGAAGCAAGGCTGCGTCCTAGCTCCGACACTCTTTGGGATATTCTTCTCGATGCTTCTTCAGTATGCCTTCTCTGGCAGTGAGGAAAGGATCCATATCCGCACCAGATCAGATGGAAAATTGTTTAACATAGCTCGACTACGCGCGAAGACAAAGGTGAGGCAGGTCCTCATCCGCGAGATGCTGTTCGCGGATGACGCTACATTGATGTCCCACACTGAGGCTGGTCTTCAAGAGCTAGTCAATCATCTGTCCCATGCCTGTAATGAATTCGGACTGACCATCAGCCTGAAGAAGACAAACATCCTGGCCCAGGGCACAAACACAGACACAAAGATCAATATAAATAACACGCAGCTTGAGGTCATGGACTCCTTCACCTACCTGGGCTCCACCATCACTAACACTCTCTCTCTTGACACAGAGATCTCATGTAGAATTGGGAAAGCCGCCGCAGTAATGTCCAAGCTGAACAAGCGTGTATGGAGCAACACCCAACTGACAGAGAACACCAAGCTATGTGTCTACCAGGCCTGAGTACTCAGCACACTCCTTTATGGCAGTGAGGCCTGGTCTATGTATGCTGGTCAGGAAAAGCGGCTCAACAGCTTCCACCTCCGCCGTCTCAGGCATCTGCTTCATATAAAATGGCAAGACAAAGTGACCCACACCGAGGTGCTACAGCGTGCTAAGTCTGCTCGCACTGCTTAGCCAGAGATGACTTAGGTGGTTGGGTCTCGTACGGCGAATGGATGAGGGGCGCGTCCCTAAGGACATGTTATATGGAGAGCTGAGTGAGGGCTCCCGCCGCACAGTAAGACCACAGCTTTGGTACAAGGATGTGTGCAAGCAGGACATGAGATTATCTGGCATCGACATCAACACCTGGGAAGACACGCCTGAAACACGCCAGCTCTGGAAGATCACTGTCAGCGAGGGAGTCAACAAGGCTGAAATCAACAGAATTGACAAGCTAGCCGAGAAAAGAGCAATGAGGAACGAAAGGGCAGCCCCCATTGGCACCACAAAGCCCTTTTGTATGCAGTAAATATTCAAGAAACTGTCACTCTAGGGTGGGCCTTTACAGTCACTCCCGCAAATGCTTACCATAGCGCTACACCATCGTCTCTCGAGACGTACGGCTGCCGACGACGACCCGTGGACATGTTACAAAATTTTGATGCACAAAATAACAAATCATGGGTTGCTTTCAAATGGTATTGCCAACAATACCTAGCTAGAAATTGCTGCTATTGGTAGTCCAATTTTTGTACTTTAACATGGTCCACTTGTCACCTCTCTGGCGGGAAAGGAGCCTGATTTGGTGCGTGAGGTGGAGAGATACCGACTAGATATAGTCGGGCTCACCTCAACGCATAGCTTGGACTCTGGAACCATCCATCTCGAAAGAGGCTGGACCTTCTTCTATTCTGGAGTTGCTCATGGGGAGAGGCGGCGAGCCGGTGTGGGTATTCTTGTTGCCCCCGCCTCGGTGCCCAAATGTTGGGGTTCTCCTCGGTTGACGAAAGGGTAGCTTCCTCCGTCTTCGGGTGGGGGGATCGGGTCCTGACTGTTATTTGTGCTTATGCACCAAATGACAGTTCAGAGTACCCACCCTTTTGGAGTCTTTGGGGGTGTTGGAGAACGCCCCTCGGAGACTCGCTGTCTTGGGAGACTTCAACGCCCATGTGGGCAACGATAGTGTGACCTGGAAGGTGTGATCGGTAGGTACGGCCTCTCCAGTCTGAATCCGAATGGTGTGTCGTTGTTGGACTTCTGTGCTCGTCACAGTTTGTCTATCACGAACACCATGTTGAACATAAGGGTGTCCATAAGTGCACTTCTGGCACCAGGACACCCTAGGTCGCAGTTCGATGATTGACTTTGTAGTCGTGTCAATGGACTTCATGCACCATATGTTCTGGACACTGGTGAAGAGAGGAGCTGAGCTTGTCTCACCGATCACTACCTGGTGGTGAGTTGGCTTCGTGGTGTGGAGGTTGCCTTCCAGACCTGGCAGGCCCAAGCGTGTAATCAGGGTCTGCTGGGAACGTTTGGCGGAGCCCCCTGTCCGAGAGGCCTTAACTCCCACCTCCCGGCAGAGCTACAACCACGCTCCGGAGGAGGCGGGGACATGGAACTGAATGGGCCATGTTTCTCGTGCCTCCATTGCTGAGGCGGCAGCCCATAGCTGTGGCCGTAAGGTCGCCGGTGCTTGTCGTGGCGGCAATCCTAACTCCGGTGGTGGACACTGCGGTGAAGGGGGCCGCCCAGCTGAAGAAGGAGGCCTATCGGGTTTTATTAGCCTGTGGGACTCCTGAGGCAGCAAACGGGTACCGGCAGGCCAACGTGCTGCAGCCGAGGCTGTCGTGAGATGCAAAATCTCGGGCGGGAGGAGTTCGTGAGGGCCTGGAGAGTGATTATCGGTTGGCCTCAAAAGGTTCTGGGCCACTCATCCGACGCCTCAGGAGGGGGAAGCAGTTCTTCACAAACACTGTTTACGGTGGAGGTGGGGAGCTGCTTACCTTGGACTGAGGATGTTGTTGAGAGGTGGAGGGAATACTTTGAGGACCTTCTCAATCCCACCAACACGCCCTCCGTGGAAGAGGAAGACCCTGGGGGTTCGGGTGAGGGTCCGCCATCACTGGAGTGGAGGTCACTGAGGTTGTCAAAAGCTCCTCGGTGGTCGAGCCCGGGTTGGACGCAGATCCGCCTCGAATATCTCAGGCTCTGGATGTTGTAGGACTGTGTCTTGGTTGACACGCTCTCTGCAACATCGCGTGGTCATCGGGGGCTGTACCTCTGGATTGGCAAACTGGGGTGGTGGTCCCAATTTTAAGAAGGGGGACCGGAGAGTGTGTTCCAATTATCGGGGAATTACACTTCTCAGCCTACCTGGGAAAGTCTATGCAGGGGTACTAGAGAGGAGGATCCACCGATAGTCGAATCCTCGGATTCAGGAGGAACAATGTGGTTTTCGCCCTGGCCGCAGCAATTCTTGACCAACTCTATACGCCTCCACAGGATTCTGGAGGGGGCATGGGAGTTTGCCCAATCTGTCCACATGTGCTTTGTGGATTTGGAGAAGGCTTTCGACCGTGTCCTCGAAAGATCTTGTGGGGCGTGCTCAGAATACGGTGCGTCCGATCCTGCTGCTACGAAGCATTCGGTCGCTGTATCACCGAGCCAGAGTTTGGTCCGTATTGGTAACAGCAGGTCGGATTCGCTTTCCAGTGGGAGTTGGAGTCCGCCAAGGCTGTCCTTGTCACCGATTCTGTTCATAATTTTTATGGACAGAATTTCTAGGCGCAGTCGAGGCGATGAGGGGTTCTGGCTTGGTGGCCATCGGATATCGTCTCTGCTTTTGGCGGATGATGTTGTCCTTTGGCTTCATCAAGTCGGGCCCTCCAGCTCTCATTGGAGCGAGATTCGCGCTGAGTGGCAGCCGGGATGAAGATCAGTACCTCCAAGTCCGAGGCCATGGTTCTCAGTCGGACAATGGTGGAATGCACCCTCCGGGTCGGGAATGAGGTCCTGCCCCAAGTGGGAGGAGTTTAAGTATCTTGGGGTCTTGTTTACGAGTGAGGGAAGGATGGAGCGAGATCGACAGACGGATCGCTGCAGCCTCCGCTGTTAAGCGGTGCCTGTACCGGTCCGCTGTGGTGAAAAAGGAGCTGAGCCGCAAGGCGAAGCTCTCAATTTACCAGTCGATCTACGCTCCAACCCTCACCTATGGTCACGAGCTTTGGGTAATGACCGAAAGAACAAGATCACGGATACAAGCGGCTGAAATGAGCTTCCTTCGGGTGGCGGGTTCCCTCCATAGAGATAGGGTGAGAAGCTCGCCATCCGGGGAGAGCTCGAGTAGATCCGCTGCTCCTCCGCATTGAGAGGGGCCAGTTGAGGTGGCTCGGGCATCTGGTCAGAATGCCCCGACGCCTCCCTGGTGTGGTGTTTCGGGCATGTCCAACCGGGAAGAGACCCCGGGTCGACTCCAGAACACGCTGGGAGGGACTATGTCTCTCAGCTTGTCTGCGACCGCCTCGGTGTCCCCCCCGGAGAGTTGGAGGAAGTAGCTCGGGAGAGGGATGTCTGGACCTCTTTGCTAAGGTTGCTGCCCCCGCGACCCGACCCTGGACTAAGCGGAAGAAGATGATGATGATGATGATGAACATGGTCCACTTGGATCGGACATAATTTGCAGTTCAAACTTCTGAACTAAATGGACAAGCATAATATTACTGGTAGAGAAACTAGCTTATTTAACAGCAAAATATCATTTGGAGAGAAATTTCAGTTTTGTATATTTGTAATATTAGTGATTCCAGCCAATAGAACAATTATGAAGACTTTTGTACGTTTGTACCATAACGCAGTCAAAACCTGGAATGGGAGGAACTTTGGGATTCGATAATAACTTCTGAAAAAAATGTACCATCAGTGTACGCTCACTTGTACCACCAGGTAAAGACATAAAAAGCGAACTCCCCTGAGAGCTGCCAAGCTCCACCAATCCATGAGTGAATAAATCTCATTTTGCTTCCAGCGGGAACTGAACCGATTTGCTGTCACACTCGATTGGCACTTGCTGTACTCGTGATGGCCCGCGGCAGCCGTGAACACTTCCACTGCAGGCGGTGTCAGAGCGACTCCCCATCACCACTCACTAATGTCGGGGGGGGGTGGGGGCGCCAAAGAAGGAGAGTGAAAGGTTAGTCACGTCCTCGCAAGTGTCCTCAATATGTCTCGCCCACGCCTCCAGCCTCTAAAGTACTACTACAAGACGGATGAGCTCCTCCCATTGGAGCGGGAAGAGAAGTCGGAGGGATGCTCTTTGAAATATGCGGCCCTTGGCTCAGTTGTAGAGGACAACAAATCAAATCCTAGTGCTCTGATAGAATACTCAAACTTTTCTACACAGGCCTCAATGCTGAGGGGGACCATATGAAAGGCTTTAAAGCGCATCTGGCTTCTGGTTTGTGTTGACACTGAAATTACAGCAAATTAGAAGAGATTTGCTCATTTAAAGGTTGATAATGATGGTCATTAAAGGTTATCTTGGGGGAAAATGCTGGAAAGCCCTACAGGTTTTATTTTTTAGACAAAAAGCACCATTAACATCTTTTTCCTCAACAGTAGTCGTAGTAGTAACATGTGCACCCTGCTCACACACAGATGTAAAACAGTAGAAGTGAACAGGTTCTTCTGCAAAGGAGACCGTGGTATGGACTGGCCTTTATCCATGGAATGTTTTTATGCCATTTGGAGTGAGAAAATAAATGAAAAACAACAAATCAGGAGAAGAAGAACAAGAACACACAAATAAAGTCACTTAAATCTCTAATGAGGTAAACCCTGCTCTTTCTGAACATCCAATCAGAATGTAATGTCTGAATATTATTTGCATTCTGGTATTGACAAATTAAAGGCAGTGAAATGAGTGTTTAAAGAAAGCAGCCGGAATAATATTAACAATGTTCGCAAATGGAACACGCCTATTTATATGAAGGCAAATTTGGCTTATAGAGGCTAACAGAAATAAATTTGGTTCATGCAACTTTTTTTAACTACGAGACTTCATAGCAGCGTTTCAATTTTTAAAAAAATAAGTACATGTCCATCTCCACGTTAGTTACTGGAAACCAAGCTCATCTTTCTGTGAGGAGGACGTGCTAAGCGCTACAACAACATTCCACCCAGTTTAAAAACTTTTGATGTGCAGTTTGAAATAAGACGTAACAAAGACAAGACTAGTCTTTTGAACATTCACTGCAAATGTACATGACTTCATGGAAAATTAATTTTCGGTGGAGGGAGTGAGCTGGGCCATGACACAGCTTCTTTAGTCTTCTAAAAAAGAATAAGAGGAAAAAAAGAATTGAGGTGCTGTTAAGTTTTTATGACCTTCGATTTCGTTTCTGTACAAATGTGCTTTATGACATCCGACTTGAGGCAGCACAATGAGTGGTACTTCGGGAGAAAAGAAAAGGCTAAGGACTGTTTTGCATAGTAAGGAAGCGCCTTTGTATTAAGGAAACACTCGCGGCTTGCTTTAGAGTGACCTTTCCCAAGGTCTAAATGAACCGCAAAACCCATAATCCACCAAGACTATATATAAATAATATGACTATATTATAAATAATCTTATTATTACTTTTACTATTATAATTGTTTTATTCCCAAGTGGCTTCCAATAATTTTAAAACTACATATCTTTATCTACATATCCTTTTCTTTGGATCTCCAAATCTCAGCCCAGTTTATTTATTTAGTTATTTTATTTTTTAAATAAGCTTCCACCCAACTTCTCATAAATATTCATAAACAGACTTCCGTGCATATTAATATTCAATAGCAGCCTCATGTAAGTTCTGAAATGCGGCTGTTGCTTGTGCTTCAGAATATCGGCAGATTGGTTTTTTTAATTAAAAATAAATATACGTAATAGCATCATAATTTGGGCTTCATCTTGTTGATCGGTGAAGATAATTATAAAGACAATTTATTTGGAGCCATCTGCAAATTAACCACATGAGCACGTTCAGTGTGGATCAGTTAACTGTTAATCAGTTAACATTTATTAAAAAAAGATTTAACTTTAGTCAAAGTGGCTGGTAAACCGATGGTAGGGTGCTGGCTTGTTGATCCAAAAGTCGGGGTTAACCAGGTTGTCACCGCTGTCCCCAGTACAGCTAACCGGGTTATTAAAAACCAGGCATGTCTCTTAACTATCTGTATTGAGAGACACATGTAAAGGAACCAATTCTGTCTTTCATAAACAGCAGGCCATTGGGTTTGATGTCCGCGTGTTTCTGCCATGTGATGGTGAGCTGTCCAGGATGTACTCTGCCCTAGCTGAGATGGGTGGCAGCCTTCAAGCGACCCTAATTAAGATTAAGTGGTTTAGAAAATGTATGAATGGAACTTTCATAAAAAATTTTGGACACTTTCACAATTCCAGCACAAAACTCATCTATTTAACTTCGTGTGCCATTTAAGTATATTCACAACCCTTTAAATATGTGGGGCGTGTTCCAGCGCTTCTATTTTCTCTGCACGTGACGCAACTCCTACAGTGCTGAATAATTAGCATGGCTTGAATCTGGCGCTATGGAGAGACGCAAACTGCCTTCTGATAAATACAGAAAAACTTCAACCTTTGACTACTGTCTGCTTAGTTAGAAATCACACTTCCACTGTGAAAGTAAAAAAAAAAGACTTTCCAAGAATTTCAAGGAATTCTATCTGCTCTATCAGTCAGGGCCTAGCAGGAAGTGTGTGTGTGTGTGTGTGCATTCAGGGAAGGGAGGTCTTCCTGGCTAAACTTAGTCACTTTTTCCTCCCTCAGAACCACAGCCGTGTGACCCTGGGACAATTAAACTAAAACTAGTAATTTTTCTTCTTAATGCTCTCCTCTACCAGGCCAGAGAGAGAGAACGAAAGAGAGAGAGAGAGAGAGAGAGAGAGTGAGTGATAATGAGAGAGCAGGAGAGGGAGTGCATGTGTATGTGTGAATGAGGGAGAGAGAAGGAGCATAAGAGAGTGTGTGAGAGTGCATGTCCATGCAAGCGAGAATAAGAGTGAGAGAAGGACAGCACGTGTGCGCGTGAGAGAAGTATAGTGATAAGCCATTCTCTCTCTCTCTCGTCCATTTCGTCAACAAGCGGATGTTTACCGCTAAGTGTCCCTCTGAGAGAGGGGGGAAAAAAACCCTATCACAAGCTCACTATGGCATTTATCCAACGTGGAGGTCGTGTCATTTTCAGGCTCCATGCATAATGCAAATGGAACAAGGTAGCTCGAGTACAACATGAACACCGTGTGCCAGCAAGCAAAAAGGGACATGTTAGACGGGTGAGAAAGTTAGACGCTAAAAGCAATTCACTGAAGCGGAGTCCAACACATGCACCCAGGTATTACTGTACCTGTGGTCTTTTTTTTCTGGCCAAACGATTACATATATTTAACAAGGTCCCACCATATTTAGAAAGTTATTGAATGTGAATCATTTACTCTCGTGATTAAGCTTTCTGGATTTAGTGACATGCACAAAGTTTTGAAAATAAGCACTAAAGTGTAAAGGAGCGCCTACTAAGGGCTGTACACATGTGTACGTGTGTGTCAACTCAACAGGAACGTACACTAGCGATGCAATGTAAGTGTGAGTGGTCCTCCTGATGGCATCCCCCTTCCTTCTACACAATTTTGGCTTATCCACGATAAGCAAGTCTGAGGCTGTATAGCTGCTTTGCCACAATGTCAATTATAAAAAGCACTACTTAAATGAAACGGAATTGAATATAAACGCTGTAGTTCATTATACCAGCCAGTTTAATCCTACTTTGCGGATTTAATTATTGTGGGTTGAAGCACTAGTTATACTGCAGTTCTTCTTCAGCTCATACTGATCACCAATGGTTTAATACATGTTTGAAACTTTCCTGGGTTTTTTCTCCCTGGTAAATGTGTTTCAGTCTAATGTATCAGTCTAATGTATTCTGGTTTCTACAGAGTGAAGCAACTAAGAGTTCATTATAAACTAGTCCATCAGAGGTTACATAGGCACACTTGTGGTTAAAGTCTTGGCCAGGGGTGTTGCATGGTGGGGGACTAAAGTTGGGTGGCTAATACCACCACATTTCACTGCAGCGCGGAATGCAAAGATCATGGCGGAAAGGCGTGGAACGCACTCTACAGAGGAGCTTCAGCATTTTTACATGGAAAATTGCACCTTCAGAACGCCTTCGGAAAGATCATGGAGTGTTCGAAAAGGACACGGAAAGACCACGGTACAATGTCAGAATACATGCATAAAAGCGCTCGGATCATCTTCGGAACCAGTACGGACAGCAAAGGAAGACCTTCGGATAATTCACGGCACGTTCACAGAAAGGACGGAACGTTTGCGGAACGACCGCGGCACTACTCCTTTTTAGAAGGAAGACCCACAGAATGATCTCGGAACAGCAGAATGAAGGCGGAACGTTCCCATTCAACACGGAATGACCGAGGAATGACTGAGGAATACCCGGCGTAACCATGTTTCAACGTGGAAAAATCGGCAAAGATCAAAGGATTTTCTCCTGATTCCGCCTATAAATACGCGGAATGACCAAGGAAGCTCATTCTCTCATTCGTACTATATGTTTATAATTTATAATAATATGTTTATAATGTACAAAAAATTTAAAATTTAACATATTTTTGTAATTTACCATATGTTTCTAATGTGCAATATGTTTATAATTTAGAATACATTTTACATTTAACATACGTTAATATGTTTAATATCAATAATGTCGATACGTTCCTTTTATTTGCACCTCAATCATTCCAGACTAAAAACCATGTCCACAAGTCCAAACCACAGTGATTATAACTTTATTTTTTCTGTTTTCCTGTTCATGTAAGAAAGTTTAAAAGTGAATAAACTGGAATAATTTATCGTGGAAGTGTCTTCTTTGAGTGTTCCGCAAGTCTTCAGTGTTATCCGTAACCATTTCGCAAACGTTCCACATGGATTCCGCAAACCTTCCGCAAGTATTCCGTGGGGATTCCGTGGCCACTTTTGACCACCCGTAAGACAGAGGAATGTTCGCGGAATATTCACAGAAGACTTGCGGAATAAAAGGAATGATCACGGAACATTTGCGGAAAGGACGGACCGTTTACGGAAGGACTGTGAAACGTGAGGGAACACTGTCGAATTTTTTTTCCATGAACGTGCTTTTGAACATGTTCAAAAGCACATTCGCAGAAGATTTGGGCCTGACGGAATGCCTGAGGAACGTTGGAGGATGACTACGGTTTTGCTTCCGCGAATCTGCCGCGCTCCAGTGAAATGGGGGTATAAGAGTTTATATAGCCACAGAACCAATCACCGCTGTGAAATTTTAAACAAAAAAATTCATATCCGATATTGTTCATTAGTGTTTCTGAGATTTTCTTCAGGAAAGAAATATTTTTTCACTTACAGGGGTTTAACACGATAGTGTCGCTCGTTTATATACAGATTTATTTGGATGCTCAACATCTCAAGGAATTAAACCAAAGTTTTTAAGTAAATCACACGAACCTCATTACAATGTTACGGGTTTCTCTTCTTAAAGCCAAGAAACCCACACACACCCTCTCTCACACACACACCTTTAGCGTGTGACAGCACTCCACGGATGAAATTCTTGCAGACCTACCTCGAAGATGTACTCACGGCCGTCACCTGCGAGGGAGATCGCCTTCAGTTTGATCTTCTCAATGCGCACCACTGAAACATAAAAAGGAAAGTAGCTTGTCAGATTCGTGCTGTTGTGTGACTCAGGAACTCAAAAAAGAATTCTCTCAAGTGAGTCCCAGAACTTCGCCGCGTACTCTACCTTGGCTCGGAGGCATGCTACTGAGGTGCTGGATCGGACACGACAGCCATGTCCTGCTCCCCTCAGGGTGTGGGCAGAGCTCATCCGGCCGAGGGAACAGGCTCTGCTAAAAAAAAAAACCAGAATATTCTGATTACATCAGATCATAAATTAATTATAAAAGAATATGAAGTTGAAACAATTGGTAAAAAATTAAATGATAAAATGTTCACACAGGTCATTCGCCCATTTACCCTAATTTAGCATAGCGCTTAGCTAAATCCCTTTAGCATGTCTGCGTGATCTAGTACTTTAACAAAGCCTTAAAAATGCCAAACTATTAACCACTCAAACACACTTGATTGAAAAGTCAGAATCGTTTTTGAAAGCCACAACAACAATCACATGATTAAGCAGCCGAGATCTCAGTGGGAACATCCAGGAGCATTTCCTCTCTTTGGCCTCATGTCACAGCAAATTAGACCTGACAGCCACATCAGCTAAAGGTCAGAGTGAAGGGCAGTACATCCATGGCCTCAGTCATAGTGAAAGAAGTGCCGTCGTAAGGGAAACTGTGACGGATACGTTTAAAGGGACTAATCCAACACCGACACCAATCTAATCCAATTTATTGATTATGTAAAGAAGAAACCAAACACAATGTCTCCTCAGAGCTGATTATTTCCCAGTAATGCGTTCCCAAGTCTTTTATTTCTCCTACTGAATAGGTACTTGTTCATTTCTGTGGACTTTCCACTTATACTTAGCAATTACTCGCCTCACATATGGTGGACATGAGGTGGATGTTTCTGAGTAGTAGATTGATGTTTTTCTCCATGAATTGTTTATTTTCCATTTTAAAGCATTAATAATGATGACACCATCTGCTCCAAGTGACTGAATGGCCTCCTCCCACTTTTCTCATTTATTTTGTTATTGCATCAATTTTTTTCAGGTGCTGCCTCCCTATCACAGATGATCCCCATCAACCATATAGGGGCATGAGCATGCACATGCCTTCTTAGTGACTCTTATGAACGGCTGCGTCTATGGGCATCTCTGTCCTTTTGTACAAATGAGCCTAGACGCTCATAACTGACTGGTGATCACTGCAAGTGAACAGAGAGGGGAGCAAATGAAATCCTGACTTCTCTCCTGTGACAGCTCGACGTATGAGCTCCAATGGACTGCTGTGATAACAACCTGATCAGCAATCTCAAGGCTGACAGTAACGCATCTTATCGATCGATGAGCCACCCAGGAACCGTGTGTGTCTGTCATTTTGATTCAAGCATTATCCGTTCATGATAATGAACAATTATTGCACCAAAGGTGAGGCGGGTGTTGTCCCAGAGATCAACATCTGCCAAGCCTATGGCGAATTAACGTACAGTATATCTACACTAGACGGGAACATAAATAAAACAGCACACTAAAATCAGACTCAAATGGTTTATTTCTTTAATTTTTTCGAATCTTAGTAGATGCAGATGGGTTCCGAGTTACCTATGTAATGGCAACTTTTTAATTCTCTCAAATGGTTTTTATTACAAAGCAAAATAAAAATAGATTTTGTTATAGTTTATTTATACATATTTCCTTAACGACAGAGACATGTCAGGTGAGCTCTGTGCTTCAAGCCAAGCTAAAAGCCATTTAGCAAAAAAAAGTTGTTGTTTTTTTTTTAAAATCCTGTTTTAGTTTGTGTGTCTTTACACTACATAGAAACAAAAACAACTAAAACAAGATTTGTACAGTTTTAAAGTTTTAAAGCAGGAAAATGATTACACTGCCTGCTCCGAGTGACTGTCATAAACTCTAAGGGTCCATCATTTTGATTTGATCATTATCCACTTGGGATAATATCTATTATCCCATGGATGGCCCCCCAATTAGGTAACATAAGCGTTAACATATCCACCTCACAGCAAGGATATTTCTGTGTAGCGTGTGCATGTTCTTCCCATGTTCCTGCATGGGTTTCCTCTGGGCACACCGGTTTCCTCCCACAGCTCAAAGACATGCACACTGAGCCAACTGGCTGTTCCAAATTGCCTCTATGTGCGAGTGTGTTTGACATGCAGTGGTCAGGATGTAGCCTGCCTTTAGCCATTGTTGGCTCCAGCCTCCTCTTCAGCCTAACAGAATTAACCACCTGGTCGAATAAGTAAATTTTAGTAAGTGGCTGAAGGGGTAAGGTGTCTAAGAAGCCTTATAGGAAAAGCACCTTAAATGTCCCATGCACAAACATACAGCAGAGTCCCATCACAGCAACATAATACCGACCCCATAATACAGCTATTCAGATGAGACGACCTGTTGCTCTGATCAAAAGCCCGCGAGAAGAATAGACACTCTCACAGCCTGGACATCCCCACCTAAACACTGTACCGGTCTTGGGTAGTCATTATGACTATTAACAAAAAACACACAACACACCATTAGATCAAATAATAGTGTGAAGGCACTAGTCTTGTTATCTCCAAATGCGTGAAAGGCTATTAAACATTGTGTTGCTCAGCAAAGTTCAGAATCAGATCCAACAAATCTGCTGTAAATCTGCTGACCTGCACTTCCTTCTCACTAAACTCCGAGTCGTATTTCTCAAACCAACCAATAGGAAGCTTTGTGCTTATCAGGGCCACACCCAGAGAGCGAGAGGTATGAAGGCACTGATGATGAGTAGCTGCCAGTCATGTGAAATGTCTCAATCAGTCATCTGATAGCAAATAGGGTCATGAAACAGGATCAGCAGCAGATACTGAAAGAACAACATGAATTTTGGTTGGATTTAAAAAAATAAAAATAAATAAATAAATAAATAAATTAAAAAAAAGTCAATCTGAGCTGAAATTTTTCATTAGGTCATTGCACAGACGATGGAAAGAATGACAACCAATCAGCAGTGGATTGTCACTTTCCTGTATGACCACTGATCAACATTTCCGAATATATTTGCTCTCACTACTAGTACGACAGTTAGATCAAAATGTCTCGCTGACCAGGATTCAGGCTGGTTTTCTCCAGTAGTGCATGTCTTCTTGCAAATCTCTGATGTCAAACAGTCGGGAACACCACACAAGCTGTCCAATTTTACTAGTCAACTCATGCTGCATGATTGCTGTCTAAACAAGTGGGATTTCCCCTCACATTAAGATCTCAAATAATTACAAAAGTCAACAAGTTGTTCGTCTATTCAACATGTACCCTAAAAATTCTAAACAACTTCATCCTATCGTGGCATCAGCCAACACTGGCCATAGGTGGGGTGCACCCTGGACAGCTCATCAGACCATCGCAGGGTAACACACACAGCCATTCCCACTCAGATCTACAACTAGCGGAAATCTGGAGCTCTTAATTAATATAACATGCATGTCCGGACTATGGAAAGAAACCGGAATATCTGAAGGAAACCCACCCATGCCTGGGATTTGCACGCGGACATGGCAACCACTACACGACCACTTGCAATTTGTGAGTAATTTCCGATTGGTTTGCAGACGTTCGTGAAAAAAAAAAGGGCAATCAGTTGTTGAAAATCAGAGGCGTATTTTTTTTTTTTTTTTTGGGGGATCCCCCCCCCCCCCCCCAAAACTTTCTTTATTTGCCCTTATACACTCAAACAAGTATGATGATACAAAAATGACTCAAACAAAAATTAATATGGTACAATTGATGACAAAATACTGTATACAGAATTTGGAGGATGGCAGCAAGTCTCAAATTTTCCACGTGGAAGTCTTCAAGTTATGACTTTTCCTTGCAAACAAAAAAACAGTTTGCAAGCAGAATGGCAACTTTGCGACCTTCTGATGACATGTGCGAACTGTTTGAAAACAGTTTCAGACTAATCCATGTCAGAGCCTCGTTTTGCGAAGTCCAAGGAAATTCAAACATGTTTGTATTTTTTCTGTGACGAGTTTGCGAACCAGACGACCAAAATGCGATGCCGCGGATGTCACGAAACAAATTTGAGAAAGCCACTGGCACCAGTCACTATTCTATTGCACCTCTAGCGTGATCATCATCTTATAAATGAAAATATCTTTTCCTTTTGGTGTTCCCTTTCAGGGATCGCCACAGTGAATCATCTGCCTCCATCTTCATGGAAGTCATATTAATGATTCGCATGTTTGATTTGGCATAGGTTTTTATGTCGGATGCCCGTCCTGACCCAACCCTTAGCAAGGGGCAGAAACACACTGACGGCTTTGCGGCTATTCTTTATGAAAGTCAGCAATAGTTCTTTTACATGAACCTCTCACCATAGACAGTGAGAGACATGGCCCGCCTTTGATAACCCAGTTAGCTGCACTGGGGGGGAGAGAAGCAGTGACAACCTTGTGGAGAGTGGGACTCAAACCCCCAACCCGAGGATCAGTGATCCAGCACCTTTTACCATCAGGGCACCACTGCCCGTATAATATTAATGTAAATATTATAAATGAAAATATAAACATGAAAATCTCATTTTAGTTTGATTTACTTATGTTTCCGTGTAGTATACTACAGCTGGTAATGCCCTGTTCATGGAGTGTAATTGACCTGCCTCTGTTAAAATACATGGAAAAAAAGAAAAGAAATTCAAGATAATTTGCTTTTTATCTTACTCGGGCAGTGGTGGCTTGGTGGTACTGTATAGGGCGCTGGATCGCTGATCCCAAGGTTGGGGGTTCAAATCCCATTCTCCACAAGGTTGTCACTGTCCCCCCAGTGAAGCTAACTGGGTTATCAAAGGCCGGCCATGTCTCTCACTGTCTATGGTGAGAGGTTCATTTAAAAGAACCATTGCTGACTTTCGTAAAGAGTCGCTGCAAAGCCGTCAGTGTGTTTCTGTCCCTTGCTAAAGGGTTGTGTCAGGAAGGGCATCCAACATATAAACCTATCCCAAATTAAACCTGTGAATCATTTGCTGTGGCGACCCCTGATAAAAGGGTAAAAGCCGAAAGGAAATCTCTCCAGTTTTTTATGTTCCTGTGTGTTATTTACTATATTCTGTAACGTCCACTAGCATTTGGTGTATCATTTTTAATTATAATGCATGACAATTCTCACATCTTATCACCCAGCTCTAATAATAACTCAAATAACCAACATGTTTAATGTTTATTTCTATAAAGTGTGCCGACATAAATTCAGCCCATCATTACTATGGCAGAAATATATTGATTATTACTATTTTCAAACCGCCACAGTCCTCCTGTCTAGTAAAAGTTTTCAGACCCCTGGAAACAAATCATAGTGATGGAATGCAGGATGAGTGTTTCCCAAACAACTACTTTAGCTTCACAAAGAACCTGATAATGAGAAGATGAGTCAAGTCAGGTGTGTAGAGAAGTAAAGTAAAAGTAAATTCCGTTGGGCTTTTTACACCTGGGCCATAGTGGCTCATCAGGCCGGTGCTCATCCCTGGTTTTCATAGCGTGAAGCGACGAGGAGTACAACTCCTCCTGGATGGGACACTAGTCCATCACAGATTACCTCCCAGTATATTTTTACTGGTACCCATTTATTCTGTTATGTGGGGCCGGTGGTGTAGTGGTTAGAGTGCTGCACTCATGATCGGGAGGTTGCGAGTTCAAATCCCAGTTAGACCCCCACTGTGCTAAGACCCCTGGGCACGGTATTAACCACAAGTGTGCCTCTGTTCACCCAGCAGTATAAACAGGTACCAGTAAAAATATACTGGGACGGTAACCTGCGATGGACTAGCATTCCACCCAGAAGGAGTTGTATTCCTAGTCGCTTCACGCTACAGAATCTGGGGATAAGCACCGGTCCGATGAGCCAGTAGGCTCGGGTGTAAAAAGCCCAACGGACTTTACCTTTACCTTATTTATACTGCTGGGGGAACAGAGGCACACTTGTGGTTGAGACCTTGCCCAGAGATCTTAGAACAGTGGGGGTCTAACTGGGATTTGAACACACAACCTCCTGATAATGAGCTCAGCACCCTAACCACTACACCACCAGCCACACTTGTGTAGAGCAGTAAAATCCCTAAAATAGAGAGTGCACGGTTACAAGAGGAAACCGACCAGGGAACCTCTGCATTACGGTTTTATTATCGTTTACAACCACCTGACTGGAGCTCAGAAGTCTGTCAATCCCGCTTCCTTATTGAGTGCGTTTTAATAAATAATTTTTCCCCTCCAAACGGACTGACATTTATTCTATTTTCTTTTTATTTTATTTCCATTAAGTCTGGTGCATTAAATGTTTTAATTGGCTTCAATTAATACGAGTAGAAAAGCTGAGGTATTAAAGCTACATGGTGCCAAAACTGATACACTAGTTTGGTTTTGTTTTAGTTGTTTGCATATTGTGAAAAAGGGGAAAAGTTATAAGATTAATTTTATCTTCTTTAATTTTTTAATTTCTGAAAAAAATAGTAATTAACAAACCAGCAAGCCACACCCCAGAAAACATCAACATGCATTGCCTATCATTAATCCATTCATTTTCAGCCACTTAATCCTAATTAGGATCACCAGGAGGATGGCACCCTTCTTAGCCGACTCTGGCTAAAGACAGGGTACATCCTGAACAGCTTGCCAGGCCATCGCAGGACTAACATCTACACAACCACTGCCTAACCAGATTCATTAATTTGCTAAACTACATGAAGCCAGAAACCCATCTCAGATGACCCGGTAAAGGTGAGGTACACCCTGTACAACTTGCCAATCCATCGCAGAGCCAGAACACAAGCACGCACTCACATGTTGGGATAGCGAATAGGCCTAATGTGCATGTGTTGGTACTGTTGGAGGAAACCAAAGGTACATCATTTTCTGTAACGGCTTCATCCTAATTAGGGTCGTGGGGAGGCTGGTGCCCATCCCAGCCAACTCAGGGCGATGGCAGAGTACACCCTGGACAGCTCGCCAGGCCATCACAGGGCGGAAACACACTGACGGCTTTGCAGCTGACTCTTGTCGAAAATCAGCAATGGCTCTTTTACATGCCTCACACCATAGACAGTGAGAGACATGGCCGGCCTTTGATAACCCAGTTAGCTGCACTGGGGGGGCAGTGACAACCTTGTGGAGAGTGGGACTCGAACCCCCAACCTTGGAATCAGCAATCCAGCACCTTATACCACTAAACCACCACTGCACCAGAAACCAAAGGACCTCAAGAAAACCCATGCGAACCCCACACAGACACACCCCGGCCAGGCCCATGACTCAAACCCAGGTCAATCTTGCCACGAGGTGTCACTATGCCACCCATGCCATGCACTAAACAGCGGACTCCTTGCTGTACTAATCAGGTGATGTAGTAGAGCTTTAGGCTGTTACGCTACCCAGCTCTCTTTTATCTTCATTACATGTATACGCTGAACTCAAAGCGAGCTTCCAATGCTTGAGAGTTCTTGCTAATACTGCAGTCGCTGCTATCAGTTACATAGATGAGCTATTGAATCCTGGACCTGCAATGCATTCTGGGACAGCATTCGCACCAAGGTCTCCACTAACACCTTGATTAGTGCAGCTATTTTGTGTCTGTGACACTAAACGTTGATGTGGATTTAAATTGATGAAGGAAACAAACAGAACTGGGCTGGGATTAAACACGTCCCCCCGTGACGTCAGAAGGAGAAAAGAATCCAGCACCAAAAGCAACCACGAGACTGGGAGAAGAATCACCACGAACCAACGCGAATGTCTGCGTCTGAACCTAAACAGACCACGTGCTGTGTTTCAGTGGACTTTGCCTTTAACGTGACTATTCGAGTTACCCGTGTTTGAGCTGCGCATGCGCAGTGGTTCAGGTTCCTCTCCTCCAATAACGCATCCACCCGGTCCAGCTGCGCGTGCACGACATCCCTCTGGTGGAAAGTGAACGCCGGGTGTAATGAGGCCATGGCAAAGAGCAACGCCAGTTGTTCCAGCGGTGCAGGACCCAGTTCCGGTCCAGGTAAATTTAATTCCGTGACCCCGCAGCAGTTCCTCGGGTGCAGCACGTCGATCCGGCTGAGCGTGCCGTAAAGGATCCCCGCGCACTCCCGGTTCTTAGATCCGAGTAGGGAGAGGCAGACGAGGAGGCGCGAGAGCACGACCGGGTCGGCGACGTCAGTGAGGAGTCGTAGGTCGGCGGCGCTGTTGGCACGAGCCTCGACGTCTCGTAGGATATGGAAATCCTTCCGCGCGAGGTCCTCCAGGCATGAGCCAAGGAAACGCAGCTCGAGCGGCTGGCACATGTGGAGAAGACCGCACATAAACTCCACGCGCTTGGCCGGGCTCAGTCGCAAACCGAACCACTCGAACACCGCCTCCTTGTCGAGTTGTCGCCGGGGCGCGGGCGCCTGTCCGCGGCCCGCCTCGTCGTCCAGTGCGGAGTTTAAAGGGAGGAAGCTGCGCTCGCCGTGATTGTTTTCCCGTCGCTCGCCTTCGGCCGCGTCGTTGTCTCCCTCCGCCGCTGGCAGCCTCATCTTCAGCATTATCAACTACCGTTGAACGCGCATCGGTAACGGAGATCGCTTTCCGACTGATTTTTATACATCCGCTACAGAATCAGGAACGAATTTCACCGGAATCCGTATCTCCCTCTTTCTTTTTTTTTCCTCTCAGAGCTACCGTGACTAGCTAGTTTACTGTGGTCAGTTTGCCAGATTACTCGCTCGCCGAGCCTCTATGTCAATCATTCATAGACTCCTCCCATTCTTCTGTCCTTATCCGCTGGGTCCTAAAATCTCCAGGTTATGGTGACTCAGAAGTTTGTGGGGGTTTTTCCCGATACAGTATGGAACGATGTTTACTGCAACACAGAACATGGCTGCTGTTGCTAGGCAACTGGGAAACACGGACAGCGAGCAAAAAAAAGCAGACGATCACTGAGGCTCCAAGTTTAGCTGGCCGTTGGCATTAAAAAAAAAAAAAAAAATTAAAGACAATGGCAGAAATATAGGAAACATAATTTAACACAAAACAAAGTATGCACTACCAATATGTTTACCAATAAACGTGCGATAAAAGCTGGGATTTTTTTTTTTACCTTTTTGTAAACAAAACATTATAAACTTTACAGAAATTACACATTTGTCTTGGGGAAGTGGTGCTGGATTACTGATCCCAAGGTCAAGGATGTTTCTCAGTGTCTGTGGTGAGAGGCCGAAAAGATTGCTGACTTTCGTCAAGAGAAGGCCGCATGGTCGTCAGCATGTTTCTGCCCTCCAATGACCTGGCGAGTAGTCTCTTGCCGTGAGTCGACTGAGATGGACACCCGCTTCACCGCGACCCTAATCAGTATTACACAGTTCACAAAATGAATGAATGGATGATGTTACAACTAATTCACTTACTCATTTGCCAAGACCCTAAATTCTATTAGGACTGCCTGAATAACTGGCCGGATCACAGCAGGGCCAACACTCACACACATCCTTCAGGGCAATTTGATACAACCAATTAGCTTAATATACATATTTTTGGAATGTCGAAGAAAACCTATGCAAACATGAGAACACACAGAAATGCCTGAGCCCATGATTCAAACCCAGGACCTTTTTCTTGTAATGTTCTATGTGCCATGCCATCGTGCTGTCCACATCTAACATTACACTGGAGTTACACTTCCTGTCAAGTGTCCAAATCAACCTGTTCTATCACCAAACTGAACAGCAAAGGCTAACAACTTTATATATATATACATATAAAATGATGGTTTGCTGTGGTGACCCCTGAAGGGAAAAGCCGAAAAGAAAAGATAGATATATATATATAAAAGGATCCCTCACTTTACATGGTTAATTGGGACCAAGATACCTCCGTGACTGTCGAATTCCACGAAATAGGATCTCAAACCCCCCCCCCCACTGACGTATACATACATGTATATGTGTATATAATATCAATAAATACATATTCAATGCTATAAATGCTTATAATAACAAACATTCAGAAATAGTGCATAAGATGTAAATAAAATATAAATACTGTACAGATGTACATACATGGACACCTCACATAAAAATATAAGTAGTTTTGATGTGGGGGTTTTGGGTTGTTTTTTATTTTTGTTGGTTTGGGGTTTTTTGGGTTTTTTTTTTTGCATAATTGGCCTTCTTTTCCTGCATTTTCCTTAACTTTTCCCCCTACTCTTTTTTTAATTTCCTTATTTTTTTAATTTGATGAATATTAAAAAAAACAAACGCGATGCACTGAAGCCATGAATTGAAACCCGAAGTAGCGAGGGATTCCTGTATAATACAGTAAGCCCTTGACTATTCGCGGGTTTGCACCCACGGTTTGAGTATTTGCTGACTGCCGAGCAATCGGCACGTGATTCAAATTCAGCCAATGGCTGTCCTCCTTTCTCCTGATTGGTTGAGCTGATATCCCGCCCCTTTTTCCTCATTCGCGCACAAGTTGTCAATGAGCCTCTTTTTTTGTGTGTTTAATTACCAGTTAAGCTCTATGATACCACTCAAATGCGGTGCGTCTTCTCTTGCTAAGCGATAGAAAACGCTGGATGTCTCTTTTGAAGAAATAAGACTTTCTCCTGAGAAACGATGGTTTTCTCTGAACTGTTGCATTAAAATCTTTTTCAATTATTATTCCAGTACAGTACCTAAGTTCATGTTTATGCTTGAGATTTTATGTTCTGTAGCATGTTTAACAAACGATACTAAAAGGATAAACTTTATTACAGTACTCTTCATGTCCTTTTACATTGAACTTGGAGTGACGTCTCCAAGATGGCCCAGAGGGCGACGTCACAGAGTTCTCAGTCAAATTGTTTTTTGTTCGTTTTAATTTGTTTTATTTGTTCATGTTTTGCACTATGCTCATCTATGACCGGTCGACTCTACTACAGCTATAAGAGTATCTCCGATCAGAGTATGCTCAACTGGGCTTCTTGTTAGCCGGGGTGCGGCTAGCACTGAGCTAATATGCTATGCTAACCGCACCCCAGCTAACAAGAAGCCCAGGCGGGAAGGGGCCGAACGACAACTCCGGCGCTTGGGATTGCAGGGGATGAAGGCCATGTAGCCGGCTGGTGCAATCACCTCGTCGGGTGTACTCTCCTCGAGCCATGTTTTACAGAAGCACAGCAGATCCTCTGCGCTGCAATCTGAGCATGAAGCTCGTCCATCTTGTTTCACAGGGACTGAACATTTTCAAGCAATATGACCGGAAGTGCTAACCAAGCACCGGGGATTCTGAGAACTCTGCCTGGGCTTCTTGTTAGCCGGGGTGCAGTTAGCATTAGCATTTTAGCTCAGTGCTAGCCACATCCCGGCTAACAAGAAGCCCAGTTGAGCATGCTTAGTTATACACGCCCGAAGACACTCCAATCTGATAGCTGCAGTAGGGTCGACCGGTCATAGACGAGCATAGTGCAAAACATGAACAAACAAATAAAACAAATTAAAACGAACAAAGAAACAATTTGAGTCTGAGAACTCGGTGACATTGCCCTCTAGGCAGCGCCATCTTGGAGAGCGTCACTCCAAGTTCAATGTTAAAGGACATGAAGCGTAATAAAGTTTATCCTTTTGGTATCATTTGTTAAACATGCTACAGAATATAAAATCTCACGCACAAACATTCTAAGAATTAACTTTGGTACTGTACTGGAATAATAATTGAAAAACACTTTAAAACGAGTGCTTTACAATGGTATATGCTGTATAATGTTTATATTTTATCATCAATAAAAATGAGTAAAAATTGAAAGGTTTTCTTAATCATTACTATATTTTACTACATTAATACTGTATTAATGAGTAAGACTGTCTATAGAATGTGTTTAAGAAGCATATTTTAGCACATGTAATAGATACATAGTATTTTACTTCCGGCTGCTCATTCGCGCATGTGATGTAATACATGGGGTTTTACATCTGGGTACAGAACTCGCAGATTATCTCGATTCACGGGAGGGCTCGGAACCGAACCGCGAATGTCGAGGGCCTACTGTATATTAGAGCGCCGCAATAAAACCGATTTATCGGTTTAAACTGGTTCTAACATGCAAACAATGCGTGTTGCGATACCCTGAGGCAAAACCGTTTTTTTGACATGCATTTGGAAAACTTCGGAACAGTAAAAAAACTTCGACTATTCCCGTTAATAGAACCGGAAGTAATGCTTTTGAAAAAAAAAAAAAGGCAATCGCAGAGGTTCCGGCATGTAATCCTGACACAATCGTGTTTCCGTCCTCTCATTCAGAGTGTGGAGAGCCAGGTATAATAAGAGCCATGCTGTGATTGGGCAGTACGGATGTCACAAAGACCTTCAGCCAATAGAATTTGTTTTTTTACAGGATACGGAGGGACAGAGATTTCCTTTCGGCTTTTTGCCTTTATCAGGGGTCGCTACAGCAAAACCACGGTTCATGTTGCTAATTGCTCAGTGATTTACTGACCTACTACATCTAGATTTTCGCTTAAACATTTATTTTCAAATGAGCAAAAGAGGGAAGTGGTCAAATGAACCTGATCTCCAACAAGGCACATTAACCATGCATGTTTTTTTTTGTTGTTTTTTTTGCTTAACGCGGCAATAATATCTGTCGACTCTGAAATAATGACGTCACACAACTTGCGGACTCAGCCTCAGGCTCAGCATGCTCCGAATCGGTCCAGATTCCGGTAAATTACATTCCACTTCTCTCCAGCATAATGATCATATTAATGTGAGTTATATGATAAACAATATTGCATGTTATTATTGTAAAGTTCTAAAGTTTGAGCGACTTTCCTGAGCCGTCAGTGTCACCGTAAGTGTTATACGTGCGGCATGTGCCCAGCAGGTCTATGGGCATTGATATGATGGCATTAATATATACTTCTTCTTCTTCTTCTTTTCCTTTCAGCTGTTCCCTTCAGGTGTCACCACAGCAAATGATCTGCCTCCATCTCACTCTATCCTCTGCATCTTCTACTCTTACTCCAACGACCTTCATGTCCGCCTTCACCGCATCCATAAATCTTCTCTTTGGCCTTCCTCTAGGCCTTCTGCCTGGTAGTTCCAACCTCAGCATCCTACTGCCAATATACTCACTATTCCCCCCTCTGTACATGTCCAAACCATCTCAATCTAGCCTCTCTGAATTTGTCTCCAAAACGTCTTACATGTGCTGTCCCTCTGATATACTCATTCCTGATCCTATCCTCTTACATGTAAGAGGTTTTGGAGACAAAGTCAGAGAGGCTAGATTGAGATAGTTTTGGACATGTACAGAGGAGGGATAGTGAGTATATTGGTAGTAGGATGCTGAGGTTGGAACTACCAGGCAGAAGGCCTAGAGGAAGACCAAATAGGAGATTTATGGATGTGGTGAAGAAGGACATGAAGGTAGTTGGATTAAGAGAAGAAGATGCAGAGGATAGGGTGAGATGGAGGCAGATGATTCGCTGTGGCGACCCCTGAAGGGAAAAGATATATATATATATATATATATATATATATATATATATATATATATATATATATTAATAGATGTAATATTAATATTGTTATATATAAATGTATCAATCTACTGCTCATAGGGTCACAGGTCTGATGAGGTCTAGTCGTGCATGATACAGTTCTGCACATGCGCGGATGATTCCCGCCACAAAAATTTAATATGCATGCATTAATGATTAAGGCAGGGCTCCTCAAACTTTCTCCTGCGAGGGCCACATAATGTTTCCTTTCTCTGATGGGGCCAAGGCCAGTTTGTAACAAAAAGTGTGATGATCGCAGGGCTGCCTAAATGTAAAAATTTATTGTTTTCTAGTAAGCCATGCTTCACCAAATATTAGTCACCCTTTCGGGGATCTTCACAGAAAAAAATTCAGGAAATAAAAAAAACAAGACAAAAACGCTGCTTGCTATCAGTTGAGCAACCCGAAAGCTGCCTGAACAGACGACTGGTTCAGCCGAGCCTGGCATACAAATGTATTCTCCTGATTTAACGGTCCACTTTTTAGCTTTGAGAGTTTGTCTACTTGCATTTGGCCTTACAAGCGACCATACTCGTCTTTGTGATGGGATTCAGAGTGGTGGTGCAGATTGTACTCCACCGCCTCCACCGCCTCTTGACAGCTGATACAAACAACGCTTTCTTTGCATTGAGCAAAAAAAAAAAAAAAATGTTTGTCCACTGCAGGTTAAATACCCTGCATTCTGAATCAAAATGTTCTCTTCCATAACTTTTTCATCATTACAGTACTCCGCTCTATTTGACAGGGGAGAGTGTAGGATTTTTATTTCAGTGGGTGTGGGGGGGGATGTTGTCCAGATAGGGGAACAGACGGCAGACGGGTGGAATTGAATGTCATGTTCTCGGTGTGTATTAGTCTTAACTGCCTGGCCAGACTAAAAAAAAAGTAATCCTAATGCGTCTCTGGTATTGTTCAGGAGGCTGGGCCAAATGTGGAGGTGGGCCGTATCCGGTCTGCGGGCCGTACTTTGGGGACCACTGGATAAAGGTTTCACAATAGGCTAACAAAAGCACTAGATGCACTTCTAATGTTTATGTATTTATTTAGCTTATCTTGCTCAATATGCAGTTCTGTTTCAGTGTTAATGTTTGTGCCAAAGTTGAAAACATTACATTTTCATAAGTAGATTTTTTATGATGCTTAGAATTTTTTTATTTTAATGACTAAAAACAACGTTTTTAATGTTGTTGAGTTCTGTTTTTGAAATAAACAATGAATACTGTCAAGAACAGGCTCAGTTTTAATTTAGAATTCTTCTTGCAATACAGCACTGTATATCACAATACATATCGCAAACCATTCTAGAAATCACAATACAAAAAGTCTAGGCAATACCCAGCTCTTTTATACATACATACATACATACGTGTGTATATATATATATTTACTGTATATAAAACCTTTTCCTTTCGGCTGTTCCCTTCAGGGGTCGCCACAGCAAATCATCTGCCTCCATCTCACCCTATCCTCTGCATCTTTTTCTCTTACACCAACTGCCTTCATGTCCTCCTTCACCACGTCCATGAACCGTCTCTTTGGTGTATGTATATATATATATATATATATATATATATATATATATATATATATATATATTTACTAGTCCTCAAAAAATTATCATATTGTGATTAAGTTCATTATTTTCTGTAATGTACTGATAAAAATTAAACTTTCATATATTTTAGATTGATTGCACACCAACTGAAATATTTCAGGTCTTTTATTATTTTAATACTGATGATTTTGGCATACAGCTCATGAAAACCCAAAATTCCTATCTCAAAAAATTAGCATATGATGTTCAGGTAGTCTAACCGAGCTATTAATCTAATCATCTGAATCAACCAATTAACTCTAAACACCTGCAAAAGATTCCTGAGGCTTTTAAAAACTCCCAGCCTGGTTCATTACTCAAAATCGCAATCATGGGTAAGACTGCCGACCTGACTGCTGTCCAGAAGGCCATCATTGACACCCTCAAGCAAGAGGGTAAGACACAGAAAGAAATCTCTGAGCGAATAGGCTGTTCCCAGAGTGCTGTATCAAGCCACCTCAGTGGGACGTCTGTGGGAAGGAAAAAGTGTGGCAGAAAACGCTGCACAACCAGAAGAGGTGACCGGACTATGAGGAAGATTGTGGAGAAGGGCCGATTCCAGACCTTGGGGGACCTGTGGAAGCAGTGGACTGGGCTACAGGTGCCGCATTCCCCAGGTCAAGCCACTTTTGAACCAGAAACAGCGACAGAAGCGCCTGACCTGGGCTACAGAGAAGCAGCAATGGACTGTTGCTCAGTGGTCCAAAGTACTTTTTTTGGATGAAAGCAAATTTTGCATGTCATTCGGAAATCAAGGTGCCAGAGTCTGGAGGAAGACTGGGGAGAAGGAAATGCCAACATGCCTGAAGTCCAGTGTCTAGTACCCACAGTCAGTGATGGTCTGGGGTGCCATGTCAGCTGCTGGTGTTGGTCCACTGTGTTTTATCAAGTGCAGGGTCAATGCAGCGAGCTATCAGGAGATTTTGGAGCACTTCATGCTTCCATCTGCTGAAAAGCTTTATGGAGATGAAGATTTCATTTTTCAGCACGACCTGGCACCTGCTCACAGTGCCAAAACCACTGCTAAATGATTTACTGACCATGGTATTACTGTACTCAATTGGCCTGCCAACTCTCCTGACCTGAACCCCATAGAGAATCTGTGGGATATTGTGAAGAGAAAGTTGAGAGACACCAGACCCAACACTGTGGATGAGCTTAAGGCCGCTATCGAAGCATCCTGGGCCTCCATAACACCTCAGCAGTGCCACAGGCTGATTGCCTCCATGCCACGCCCCATTGAAGCAGTCATTTCTGCAAAAAGATTCCCAACCAAGTATTGAGTGCATAACTGAGCATAATTATTTGAAGGTTGACTTTTTTTTGTATTAAAAACAGTTTTTTTTTATTGGTCGGATGAAATATGCTAATTTTTTGAGATAAGAATTTTGGGTTTTCATGAGCTGTATGCCAAAATCATCAGTATTAAAACAATAAAAGACCTGAAATATTTCAGTTGGGGTGCAATGAATCTAAAATACATGAAAGTGTAATGTTTATCAGTACATTAAAGAAAATAATGAACTTCATCACAATATGCTATTTTTTTGAGAAGGACTTGTGTGTGTGTGTGTGTGTGTGTGTATATATATATATATATATATATATATATATATATATATATATATATCTCCTACGGAAGGATCTACTCAGAAAATCCTCTATGTATAGAGGATTTTCTGAGTAGATCCTTCTGTAGGAGAGTGCTCAATAAAGAGTGCTTTCTTCTATAATCACCTGAAGAGAGAGGATGGTTTCACCACCCTTCGAAACAGATCTGTAGTGATAAATGGAGTTTCAATAGAAAGTCTTTGTCCCGTCCTTTTATTTTTATTGTTTTATATATTATATATATGTAAAAGAAAAATATTTATCTTCAAGCAAGGAACAGTAAATAAATAATACAGGTGATAATAAATTGTAGCAGAGTACAAAATTACACACCCACACACTTTATATATACAGTATATATATATATATATATATATATATGTGTGTGTGTGTGTGTGTGTGTGTGTGTGTGATATAAAATGTAAAACATTGTAAGGTTTGTTTTGTATAGTAATACAGTGGCCAGGAGACAATATTTCTAAAAGGAGGGAAAGAAACAATAAGAAATGATGGCCGGCACGTTTGTACGCTTCAAGTTGCAACACGGATGGATTAATAAACGCACACAAAGCGGACCGTTATTTGCAAATATGCAGTAGTTGGAACACTGCATTAAAATGTGTATGTGTTAATATGAATATTAATCATCTTAATGCAAAGCACATTATTTTCCTGATATTTGATTCAATCGCTTGGAGTGATTTGAACGTATGGAAAGTTGCCTCCCGGATGTTTTTATTAAAACACAGGAAGTGGGAACGCTCAGGGAAAGGGACAGGGAGCTGCAGTCGATATGGCTGCAGAAGAAAGAATTTTAACATTTTTACACAAAAGCGAGCCAGAAGATGTGTACATTGGGACTGGAACTGATATTAAAATCGAACATCTGGATGCCACTCCATCGTCGAGTGAAGAACCCAGTGTTAGCAATCAATCATGTGATGATAAAATGTTAGCTGAGGAAGCTAACGTTTGTGCAGTGGCTCGTGCTGAGAGCTCGTGCTGCTCTCCGTCACGTGGAGAGAGGGTGACGGATTTGTCCGACATTGATGAGAAACCCGCTCAGCCCCTGCTGCGGAATTTCCCAGTTTCGATTATAGCGGGCAAGCCGCGGAGGTTCACAGCCCACTGGTACAGTAAATACGGCGCATGGCTCGAATACAGCGCGGAGAAAGACGCGATTTTCTGCAAGGTCTGCAGGCATTTTGGGAACAATCTGATCGCTGATAAATTCACACGTGGCTTCAGAAACTGGAAACGCACCCATCAGGCATGTTCCAAGCACGAGTCAAGCAAAGCTCACAACACAGCATTGTGTAAATACACGAATTACCAAGAACGCCAGCAGCAGTCCAGCTGTGCACCTCTGCTTCTCAATCAACTGGGAGATCATCATCGCTATCCCATAACTCCTGGATTGGTCCAAAACAACCGAGATCACATCAAAGTCATCTTGGACATTGTCATGTTTTGTGTACGGCAACGTATTGCCCCATCCACGCACACAGAAAAAGACCTGACCTACTTCCATGAGCTCTTTCGGCTCTTGTGTAAATATGACCCCAGAATTAGAGCGCGATTCGATGTCATTCCGAAGAATAAAATCGCACCCCTGACCGGTCAGGGTATCCAAGACGACCTCATTGATGCTGCAGCCTCTCTACTCCTTCGACAAATAAAACAGGAGTTACAAACCACCAAGAACACCTACTACGCCATTTTAGCCAACGAGTGCTCGGACCTATCCAAGCGGCGTCTAGTGGCGGTGTGTCTCAGATATTTGTACGCAGGATCTGTCAGAGAACGGGTTCTTGGTTTTGTGGACACCGGCGCCATGTCAGCTGAGGGAATAGCTTTAAAAGTCTTGCAGATCTTGGAACCTTTTGAGTTGGATCCTGGGTTGTGTGTCGGTTTCGGGTTCGACGGGGCCTCGGTCTTGTGCGGCGTCCAGAGCGTCCTGAAGCGGGCTTTTCCTCGTGCACTGTATGTGCACTGTCAATCCCATCGTTTAAGCTCTGTACTCTGTGACGCATCGAAAGGCTGCACAGAATTTCACAGGTTTTTCGAAACCATCAACGCACTCTGTTTGTTCTTGACACACTGTTCACATGCACAGGCCCGTTTTTTTGACATGCAGACAGAGATGCATCCAAACCGACCCCCTGTTGCGCTTGGCTGCGGGGCGCACGCTGTGTCTGACCTGTTTGTTTTGTTTGATGTTGTTATGGAGTTGTTAATGGAATTTGCAGAAAGTGGGGGGCAGTTTGGACTTGAAGCGCAGTCCCTGCTTCAGCAAGTTCAAACCAAGAAATTTACCTTCCTCTTGGTGGCATCGTGCAAACTGTTTGAGGTGTCGGACTCGGCCAGCAAGTACCTGCAGAACAAGACTTCATCGCTGACTGAATGCATCCATTCAGTCGAGCGTCTCAAACAAGACCTCGCTGATTTGCGCCATAGTGGATTTGACCAAATCTTGATTGCGTCCAACAAGCTAACGGAAGAAAACGACATTGATAACTGGGACGTTTCGTTTTCCAGGAAACGTAAAATATCTACATCAACATGCGTTGGGAAATCCACACGAGTGCGGTGTGAAGAAGACCTCCGTGCCCTCTGGTATCAGATCCTAGACTCCCAGATGAATGAGCTCGACCACAGGTTTCACCGTGACTCCTACTGCATCATGAAAGCCGAGTCCACGTTACGCGCAAACGACAGAAGCAGCCTGGAACAGATCATCCAGCCGGTCTGCGAATCCTATAATGTCGAAGTCCCTGGTTCCGAACTAGCTGCCTTTTCGCAGATTTTCCAGCAAATGTCGTCAGCAAGGTCCCTGATCGAGGTGTTTGACTCCTGCACTGTGGGAAACCTCCCAAACTTGTGCCTGTTCGTTCGCATCCTGTTGACGTTACCAATCACAACGTGCCCAGAGTCACGGATTTACTCAAGTGTTGATAAAACCAAGACGGTAAGTCGGAGTACGGTCCTGACGGCACAGCTGAATCCTCTGAGCCTGCTGGTGTTTGAAAAAGACTTGACCGACTCTCTGGACTATGACGAGATCATAGATATATTTTATTTCATAAAGTTCATAAAGCCGTTTTTGTTACAGGGAGGAAAAGTGGAATCTGGCAACCAGCCGTTACTCACATGGATGTCAATGATTCCTGTTTGATTTGTTTTTCACAGGTATTATTAGTTGCTCACTGATGGTTCTCTCCATGTGCTTGCTGGCTGTTGGAGGTCAACTGTGAGCTTCATAAACTTGATTGCAGAGATAAGTGGGACTAATAAAATGATCCTGGTGTGTGTACAGACTGTGGATGTTTAATAAAGTGGCTCCTTTGTGTTCGTCTGATTCACAAAACTCGCTTTTATGGATTTTTTTTAACCCTGATAATAGCTCACACTCACATTAATGTCACTCAGTAAGTCGCAGGGAGACTGGTGCCTGTATTAGCCGACACTGGGAGAAGGCAGGTATACCTCGGAAAGCTCATCAGAACATTGCAGGGCAACTCACATGCAGCATCTTGGGCAGTGCTTGTCAAATAGTGGGGCGTAAGTGTAATTTCACCTCCACTCCTGTAGTTGGCAGTGGCGCTCTCATTATCGCGCTATGGTGTAGCGGTTTTTCGCACGAGCGAACGACATGAAGTGCAGTAAACGGAAAAGTTTCTGACAGGAACGAAGAGAAAGCTGGAGAGAGACGGTGATATTAACACATAAATAAGTTGAATGAGTTTAAATAAGGATGTATTTTTTTTACTTCAGGCACATTGGTGCACTTTAAATCCTTTCTGTTACAGATTAAAAAAGCAATATTAATGAAGTTTTACTTTATTGTAAGTTGAACTATATTTCTTTTTTAATGTTAATAAAGATACACTTGTTATGCAGAGGTGTAGTAATAATTTTATAGACAAATACAGTACAGTAACACTATAGTCGGTTGGGGGGTGTGAAATGTATTTTTTTTCCTAGAGGGGGCGCCACAAATATAATTGAGAAGCACTTATCTAGGGGCATTTTAGAACAGACAGCAAAACGCACATGTGTATGGACTGGGTGGAAATCGGAGTACGTACCTGCACAAAACTCATGCAAGTACAGAGTGAATATCAAATAAATCATGCAATACAGTTGTCCACATTATTATTATTATTATTATTATTATTATTATTATTATTGTAGATAGTTACTTCCACCATATTTCCATCGTGTGTTTCACCACATTAACTCTTAAACTAATGGACACATTTCCACAATTTTTTAAACAAATGAGTTTATTGGGCCATGAATAACTGATTACATTTTGAATTTTGTCCTATTTCACAATTTTCAAGAATCCTTAAAAAACAAAATTCCTGCATCCAGACTTTCCGAATCATCTCAAAAACCGAATGCAGGTCTCCTTGTTCAAAGCTCTGCCTTTGGTAGGAATTTGATAAAAATACATACATGTGTAATCTGTGTTCTGTGCAATCCAGCTAACAATCCAAACCATTAATTCATGGATTTTGTCCCAGTTAGTGAAATGTTCCAGTATAACACAGTTTGATAAAATCGTTTATGCCAATACCAGTTTTGTCCGACAGAGGGCGAAATGGCTCCATTTGAAGTTTGAATCTGCCTGGAAATATCGCTCTCTCGTGGTGTTTAATCACAAATGGCAAAAGTCTCCCTCTATTCTTAACTTCTTCCGAATCCAAAGATTTCCATAACCTCCTGTCAGTTTTTGTCTCTGCTCTTCTGCTCTCACACACCCACTTCAAGTCAGGAAGTGCATTCGTTACTTATTTAAAGCAGAAAACAGGTGCATATTGATGTGAAGTGGCAAATTTGCGGACACTGAATGAAACACTCAGTGCAGAAATGCTGAAAATATGTAATCACATTTTCATATCGATGATCGTTCATAATAATAATAATAATAATAATAATAATAATAGTAATAATAAAAACATTTTATTTTATACCCCCAATTCACTGGAGCGCAGCAGACTCGCAGAAGCAAAACTGAAGTCATCCTCTAACATTCCTCAGTCATTCCGTCATCTTCCGTGTCCTACCATACGATTTCAAAGGTATTCCTCCTCTTCCATCAGGTCAAAATCTTCCGCGAACTTATTTTTGAACATGTTCAAAAGCACATTCACAGAAAAAAAAATTTCCAACAGTGTCCCCTCACATTCCGCAGTCCTTCCGCAAACGTTCTGTCCTTTCCGCAAACGTTCCGCGATTGTTCCTTTTATTCCGCAAGTCTTCCGTGAACGTTCCGCAAACATTCCTCCTTCTTCCGGGTGGTCAAAAGCGGCCACAGAATCCCCACGGAATACTCACGGAAGATTTGTGGAACGTTTGCGGAATGGTTGTGAATAACACGGAAGACTTGTGGAACACTCAAGGAAGTCACTTCCACTATAAATTATTCCAGTTGATTCACTTTATATTTCTGTTTTCCTGTTCATGTAATAAAGTTTTAAAGTTATAATCACTGTGGTTTGGACTTGGTTTTTGCATTCTTGGTGTGCATGGTTTTTAGTCTGGAATGATTGAGGTGCGAATAAAAGGAACGTATTGAACATTATTGACATGAAACATTAACATGTTAAATTTTAAATTTATTGTAAATTATAAACATATTGCACATTACAAACATATGTTAAAATTAAAATTTATTGTACATTACAAACATATGGTATGAATGAGAGAATGAGCTTCCTTGGTCATTCCGTGTATTTATAGGCGGAATTAGGAGCAAATCCTTTGATCTTTGCTGATATTTCCTCGTTGAAACGTGATTACGCCGGGTATTCCTGTCATTCCTCAGTCATTCTGTGTTGAATGTGAACGTTCCGCCTTCATTCCGCCTGTTCCGCGATCATTCCGTGGGTCTTCCTTCTAACAAGGAGTAGTGCTACGGTCGTTCCGCAAACGTTTTGTCTTTTCCGTAAACGTTCCGGGAATTATCCGAAGGTCTTCCTTTGCTGTCCGCACTGGTTCCGAAGGGGATCCGAACGCTTTTACGCATGTATTCCGACATTGTACGGCAGTCTTTCCGTGTCCTTTCAGCACATTCCGTGATCGTTCCGAAGGTGTTCTGAAGGTGCAATTTTCCGTAGATTTTTGACCCATTTTCCGTGTAAAAATGCCGAAGATCCTCCATAGAGTGCGTTCCGTGCCTTTCTGCAGTCCGTGCTCCAGTGAAATTGGGGTATTAGGTACCTTTCAGGACACTAAATGTCTCCTTACAAGGCAACGGAAAATACAGTATTACAGTAAAGTTAATAAAACAGTTTAAGGTGTGCATTTGTTTCAATATAAAGAGTTACATATCATATTATAACCTATACTTCTTGTTAGAACTCATATAGTTATAACATACACTTCTTGTTAGAACCCATATATTATCTACTTGTTTACTCACACGTTCATTTTCTTTGACCCAATGGGAAGCTGGAGCCCATCTCAGCTGCCTCTGGCAAAGCAATGTACACCCTGAACAGCTTGCCAATCCATTGCAGGGCCAACACACATACAAAACCACTCACAGCTCGGCACAATTTGGAGCAGGCACTTAGTCTAATATTCATGTCTTTGGACTGTAGAAAGAAACCAGAGAACCTGAAGGAAACCCACGTAAACATGAGGAACAACATGCTGGCTTTGCACAGAAACGCCCTCGTAGAGCCCGGGAACAGAACCCGGACCTTCTTGCTGCGAAGTAAATGTGCTAATTACTAGATCACCCCACCACTGTGTATTTGTTGGGTAGTGTATGTATACAGTATACTGTATTCACGTCAGTATTTGAATTTACATCGTAAGTGGGAGTGGTCTAATTATTGTATATAGACTAGATATATCTCTTCATTAATTTTCTGAATTGCTTAATCCGAATTAGGGTCATGGGGAGGCTGGCGCCCATCTCAGCTGACTTCGAGCGAGGGCAGAGTACACCCTGGACAGCTGACCAGGCCGTCACAAACCACAGTAGATAAATATAATGGGTATTTGTAGTGGTGTAGGGGGTGGGGTGAAGAGACCACATTTATTTGGGCCTAGAACAATTTCTTTTGCATTTTTAAAAAAATTACAGACACTTTAGCATCCATAGACACCACGGTAGGATTCGTTTCCATGTGTCTCTGCTTCCTACTTGAACGGCGTAGATTCGAGATAGCAGGGGCCGTGGAACCGAGGGGGAGCTGGGGTCTGAAGGCCCCCCCACACACTTTTTCTCAACCCAACGAAATGTTTTAAGTATGTATGAAATCTCAAAAAATGTTTAAAATGCATAGTTTGTACAGTGACTGCCTTCGTATGAAACGCTAAGATCAGAACACCGCACACGCCTCGTTTTCCAAACTCAAGCAATGGGATTAGTGTTTCAAATCTTCTAAAATCTGGAAATGGGCCATGCATAGTCTCCTTGAGGGGATATATGCTCTAGTCGTTTACTGACTGCATAGATTCCCAAAAATTTTTAGTTAGCCCTCCACTTTTCAAATCGCTCCGCGGGCTCTGAATAGCCATGCTAATATAACTGTGTTTGATTTGAGTGCAGGTCTGTGGATGTGTAAATAAGCACACAGGGAACCGTTTTAAATAGCACTTCACAGTTTGAGAAGCCCACCTCGTCTCCCGTATGTGGGTTATGCCGACTGTTTTATCCAAATCCACCCTGTCTGCACCTTCTCCTGTAAACATACCTCTTCATTCAGAACCCCACTGGCTGGCAGCATGGCGGCGGTTATTATCGTTTAACGCTTACCTTGAGGAAATGTAAGTAGCTGACATCTGTGTTAATGCATTTAACCTAAACTTGGGCAAATATTTAATTGGAGTGTAACTGTATGTCTGGGAAAGAACAAGAGCATTGTCCATTTTTTGGCGTTGAAGCACCTCCTAACATAACTGCAATCTTTAAAGGCTTAATAACCAAATAATTAAACATCCGACGGTAGGCTGTGCTGGTTGTTCTATTTGTGTCTTGAAAGCGTGTATCCATTTAAAATTTCTTTGAAGGTGGTTTTTGTGGAGGGGCTGAACATTCACTCCTCCCTTCCTCTCTCTCTCTCTCTCTCTCTCTCTCTCTCTCTCTCTCTCTCTGCCTTTCTTGGAGCCCTCTCACCCTCTCATTCAGAGCACTGAAGTTATACGTCACTGTCTGTGTAGCTATAAACACTCTCCTGCATCCCTCCTTCCATCCTAGTGCACGTCTGCACAGCTGGTCCAGTTTTTTAAACACTTTTCTGGGAAGTTGCCGTGATCAAACAAGCGCCGAACAAGTGGTGAGTAATAATGTGTATCTACTACTTAAGCTTCATTTATCCCATAAAGCGCACAGTGGCCTGCCAGTGAACGTTTCTCCAGCGTGCATATAGAGGAGATTAGCAATGCAAATACATCAACAAGTTCACTCCAACTCTTTGGTTCTTTCCCAGCTTCTAGGTTACCGAAACCAGGAATCAACATCAAGAACACTGACTTCCAGGAGAGAGCAAAATCAAGGGCTGTCTGTCTGGCACTCCTTGAGGCGCTGGCTGACCTTTGTATTACTATTTTAAATGTAAGGATTCGTCTCAGATTCAGTTTCCAGATTGATGAACATACTGTGGTGGCGTTGTGGTTTGACCTTACAGCAGGAAGGTCCTGGGTTCGAGTTGCAAGCTCGGTGAGAGCGTTTCTGTGTGGAGTTTGCATGTTCTTCCCATGCTTGTGTACGTTTCCTCTGGGAACTTCGGTTTCTTCCCAAAGGCTAAAGCCATGCACAATTAGGCTAACTGGCTCTTTTAAATTGTCCCTAGGTGTGCTTGTGAGTATGAATGGCTGTGTGTGTGTGTGTGTGTGTGTGTGTGTGTGTGTTCGCCCTGTGATGGATTGGCAGGCTATTCAGGTTGTGCTTTGCCTTTTCCCAGAGTTGATTTACCCCCGGACCTGAGTAGGATAAAGCAGTTGAGCAAATGAATAGACATATTATTCCATTTTAAAATGGTTTCACAGACTGATATTTGAACATAACAGTGGTCCATGTCCTTTGTTTGTCTTTTACATACAGGAGTTCTTCCCTTTTGCCCCATTGACCTATAATGAAGAGATGTTATTTGGGACCAATAATTGTCTGTCTTTTTCTGACCCACGCCAAAGGACAGGATCAGGAGGACAGTCAGGCTGGTTTGTCACTACTGTATACTACTTTTCTCTTTGGTGTACCGTCTTTACTAAGAAAGTACCACATAATTACCTAAATCTTACCAATCTTTGCTAATGTCCATATTACTGTCGTTTCCTTTATGGTGAAATTCTCTATTTAATTTTTGCACTTTTTGGTGTGTGATTTGAGACCATAGTTTGCTTGAAGTAATTGCACTGATCTTCTTTGGAAACCTATTGCACTGTACATATATAGACACGTGGACAAAGGTTTTCCTGGAATTGCAGGTTGTAGCACCACATCCAATGACTTGGTGTACATCATTGATGGCTCGACTAGTCTTGGGATTGCAGACTTCAACACAGCCAAGCGCTGGCTCATCAACATCACCAGTGGCTTTGATGTCAGCTCCCGACACACTCAAGTGGCTGTGGTCCAGTACAGCGATACACCTCGTCTGGAAATCCCTCTTGGGAAGCACCAGGATACTCAAACTCTTCTGAAAGACATTGCTGCAATTTCCTACCTTGGTGGCAAAACCCAGACAGGACGTGCCATTAAGTTTGCCACTGACCATGTGTTCACCGTGCTCAACCACACCGCAGAGACCACCAGGAACCGCATTGCTGTGGTTCTGACTGATGGCCGGTCACAAGACGATGTGGTAGATCCAGCAATGGAGGCCAAAGCACAGAACATTGCCCTGTTTGCTGTGGGCGTGGGAGATGAGATCACTAATGCTGAGCTGGTGTCCATGGCCAACAAACCTTCTTCCACTTACGTGCTGCATGTTGAGGATTACACCTCCATTGGGAATATAAGGGATGTGATGGAGCAGAAACTCTGTGAGGGTGAGTCAAGCTTCACTGGGCCATTTTTGAGACAAACGACCAACAGTTGGGTTGTTTCTGGCTTTAAGGGTTACTGAAGCCCGACACCTTCTAAACATGAAGATGAGCTATTGAGGATGATGGTATGCTCTTGAAACACTGTTTAGGGATGTGTGTTTGGATGGAGAGGATGATGAAAGACTGATGATGATGATGGTGATGATGATGATGATGATGAAGGATTTATATTTTGTGTCGTCTTATATTGATACACATCATCACTATATAGAGCGAAAATTATCTTAATGGCTTTAACAGCACAGTGAAGTTAATTCATCTTAAATTATAGTATTTAATGACTTTTAGAAGATTTTCTTTAATATTCGTGTGTGTGGTTTGTGTTGTGTGGGGTTGTGTGGGTTTTGGCCCTGAGATGTTCTGCCGAGCTGCCCAGGGTGTAGTCAGCCTTTGCCCAGGGTCTGCTTAGTAACTTTCCTGGGACTATAGTAGGAGTAAGCAGTTTGGCTGATAAGTGGATGGATGATTATGAACTTGAATGGAAGAAAAATCTGACCTGACTGGGAGTCCTAGAGGACTGGATTGAGAACCAATTTTGGGTGATATAATGTAGATGTCAGGAGATCACTCCCTAGCGTTGAAGAACAACCACTATGAAGCTATTAACCCATCATGGCTGACTAAAACTTCCTGGGATATCCAATGAAATGAATTTCACCATACTGTACAGTACTGTAGTACTGTCATGTGATGTGATGTGATGAAATAAATATACATCATTCTTCTTCAAAACGTCCAAGAAGTATAAAGCATCTAATCCACTTGGTCTCATTCTCAGAGTCAGTGTGTTCTCTGAGGATCGCTGGTACAATCAATGGACAGAAGGGCTTTGACATGATGAGTATGATGGGGATTGAGGTGGTTGCTCAAAAGGTCCAGGGATCTCTCACATCAGAAAATGCTTATCTCCTGAACCCTCGTTTGAACCTTACCCGCAGCACCAGGTAACAACCAGCAGATGTAACGTATAGAAATGTCTGTTAAGGGTAATTCACATAAATCTATTAGGCCAGGGATACTCAACCTTACTGCAAAGGGCTGGTGTGGGTGCAGATTTTCATTATAATCAAGCAGGAGCCAAACCCTTGACCTGCTTAAACAATTAATATTCACTATTAATAAACTCTCAGAAAACCTGCACCCACACTGGCCTTTTGTGAATAAGATCAAATACCCCTGCAGTAGGCCATACTGACTCAAATAGACTTTGACCTTCATATTTGTTCCATCTGATTATTTCTCAGAGAAATCTTCCCAGAAGGTCTACCTCCTTCATATGTGTTTGTGGCCACTCTGAAGGTAAAGAACCCAGTCCACCGCATGAAGTTTGACCTCTGGAGAGTGGTATCTCACGAAGGGGCCAGGCAAGTCGCAGTGACCTTGAATGGAATAGAAAAATCGGTCACCTTTGCCAGTACCAGTAAAATGAAGAAAGAGCAGACTGTAGTGTTTAATGATCGAGGCATTAAGGTCTGTCAGATTTCACAAAAAACTTCTAAGCATCTATTTTCATGATCTGGTACACAACTTAACTTACTCTTGTGTTCTATTCATCAAAGAGGCTTTTTGACACAGACTGGCACCAGCTTAAGTTGTTGGTGAGGCCCAGACGTGTGACCTGTTTTGTAGATGATACATATGTCGAGGAGCAGCTCTTACAGGAAGTCGTCCACATCTACATCAATGGAAGGACACAAGTGGCCAAAAAAGTCAATGTAGAAACCACTGTGCCGGTAGGTGGTTCAACTGTTGTTTTCTTTTAAATTTTTTTTTTTTTTCATTTTATGAAGTGCTTTAGTTTGTAATAGTGTCACAGGGAGGCTGGAGCCCATCCTTGGAACACCCAGAACAGCTTGCGAGACCAATGCAGACACACAACCATTCACACTCAAATTCATACTGAGGGGCATTCAAGAAAATATAATTAGCCTCCTGTCTTTGGTCTATGGGTGGGGCCGGTGGCGTAGTGGTTAGGGTGTTGCGCTCATGATCAGGAGGTTGTGAGTTCGAATCCCACTGAGACCCTCATTGTGCTAAGACCCCTGGGCAAGGTCTCAACCACAAGTGTGCCTCTGTTCACCCAGCAGTATAAATGGGCACCAGTAAAATATACTGGGAAGGTAACCTGCGATGGACTAGCGTCCCATCCAGGGGGAGTTGAACTCCTGGTCGTTTCACGCTATGGAAACCGGGGATAAGCACCGGCCTGATGAGCCACGAGGCTAAGCCACTAGGCTCGGGTTTAAAAACTTAACAGACTTTACCTTTGGACTATAGGAGGATGCTTCCACCCTGATTAAACTCATGTAATAATAGGGAGAACATGCAGAGTTTTAGAAAGCTACAAATAAGGAAATGGAGCAGGAGAAAATTGACTTGCTATGTATTCCAAATGCAGATATTTGGCTAGCATTAATTCATTCATTCCTTTTCTGAACCATTTAATCCTAATTAGGGTTGCTGGGAGACTGGTGCCCATCTCAGCCGATTCTGGGTGACAGCAGAGTACACCGTGGACAGCTTGCCAGGCTATCACAGGGCAGAATCGACAAAAGTAGCTATGCAGCTACTTTTGTCAAAAGTCAGCAATGGTTGTTTTACATGAATTTCTCACCACTGACAGTGAGAGACATGGCTGGCCTTTGTTAACCCAGTTAGCTGCATTGGGGGTGGGGATGGGGGGTGTCACAACCATTGACAGTGGGGCTTGAACCTCCAATCTTGGGATCAATAATTCAGCATCTTTACCACCAGGCCCCCACTGTTACGGATAGGTAAATATAGGAGATGGAAATTGCCCCGTGAAACCAGCAAAGCACGACAGACCATGACATAAACTATATACAATTTAATAAAATGAACAAAATAAGACAAAATTTAGAGCTAAACCACATACACATTAACAAAAGGTCCCATAGTCACCAAGCACCCACAGCAGGGTAAATTTAGAGATGGCGCATGTGCTGGCGGGGAAAGGCTTGCAATCCCGCGTGTCGAAAGAAACAAAGGATGAACATCCTCACGTGGGCTGGGTGTGAACGTGGATGATGGACTTTGACGGTGAAGTCCCGAACAACGAAACTTGGTTGATGTGCGTTCCATGGTTCACCTTGGATGAGTTGATCCGCCGAGATGAGTTTCCTTAGATGATCTGCTCGAAGCGACACAAAGAGACCGCAGCCAGTCGGCAACAGGCCCTTAATATAGATTCCTTAATGTTCGGGAAAGTTCCATTCTGGAAAATTCCACATCACCTGACCCGCCAATTCCAGACCCAAACAGTTGAGTCATACCACTATTTACAGCACACTAACTGAATCACATTATACACAACATTTATACAGCCATAATTTTTAGATTTACATTTATACAAATATTTACATGCCCATAACAACCACTGCCATCGTTTGGCTAGCATAACATATTCGTTTTACACAATTGCTCGTCAACTGATCTTTTTCCCAACATTCATTTAGGTTGTACCTTACTGCCACTTTCAAGATAGTGAAGTTTTCAGTGTATATTGCTTGTAGGATTGTGCAAAACCTACCAATCAAATTATGAGCCAACTTGATGCAGTGTGTAGGATATGCCAAGGAAGAACCTATAACATTTTGAAATTCTGAGTCACAAGGCAGAGCTTCAGATTTATTTACAGTTTTAGTTCGTTAGCAAGACATGACATTTGATTATGGTAAAAGTTCACTCTGAACAATGCTGATCTTGATATCCAAAAGATGACAGTAAAGTTTTAATAGTGATAAAACAGAGCAAATGTAGAAATGCAGCGACTTTGTTGGACATACGGTACTATATATCCAGACATAAAATGTGTTTTTTAGTTACACCACTGTATATCAGAAAAGAGGAAACAGGATAAGGGCTGACGCAGGTCAACTGGTCCCCAGGTCAGGAGATCAGGTCCTCTTTTTTAAACAGAACTTGGAAAAAGTAGTCGAATCCACCAATATCAGGTTATATTTTCACACCCTACTTTCATCAGTTGTAAGCAACATTACCCTTTGAACTAAGCTAGCCCCGCCCGTGTCTCCTACATAGATTGTCTTGCAGAAGCTGCGGCTCTACTGTGACCCCCTGCAGAGTGAGCGAGAGACAGCGTGTGAAATCTATTCCGTGGTAAGATCATGCTCACTGTTTACCTGCAGAGTTTGCTACCTACAATTTCCCCCACTTTTTAACTTCTCCTTATGTTTTCTTTTGACAGGACGATGACAGGGTGAGTCTCCAATCTATGCATATATACATTTATAAAAATTTTGAAAGGATTTTCAAATTTGTGTTCTTTTTTAAATCTATAATCACCACTTTTTTTAGTGTCCGACTGATCGAGCTCGTCCTGTGGAGGGCTGTGATTGCCCCAGTGGTAAACCTGGCCCACCAGGACTACCTGGACCCATGGTAATGAATTAAATAAATTTATAGTGGGGCAACCATAGACTAATAGTTAGAGAACTGGCTTTGGGACAGAAAGGTCGCTGGTTTGATTCCAGAACCAGCAGGAAAAATGTGTGGCGCCGAGGGACTGAGCTGCACCTTTCCTTCCTCCACCTTCAAGGCTGCAGTGCATTTGAGAAAGACACCTAACCCACAACTTCCCCAATGCATGTGGCAGCCCACCGCTCCAAGTGTGTGCTCACTGTTTACATGCATGTGTGCTTACTTTGGATGGATTACTTGCAGAGGCTACTTCACGCTTCAATTCGTGTGGCTTCAGTGCATCGTGTATTTTTTTTTTAAATATTCATTGAATTAAAAAAATAAAACAATTAAGGAAGAATAGGGTGAAAAGTTAAGGAAAATGCCATAAAACGAGGCCAATTATGCAAAAAGAAAAATCCAAACAAACAAACAAACAAACAAACAAAAAACAACCCAAAACCCCCTAAGAAAACTACTTGTGTTTTTATGTGAGGTGCACATCTGTGTTCGCGTGCATCTATATGTGTGTGTGTATTTATATTTTATTTAAATCTTGTGCATTATTTTTGAATGTTTAATTGTTATTATAGGGGGGGGGGGGGGGGGTTGATCCTACTTTGTGGAATTCGGCAGTCGCAGGGGGATCTCGATCCCAATTAACCAATTAACCGCAGAAAGTGAGGGATCCCTCCTGTATTTGAAAAATAAAAAATCATAGCCTGTGTAAGGATGTACTGTAGCTGTTGTGCTTTCACTGTATACTTCAATAGTTCATAAAATCTGATCTGAATTTATCTGTTCTAAACACAGGGCTTCAGGGGAGAGAAGGGCCGAGAGGGACCTCCCGGCCCAGATGGAAAACCTGTGAGTCATATTTATCTTTTTCACTAGTAACTGGGAATATTTCTGTTTTTTGAGAAGGTCATTAAGCCGTTTGTCAGTTTGTCTGAGAACAAAATCTTGACCGCATCCATCCAAATTTTCCACCCACTGTTGACACTGCCAACTTGAATCTCATACATGCTTCGATCATGGAATGTCAAAGTCAAAAGTTAAGCTCAGAACAAGGTCACAAAGTTGGAGAAATAGTGAGCTTATAACGTGGAACTGAGTGCCAGTAGACATGCTATGATTATGGAACACTGATAGGAAGACATATGTGGATTTTCAAATGAGACAATTACCTCTAACTTTGAGTGACCTTGAAAGGTCAAACCCTATCCATCGTGCAAATCCTAAACATTTTATATATATATATATATATATATATATATATATATATATATATATATATATATATATATATATATATATATAATTACCCATGTGCTGGTAATATGTGGACGTGACCAAATTAGCAAAAAAAAAAAAATAAATATATATATATATATATATATATATATATATATATATATATATATATATATATATATATATATATATATACACACATACACACACACACACACACACACACACACACATATATATATATATATATATATATATATATATATATATACAAAAAAATAAAAAGACAGGACACAGACTTTCTATTGAAACTCCATTTATCACTACAGATCTGTTTCGAGGGGTGATGAAACCATCCTCTCTCTTCAGGTGATTATAGAAGATTATAGAAGATTATAGATTCTTCTATAATCACCTGAAGAGAGAGGATGGTTTCACCACCCCTCGAAACAGATCTGTAGTGATAAATGGAGTTTCAATAGAAAGTCTTTGTCCTGTCCTTTTATTTTTGTTTATTTGCTCTACCAAAAAGTATTGAGCACTCTCCTACGGAAGGATCTACTCAGAAAATCTATATATATATATATATATATATATATATATATATATATATATATATATATATATATATATATATATATATATATATATATATATATACATACATACCTGTCAAGTTGTACAGTTTTGGCGTAATTTGTACAAGTGAGCACTGATTTTTAAATGTGTACGCCGTACATCCGAAATCTGTACGTTTTTCGATCATTTCGTCTTTTTTTTTTAACTCCGTTTTTTGTCACCGTTTCGGTAAAGAGACGATACGCCAAATTGGTCTGTAGCCGTTTTCTCGCGAGAATCGCGCGTTGCGTTTATCGTCTGCTATCGTCTGCTCTTTCCGACCACGTGACCGCACTTTCACTTCCGCCATCATTCAAGTCAAACTTAATTGCGAGCCAAAGTGCCATGAAGTGAAGCCATCAAAAGAAATGATTGAAAGTGCCAAAAGTGCTACATATAGTTATAATAAAGATCACTGTTAAATTTTCTTAATCATGCAGCTGAAGATATTACTCTTTTATTTGATTGCACCAGGTTATATGTTACAACATTACCAATAAATTCATATTATATTAAAAATAGAGTTTAATTTTTGTTTCATATTGCACGCGATAATAAGACGCGTAAGATTAGTTGCTATTTTGTAAGGGCATAAGTAGCCATTTGTAAGATCGCCAACGGCCTAGGGTTGACAGGTATGTGTATATATATATATATATATATATATATATATATATATATATATATAAATTTTTTGTTTATTTGTTTTATTTTATTTTATTTTATTTTTTTGCTAATTTGGTCACGTCCACATATTAGCAGCACATGGGTAATTATTGAAAGAGTGCCCATATAGGGTCTGTCTTTCTTTCGGCTTTTTCCCTTTTTTACTCGGGAGTCGCCACAGATTTGGCCGTGGTTTTTACGTCGGATGCCCTTCCTGTCACATCCCTTTTTAGCAAGGGACAGAAACACGCTGATGACTTTGCAGCTACTCTTTACGAAAGTCAGCAATGGTTCTTTTACATGCCTACCACCATAGACAGTGAGAGACATGGCCCGCCTTTGATAACCCAGTTAGCCGCACTGGGGGGGACAGTGACAACCTTGTGGAGAGTGGGACTCGAACCCCCAACCTTAGGATCAGCAATCCAGCGCCCTATACCACTAGACCACCACTGCCCACCAGTACCCATATAGGGTCTAATTGATAAAATGTTCATGCAGTGGGGTGGAGGTTCCCTGCTTAATATGATTATCTATCTAGTTTTAGTGATGTAATACTAGTGAATGGTGGAGAATCAACCTAAATAAAGTTTAAATAACATCTGAATATGTGCCATCTGGTCCTTCTGTGTTAAGGGGAAGCCAGGTGAGAGGGGTCTACCTGGGCAGCACGGAAGAGACGGTGAAAAAGTAAGTGATGTAACATATAAAAAACAAAAGGTTTAATATCTGAGATAAAAAAAGACAAACAGAGGAGACAGCAGCATCGACAATATAATATATGAAATCGAGTAGATTTATTAAAATACCGTGTGGTTTCTGTAAATGTTCGGTTATAGTGATTTGACTTCTTTCTCCACGCTCAGGGCGAAGCCGGTCAACCAGGACAAAAGGGGGAGAGAGGACTGGCTGGTACCAAAGTAAGTCATATAATCATTCTTTAAAGTTAGCTTAAAACACCCACATTAGCCATATTTCAGCTCTTATTCGGCAATGGACCTGCAGTATAATATAAAGTAATAAAAAATAATAAAAATCTATAAGCAACAGTTTTAGAACACACCTTTAAAGATTTTTCATTCATACATTCATTCATTTATTCAAAAACACTATGACCATGGGAAGGCTGGAGGCTATTTCAGCCACATATATTTGGATCAGCTTGCCAGTCCATTGAATGGCCAAAACTCACACAACTATTCACAATCAGACTCAAACCTCGGGGGAATTTGGAACAGCCAGTTAGCCTCATGAAGCTAACAGGCTTCCGACTGTGGAAGAAACCCAGAGTACCTGATGGAAACTGATGCAAGCACGGGGAGAATATGCAAACTCGACATGGAAATACCCTCACCAAACCTGGGGCTTGAACTCAGGACTATTTGCTGTCAGGCAGACTTGTTAAACAATACGTCACTGTGTCGCCCCCTTGAAAACTTATAGATATCAATATTTGCATATGTTGCATATGTTTTAATGATTATGATGTACTAGTTCTTCTCAAAAAATTAGCATATTGTGATAAAGTTCATTATTTTCTGTAATATACTGATAAAAATTAATCTTTCATATATTTTAGATTGATTGCACACCAACTGAAATATTTCAGGTCTTTTATTGTTTTAATACTGATGATTTTGGCATACAGCTCATGAAAACCCAAAATTCCTATCTCAAAAAATTAGCATATCATGTTCAGGTAGTCTAAACGAGCTATTAACCTAATCATCTGAATCAACCAATTAACTCTAAACACCTGCAAAAGATTCCTGAGGCTTTTAAAAACTCCCAGCCTGGTTCATTCCTCAAAACCGCAATCATGGGTAAGACTGCCGACCTGACTGCTGTCCAGAAGGCCATCATTGACACCCTCAAGCAAGAGGGTAAGACACAGAAAGAAATCTCTGAGCGAATAGGCTGTTCCCAGAGTGCTGTATCAAGCCACCTCAGTGGGACGTCTGTGGGAAGGAAAAAGTGTGGCAGAAAACGCTGCACAACCAGAAGAGGTGACCGGACCCTGAGGAAGATTGTGGAGAAGGGCTGATTCCTGACCTTGGGGGACCTGTGGAAGCAGTGGACTGGGCTACAGGTGCCGCATTCCCCAGGTCAAGCCACTTTTGAACCAGAAACAGCGACAGAAGCGGCTGACCTGGGCTACAGAGAAGCAGCACTGGACTGTTGCTCAGCACGACCTGGCACCTGCTCACAGTGCCAAAACCACTGCTAAATGGTTTACTGACCATGGTATTACTGTACTCAATTGTCCTGCCAACTCTCCTGACCTGAAGCCCATAGAGAATCTGTGGGATATTGTGAAGAGAAAGTTGAGAGACACCAGACCCAACACTGTGGATGAGCTTAAGGCCGCTATCGAAGCATCCTGGGCCTCCGTAACACCTCAGCAGTGCCACAGGCTGATTGGCTCCATGCCACGCCGCATTGAAGCAGTCATTTCTGCAAAAGGATTCCCGACCAAGTATTGAGTGCATAACTGAACATAATTATTTGAAGGTTGACTTTTTTTGTATTAAAAACCCTTTTTTTATTGGTCGGATGAAATATGCTAATTTTTTTGAGATAGGGATTTTTGGTTTTTCTTTACTTTTTTTGCCAAAATGATCAATATTAAAACAATAAAAGGCTTGAACTACTTCAGTTGTATGTAATTAATCTAAAATATATGAAAGTCTAATGTTTATCAGTACATTACAGAAAATAATGAACTTTATCACAATATGCTAATTTTTTGAGAAGGACCAGTATACCTGTTTCCATAGGGTGAAATGGGAGTGCAAGGGCCACCGGGACAGCCAGGCCCTCCAGGACCAATAGTAAGGCTAATCTTAACTCTCTCTCGCTCTTGCTCTCTCTCTCTCTCTCTCTCTCTCTCTCTCTCTCATGTACACATGCACGCACTCGCAATCTTTGTTTACAGTGTAACATTCATGACATTGTGAGGTTGTGTTAAAATGATAGTATCTCTTAATATGTAGGAAAAACAAGAAATTTTATGTTGATGTTGGTGCAAAGTGCAATTACAGAGTAATTTCTACAGTAAAAAGTCATTTACCAACACATTTAAGGGGAGAGTTGATACTCCAGAGAATTGATCTGACTTCAGAATGCCTTCATAACACTGTGTAGCCTGTGTGCGTCATTAGCTACAGTCGTTTGCTAGCTTATGCCATGTCCATATGTTCTGGTTGCTTACCAACAGTTTCAGCTTTGAACATAATACCCCGGTGTGGCCTATATAATGTGTATTTGCCTCCAATTTCCATTTTCCTGCACCAATCTCTGTCAGAGCAACTTTAGAAAAGTGACTTCTCTCCTTCTTTAGGGTCCCAGCTTCTCAAAATGGAATGATTATAGAGTAGAAACAAACAAGGTAAGTTTTTTTTTTTTTTTTTTTTTTTTTTTTTTTACCTTACATCATGGACAAACAGTTCCACTGTTCTTTCACCATTACTGAGCTGAGTGTTTTAACTAACAGGAGCTCCAATGGCAACAAGGAGAAATAGGACCTCCAGGGAAACCTGGACCACAGGTGAGTCATCACCTGATCTTAAAAATTCAACTTTTAAAAGGTTAACACTTCTTAGATAGCTAGTTTTAGCAATACAATATATACTGTCATTCAGACATGTGACATTTTCCCATGGTTTGTCTAGACTAGCTATGGGTATATCATGCCATGTTACCTTTGGTGTTATCACAACTACATTTTTTTTTTTTTTTACCATGGACACTACGGTTTATTTCTGTGTTTACCCTAAATCCTATGGTTTAACTACGGTTTTGCCATGGCTGCCATGGTTACCTATGATTTCATCAAAATTGTTATAGTTTAACTGTGGTAAGTAACCTATTGTTTTACGATGGTGACATCGCCTTTTCTGTAGTTTTACAGAGACTGCAATAGTTCACCATGATTATACCATGACTGCCATAGTTTATTTATTATTGTACCTGCTACTTTGGCTCGACTATGGTTTTATTAAGACTACTGTGGTTTAACTGTAGTTTTAACATGATAAATATGGATTCCCTCACAATTTACTGTGGTTTTAATCTGGATACCATGGTTTAATCTTCACTGCCTCAACACTACAGAGGTTTAACTATGACTACCTGTGATTTTTATTGTTATTACTGAAGATTGCTTTGGTTTACTTATAGTTTTGTCACGTCTTCATCCATTTAACTATGGATGTACCATGATTGTTGTGGTTATCTGTGGTTTAAACTATGTTTTAAATGCGATTTTTTTTTTTTTTACCCCAGATTCTCTGGTTTACAATGGTTTATTTTTTCTTGGACCATGACTTTTATGGTACCATGGCTACCTGTGGTTTAAAAAAGACTACTATGGTTGAAATATAATTGTGACATGGATGTCTGTCTTCCTTTCGGCTTTTTCCCTTTTACTCAGGAGTCGCCACAGCGAATCATCTGATTCGCACGTTTGATTTGGCAGAGGTTTTTACGTCGGATGCCCTTCCTGTCACAACCCTTTTTATGCAAGGGACAGAAACACGCTGACGACTTTGCAGCTACTCTTTACGAAAGTCAGCAATGGTTCTTTTACATGCCTCTCACCATAGACAGTGAGAGACATGGCCGGCCTTTGATAACCCAGTTAGCTGCACTGGGGGGGACAGTGACAACCTTGTGGAGAGTGGAACTCGAACCCCCAACCTTTGCATCAGCGATCCAGCGCCCTATACCACTAGACCACCACTGCCCCATAATTGTGACATGGATATCATAGCTTATCTAAGGTTTTATCATGTGGGGCCGATGGTGTAGTGGTTAGGGTGCTGCGCTCATGATCGGGAGGTTGTGAGTTCAAATTCCACTGAGACACTCACTGTGCTAAGACCCCCGGGCAAGGTCTTAACCACAATTGTGCCTCTGTTCACCCAGCAGTATAAATGGGTACCAGTAAAAATATCCTGGGAAGGTAACCTGCGATGGACTAGCGTCCCATCCAGGAGGAGTTCAACTCCTGGTCGCTTGACGCTACAGAAACCGGGGATAAGCACCGGCCTGATGAGCCACTATGGCTCGGGTGTAAAAAAAAAAAAGTTTTATCATAGCTATTATGGTTATTTATTGCTGTACCATGGCTACTATAGTTAAACTATGTTTATTATTATTATTGGTGTTATAACTTTTTTATAATGGTTTCTACGACTTAAAATTGAGAGACATTTCCTTTCGTTTTTTTCCCTTTGTCAGGGGTCGCCACAGCGAATGATTCGCAAGTTTGATTTGGCATAGTTTTTTACGTTGGATGCATTTCCTGTCACAACCCTTTAGAAAGGGACATAAATACGCTGACGGCTTTGCAGCTACTCTTTACGAAAGTCAGCAATGGTTCTTTTACATGACCCTCTCACCATAGACAGTGAGAGACATGACCCGCCTTTGATAACCCAGTTAGCTTCACTGGGGGGACAGTGACAACCTTGTGGAGAATGGGATTTGAACCCCCAACCTTAGGATCAGCGATCCAGCGCCCTATACCACTAGACCACCACTGGCCCTTGGTATGCCATGTCCATCCTACATAATACGATTTAAAATTTTATATTCCTATTTATTGTAGTCATATTCATTATTATTAGAAGTAGTAGAAGTATTAGTAATGGTATTATATATATATATATATATGTATATATATGTATATATTCATTTATATTTATTGATTACAAGATTTTTGTTAATGTTAAAGTGGGTAAAAACCTGATTCTACCCATCCATGTACATTCTTCGATATTACAATAAGACAATTAATTGTTCTACATAAATTATTTTTCATTCCAATGTAAATAGAATAAAAAATTTGTATTTAGAAAATGTTTAGGTTGCGGTATATGTAGAATTGTTCTTAGTGTCAAGGAAGAAAGTGTTGTTAAATAAATTATCTTTTCTATTATAGGGGGAACCTGGAATACCTGGAAATGATGGACTTCCAGGAGAAGCTGGGTTGAAGGTACAGTAATATCTCTAATGATAGGATGCAGATGTTTTGTTTTGACCGTGATAACTATTCTTACTGCACTACATTACACACACCTGTTCTCACTGTACTAAATTTTAGTATTACAAACAAGTGACAGATCTTCTGACACATCTTATAGCTACCGAATGTCACATGTGTAGCTCTCGTAGGAAAAAAAATCATGCAGATTTATTTTAGGATGGTGGTGCATATTTGCGGTGGTTCTTTTTTTCTTTTGGTCCTCCAAGACATTCTTGAACTTTTTGACAACATGAAGCAGATATATCACTGTTTTATCCAATCCTTGGAGTCTGATAGGTAGATGATAGAATTCTGTTTTCCTGCTCAGTCTACTGCGTTTTGCTAAATGTATGTTTAAATTCAAAACATTGACTGAGGGTTGACTGTTAGCTGAAGCCCAAAAAGACTTCAACCTCTAAATAATTTTTTTTTTTAGTTATGCTTGTTTTGACTAAAAATAAGTACATCAATAAGAGTGACCGTCAGAGTTGGCGGGTGTTTTGAGATTAGAACGAGCTGGATGTGAATGGTCGTATTTAAGTTGCACATGTGGCGTCTTTCACCCAAATCTATTTTCATCTCCCTGCATCTGTCGCAGCATCTGTGTCAAGGAGAACTCCTGCTCGCCGTGCGTGTGCATATGTGTTGAAGATTAAGAACCTTTCAATTTACTGGTCCATTAAGTTGTACAGACTTCCTTTAAATAGTTTTATTTTAATTGCACACTAACGATTAACGGTTAATTTTTTTTTTTTTTGATCAGTTTATATGGGTCTGCTTTGAAGATTTGCCTTTTTTTTTACTTGTTTTGTTTATTCATTGACGCAAATGAACTGCTTCTCTTTAAAATTCCTGTACAGTGGAGAGGAAACTCAGTCTGTATCCCGAGCGAAATATTTTTAGCAGCATTTTAAAAACGTGCCATTTATATTCAGAGATATTTTGAGCTGCCAGTCAAATGTTAAACTCATGCCCAAAAGTTATGCTCATGCTCATGCAATTTAGGCACTACATATGAATTAAGAGGGAAAATATATAAAAATTTCTCCAGCAAATAATGAGTGGTGGTGCATGGCAGCTCAGTGGTCCGCACAGCACTCTCATCTCAACTTTTTTCTCCATGCTAGTGACGGGTCCTTGTACAAAGATCTGTACATTAAATCACCTGAAGTACAGGTCTTTTTTAACCAGTTGATTCATGACAACCGTGGCTGCGACAATCATGGCCATGATGCGACCATTCGCGGTCACATTAAATATGCTAATGCTTCCTGAAAGAGAGCGTCTGCGTAGCATACGTTGCAGCCATTTCTACTATCCTAAACTGCAATACATACGTGACAATCGCTGTTCCATGTATATTTTCATCTTCATTTGAAAATGTCAGCCATTTTTACCCATCCACTTCAGGTACTGTTATTGGTTGCTTTGGATCAAGGGACTTCATCTGTGTCTGAATGCTTTGGTAATTCCTGTGACGAGCTAGAGCAGGGGTCGGGAACCGATGGCTCGCGAGCCAGATGTGGCTCTTTTGATGACTGTATCTGGCTCTCAGATAAATCAGGTGGCCTTTCTTAACAGAATAACGAATTCATAATTTCACTGTCATTTAAATAAAAATACAAAAAAAGCCATCAAATAAAACAAAAACAGATGAATAAATCTCGCGCATTTAAATCTATACATCTATTTTCAATGCCACATCACTGTGGCGCGCAGCGGAGAGCCAATCCTTTCTGTACGCCAGTATGTGGGCGAGTCTGATACCTTGAAACTCTAATTTTATTGGATTATAACAACAGCCACAGACTGCATGTGTTGTTTTTGAATAAAGAGGTAAATTTCCCTCGTTTTTGATCAGCTCATTTGCACGAAGCCAAGCACAGCTGGCAAGCAAACACAAATGGGCAGACATGCAAAAACTTCAACCCGCAGACCAGCTGATTGCCAAAACTTGGGACGCGCTTCCTGTCACATAAACACTGCAGCGTGTGAGTTCTGTCGTATTGACCATGTTTGGCTTCACATGCGTACGCGAGCAGTCCTTCTCACACCTGATAAACATCAAGCTGCAGTCACGTTTAACAGATGGAAGCCTAAACGCCTGCATGAAGCTGAACCTCACCCCGTATCAACCAGACTGCAAAGCCATTAACAACACCACGCAGCACCAGAAGTCGCATTAATAGTAAGAAGTATTTTTCTTATTAATAAATAATTTCATTATGACAATGTCGTTTAAAATAAATTCAGAGTCGTATTATACTCTAAAATTGTTCTTCTTTTTCAATTTAGTTGTATTCAGTATTAATATAAATATATACAGTACATATATATGTATATATATATATATATATATGATTTTCTGAGTAGATCCTTCCGTAGGAGAGTACTCAATACTTTTTGGTAGAGCAAATAACAAAAATATTTGTTATCTTTGTAATCATTCTTCTATAATCACCTGAAGAGAGAGGATGGTTTCACCACCCCTCGAAACAGATCTGTAGTGATAAATGGAGTTTCAATAGAAAGTCTTTGTCCTGTCTTTTTTTTTTTTTTTATATATATATATATATATATATATATATATATATATATATATATATATATATATATATATATGGCTCTCAGAGAGTCTCTCAGAGGATTAGATTTTAAAATATGTCCTTTTTTTTTTGGCTCTCTTAGTCAAAAAGGTTACCGAACCCTGAGCTAGAGCTTTCTGACGAGCAACAAGTACAGTACTGTACTTTGCAGGACTTCAGAAGATCTTTATTGCTTAGGTAGACACAAATACTTCAGGTGAAGTTGCTAAAAATTCCATGGTACAGTGCAGCTAGCTAACAGCTAACTCGCCAGTCAGATACATCCTGGTCCGGATACGTAACTTATTGCTTGTGCTTCGACCAATCAAGTTTCTTGTACTGTAATTGACATAGGATGTATCACAGTCATGACGAAGGTCATGAAGCCATTTAGAAACATGAGTTGTTGCGTTTTTCTTGTGTTGCAAGTAAAGTACATTATTCATCTCTCACTTAAACCCTTTAAGTCAAAATTTTTTTTGTTTTTTTTCAAATCCCAGTCCGGCCTAAATAACAAGTTTATATCAGCCAATCAAAACCATTTACAAACATATGAGTAAACAGTTCACTAGCGGCGAAGGAATGAAACTCGAGGATCAGTAGGCTGATCTTGTCTTCTTTCCACATCAGTCTCATGTGGCTGTTTCTCCACCCTCTCCATGCACCTTCCCATTTTGGCTTCCACTCCTAGAACAGAAAGCCCACCACATCTCTCGTTCCTGGCTTCCCATCACCACGCTTGCAGGCTATACAGTACCAGGTGTTTAGCTGACCATAGCACAGCTTGATGTGGCACAGCGAATAAAAGATATTCGACCTGGGCTGGGTTACTGGGGCCCAGCTGGCATGGTTGTTGCTGAAAAAGTTCTGTAATCACAGGGTTTGGGAGTATACGCTCGAAACCAGTAAAACCAACCGCCCTGTTCTCAGAAGCCCAGTTGCATTCTGTGTTTGTACAATTTCGTACACACAGCATCGTGTTCAGCATTACATTCCAAATTGCAAAACGCAACAGGATTTCCTTGCATCCAAAATTCCTCACAGCGCACTCGCAAGAGTGGTAGTATGGTGAAAAGCTGTGTAATTGGTGCTCTGGGAATGATTTTAGAGGCAACCAGTGATACAGGGTGCAATTACTCTGTGTTGTGTTTGAGTACCATATGCTTTGTGTGATGTCTCTAACTGTCAAAAGTTTAAGGATGCATATGCTTCATTTTTTAATATTTTTTTTAATACCGTATTGAAAGTACTGTTTGGTTGCAGGGTCGGGAGCAGAGGATGCTCATGTCCGTCAACAATCCACTGTTCATACGCAGAACCACAATAATATTGGTTTATAGTAAATTATTAAAAGACATTGTGCTTCAGAGTCTGTGTTTCTATTGTAAAACTGTTTACAGTCTGTTACTAATTAACGATTTATTTATTGATTTATTTATTATTGTAATATAATGACTCTTTTAAAAAGGCTTTCCCCATTTTCTCCCCAGTTTAGTCGCATCCAGTTCCCACACATCAGGTATTTCCTTCCCTGTCACACGACCACCACTGACAAGGGAGGGGTGAAAGCATGCACACACCCTCTCCGTAATGTTAGGTTGAGATGGTTTGGACATGTACAGAGAAGGGATAGTGAGTATATTGGTAGTAGGATGCTGAGGTTGGAACGACCAGGCAGAAGGCCCAGAGGAAGACCAAAGAGAAGATTTATGGATGTAGTGAAGGCGGACATGAAGGTAGTTGGTGTAAGACAGTGCTTCTCAATTATTTTCTGTTACGCCCCCCCTAGCAAGAAGAAAACAATTCGCGCCCCCCCCCCACCCACCCACTTTCCGCCGCAACTATAAATTATAACTTTTTTCTATAATATAGTCACAGGTATATCTCTTCATTATATCGTATCCTTGTTAACATAAATAAAACAAAAAGAAAGAGATATAGTTCAACTTACAAGAATAACTTTAACATTTTTTATTAGTCTGTAAAAGAAAGTGCATCAATTTGCCTTAAATTTAAAAATAATAATATCCTTGTTACATTTTTGACAAACTTACCACACCATTTGCTGCTGAAAATAAAATCAATAAATAATTAATTCAAATTGACTTCAGAAACATTAACTCAGGAGCACAATATATAAACACTTTAACCTACAAAACAAGAACAAATAGAACAATTTGTGCTGATTTTTTTTTCTCAAAATGAGGAAGCCAAGATTAATGGCTACAATGAGCACGTTTTGCAGCGCACAGCTTCTCAAAGCGAGGTTTGAAGCATGACACTGCAACTCTCAGCTCCTGCTCAATGTGCAATGAGGGCGCCACTGCCAACTACTGGAGTGGATGTGCAATTACACTTTCTTGTAGTACGGCGGAAAAAAAAGCATGTTCTCCTGGGTCACACGCGCCCCCCTCAGCATCCCATCGCGCCCCCCCCCAGGGGGGCGCGCCCCACTATTTGAGAAGCACTGGTGTAAGAGAAGAAGATGCAGAGGATAGGGTGAGATGGAGGAAGATTATTCGCTGTGGCGACCCCTGAAGGGAACAGCCGAAAGGACAAGAAGAAGAAGAAGAAGACCCTCTCTATAATGTACAGTGTTAGCCACCCACCTCTGCGCTGTACATCCACCCTCATGTACAAATGAGGTCACAAACACCCATGATTGGCTGGCGATCGCTGAGAATGAAAGGGAAGTGAGTGCACGCCGCTCCTCCTTCACATGAAAGTTCGGCCAATTAGCGCTCATGGCCTCTCGGTCATGGACAACCTTGGCAATAACCCGGATTTGAACTTGCGATATCTGCGTTAATAGTCAAGTACGTTGTTGATGCATCACTCAAGAGCCCCTTATTTATTTATTTTAATTTTTTTTAATTTATCCATTCATCCAATCATCTATCCATTAACCTAATTTTAAATATCTATCTATCTATCTATCTATCTATCTATCTATCTATCTATCTATCTATCTATCTGTCTGTGTGTGTATGTATATATATATATATATATATATATATATATATATATATATATATATATATTATATATGTATGTATGTATGTATGTATATAGATAGATAGATATATTTGTGTGTGTGTCTGTCTGTCTATCTATCAATCTGTCTAGCTATTTATCTGTCTGTCTGTTTATTTACTGATCTGCACACTTTTTATTTATTAGTGTTCTTTGGCTATTTGGTGTACTGTTTATTTCCAGTCAGCAATGTTGGCTACTTTGGTCACATGACAGTCATATCCAGTAATGTAGATCAAGGATTAGCAGGCTATTAGGTTTAAGTAATTAGCGTTTTTAACTCTTCCGAGTATTACTTCATAATAATATAAATAAACAAATCTGCGAATAAAATGAAAACAAGCAGGTGTGTAACCCAATTTCGAATGCTAGAAACTTTATCTGTTGTAATTTGTTAAGTCAGGTGTTGTGATTATGAGTTGATTATGTCATCTGCATAACATTGATGGGGGGAAAAATTAACGTAATATGGACATCCCATTCTAGCTATAATTTTTTCCCAGGTGGCTGTGCATTTACACGTTCTTCAACGTGCCACTCTGACACATTTCATTCAGAGGAATACCGATACTATTTTTAAACATAGAACGATATTTATATATGACCACAGACCAGAGTCTCGGTGGAAAGGAGGGTCCCCCTGAAGCCTCCCCAAAGGTTCCGGTGAGATTGTGGCTTGTAATTTGGCAAAATAAGGAATCTTATAGATATCTCCCTGCCTGGCTGTCATGGGCGTAGCATATTTTAGAGCTTAATAACAGGCTACCTTAAAGTTCCTACACACTTTCCAATTAGGACACGTGCATGTTATACCGGTGTGTGTAATTTCTAGAGAGACATTTTTGCTTTCATTTATAGCATGTAAAAATGTCACATATTTTCCCAGCTTTCCAAATTTAGTCACTAATTATATGGGTTAATCTTCAAGAGTTTCAAAACTTTCTATAGTTCAGGGAGATTTACATCAGGATGGATTCATCAAGACTGGGACTTCTATTAAGCTGGTGAAGTGACAGTTCGATGTGATGTGGTGACGTGGACTCGTGTGGTGATTAAAAAAACAACAGAAACAAATATCCTCATGATGCTCAATGAGGAGTTTGGCTTAACTAGCATGTTGGCTAAGTTTATACGTTTTAATTTTAGCTATGGCTTGATTATTGAAAAACTACTCTTAGAGTGGGATTGAATCGTGATGATCTGGAGGGAACCTGGTGGATTTGTAATGATCTTTGGGAACCTGGTGAATTTGTGATGATCTTGAAGGAACGTGGTGGATTTGTGATGATCCTGAGGGAACTTGGGGGATTTGTGACGATTTTGAAGGAACGTGGTGGATTTGTGGTGATCTTGAGAGATCCTGGTGGATTTATGATGATCCTGAGGGAACTTGGTGGATTTGGATTTGTAATGATCCTGAGGGAACATAATGGATTTTTGATTATCTTGAAGGAACACGGTGGATTTGTGATGATCCTGAGGGAACTTGGTGGATTTGGATTTGTAATGATCCTGAGGAAACGTAGTGGATTTTTGATCATCTTGAAGGAACATGGTGGGTTTGTGATTATTCTGAGGAAGCCTGGTGGATTTGTGACGATCTTGAAGGAACGTGGTGGATTTGTGATGATCCGGAGGGAACCTGGTGGATTTGGATTTGTAATGATCCTCAGGCAACATAGTGGATTTGTAATGATCCTGAGGGAACATAGTGGATTTTTGATTATCTTGAAGGAACATGGTGGGTTTGTGATTATCCTGAAGAAGCTTGGTGGATTAGTGGTGATCTTGAGAGATCCTGGTGGATTTGTGATGATCTTGAAGGAACGTGGTGGATTTGTGACGATTTGTGATGATCTTGAAGGAACGTGGTGGATTTGTGATGATCCTGAGGGAACCTGGTGGATTTGGATTTGTAATGATCCTGAGGGAACATAGTGGATTTGTGATGATTTTGAAGGAACATGGTGGGTTTGTGATGATCCTGAGGGAACTTGGTAGATTTGTGATGATCTTGAGGGAACTTGCTGGATTCGTGATAATCTCGAGGGAACTTGGTGGATTAATAGAGCATAACAGACCTTGATGCGCCACCGTAGGGGATCTTGATTACTTTAAGTTTCATCTCCTGGAGGCACCCTGCCTCCTTTTTATACCCCAATCATGCTTCAAGCGTTCTCATAATTCATAAATAGTTACATGCTTTTTTGAATGACAGAGATTGTGAACATTATGTCCCAGTATGAACCCTGGCTTAATCAAAGGCTCCAGCTGATTCATGGAATACATTTCTGTAAGCGGAGTGTAATGTTAATCATCCAGATAACTTGTGACTACTATTAAGTATTTTATATTACTGATTATCTGGACACCCAAATTCTGTGTTTTTACATAATAAATAGTATGCAATTATTTGTGTTTGGTCATAGCGCTTTCTTTCAAAGAAGAAACTGGAAATCTAGAAATCCCCGTCTGACACCATTTCAAGCAATTTTAAAAAGATAAACATCTCACATCAAGTCTGTTTAATAACCTGAATGGAGAGATAAGAAAATTGATGTTCATTGGGTGTGCAACTCAATTTTGAATACCATGAACTTTTCGTTTTAATCACAAATCACTTTATTAACCAAGATTTTGTCTTGTTGATTACATTATGATAACTGCTACATTGGTTACAATCTAGACCATTCTATATATAGATTGTGGCAAATTAAATGTTTCTGGGTTAAATATTGTGTTCTGATAAGAAGCCTTTGAAGAAAAAATTGGATTCTAAATATTTACGTATCTCGTGGTAAACTTGTCAGACTTTGCCGTAGTAACTTGGAGGAAATGGGAACACCTCATTTGGAGATATCATCTCCTCCATCAGCAGATGGCTATCTTGTCCCGCCAAGTTCTCACACTCCTCTGTGGTCAGACCTCTCTGGCCACAACCAGCATTTGTCTTCCTCAATATTTACAACTTGTACAAGTTCAAGCCTTGAGTCCTCCAACAGGTTCTTATTTTCAAAATGACAGGGTGTGTTTGTTGTGTGCTCACAAAAGTTGCATGAAGATTTTGCACATGTGCATGTGGTGAACCTGATAAAGGGACTGCTCTTTGTGTACTTCTTCTGGGTAAACCTGACACACGCTGTCTGTGGTGTGTGTGGTGGAGCACTAGGGTAGTTTATTTCCGAGCTGTTGTAGGCTGAAGAGCAAACTGGAGCACCGTGTCTAAATGTAGATACTGAAACCTTTAAAACAGTCACATTAAATATAACCACATAGGTGTTGACAAGCATTTCCGAGAATTTAGAGGATAGTAAGTCATATGTGAAACGCAAACTCAGCAAAATCTTAACTGTCTTATGATTACACAATGCATGTATGCATAATGCCACGGAAATGGAAAAACATCAAGATTTCTCAAAGTTGATGCTCAATTAAAGTGAAGCAAGTTTGTATCTGGGACGAATATAGTAAAACTTAGCTTAACTTTTTGTGTAAATTAAAAAACCATTTAATTATTAATTTTTTTTTTTTTAATAACTGTAGGGAGATTATGCAATACACAAGCCCGCTTTAGTTAGCTATATTATATCGTACATAAGCCAAATTTAGCCACATAATGGCCGCGAATTTTCCTGATACTATATCTTATTCTAAAGATGACTACGACTATTTTATATATATTATGTCTAGTAACATAAACATAAAGTGATAATGCTAGCAAAAAAAAAAAGCAAACAATTAAAAACACCCATACAGTGAGTATGGTTATGCTATACATATATATAGGTATGTGTGTATATATATATGTATATATATATATATATATATATATATATATATATATATATATATATATATATATATATACTAGTCCTTCTCAAAAAATTAGCATATTGTGATAAAGTTAATTATTTTCTGTAATGTACTGATAAAAATTAAACTTTCATATATTTTAGATTCATTGCACACCAACTGAAATATTTCGGGTCTTTTATTGTTTTAATGCTGATGATTTTGGCATACAGCTCATGAAAACCCAAAATTCCTATCTCAAAAAATTAGCATATCATGTTCAGGTAGTCTAAACGAGCTATTAAGCTAATCATCTGAATCAACCAATTAACTCTAAACACCTGCAAAACATTCCTGAGGCTTTTAAAAACTCCCAGCCTGGTTCATTACTCAAAACCACAATCATGGGTAAGACTGCCGACCCGACTGCTGTCCAGAACAACATCATTGACACCCTCAAGCAAGAGGGTAAGACACAGAAAGAAATCTCTGAGTGAATAGGCTGTTCCCAGAGTGCTGTATCAAGCCACCTCAGTGGGACGTCTGTGGGAAGGAAAAAGTGTGGCAGAAAACGCTGCACAACCAGAAGAGGTGACCGGACCCTGAGGAAGATTGTGGAGAAGGGCCGATTCCAGACCTGTGGAAGCAGTGGACTGGGCTACAGGTGCCGCATTCCCCAGGTCAAGCCACTTTTGAACCAGAAACAGCGACAGAAGCGGCTGACCTGGGCTACAGAGAAGCAGCACTGGATTGTTGCTCAGTGGTCCAAAGTACTTTTTTCGGATGAAAGCAAATTTTGCACGTCATTCGGAAATCAAGGTGCCAGAGTCTGGAGGAAGACTGGGGAGAAGGAAATGCCAAAATGCCTGAAGTCCAGTGTCAGGTACCCACAGTCAGTGATGGTCTGGGGTGCCATGTCAGCTGCTGGTGTTGATCCACTGTTTTATCAAGGGCAGGGTCAATGCAGCTCGCTATCAGAAGATTTTGGAGCACTTCATGCTTCCATCTGCTGAAAAGCTTTATGGAGATGAAGATTTCATTTTTCAGCACGACCTGGCACCTGCTCACAGTGCCAACACCACTGCGAAATGGTTTACTGACCATGGTATTACTGTGCTCAATTGGCCTGCCAACTCTCCTGATCTGAACCCCATAGAGAATCTGTGGGATATTGTGAAGAGAAAGTTGAGAGACACCAGACCCAACACTGTGGATGAGCTTAAGGCCGCTATCGAAGCATCCTGGGCCTCCATAACACCTCAGCAGTGCCACAGGCTGATTGCCTCCATGCCACGCCCCACTGAAGCAGTCATTTCTGCAAAAGGATTCCCGACCAAGTATTGAGTGCAGAACTGAACATAATTATTTAAAAGTTGACTTTTTTTGTATTAAAAACACTTTTCTTTTATTGGTCGGATGAAATATGCTAATTTTTTGAGATAGGAATTTTGGGTTTTCATGAGCTGTATGCCAAAATCATCAGGATTAAAACAATAAAAGACCTGAAATATTTCAGTTAGGGGTGCAATGAATCTAAACTATATGAAAGTTTAATTTTTATCAGTACATTACAGAAAATAATGAACTTTATCACAATATGGTAATTTTTTGAGAAGGACTAGTATATATATGTATATATGTATATATGTGTGTGTGTGTGTATATATATATGGCTATACATATATAGGTTAAGTTATGTCAAGTTTAACTTTATCAAAGATACAAAAATGATTAACTTTTATTTCTGTTGTTTTTGCTAACATTAGTAATTTACTGTTTGTTAGAACTGTACAAAGAGATAATAAATAATAACCACAGTCATCTTTGTGGGGCCGGTGGCGTAGTGGTTAGGGTGCTGGGCTCATGATCGTGAGGTTTTGAGTTCGAATCCCACTGAGACCCTCACTGTGCTAAGACCCCTGTGCAAGGTCTCAACCACAAGTGTGCCTCTGTTCACCCAGCAGTATAAATGGGTACCAGTAAAATATACTGGGTAGGTAACCTGCGATGGACTAGCGTCCCATCCATGGGGAGTTGAACTCCTGGTCGCTTCACGATACGGAAACCGGGGATAAGCACCGGCCTGATGAGCCACGAGGCTAAGCCACTAGGCTCAGGTGTAAAAACCCAACAGACTTACAGTCGTCTTTAGAAAATGACTGCCCTGTGTGATGATATCGTACAGAAGTGGCCAATCAGTCAGAGACCAAGAGCCACATTTTATACAGTGTTTACCACTAAGAGCCACATCATACACGAACATCACCCATCTCTCTCTCTCTCTCTCTCTCTCTCTCTCACACACACACACACACACACACACACACACACCTCTGCTCAGCCGGATTTATTTTAAATTCACATACCTACATTCTCATAAAATTCTCACATCTTTGAAGGTCAGAGTGGAACTGTGATTCAATAGCCGTCTTAATGTCCGATTATCTGTCTTCAGTAGTGTGGTGGGACAGTTGGACGTCCGATACCACACGTTTTAGTTTGTCGTGTTCAGGAGACAAGATTTCAGGAACATTACTGAGGCATTTTATAACGAACTTTCCTTCATTGTATGACTTTCTGGCCTGTGTAATGTTCCAAGTCAGCTGATACAATGGAAGAATTACGGTTTCTGATCACTTTGTGAATTTTTGGAAAAACTGTATGTGCTTTTCTGCCTGACATTTTAAAGTGAACAACTTGTGATTGCAAAGTTCAGTCCCTTTAGGAAATTCCTGGTTGAAGTTCGCATGCAGTGAGCTGAAGTGGCGCTGAAGATTTGAAGCTTTGAAATTAGGCAGAATGGCTTTCCATTACATTCAATAACAACAAAATAAATCCCTCCCACTCTGTTAAAAATATCGTGTGTTCATCGTCATATTTTCTTTTTTACTCTGTATTTTTTCCTCCGCCAGTAAGAGCTAACTTGACACAAATTGTGGACTGAAATGATTTCGCCCATACTTGGAAGCTTTGTATTATTTTCCTCTCACACACAAGCACATTTAACGAAAATACCACATTGAACTCAAGCGAAGTGAATACGTACATTAAGAAAACCCACAAACTTTGATATGAACATAAGAGCCACAGGTGGCTCGGGAGCCACGGGTTAGCCACCCGCGATATAGTATCTGTAAAATAATCAGCCATCTTCTTTAATTAATCTTAATTTTACTAATGTAGTATCTCGCTAGCTAAAGCAGGTTAAGGGTAAATAATCTCCCTCAACAATAATTAAAATTAATTATGTAAATAACTGGGTTATCCGAGGCCCGCCATGTCTCTCACTGTCTATGATGAGAGGTGTAAAAGAATCATTGTTGACTTTTGTCAAGGGCAGCTGTATAGCCGTCAGCATGTTTATGCCCTGTGATGGCCTGGTGAGCTGTCCAGGGTGTACTCTACCCTTATCCAGCATCGGCTGAGATGGGCGCCAACCTCTCCCAGACCCTAATTAAGATTAAGCGTTTCAGAAAATGAATTAATGGATGTTTTTTATTTTAATAATTATAATAATTAATATATATGGAACTTTTAAGAAATGGTGGTGATAACCTCCTCCCTTCTAAATGTGTCCTCTACTCTATTTATCCATTCTGTTGTTAATAATTTCAATAACAGCAAACGTCCGTTTGTTTTATTTCTTACTTCACAAATTTACTGCTATTTCTTTTGCAATTTTCTTTTCATATGTCAAACATTATAGTGTCTTTCTTCGAGTAGGTTATGTTTTCCCACTGTTTGTGTATTGGTTGCGAGTTACATGACAGGTTTAGTGTGGACTTTGAGGAAATTTCTATGAGAAACACGCTTGGAGGGAAAGCATCATTCGCTCCCTTGTATGAATCAGGTCACCGATGTCCATGATTATCTGGTAATCGTTATGAGTTACAGACAGGCACGCATGTGCCAATCCCACCCTCCCGGGAAGGCTCAGGCAGTTAGCTCACATGGACTCTCAGTCGCGGATGGCCGCAACATCAACCCGGATTCAAACCCGTGATCTGCAGACTAGTAGTCGTGCAGCCTGTTGATGCGCTACTCAGAAATGTTGTTTTTCAAAGTGTGCTTTAAACCAAAAAAAAAGGAAGTATAGTCCATACTTCCCATCCTTCCATATGATATTTCTGTAAGATGGTTGCTTAAAGAGTGTACAGCGTGACTCAATTATTAAACTTCTTTTTTTCAGGATGATTAAGCAATGCTTTCTCTTCCTCTTGAAATTTAGAAAAAAATTAAGTTTTTTTTTCCTGCAAACTGTTGTCGATTAATTTCTTCTAAAGGTTAATTACTTTTTAATAATTACTTTTTATATTTTATTCCTGTCTTTTTTTCTGATGTAGTTTGTTGCGTTTTGTGTTTGTGTTACAGGGTGAAAAGGGGGATGCTGGAGAACCTGGGAGCGATGGACAGAACGGTATTCCGGTAGGTTATGATTTCCTTCTAATCATCAGTGTTGGTGTCAGTGGTATCGGTGCCATCTTTGGTCATCGACTGCAGGATTGAAGCTCTCTGTTTACTCTTTCCTGTCATAGTTTTCACTGCTTTTCCAGACACATGGAACTATTTCCAGTTCCAGCTTTAAATGCCATTAGACTGGTTTGTTTCCTTGCTTTGGCAAGATTCCAGTTTATATAACAACGTGACCACAGTCACTACACTCTCTCAGAAGAAACTGCCGGGTTGTCAAGTAGAGCAGCTACTTAGTTGGCCTACTAGAAATGTGTATCTCTAACAATCTCTAAAAATGACCAATCACTTCTTGTTAGCATCTGTAATTACCACCAAACTACAAATTCAACAGAGAATATAGCTCAGCTAACAAGGTATGTACGCCAAATAGCTGGTGGATAATACCAAAGAAGGCTAAATCATCCAGAGGTCTATCTTGGTGGGGTAAAGCGTAAGTTCTCCTAATGCGAAAGGAAATGAACCAGCGTGGTGTTATATCACTTCTTAGCAAACATATGCTCTCACGCTTCCTAACAGCAGTGACAGTTTTTGGCATGGACGATTTTGCTGTAAATTTCAAGCTTTAAATACACTCAGCTTAGATTTGAGGTTTATTCATCTTGGCAGGCGGTTCTTGCGGAGACGTTCTGGCTGCAGGAAGAGTTTTCTTGTGGCCTTCTTGTGGGAAGTAGGATCCATGGAATCTTTTAGGTAGATAGATGCCCCTTTCATGTCACATGCTCAAATGCTATTTTGAGTCTTTGTGATTAATCCGGCGGTTAATACAGACCCTCAACTCTGCCTGTGGTCAACCTCTGGATGTTCTTTTTCCAGTGGAACATTTATACTAAGGAGAGAAATCTTCAGGTGCAGGGGGATATTTCCAGAAAGTGAATGTGCCCTATTTCAGGTCATCAAGTCCCTTCATAGACAATATTGTGAACAGGTTTTTGTGTCCCCCACACTCATTAACACTCCGGTAGAAAGTTAATTGCCCTCTTAGTCACTCAGTCAACCAATGACCCAAATTTAATTGAAAAAGGCCACAAAGTTTGTTACAATGATTGGCTGATCTTCTTACACGAAACAAAATTTCCACTGAAGGTAGCACCACCAAGTATTGGAGAGTTACTTTTACGTGGGTGATACAGGTGTTGTAAGGGGTTAAAACTTTTCCACAACACTGTACATGTTGTCTATTTCTCTAACCAATGTATTGCACACCAACCTCATTTTTATCAACTGGCTGGGGTGGTTTTGCACTGTGGCTGAAAATCAAGATGTCATTTACTCAATAACTCGCCCTGGTGGCACTTCCTGTTTACCTCAAATTAGGAAAAAAGAGAAATCTTTAGCATCTCTGTGTTACTGAGAATGTTTGGGTGGGGAAATAACCTGAGCGCCTAAACGTCGGTGCTGGTTTTAAGTTCTCCTCTCCTCCGATCTTTAATCAGCTCTCTCTTGGGTGTAATTAGTGCTCTAATGATGGAGAAGTTCACTTCCCAGAAGACAAATAACAAGCGGCTGAAGGAAAACTGAACACCCAGAAAACTAGACATGAGAAGCCCATTACTGAGTGGCTTTTTTATGCGACAGTTTATTCATTCTAACTTGTTTAAACTAACAGGGAAGTGAAGAAAGAGCTGAGTAATAAAGAGAATTAAAAATTATTCACTGTGTTACAGGAAAAAAAAATTAAGACTCGTGATCTTTGGATCACTACTAAAGTTACCCCTGCCCACTTCAGTCAAGTACTGTCCATCTATCTATCTATCTATCTATCTATCTATCTATCTATCTATCTATCTATCTATCTATCTATCTATCTATCTATCTATCTGTCTGTCTGTCTGTCTGTCTGTCTGTGTGTGTGTGTGTGTGTGTGTGTGTGTGTGTGTGTGTCTGTGTCTGTGTGTGTGTGTGTGTAGTGTTTCGGTAATGTAACCTGCCAATATTTGGGAAAGGTAACCTGTGATGCACTAGAGTAAACAGGAGTACAGGGAGACCCAGTATAAGGCAACAGTAGTGGTGTCAAAGGCCAAACAGAAGGCATACGATGACTTGTATGCTAGGTTGGACAGTAAGGAGGGAGAAAATGATTTACTGTACACAGGTTGGCACAGCAGAGAAATAGAGATGGGAAGAACATGCAGCAAGTTAGAGTGATTAAGGACAGAGTGGGAAATGTATTTACTGATGTCAGAGGTGTGCTGGGAAGATGGAAAGAGTACTTTGAAGAGCTGATGAATGAGGAAAATGAGAGAGAAAAAAGAGTAGATTAGGTGACCGTTGAGGACCAGGAAGTAGCAAAGATTAGTAAGGGTGAAGTGAGGAGGGCATTGAACAGGATGAGGAATGGAAAGCCAGTTGGTCCTGATGACATACCGGTGGAGGTATGGAAGTGTCTAGGAGAGGTAGCAGTAGATTTTCTTACAAGAACATTCAACAAGGTCTTAGAGACTGAGAGGATGCCGGAGGAATGGAGGAGAAGGGTGCTGGTGCCCATTATTAAAAACAAGGGAGACGTGCAGAGTTGTGGCAACTACAAGGGATAAAGTTGATGAGCCATACGATGAAGTTATGGGAAAGAATAGTGGAAGCTAGACTAAGGGCAGAGGTCAGCATTTGTGAACAACAGTTTGGTTTCATGCCAAGAAAGAGCACCACAGATGCAGTGTTTGCTTTGAGGATGTTAATAGAGAAGTACAGAGAAGGTCAGAGGGAGCTGCATTGTGCCTTGGTGGATCTGGAGAAAGCATATGACAGCGTGCTGAGAGAGGAACTGCGGTATTGCATGGGGAAGTCTGGAGTGGCAGAGAAGTATGTTAGAGTGGTGCAGGACATGTATGAGAGCTGTAAGACCGTGTTGAGGTGTGCTGTCGGTGTGACAGAAGAGTTCAAGGTGGAGGTGGGACTGCATCAAGGGTCAGCTCTGAGCCCCTTCTTGTTTGCTATGGTGATGGACAGGCTGACAGACGAGGTTAGACAAGATTCCCCATGGACTATGATGTCTGCAGATGACATTGTGATCTGTAGTGAGAGCAAAGAACAAGTGCAGGAAAATCTAGAGAGGTGGAGGTATGCCCTGGAAAGGAGAGGAATGAAGGTTAGCCTCAGTCAGACAGAATACATGTGTGTGAACGAGAAGGACCCAAGAGGAATGGTGAGGTTACAGGGAGCAGAGATAAAGAAGGTGGAAGATTTTAAGTACTTAGGCTCAACAATCCAGAGCAATGGAGAGTGTGGAAAAGAGGTGAAGAAGCGTGTGCAGGCAGGCTGGAATGGTTGGAAAAAAGTGTTCGGTGTGATGTGTGATAGGAAGGTATCAGCAAGAATGAAAGGAAAAGTGTACAAGATGGTGTTGAGGCCAGCAATGTTGTATGATTTAGAAACAGTGGCCCTGGGGAAAAGACAGGAGGAAGAGCTGGAGGTAGCAGAGATGAAAATGTTGAGGTTCTCTTTGGGAGTAACGAGGCACAGCACATGTAACAGGTTTTGGAGACAAAGTCAGAGAGGCGAGATTGAGATGGTTTGGACATGTACAGAGGAGGGATAGTGAGTACATTGGTAGTAGGATGCTGAGGTTGGAACTACCAGTCAGAAGGCCTAGAGGATGACCAAAGAGATTTCTGGATGTGGTGAATGAGGACATGAAGGTAGTTGGTGTAAGAGAAGAAGATGCAGAGGATAGGGTGAGATGGAGGCAGATGATTCGCTGTGGCAACCCCTGAAGGGAACAGCCGAAAGGAAAAGAGGAAGAACCTGTGATGGACGAGCATGGTACCCATAGTATACTCCTGGATGGACACACACATTTATGGTTGAGACCTTGACCTTGTGCCTATTGGCGTAGTATAATGAACCAAAAGACTCAGCTTCAAAAATCAAAAACAATTTGTTCAGTCAAAGTGCCAAGAATCAATACAGTAAAGCGTTATCAGCAAGCAGGTGCGATCTCCGAATGAGCCATGTGATGATACCACCCATCCACTTATTTTGTATGAATTATCAGTTAATTACATAGATGGTTGATTATAGGTTTAGCAATCATAATACAATCATTTAATAATCACTTACATGTCATTTACAAGTTTAACAGTTTAAGACACATGAATAATTAATTAATTAATGTAAATAACAGTCTTTCTACTACACTATATTTGATACTGTATATATATAATAATGTATATATCTATATATATATAGATATATATAGGATTTTCTGAGTAGATCCTTCCGTAGGAGAGTGCTCAATACTTTTTGGTAGAGCAAATAACAAAAATAAAAGGACAGGACAAAGACTTTCTATTGAAACTCCATTTATCACTACAGATCTGTTTCGAGGGGTGGTGAAACCATCCTCTCTCTTCAGGTGATTATAGAAGAATCTATCTATCTTATCTTCTATAATAGAAAAGAGCCTTTTTCGTTATGCGGGGATTTCGTAAGTAGGGGTCACATCTTGTGTGTTAAACGCCTAATTTGTTCCAAGGCTCCAGTCTTTGGACCGAATAAACCCCATAAACCCTTTAAAAATGATAAAAGTACACCAATTTTGTATGAAATGTGTGTTAAAAGTAAAATAAAATTATTTATTAAACAATTTAAACATTTTATTAACATATTAAACCATTTTATTAACATATTTATTAATTAAACCATTATTAAACATTTTTTATTAACACACACACACACACACACACACACACACACACACACACCACTGTCTCTCTCTCTCTCTCTCTCTCTCTCTCTCTCTCTCTCTCGCACGCTGCGGGCCACGCCCACAAGACGTGGAATTCAAAGTGCATTCCCTGCTTGACAAACTCAACTTTAATTTGATTCCATGAGGGATCGGGATTCCAGATAAGCTCAAATGCACCCACATTTATTAAACATTTACTGGATTAAAACAACTTAAAAAACTAAAGAGTGAAGCTTCCTTCCGTCTCTATCTGGGAGGCCAGCGAGGGGATGTTGAGAGACAGCCAATGAGAGAGTAACTAGCGCGTCGTGTGAAATTTTGATTGGCGGGTTTGAATTTTGAATTTCTTTTCGTAAGAGGAGGTTGTTTCGTATCCAGGGACAGACACTCAGGGAAAATGGTCCTCGTAACCCAGGAATTTCGTGCCCAGGGTCTTCGTAAGTAGGGGGTCGACTGTATATATAAAAATTTGAACCTGACAACAGGGTGGAGTAGTGGTTATCGTGTCCGCCGCTCAGAAACCCAGGCAAGAAGGACAGTAATCGAGCCCCAGCCTGTGTGTTTCTGTGTGAAGTTTGCATGTTCTTCCATGCTTCCCTGGGTTTCCTCCAGATACTCCAGTTTCCTCCCATGATCCAAAAATATACACAGTAGGCTAACTTGCTGTTCAAAATCACCCCTAGGTGTGAGTGTATGTGAATGTTTGTGTGAGTGCTGGCCCTGCGATGGCCTGGGGAGCTGTCCAGGGTGTACCCTGCCTTCGCTCAGAGTTGGCTGAGATGGGCACCATTTTTCCCATGATCCTAATTAGAATTAAGAGGCTTAGAAAACGAATGAATGAATGAAGTTTGAAGCTCATTACATTTTGGTTTTTGGACATTTCAGGGCATGCGTGGATTTCCAGGTGAAATGGGGCCTGTAGGACCTCAGGTAAGAGTTTATAATAAAGATACTTTACAGCAACAATGACATAAGTGTTTCATTGTGCTTGGAATGCAAGAAATTAACTGTAAATAACATAATGTATGCAATATACAAGTACGTACAGAGGAATGCTGTGTATGGATATTAATTTCATAACTTGGATATGTGCATGCTGTTGATTAGCTATAATTCTGATTACAGTCTTTATCATGTATATATGAACCTGTAAACTGTAACAGGGTGAACGAGGCTTGCCAGGGACATCGGGTTTGGTGGGAGCCAAAGGACCTCAGGTGTGTATAAAAACTGAGGGAAAATGGGTGGATGGGTCCCCCCATTCATATTCATTCATTCATATTCTGAACCGCTTAATCTTAATTAGAGTCATGGGAAAGCTGGCGCCCATCTCAGCCGACTCTGGGCGAGGGCAAACGCAGGGCAGAAGCACAGCTACTCATGTCGAAAGTCAGTAGTGGTTCTTTTACACGCTTCACATCACAGACAGTGAGAGACATGGCTGGCCTTTGATAACCCAGTTAGCTACACTGTGGGGACAAGCAGTGACAACCGTTGAGAGAGGGGCTTGAACCCCCAACGTTAGGATCGGCACCTTACCACAATCAGAACCTTACCATCAGGCCACCATTGCCCTGGAGAATATTTTATTATCATTATTTTGGTTAGAGAAGGATCTAAAAATGTGTTCTTCAAGTGAGCCAATGTACACCAGTGTAGCTGTTGAAGAACTCTGCTGCCGCCTGCTGGTGTCACAAGTATTACACCTCAGCCGATAT
>CM045743.1:13366439-13451439 GCA_024760905.1 Plotosus lineatus
ACATCACACCGGACACTTTTCTCCAACCATTCCAGCCTGCCTGCACACGCTTCTTCACCTCTTTTCCACACTCTCCATTGCTCTGGATTGTTGAGCCTAAGTACTTAAAATAAATAAATATTCATTGAATAAAAAACAAAAAGAAAATTAAGGAAAATGCCACAAAAACAAGGCAAATTATGCAAAAAAACCAACCCTAAACCAATAATAAACAACCCAAAATCTCCTATCAAAACTACTTACATTGTTGTGAGGTGCGCGTCTAAGTTCGTGCACGCACACCCGCGTGCGCGTGTCTGTATGTGTGTGTATTTATATTTTATTTACATGTTATGCAATAATTTTTAATGTTTAATTGTTATTTTAAGCATTTATAGCATTGAATATGTATTTATTGATATTATATACACATATACATGTACGTATACGTCAGTTGGGGTGGGAGGGGGTGGAGGGGGCAGTCCTACCTCGCGGATTTCGATGGTCACGTGTGGATCTCGGTCTCAATTAACTTGTGTGTTACCAGCCAACACATTTTTTGCAGAGGTGGATTACACACACACATGTGTGTGTGTGTGTGTGTGTGTGTGTGTGTGTGTGTGTGTGTGTGTGTGTGTGTGTTTCTGTCACAGGGATCACAGGGCGAACCGGGAGTTCCAGGACCTCAAGGCATCATGGGTTTACCAGGTTTGAAAGGCCATAAGGTGTGACTTTTATTTATAAATGTAGTGGTCAACCAGTATTCATTCTGAGCCTCAGAGCTAAAATATCGCCATCACAATCTCTGAGGTGTGAATCTTTTTTTTTTTCAGGGGGAAGCAGGAGAGCCTGGTCATAAAGGAAGTCAGGTAATACAACTTAGTGAAGGGTGATGGACTGTGGCATTTATTTTCTTGCTGTGTTTACATGTATGCATATTTGTGTGTGTGTGTGTGTGTGTGTGTGTGTGTGTGTGTGTGTGTGTGTGTGTGTGTGTGTGTGTGTGTGTGTGTTAGTATAGAGACTGTTTAGTCTTTGTGACTGGTGTGAAGAGACAGAGGTTCTTATTCAGCCTGCTGTGAAATGAAAATAATTACCAACTCAGTAGTGACATGGAACAAGTCTTGAAATTTTCTACAAATTCCAGAATAACATTCAATCCATTTCCAGCTATGATGCTCCTTAATAGTTAGAATTGTATTAATCTGCATGAAAACTAAAAAATACCAAAAACATAATTAGATTTTGACACAAGTCCAAGAATTAGATCATTCACTCATTCGTTTGTCCAACCACTTTAACCTATTACAGTCATATATTGGTTACAGCCTACCTCAACCTCCCCAGTGTGGCTAACTGGGTTATCAAAGGCGGGCCATGTCTGTCACTGTCTATGGTGAGAGGCATGTAAAAGAACCATTGCTGACATTCGTAAAGAGTAGGCTGCAAAGTCGTCAGCGTGTTTCTGTCCCTTGCTAAAAGGGTTGTGACAGGAAGGGCATCCGACATAAAAACCACTTCCGAGTAAAAGGGAAAAAGCCGAAAGGAAGACAGACAGACAGACAGCCAACCTCAACCGACTCTCAGGACAACCTGAGCTACTCACTAGTCCATCGCAGGCCAACACCACACTCACATCTAGGGGTAATTTGGAACAGCCAATTGCCTAATGCAGTGGTTCTTAACCTTGTTGGCGGTTCTGAACCCCACCAGTTTCATTTGCTTATTCACCAAACCCTTCTTTAGTGAAAAATAAAATATGATTTTTTTTTTTTTCAAATTCAAGACACAGGTATATGTTTTTACTGGGGCACCAAAATGAACCGTGCGTTAACATCACTGTGTTCAAAGAACAAAACCAATACAATGCATGAACTCCGCCCATCACAACTACTTACATTTTTATGTGAGGTGCACATCTGAGTGCGTGCGCGTGCGTCTGTATGTGTGTGTATTTGTTCTATTTACATCTTATGCATTATTTTTGAATGTTTAATCGTTGTTATTATAAGCATTTATAGTATTGAATATGTATTTATTGATATTATATACACAAATACATGTACGTATACGTCAGTCAGCACAGGGTTGATCCTACTTTGCAAATCATGCAGATAGGACGCCGACTAATATCACGTTCCGTTATATATGTGAATCCATGTTGTACATATTCGTCCGACCACTTTCTTTTTTTACTCAACATAGTATGGATTAAACCAATAAGAAAGAAATCACACGACGTACCATCACAACAGTCACAATTCGACTACTGAGAACGCCAAATTCCCTGCGGCACAGATTGGTCGAGCAATGTAGCGTGATCACCTGCAGTCAGTGATGGCCAAGCGGGGCGTGTCGTCAGGAATATGAGTCAGGTGTGTTGTCCTGACCTCCGCCGAACCACTGAGACTGACTCACCGAACCCCTAGGGTTCGATCGAATCCAGGTTAGGAACCACTGGCCTAATGTGTGTCTTCAGACTGTGGGAGGAAACCAGATCACCTGGAGGAACCCCACAGAAGCACAGTGAGAACATGTAAACTCCACACAGAAACTTGCTAGACGAGTACAGGACTCGAACCCAGGACCTTCTTACTGTGGCAGACGTACTAAACACTGTGCCACCATGCTGGCCTACAAGTATATCAAGAGAATCTGATGCAGACATTCATGGTTTGTCACAGTCACTTTAAGCAGGTGGTGTTATCATCACTTTTTAAAATGGAAACATGAACCATAAAATACTGTATATGTGTGTGTGGATGTGTGTGCGTGTGTGTGTGTGTGTGTGTGTGTGTGTGTGTGTGTGTGGGGGGGGTTTCCATGTACGAGTAAAATTTTGAATTAATATAAAAATACACTGTTATGGCGCATGATTCGCATATGTTTCTATGTAGTATATAATCTTCTTTTCCTTTCGGCTGTTCCCTTCAGGGGTCGCCACAGTGAATCATCTGCCTCCATCTCACCCTATCCTTTGCATCTTCTTCTCTTCCACCAACTGCCTTCATGTCCTCATTCACTATATCCATAAATCTCCTCTTTGGTCTTCCTCTAGGTCTTCTGCCTGGTAGTTCCAACCTCAGCATCCTACTACCAATATACTCACTATCCCTCCTCTGTACATGTCCAAACCATCTCAATCTAGCCTCTCTGACTTTGTCTCCATAACATCTTACATGTGCTGTTCCTCTGATGTACTCATTCCTGATCCTATCCATCCTCATTACTCGCAAAGAGAACCTCAACATTTTCATCTCTGCTACCTCCAGCTCTGCCTCCTATTTTTTCCCCAGCGACACTGGCCTCATCACTGTTTTGTACACTTTTCCTTTCATTTTTGCCAACTGTGCAGTATATACTAAGACTCTGAATAGGTTTAAGAAGACACCTGATCTGCCTCTGTCATGGTTAAAATATATAAACATAAACTATAAAAGTCTCAGTTTAGTTTGATTTTATGTTCGTGTGTCATATATACTACAATAATTATGTACCTCAGGTACAGTGAATGTTGGTGAATTGAATAGTACTGTTAACATTATGCAAAATTACTAATTATCCACCGTGTAAATGTGGGATCATCTCATTTTAGTTTGCTTTTTTTTAGGTTCCTGTGTAGTATATGCTAAAACAATTATTGGCCAAATTGAGCAGTACCCTCAACTTCTTCTTCTTCTTCTTTTCCTTTCGGTTCTTGCCCTTTTTCAGAGGTCGCCACAGCGAATCATCTGATTCGCACATTTGATTGGGCGTAGGTTTTTGCGTCGGATGCCCTTCCTGACACAACCCTTTAGCAAGGGAGAGAAACGCGCTGATGGATTTGCAGCTCCTCTTTATGAAAGTCAGCAATGGCTCTTTTACATGAACCTCACACCATAGACAGTGAGAGACATAGCCGGCCTTTGATAACCCAGTTAGCTGCACTGGGAAGACAGTGACAATCTTGTGGAGAGTGGGACTCGAACCCTCAAGCCTAGGCTCAGCAACCCAGCGCCCTATACTACTAGACCACCACTGCCCGAGCAGTACATTCAACATCCTGCATAATTGTTAATTACGCATCCTGCCAACATGGGATAAAGCTTGAATCATTTCCAAATGTATTAAAAAAAAATAAACTTGAAAATTTAATTTTGTAGTATATTCTAAAACAATTATATAGCTGAATTTCAACTAAATATTTTGACTAAAAACATAAAACATTTTTGCCATTTCATTACTACTACATTATTACGGACATGACTCACAGTTTCTCTGAAACATCGTTTCTCCAAAAATAAACGGAAACTCATTGTCATCTCTTTTTACCACAATATATGTATGACTGTGCGTGCTGAGACACACTCACACAGATGCGCACATCATTGTTTGATATTTGTTCAGGAATAATGTACGTGAACACATTCCTGGGACTAAAATGCCTTGTTTTTCTCTTTTCAGGGACACACAGGTAGTCAGGGATCACCTGGGATCCCGGGAAAAAATGTACGTGGACATGAAACGTAAAACAACCTCATGATACTAACAGTATAATTAATACTAATTAATACTAATTAATACATATGGGACGGCATTAAAATTATAAACCTATTAAAAATATTCTTTATGAAATAGATGTTGAGTAAATGAATCAATGTGTCCTGTTTCTATATCGTGGTGTTTGCAGGGTGAGCCAGGCCTCAGGGGGACAAAAGGAGAGGTTTGTACTCATACTGCAAATCGTACTCAGACACTTTCACAACGGTGTTTCCTGCTTATTCACAAATTAGGAACTTTTTCGGTTCCTGACCCCTTTTTTTTTTTTTTTTTTTTTTTTGCTTGTTTAAATGGCACACTGTTTACAATTACACATTAAAATATATAACAGGAATAAATTTGTTATATCACTATATTATAGGATCTGCACCTTTATTTCCTTTGCAACATGATTAAAACATTAATTTTGATAAATATGCTTTTTTTTCCTTGATAAGAATTGATACCACCTTTATAAGAAAGAGGATGGAGTCAGTTTAAAAAAAAAAACAGAGAAACTTGCCAATAGTTTCACCTAAAGTGCATTTAGGCCATGAAGGCGTCCGATATTTCATTTCCTTTTAAGTCAACAAAAACGTGGTAAGATTTTGATGTGGCCTTTTTTAATTCCTTGTTTGGCGTTATTTCTATTATGGAAACGCGAATAATTTAGGAACAGGTATTAATTTTTTTTCTTTCCCTATGTAGTGGTTAGCACGTCGGCTTCACAGCAAAAAGGTCTGGGTTCAACTCCTGGGCTAAGGAGTTTACATGGTCTCTCCTTGCTTGCGAGGGTTTCCTCCAGGTACTTCGGTGTCCTCTGACAGTCCAAAAAACATGCACAGTAGGCTAACTGGCTGTTCCAAATCGCCCCTAGGTGTGCGTGTGGACGGCGGTATGTGTGCTGGCGATGTGATGGTAGAACAAGCTGTACGGGTTTTACCTTTCCTTTGCCCGGAGCTTGACCCCCCCGTGACCCTAATTAGGATTAAGTGTCTTTAAATGAACCCAACAAGAAAAAAAAAATTCAAGACAGGGCAAAGTGACATAAAATATTTTTTCCTTTTCTTGTATTCTTATAGAAGCCTGAACTAGTGCTTGGATTTTATGCTTCAGTAATTTGAATACAGTAGACTGTCCTGAACTGATGGTGTCCATGTATTACTTTTTGTTCAGTTATTTTCTGAACCACTTTATTCTAATTAGGGTCATGGAGAGGCTTACCACCCATCTCAGCCAACTCTGAGTGAGGGCAGAGTACACCCTGGACAGCTTACCAGGCCATTGCAGGGTAGAAACATGCTGATGGTTATGCAGCTACTCTTGAGGAAAGTCAGCAACGGTTCTTTAGCACCTATCACCAAGGACAGTGAGAGACATTGGGTGGCCTTTGACAACCCAGTTAGCTGCACCTGGGGGACAGCAGTGACAACCATTGACAGTGAGGCTTGAACCCCCCCAATCTTCTGATTTGTAATCCAGGACCTGAACACTGGGCAAACACTGCCCCAGTACTTTTCATACTCTCTGTATTCTGTTAAAACTACAACTTTAAACATACCAGTGATATATACTGTCACAAAATTTCCCATAACAGTCAAAAAGGAGGTTGCTCTGAAATTAAAATTACTTTCATACACCTCCTCTTTCACCTTGCTTCTGAGGGTGGGCTTAAAAGTGAAGGGACCCCAAGGTAGCGTATGCTGTTGCCATCAGCTCAGTGCAGAGATCTCAATGATGATGATGTCTGTATGAAGAATAAAATCTGAAGTCTCGACTCTCAAAAATGAAACCAAAAACAAAAAACCCTCTATTGACCAGTTCTGTTACACATGATGGTAATATCACTTCTGCCAGATGTTTATATGCGCGCACACTGTGTAGATGTGTACAAGTGGCACTTCCTGGGTTATATCACGATAGCTGGACCCAGAACTCAAAACCCAGGACCTTCTTACTGTTAGCCGTACATGCTAACTAATACAGGGATCCCTCGCTACTTCGCACTTCAATTCATGCGGCTTCACTGCATCGCAGTTTTTTTTTTAAATATTCATCGAATTAAAAAATGATACAAAACAAGGTCAATTATGCAAAAAACCCCAAACAAACAAAAACAACCAAAACCTCTCCCAATAAAACTATTTACATTTTTATGTGAGGTGCGCATCTAAGTGTGTGCATGTGCATCTGTGTGCACGCATGCACACACACACACACACACACACACACACACACACACACACACACACACACACACACACACGCACACACTCAGACACGCACCTCATAAAGATGTTTATATTTTATTTATATATTATGCATTATTTTGTTATTATAAGCATTTATAGCATTGAATATGTATTTATTGATATTATATATACATATACATGTACGTATATTTTAGTCAGGGGGGGTCGAACCTACTTCGCGGAAATCGACGGTCGCAGGGGGATCTTAGTCCCAATGAACCGTGGAAAGTGAGGGATCCCTGTATTCCACTGTGCTTCGATAGATTGGCACCCTGTATTTCAAACATCTAAAATCAATCAACGGTCTGAATTTACATTTTACTTGTTTCATCTATAGTGGTACCTCATTTTATGAAAGTCTCACCAAACGAAAAATGCAGGTTACGAAACGCATTTTCCTAAAATTTTTGTCTCTGGATATGAAACAAGTTCATGTTACGAAAGCGCCATCTTAAAAATTCAAACCCGCCATTCAAACATTAAAACGCACCATTCCGACATTCAAACGCGCCATTCCAACATTCAAACAATGCACAATCTCCCGATATCCCACTCCACTGGCCTTCCATTGGCTAGGAGGGATGACACAGCTCCCTCTTATTGGCTATCTCCCAACATCCCTCCCCGCTGGCCTCCCATTGGCTAGGAGGGATGACGCAGCTCCCTCCCATTGGCTATTATGGAGCTGCTTCTACCATAATGCTTTTCGTGTAAAGGACAGAGTTACTGTTGTTTCAGGCTCTAGTTCTCAACTCAGGCTTTTAACCTTCTATAAACATTTGTAAGATTATAACTCTGCTAAGAAGACATGGTCAACACACGCTCGCACACACACACACACACACACACACACACACACACACACACACACACACACACACACACACATGTGATTTCCGGTGCGAGTGAGAAGAAGAAACGGGCTCAAGTGATATCGCAAAAGATTATGGCCAAACCCGTCTACCAGCAGTACGATACTGAAGCAGAAGGTGGTCTTAAAAGGCATTCTTTTATAATTATAAAGGGCTTAGGGGGTAGTATTGGGGGCCTTAAACCAATCACACATTTTACCTGTAAAATGCGATTCAATTTACGAAAAATCCAGGTTAAGAAAAAGGCTCTGGAATGGATTTATTTCGTAAGGTGAGGTACCACTGTACCCTTTATTATAAATTTTGGAAATTTATTATTTCTTCTCCCTGTCTCAGCGTGGTATACCTGGAGATCCAGGACTCAGAGGGACTGATGGGAAAAAGGGAGAAATTGGTCCAATGGGCCCAGCAGGACCACGAGGATTTCGTGGAAATGATGGGTTGCCCGGACAACCAGGTATCCCAGGATACCCAGGAAAACCGGTAAGTGATGCATGGATCACATGATCACTATACACCTTCGGAAGAACAGGCAAAAAAGCACTGACTCCCTCTCACCCAGGGGTCCTGAAGCTCAGGACCAATAGGAAACAGTTACTGAAAATGGATTTGTAAATGTGTTGGTCTACAAACCCCATGTCCAGAAACGTTTTATATTTTTTCAAAAATAAAAAAATACAAAAATAATATGTCAACTTTTTTAGGTTAAGTAAAGTTTCACCTAATCTGACGTTTTCCATTTATGAACATCATCCCAGATTTTTATGATCATTGGGTTCTTTACAAAAGAAAAACCTCTGACCTCCCAAATGGTGCATTAACATGGTGCAATATCAAGCTGTAAATCACAGGTCCAAATCCAGGTTGATTCACGCAACCATCCTCGAGTGGAAGTCAATAGAAGCTAACTGCCCGATTTCACATGGGCGGGATGGCTTTTACCTTCCTATCACTCAACGCCATCGCCAGCCAATTGTGAGCCTCTGTAAGCATGTGCATACAAGGGAACATTGTATTGTATTAGGCCACCTGTAATTATGCATATGCAGGCATTTAATAAAGACATAGCGGACTACAAGTCACTGAAGGGTGAATGCTTACGTGCTTGTTTACACCCCTCTGCTATGTGATATGGTGGGAAATGGCTCAGTCAAAATTAGCAAATCAATGATCTGTATCCGTTATTCTGTTTTTCAGGGGAAGTCGCCTTCTGAAGAGCACCTGATGAAAATTTGTGCTTTCGTATTGCAGAGTGAGTTTCAGTAAATCCTATAATGATAAAAACAGATTCCAAGAATCTGAGCTCAAATGGTTAACTAATCTAGTTTGGTCAACTATCCATGACTCAGTCCGTGACACACACACACAAATCTGTTTAAACACACACGCACAAAAAAAAAATCACAGTCCAGTCTAAACCACATGTAAATGACTCTCCGTGGTGTAACGTGTCTGCATCACTGTGCACTTGTATGATTGTGCACATCAACATATTGGTTAGAGTTGGAAAAAATGGTGCTGTTAGTTAGCAGTGAGCTGGAAACATCTGGAGCTATGGAAGAAGCAACATCACTTTCAATTCTCTATTTTAGAGGAAAGCAATAAGTCTGTTTAACAGACACAGCTATCCAACCCTTATGTTTCATTACCACACCACTGTTCAATTCAGTTCATTTTCTGTAACTGCTTAGTCCTAATTTGGGTCGCAGGGAGGCTGGCATCCATCCTAGCCGACTCTGGGCGAGGGCAGAGCACACCCTGGACAGCTCACCAGGCCATCGCATGGCAGAAACACACTGATGGCTTTGCAGCTACTCTTGTCGAAAGTCAGCAATGTTTTCTTTCACATGAACCTCACGCCATAGACACTGAGAGACATGGCCGGCCTTTGATAACCCAGTTAGCTGCACTGGGGGCACATCACTGTAGTTTTTATATTATATTCTAGTTTAGCAAAAAATGAATAAATTAATTCATACTTGCTTCATCTCAAGCACTTCTCAGAATCATTTGGTTCTATTGGAAGGAATAACACTTGGGAGAACAATATTCTCTGAGAATAATCCATGGCAAGATGGTGTGATGTGCATCAATGCAAACTGGAGTCATTGTTCACATCAAGGAATGTATTGATTTTACTACAACAATATGTCCTGGAGTATTCTAAATCATACTCTTATACTTTCATTTCATTCATTCAAGCCTGTCACCCCTACTGGGACTTAGGCCGCCAACAAGATCCCGCCATCTGTCTCTGTACTTGGCCAGTCTTTCCAGCTGACCCCATGAGTGGCCCATCTTCTTGGCGTCCGCGTCCAGTTCACATCGCCAAGTGTTTCTCGGCCTCCCTGTCTTCCTTTTTCCTTGGGGGTTCCACCTCAGGGCTTGTCTTATTGTGTTGATGGCTGGTTTGCTCAGAGTGTGGCCTAACCACCTCCAATGACGTTGTTTGATCTTATCTTCTAGTGGCTTTTGCCTTGTTTGGTCCCACAGTTCTCTGTTGCTGATCCTGTCAGGCCATCTTAGCTGGAGGATCTGTCTCAGGCAGCCATTGATGAAGGTTTGGATCTTTTTTGTGGTAGTGGTGGTGGTTCTCCATGTTTCAGCTCCATATAGTAGGACAGACTCCACATTGGTGTTGAAGAGCCTTATCTTGGTGTTAGCTGATAGGTCTCTTGAAGCCCAGATGTTCTTGAGCTGTAAAAAGGCTATCCTGGCCTTGTTTATTCTGGCCTTTACCATCTGCATCTGTCCCTCCCTTGGAGTCGACGATGCTGCCAAGATAGGTGAAGCTGTCCACCTCTTCTAATGCCTCATCTCCCAGAATGATGTGCTGGTGGTGTTGACTTTCAGGACCTTGCTTTTCCCTCGATGGATGTGGGTCTTGTGGGGCTGGTCGAGTTAGGAGCTCTTCAAAGTGTTAAACCGCTCCCCATTGTTGTTCATCTGGCCCAGTCCTTGTTGACCCATGACTTCTGCATAGCCCTGATTGTCACTGCCCACCTTGGCGTTCATGTCTCCCATGACGATGTTGCGGTCCCTGTTTGGGCAGGTCTCAATGAGGGTCTGGAGTCTGTTGTTGAATTCCTCCTTATCTACATCATCGCCTTTGTTGGAAGGGGCATAGCACTGAATGATATTCATGTTGAGCTGTTTCTTCTTGGTCTTGAAGGATGCTGTTAAGATGCATGGCCCATGGGCTTCCCATCCAAACTCTCTCTGCTCTTTTGGAGAGCATCAGTGCCACCCCCTGGGTGTTTGGTACATCCTCTCCCTCATGACCGAAAAGCAGCAAGGTTTCTCCAGAGTCGAGTCTTCTCTTGCCTGTCCATCGGGACTTGCAGATCCCAAGGATGGTGAGTTCCTCATCTCTGCAGTCACCTGTGCCGTTTTCCCTGCTTCGTACATAGTCCGTGCATTCCATGTACCGATGGTGGTGGTGTTTCTGGTTGCGAGGATGGAGGTCGGCTGAATGGCTTCCAGATGGCTCTGGCTTTCACCACTGAGCATCATTGGTCCTCCAGCTGGAAGTCCATCCTCTCCCAGGAGCGTTGTTAGATTTGGATTTCTTGTTGGCGTTTTTGTAGCTTCCTTTTTTTTTTTTTACAGGGATGGGGTGCTAGCCCTTCACCTAACCCTCCTCCTTTCTCATCCTGGCTTGAGACCAGCAATGGCGGAGTTATACTCTTATACTACAGCAGTTTAATAGTGTTTACTATTTAATAATGGATGGCATTTATGGATGTTTTTGTAACTATTTACAGTTTAATGTTGTGAAATTGTCCTCTACAAGGGAAGGTCACATTATGCTTTCTGACCACATTCTGTCAAAGTGCTGCTCATGCACTATCATATATCGTTTTTTTGGGGGGAAAAAATAACCTTCAAATCCACCACTATATGTCACATACCATATATTTACTTTTACATTTGTAGTATTTGGCAGAAGCCAAATTCAGGTCAACTTTTTATTTTTTTACTCATATATACACTTAATTGATGGTCAAGGGTCTTGCTCAAGGGCCCGATAGTGACAGCTTGGTGATACTGGGGCTTGAACCCCTGATCTTCAGAACCCAAAGCCTTAATCACTGAGCTGTGCAATGGACAGCAGTGGCTGTGTTTAAGGCCCTGGGTAACTGATATGAAGGTTGGGGGTTCAAGCCCCAGTATCACTAAGATGTGACTGTTGGTCCCTTGAGCATGGCCCTTGATCCTCAATTAAATTAAAATGTAAGTTGTTATAGATAAAATCATCTGCCAAATGCTAATAAGCCCTCACTGCCCCGTGCATGAGCTCACAAACGTCTATAATTGACTGTGTGTGACACGTCCAGCCTGTTGTACCTGAGAACACAGCCAATTTTGCTCTCCTGATCTCCTAGCCATGGATTGCTATGGCATTATTGCAACTTGAGCTCCCCAGAATGGTAGAGCCAACGCTTTTCTGTTCCGCCACTCAGACACCCGCATAGAATTCATGACAAAAGTAAGAATCATGCAACTGTAATTTTTGAACCCTGCTTATTTTCTCCTCACGATTAGCTGTAGATTTTTAACACATCATGCACACTGCTGCCAAAAAATCCCTTCTAGCTAGGATAGATAGTGTATTAGTCAAAACCTCACTTTGAACCAAACTTTAAATTTTATTAACAGATCAATTGCCCCAGCTCCTTCAGACGATGTCCCCCAGAGGCTGCCAGCACTGTGACTCAATTAAGGGCCCCCCGGGTGATCCAGGCCCTCCTGGACCGCAAGGCCCTACTGGAAGTCCTGGCTATCCTGGTAGACTTGGAGCCCAGGGATATCCAGGTCAACCAGGGGTGATGGGGCCAGTGGGCCCAAAAGGTAAGACAAGAACAATTGCAACCTGAAACTGAAATCTGAAACTGATGATATGTTGTTGATTTTCAAACGGAAGAGGTGCTTTTCATGTATTTTCAGTCGTTATTTATGAAACTGAAACTTTAGGTATAATTCATTTGTATGCATCTAATGCTTATTTTATCTGAACTCTTCAGGTGAAACCGGACTAACGGGTATGAAAGGCTCCAAAGGCGAGAGTCGTAATGGGCTCCCAGGTCCACCTGGCCCCCCAGGTAATATGCTGTTCATATTTAGTTGTAGCAGTTGTACAGAGGTCAATAAATCATAAGTCTGTGTACATATCTGAGCTATAGATTTTATAGTGTCTCAAGGGACATTCATTCATTCATTTTCTGAACCGCCTCATCTGAATTAGAGTCAAGCGGATTGTAGCGCCCGTCTCACCTAAGTCTGGGTGAGGGCAGAGTACACCCTTGACAGCTATAGAAACACGATGATGGCTATGGAGCTATTCTTGGCAAAAGTCTCATCATAAAGAGTGAGAGACATGGCCAGCCTTCGATAACAAGGTTAGCTGTGCGTGCGCGCGCGCACATGTGTGTGTGTGTGTGTGTGTGTTTGGGCAGTAGTGCCAACCTGTTGATGGTGGAACTTGAACCCCTGATTTTGGGATCAGTAATTCAGCACCCTACCACTATGCCACCACTGCCCCCATCTCAAGTGAGAAGAATATTAAATATCCAGAAAGGTGGTGTGGCTGGGTATGTCTGTGTTTGTTATTTTGCTATTGACAGAGGAGTCAGTGGTATGGCTCAGTGGTTAAGGCACAGGCTTCCTGATCTGAAGGTCAGGGATTCAATCACCAGGACCACCAAGCTACCACTGTTAGGTCCTTGAGCGAGGCTCTTAACCGTCAATTGCTCAGTTGTATAAAAATGATAAATCACTCTAGATAAGAGCATCAGCCAAATGACATAAATATATGTAAAGAAGACAGATTCTAAAGATAGAATAACTGTTCATCACAGTAATAGCATAAGGCAGAACAGGAAGTCACTTAAATCTTTTGGCTATTTCACAATGTTACAGCAAACTTAAAGCCACCATAACCACCACTGAATAATGAAGCAAACTTTGTACATGTTGGCAAATTGCTGCTGTATAAATGAAACAACATATTACTGTCCATGCTGTTATTCTAACCCAGTAAAGACCTACGTATGCACAGGTTCTGTCTACAATCAAAACATCACACACCTCTTCTACATAGTTGATGTCTTTTGGGTTTTACACCCAAGCCTAGGTTGGAGCTTATCCAGGCTTCTGATGTGTGAAGCAACTTCTTGGATGAGGCACTCGGTTGCCTTCCCAGTACTGCTGGGTGTACAGAGATAGACTTGTGGTTGAGACTTTGCCCTTGGCAAGCATGAGCCGAATCCCCTAACGATTACACCACTGGCCGTGTTATTAGATGGTCAGGTGAGCATGACAAGATTTCTTTTCAGTGAGATGGATCTCTAGGAACAGGTTTAGTGGCCAATGTTTAATACTAACTAGCTTGGTGTATCCATCCATCCATATTCCAAACCACTTAATCCTGCTAGGATTGTGGGGAGGCTGGAGACTATCCCGATCCACTGTGGGCGAAAGCAGGTATACCATGGACAATCCATCCAATCCATCGCAGGGTCAACACTCACACTCACACCAAATGGCAATTTGGTACAGACAGTTGATCTAATGAGGCTTTGGTTTGTGGGAGGAAACCGGGGTACCTGGAGGAAATCCATTCAAGCACAGAGAGGATATGCAATCTCCACAAAGAAAGATTCTCACCAAGCTCGGTTTTGAACCTAGAACAGCTCCTACTTTACCTACCAATTTATTCGCTGATAACTTGATTTGCATACAAACAAACCTAAGGACTTTGGAAGGTTTCATTTGGCTGGTGGGCAAGCCAATACCTTTGATTGGATCTAAGGTGTCATAGTATTATAATTGAACTATTTTTTTTTTTACTTCCAGGTTTGCAAGGTCCTCGTGGACTGGATGGTGAGGGATATCCAGGACCCCAGGGACCAACAGGAAAGCCTGGTTCATCTGGTATCCCAGGAAAACGAGGTCCTTCAGGAGCTACTGGGGTTTGTGACCCATCTTCCTGTTACATGAGCTACATTGGACAACAAAGTCACTTCAATAAAGGACCAAATGTTTAGCAAACTACCTTGAATGACACCTTGTGGATTGACATTTTTTTACGGGCCTTCATGCTCCTGAGCCCTGACTGTCTAATGTGACTGTCTTGTGTGTACAATACTGGCTTGGATTTATTTGATACAATGATATTATATAAGCTCCAAATCCAGGACTTAGAGTTTGATTGTGGCATTTTTATCATTTACTTGAGATTATTTGTCAACCCTACTACTTTCAGTTAAAAGCTAGAATAATGATTATGTATCGTAGCAGCATGCAGATGTTTGTTTTTTATAGCAGCCTTTAACATACAATATAATTATGAACAAGAATATACTTCAATCAGCTATAACATTAGCACCACCTGACTAGTCTGTGGCTAGGAACCCTCATGCAGAGCAAGCTGCAGTGTGCTCAGATTCCTTTCCTATCACCGCCAGCAGTAACATTTTCAGAAGTTTGTGCAACATTAGCTTTTCTGTAGGATCAGGCCAGTTAGCCTTCGCTAGCCCTCAAACGTGCATCAATGAGTCTTGGGAACCCATGACACTTTTGCCAGTTTACTGAGTGTCCTTCCTTGGACCATGTGGTAACCAGTGCATAGCAGGAATTCCCTACAACATCTGCCATTCTGGACATGAAGATCAGCCATAACATTAAAAACATTATGAGCTCTTTCATGCTAGGTGAATAATATTCATTATCTTGATACACCAGCACCTTCCAAGGAGTGAGATGTCTTAGACAGAATGAGACCACCGGTTCTAGTAGTTGATGTGTTGAAAACAGGAAAAATGAGCATGCATAAGGACTCGGGTAAGACTTTGACAACATCATCAGTTCATTTTCTGTAACCGCTTAATCCTAATTAGGGTCGCGGGGAGGCTAAACTCTCAGAGGGTACCGATCTCTGCCAGCCCCAGCAATCCACATAAATAAAAATTTGATAAAAAAAAAAAACAAAAACTCCACGCATAACTTTTTTCAAATAACAGAAGGTACACAGCACCCCTTGCTGGGCTTGCTGTAATATGACACTTCCAAAAATTGTCTGAATGTCCAAATAATGATCTCATCATCATCATCATTTTCTGTAACCGCTTCATCCTAATTAGGGTCGCGGGGAGGCTGGTGCCCATCCCAGCCAACTCAGGGCGAGGGCAGAGTACACCCTGGACAGCTCGCCAGGCCATCGCAGGGCGGAAACACGCTGACGGCTTTGCAGTCTACTCTTGTCGAAAGTCAGCAATGGTTCTTTTACATGCCTCACACCATAGACAGTGAGAGACATGGCCGGCCTTTGATAATCCAGTTAGCTGCACTGGGACAGTGGACAGTGGACAGTGAGGACAGTGACAACCTTGTGGAGAGTGGGACTCGAACCCCCAACCTTTGGATCAGCGATCCAGCACTAGTCCACCACTGCCCCTGCTTTGACAACATTGTTATGCAAAATGACTGGGGCTCAAAGAATTCATCTCCAAAAAGGTGATGTTCCTGGTATGCAGTGGGAAGTACCTACCAAAGGTTATCCAAGAAAGCGCAATGAGTGAACTTGCAAGAGTCACAAGAGTGTTCAAGGCTTGTTAATGAAGCCAAGGCAAGTGAATTTGGTCGAATTCCACAGACATTTGTTGAAAGTAATCCTAGCTATTTCAGAAAAGTAGAGAAGAGTCAGAACACATGATGCATTGCAACAGATGGGGCTGTCTAGCCAAAGTGCAGCCAGGTGGTCATACTGTGATGTGTTTGTAGTAACAAGAACGGTTTGAAAAACCAAACTATGACTACAAACCACAGATACCTGTATCCTCCCACAACCACACTTGCTTTATTTACACAAATTGGTGCTCGCTTTGGTGAATTGCGTTTTGTCTTTAGTAAAGTAGGTGTTGCACTGCCTTTTGAAATTCTACCTCTGTATTATAAGCAAAGTAGTTCAGCAGATGGACTATAACAGTATTTTGTTATAAAAGTTGTTGACTGATATCTCAGACTGCTCAGGATGTCTCATTCTGTGTGTGATTGGATCATGTCCAAGTGTGTGTGTGTGTGTGTGTGTGTGTGTGTGTGTGTGTGTGGACTACTGCATTTTTTGAATGTTTGAACTCGTCAAATTTTCAAAAGCCTATTTCCATTTTTATGGTTTCAGCTTTTTTTTTTTGTTTTTTTTTGTTTTTTGGGTTTTTTTATGGCTATAGCCCAGTCTAGTCTCAGTCTGGGTGCATCAGCAATATATTCTATTTATATTCTGTTCAAAATAAAACCTTAACTATTTTTTTCCTAAGAATGTTTGTTCTAAATAAAATAATGTCTGAATAAAATTTGTATTCCTTAACCAACTGTATTTTTATTTTTAGTAATGAATTTTACATTTCTGTATCCAGCTTTATATATTTTTACCTTTGCGATGGATAGGAAGCTGATTTAAATTGCCAGTAAACGTGTATGCAGTTCCTCTTTCTTTCCTGCCACCGATACTTGTTGCAGTGTCAAGACTTCTTGCAGTCGAGCGAAAGCCACAGACAGCTTCAGAGCTTCACATCGCAGCTACAATAACTCCAAACCCTTCAGATTTCTGAGACATTGTGCCACTGAGGGGCTGCAAGAACCAAAGCATACTTTTTTGTTTTGTTTTGTTACTGGTGTTGTTCTGGGATAGTGTTATTAATCAGCATGGAAGAGGTTGATTACGACACATATCTGGATAATTTCTTGAACATATTCAACACTACAGAAGATCCGCAAAGTGTCATCTTGAATGAGACGGTGATATTATGCGAGAAGAAGGACGTGTTGCGGTTTGGTGCAACATTCATCCCGACGTTCTACTATATGAACTTCTTGCTGAGCCTTTTGGGAAATGGTCTGGTTCTGTGCATCATCTACAAGTTTGAGAAGCTCAGTACGGTCACCAACATCTTCTTACTCAACCTGGTCATCTCAGACCTCCTGTTTGCCTTCACCTTGCCTTTTTGGGCCGTCTACCACAGTAGTGAGTGGATATTCGGCCATTTCCTCTGCAAGCTGATAGGTAGCTTGTACTCAATCGGCTTTTCCAGCTCCATCCTCTTCCTCACCCTTATGACTTTTGATCGCTACCTGGCTGTGGTCCATGCAATCACTGCTGCCCAAAGCCGCCGGAGGGTGTACGCCGTCTCCATGTCTGCTGTCGTCTGGATTCTCAGTCTCTTCTCGAGTCTCAAAGACATGATTTTCTACAACATTCGGGAGAACAAACTGAGTGGCTGGGTGTGTGAAGAGAGTGGCTATTCATATCAAACCATAGTCAAATGGCAGTTGTTGGGTTACTACCAACAGTTCGGGTTATTTTTCCTGCTTCCACTGATGATGGTTTTCTATTGCTATGCCCGAATTACCATCCGCATCATCTCTACACGCATACAGGAGAAATGCAGGGCTGTCAAGCTCATCTTTTTCATAATCTTCATGTTTTTCATCTGCTGGACCCCCTTCAATGTGGTCATCCTTCTCAAGGCGCTTAGTTTGTCCTCCAGAAACAGAATATGCGATGATAGCCTGGACTATGCAGAATATGTCACACGGAACATGGCATACTTGTATTGCTGCATCAGCCCCGTTTTTTACACCTTCGTGGGGAAGAAATTTCAAAGCCACTTTCGGAAACTTCTTGCGAAGCACATACCATGTTTGAAGACCACCATCCTTGCTTCTCAGAGCAGCAGAACCACTTCGGTCAGGAGCCCCAATACTGAGTACTACTGAATAACTGATGTTTTGATGAAGTGATGAAACCTCACAGTGAAAAACCTTTTGGAATTTGGCAATTTGAAACATCTGAATACTGAGCACTGAATACAGTACTGTAAGATTCTGGAAATTACCATATTGGGGGTTAGGAACTTAAAAAAAAAACCATTCTGGATACTGAGAGGTTCTGAACTTCTTACTACCGGAAAATTCTGTAGTATTTAATACTGAGAAGTTCTGAGTTTCTGAATATTGAGATGTTATGAAGTTTTACCGTAATTATTGACAGCTTTTAAATATCTGAATAACTTCTGAGTACTGAGAGCTACTGAATGCCTGACTACGTGAAACTGTTGAATATTGAGAGTTTCTGAACTTCTAAACTGCTTATTATAAAAGCCTGAATATTCAAAAGTTCAAACTTCTGAAGACTGGCGGAGGGGGAAGGGGGGGGGGGGGGTTAAACATTAAAAGGTTCTGAATTTCAGAATATTGAAAGACTCTGAACTTTGGAATAGGGGGAGGTATTGAAAGTTTTGAGTCGAGCTCACACACTGATGCAGCCAGCAGGGCTTTAAGAGTACAGTATGAACATTTCCAATGTGCTGACATGTTCTCTTTGAGCTCAGGTTAAAAGCTTTGTCAGATGCAGTATTGGAGAGCCTACATCTTTTTCTTTAAGTCATGAAATTTGTTAGAAAATACTCAGACGAGTCAAAAAGAAAGCAATAAAAGGAAGTTTGGTGGTATGTGTTAAATTACTATTTTGTTTCTATGTGCTTCCACTTTTTGGTTAATTGTAGTTGTTCAGTATTTAGCAAGTTATGGATTGCATTAAGTCGCTTTTGTAGCATAAAATGAAGTGTACTTTACCTATTTTTAGAAATAAAATGTCAAATGTGTGATTTTATTTTTCATATTTTCCATTGTTGATTCTTGGAACAACTGAAACAATTTTTGAATTAAAAAGAGCTGTAATCCGAATCATGTCTCGTTTTCAGTGATTTATTTTATATTATATGAACCTTCTGCTGATTTCCATCAGACTGTTACATTTAAATATGAACTTAATTAAATTCAACCAATTATAAAATAACCCTTGGTGGCGTGTTCTTACAGGGAAATAATGGTCCATCTTCTTCTTCTTTTCCTTTCGGCTGTTCCCTTCAGGGGTCGCCACAGCAAACGATCTTCCTCCATCTCACCCGATCCTCTGCATTTTCTACTCTACCTTCATGTCCTGCTTCACCACATCCATAAATCTTCTCTTTGGTCCTCCTCTGGGCCTTCTGCCTGGTAGTGAATCAAAAATACTTTCAGGACAGCAAAGTTTATTACAGTATTTTCCAATAAACTGCTTTGTCCTATATTAGGGGCAGCTTGACAGACCACTGCAGGACCATTTTATTGGTATTATTTTTCAATTTAAATTATTATCAATTCTGATTTTTAATTTTAAAAGCAGCATTTGGATATTTGAAGTTAATAAAAATGACAATTAATAAAATTAGTTGTGCGTGTTGGCCCGGCAATGGCTTGGTGAGCTGTCCAGGGTGTACCCTTCCCTTGCCCAGAGTCTGCTGCCAGCCTCTCCTCCGCCCTAATTAGGATTAAACAGTTCAGAAAATAAATGAATGAATAATAATAATAATAATAATAATGTTATAACATTGTCGATGTATTTCATATTCATTGTGCAGTTCATTTGATATTGTAAGTTTGTTTTTTCATGTAAAACTATTATTATTATTATTATTATTATTATTATTATTATTATTATTATTATTATTATTATTATTACATTTTTAAAACTCATAATAATATAAATTAAATAAATAAAAATAATTCATTCATTTTCTGAACCGCTTAATCCTAATTAGGGTCGCAAGGAGGCTGGTGCCCATCTCAGCTGACTCTGGAAAAAGCAGGGCAGAATACATCCTGGACCACTTGCCAGGCCATCGCAAGGCAGAAACACACTGATGTCTATGCAGCCTACTCTTTACGAAAGTCAAAAATGGTTCCTTTACAATCTTTTACCATAGACAGTGAGAGAAATGGCTTTGATAACCTGGTTAGCTGCACTGGGGGATATTTATATAAATGTTCTGAATATGGTTTACTCTACAATATCTGCATGTATAATATGTGCATGCAGCACTTGATTGTTCAGGGCATGCCTTTAAACAAGTGTTATTTGGTACCTGTGAAGGAGCAGAGATAGCTTCTGTGGGTGTATGTTTTCACCCAGATCCAGTTTAATTCATCTACACATACAATGCAGTTCCTCCTGGACGTCTTAGTCTCATATGTTCTGTAAAATAATCTGTACGTAATGGTTCATTGGCCCCCCAGTGCAGCTAACTGGGTTAGCAAAGGCCGGCCAAGTCTCTCACCGTCTATGGTGAGAGGCATGTAAAAGAGCCATTGCTGACTTTTGTCCAGAGTAGGCTGCAAAGCCGTCAGCGTGTTTCTGCCCATCCAGTCCAAGGTGTACTCTGCCCACACCCAGAGTCTACTGAGATGGGCGCCAGCCTCCCCGTGACCCTGATTAGGATTAAGCGGTTCAGAAAACGGATAAATGAATGAATTGGTATGGTTTGAATGTTACAGGTGGAATCACACATGGCTTGACTTAATTTAAGTTACTTTTGTTCAGACTGGCACATTCATTCATTCATGCCTTCATTTTCTAAGCCGCTTAATCCTAATTAGGGTCACGAGGAGGCTGGACAGCTTGCCAGGCCATCACACACACCACACACACACACACACACACACACACACACACACACACACACACACACACACACAAAACCATCTACACTCACATCATTGCACACATGCATTTTTTTTTTTTTGACTTTGTGGGCTGAAACAGGCTCCAGTGACCTTAGGCAGTGCTTAAATAATAATACAATACACAAGATTCCTGTAGATGTCGCTGTTGAACCACACGGCCGCCACCATCACACAGACAACAGAGAACATGTTTTGGATTAGAAAATTGTTTAAATGTATTTTTAAAAACATATTTTCTAATATTTATGCAGTTAATAGAATGACATGAATGGTTTGCATAAATAAATTTATTACATGTTCAATTTTTTTCTATTTCAGAAATAGAAATGATCTCGTGGTCGGGCTCTTTAAACTGTTTTGACCTAAAATATCTTCTTAAATATCTTCTAAAATATCTTCTAAAATGTAGAAATCTAGTATTAACAGTATGAGTACAGATAAAACAGGATCAACAGCTTTTATATCAACCTTAGTGTTCAGCTGAAACACGTGTTTATGACTGACTGATTTACCCACCACAAGATAGCCCTGATTACGCGCGCGTTAGTGGGGGGGTGGTCCCATTGTGGTTGCCAGATTGGTCTCATGTGGGCGGATTCCTTCAAGGTTGTAACCCTGTCTTTGTGGAAGAATGTCAAAGCCACTATGGTTTGACATACTTTTGCTTTTGTGATATTCTCACAATAAACACCTGACCACACGACCTGCTTCACTAAATCTGGATAAGTATGGGTTCATCAAGCACTCAAACCCAACCTATCCCACCAATCACCAACTTTAACCTGTACAGTATAGCGATGGTGGCAATATCGTGGACTATGTAATAATTTTATTGTATTTATTGGATGATTTATAAAAGACAGACACCCACGTAGACTACACGAAACACGCAGAAATGTTTGTGTAGTAAGCCAGAATGCTGCCAAGACCTTCTTGGTTTGAGGTAAATGTGCTAAACACTATGCTACCATGTCGCCTTGATTTCCATGGTTTTCGCCCATGTGGTTTTCGCCCAGGTGGTTTTCGCCAAGATGGTTTTCTCCCCTAACCCTAACCCTAATCCTAACCCTAACCAGCAGCACCTGTTGGCCTTGATCATTTCTAGTGAGCATTATAAGCCAACCCATGTATCGATACCAGACTGACTCTGCACTCTATTGTCAGCTATTCTAATGGATATTTGCTGAGTATATTTAATTTTCATCATGAAAATCATGCAAAGATGTGCACACTCTGAAAAGCCCAATGGACCATTGCAGGTCCAACACACACAACAATCCACACTCACATTTACACCGATAATAAATTTCGAACATCCAATTAGTTTCATGTGGATATCTTTGGACATGAGTACACGGAGGAAACCCTCGCAAGCATAGTGAGAAGGTGTAAACTTCACACGGCAATACCATTCCTTATGCTTAGCCTGTGATTCAAATCCAAGACATTCTTGCTATGAGGTGGATGTGCCAATCACTACGCCACCATATGGCAGAAAGATAGATAAGTGACTCTAAATTAGAGCTAGGCCTGAAAATGTACATTCCCCCCTCACCACCCCAATACTTCAGCTCAAGTTGTAATCATTCACACATGGCCATCTACTCATAATGTCTTAAGTTCTTGAAATAATAATAGAATTGTGCTAGATTTTGGTTGGAGATAAATCCTGCCAGTGAGTAGATCTTCAGGAAGACGGTTGGTAGCCAACATTAGTGTACAGTATGGAAAGGAAAAATGTACAAGACGGTGTTGAGGCCAGCGATGTTGTATGGTTTAGAAACAGTGGCCCTGGGGAAAAGGCAGGAGGCAGAGCTGGAGGTAGCAGAGATGAAAATATTGAGGTTCTCTTTGGGAGTAACGAGGATGGATAGGATCAGGAATGAGTACATCAGAGGGACAGCACATGTAAGACGTTTTGGAGACAAAGTCAGAGAGGCTAGATTGAGATGGTTTGGACATGTACAGAGGAGGGATAGTGAGTATATTGGTAGTGGGATGCTGAGGTTGGAACTACCAGGCAGAAGGCCTAGAGGAAGACCAAAGAGATGATTCATAGATGTGGTGAAGCAGGACATGACGGTAGCCGGTATGAGAGAAGAAGATGCAAAGGATAGGGTGAGATGGAGGCAGTTGATTCGCTGTGGCGACCCCTGAAGGGAAAAACCAAAGGGAAAAGAAGAAAAAGATGGGATGGAATGGTGTCATCTTTTGTGGATTTTTTTTTTCACCTGATATCTCTTTGCTTTGAAAATAACATCACAAAAATAGTGATGTTAAAGAACTTCTGTAAGTCACTCTGGATAAAAGCAGCTGCTAAATGGTGTCAATGTAAATGTAAATTCCCAGTCCAGTATGCACTGTCTGGCTGGTGATGAAGTGGTTAGAGTGTTCGAGAGGTCATGGGTTTGTGTCCCTGTTAGATCTCTACCATGCTGAGACCCCCTGGCAAGGTCTCAACCACAAGTGTGTCTCTGTCCACGCAGTGGTATAAATGGGTACCAGTAAAAAAATACTGGGAAGGTAAGTTGTAAAGGACTAGAGTCCCATACAGGAGAAGGTGAAACTGAGGATAAGCTCCTGATGAGACCAGTTGGCTCGGGTATTAAAAGCCCAACAGATTTACCTGTACGTATTAGTATGGGTTTTTACCCTCCACCCACTACGCCCAATCTAGCTAGTCCACTAATTACTCATAAGCCTATTATTAGTCAGAGTGTTATACAGTAGAGTAGTGGTTAGCACATCTGCCTCACAGCAACAATGCTCTGGGTTCAAATCCTGGGCTCGGGGTGTCTCTGTGCGGAGTTTTCATGTTCTCCCTGTGTTTGTGTAGGTTTCCTCCAGAATTTTTTTTTTTCCTTCTACAGTCCAAAAGCATGCACATTATGCTAATGGTCTCTTCTAGAATATCCGTAGGTTTAATATGTGAATAGTTATATAATTTTGGCCTTGGAGAACTGTTCATTATGGTCTGGAGAACTGTTCAGGGTGCACTTAGCCTTCTCCAAATAACAGCCTCTCTGCGACCTTAGATGAGTAAACTGTTCAACAAATGAGTGAGTTTAAACAGTTCATTTTCGGTAACCGCTCAATCCCATCTAGGGTCACGGAGAGGATGGCACCCATTCCAGCCGACTCCGGGCAAGGGCAGAGTACACCCCGGAAAGCCCGCCAGGCCATCGCAGGGCAGAAACACGCTAGCGGCTTTGCTTTTTTCTATTTGAAAGTCAGTAATGGTTCTTTTACATGAACCTCACACCATAGACAGTGAGAGGCGTGGCCGGCCTTTGATAACCCAGTTAGCTGCACTAGGGGGGGGGGGGCAGTGATAACCTTGTGGAGAGTGGAACTCGAACCACCAACCTTAGGATCAGCGATCCAGCGCCATATACCACTAGGCCACCACTGCCCTATACAGTTTAAACAGTTGAAATGTAAAGTAAAACATAAGGGGAGAACTCTTTACTATATTTTGTCATTGGCATAAAGGACTGATTTGTAATCAGTCAGGAAAAAGAATTAAACAGTGACTTAGGACAGGGGTGTCAAACATATGGCCCGCGGGCCGGAACTGGCTCGTAAGGAGGTTCGAGCAAGCCCGCAGGATAATTTGAAAGTTAAAAAAGGGCATAAACGACATGGATTTAATTTTTTTTAATCTGTTTTGGTCAGAGTAGAAGACAAGCCGCATCACTGAGACAGACCAAACAGCAGACGGTATCAATGGGCCATCTGCTGCTTGTTACGACGTTGTTTCTACCCTGTTCTCTAACTCCCCGCTACACCCTCATGAGCCAAAAACGTCGTTATCAAAACAGAGAAAAATAGATAAAGAGTGTAGAATTTTCAAAGAAAAATTGACCACATCCTATTTATTTATGGAGACGCACGGGAAACCTTTGTGCTTGTGTGTTTGCAACAAGTTTCACTATTTAAGGAATATAATATTCGGTGCCACTACGAGATTCATCACAGTGAAAAATATAACAGCTTGCAAGGACAACTGAGAAGAGATAAGATCAACGATTTGCTTGCGGGTCTGAGGAAACAGCAGTCAACTTTCACCCAGAGCCGAGAAGTCAGTGAAGCAGCGGTAAAAGCCAGCTACCTAATTGCTAGCGAAATGGTATTAGCATCAAAGCCGTATTCCGACGGTGGCTTTGTTAAAAGATGCATGATGAAGGTGGCTGAACTCGTATGTCCCGAGAAGCGATGAGCTTTTGCCAATATTAGCCTGACGAGGAATACTATAGCAGAGAGGATTTCGAAACTAATGGCAGATTTAGACGGCCAATTGAAACAGAGAGTCAAGTCATTTATTGCATTTTGAGTTGCAATTGATGAGAGCACTGACATCACAGACGTGTCTCAACTGGCCATATTTATTCATGGAGTTGATGAGACATTGACTGTTACTGAAGAGTCCTGAATCCTTACTGTGGTGATTTAAAAAATGTGCAATTTAATGTTAGTCAGCAGCTTCACTACAAAAGAGTATGGTGGAATTCTACTGTTCATGCAACTCCATACATTGGACTATGATGTTTGCAGATGACATCCTGATCTGTAGTGAGAACAGAGAACAAGTGGAGGAAAATCTAGAGAGGTGGAGGTATGCCCTGGAAATGAGGGGAATGAAGGTAGAATGAAGGAAGACTAAGACAGAATACATGTGTGTGAACGACAAGGACCCAAGAGGAACGGTGAGGTTACAGGGGGCAGAGATAAAGAAGGTGGAGGATTTTAAGTACTTAAGCTCAACAATCCAGAGCAATGGAGAGTGTGGAAAAGAGGTGAAGAAGCGTGTGCAGGCAGGTTGGAATGGATGGAGAAAAGTGTCCGGTGTGATGTGTGATAGATGTGTGATAGGAGAGTATCGGCAAGAATGAAGGGAAAAGTGTACAAGACGGTGATGAAGCCGGCGATGTTGTATGGTTTAGAAACAGTGGCCCTGGGGAAAAGACAGGAGGCAGAGCTGGAGGTAGCAAAGATGAAAATGTTGAGGTTCTCTTTGGGAGCAATGAGGATGGATAGGATCAGGAATGAGCACATCAGAGGGACAGCACATGTAAGATGTTTTGGAGACAAAGTCAGAGAGGCTAGATTGAGATGGTTTGGACATGTACAGAGGAGGGATAGTGAGTATATTGGTAGTGGGATGCTGAGGTTGGAACTACCAGGCCGAAGGCCTCGAGGAAGACCAAAGAGATGATTCATAGATGTGGTGAAGGAGGACATGAAGGCAGTTGGTGTAAGAGAAAAAGATGCAGAGGATAGGGTGAGATGGAGGCATATGATTCGCTGTGGCGACCACTGAAGGGAAAAGCCGAAAGGACAAGAAGAAGAAGAAGAAGAAGAAGAAGAAGAAGTGTAAATGGTTTAAAAATTCCTTTCTTTAGAAGTCTCATTTAATCTTAAAGTGCATTACTATATTTTTCAATACCAATTACTTGTTAAAGTTTTGTGCCTTTGGGGATCAGTTGCAATGCATACATGTGAATGATAAAAGTAAATTGCACGTTTGTCGAGGGAAATATGAGGCGTTTCATGAAATGTTTTGAAAAGGATTGTTCATTAAATTTCAAGAGTTTCCTAATGTTCTTGTGCTTCTTTACACCAAAACAAAGGAAAGACATGATATTTTGGTTATTTATAGCTGAGTATGCTATAATTTTAATTGTCCGGCCCACTTGACATCTACCTGGGCCGTATGTGGCCCACGATGTGAAATGAGTTTGACACCCCTGACTTAGGAGAAGGGAGAAAGGGTTGACAATGCAATCTGGCAACCCGAAGGCGGGCTCAATGGCGGAGGGAACGAACCAAAAATCCATTGGGGGCGGAGCCTCCACTGGTACCCAGGAAACAAGGAGAGGAGGATGTAGCATCCTTCCATCAGCACATTAGCACGGAAGGCTAGCGCTATGCTGAGTGGAGAGGGGAGCTTTTGTGGGATGTTAAGAGTTTAACGGAATAACATGGCCTCGAGGGACTGAGGAGCTCTGCTTTCGGAGCATGATTCACCGCCAGGTGATACTGACTCAGGTGAGCAAACAGAACGCCTTTTCACTCACACTGGCTACGTCCCTAATCACACACTTGCGTACTAATTAGCAGGTAAATGAGAAAAACACCGAGTATTTATCCAAGGGCGTACTGTATTCCTTTTCCCTTGGTGCAATGGATGCGTCCTAAATTCCTACATGGATACTTCTTTCCTAAATAGTAAGCTGTGTCAGTACACTAGGTGCTGAGGTGGCCTACTGTTTCTCCACGCTACACTGTAGGGCACGACACGGATTTGGACGGACCCTGTATTTGTTGACTGCGTCCCCCATCCCACTCCTCACCCCCGTAAAAAAAAAAAAAACGTAAACTGTGTGTTCATAACCGCGCCCTAGTCACTACATAGTGCACTATATATGAGGGCGTAGGTGCAATAGGGTCATGTCCGAAAGGATGCCCTCTAATATTCACAGAATACCCACAATGCACCTGTAGGTTTGTATGGAATTGATCTGCAAGTGTTCTGCAGTTTGTTTCCGTGACAGTTTGTGAGGACCTGAAATCACAGACCATCCTAAAGGGTTCTTTGGTTGAGTCTGATGTGGGAACCCAATATGATAGGATCCTAATGATTTTTTCTGTTGTTGTTGTTGTTGTTGTTGTGAGTGAACCTGAAACAAAGGACTCTAAAAGGTTCTTAGTTTTGGTCTTCATTGGGAACCTAGGTGTGAAGCATCCTAAAGGGTTAGTTGGTGGGTTCTGATGCTGGAACCCCTCATCATAGGATTCTAAAGGTGGTCTTCAAGTTGTTCTTTTAAGGGAACCCAACAACAGAGGATCTGAAAAGTTTTTTTTTTTTGGTTTGTCCTTTTAGGAAAGCCCAATGTCTTATTATTCTAATGTGTTCTTAGATTTGTTCTTTTACAGATTCCCATCAGCCAATGATCTTAAAGTTTTTTTTTTTGGTTTGACCTAACATATGAAGATCCTAAAGCTTCTTAGATTTGTTATTCCACAGATACCCAACAACAGAGGATCTTTAAGGGCTCTTTGGTCTCTTTTAAGGAACCCATCAAGAAACTGTCCTAGACTGTGGTTTGGTTTGTTCTTAAAACGAAACCCCAGAACAGAGTATCTTTTTCCATTCTTTAGTTTGCCCCTTTGTGGGGAACCTTGGAGCAGAGGGGAAGCAGGGGTGGCGGGTGGCAGCTGTTTTTTTTTTTTTTTTTTCGGAAAGCTTTTAAAACCTTGAAGATCCTATTGGCTATTGTTTTTTTGTTTTCATAAGAGTGTCGGATGCCATTTTCTGCACGGTTTCGAACAATGCTTTGAATTTTTCAAACCCCCCCCCCCCTCCAGTGAATTCCGAGTCGGTTACTATAGCAACCCCAAATACATGGATGATTTGTAGCTTTAATGTCTCAGCATGTAGGTCTTCATGTCTACTGTGCTTTGTGTGTGTGTGTGTGTTTTATACTTTCTGCTTATCAATAAACCTCCTTAAACACAGTTTTGTGCTGATACTCTCATCTTTGTCTCCCTCATAACCTTGTACCCGATACTCATGTTGTGTAGCTTCAAAAACCTCATGTAATGATGTACTTCTTGTAAACTAGGAGCAATGAAGAGTGTAATTTGATCCTGTACTGTTGGCCCCGAGCTGGTATCAAGCATTATCACTAACGAAAATTGATGTCCATATCATGACTTAATGCTGAATATAATATAAATAACAACAACAATGTAAAGCTGGCACTTGTATTCTTTTGTATTGTAAGGTGCTAAACAATGGCTGCAAATGGAGGTGTACAGTACTGATGATGTCATACTTTTTCTAATCTCATCTCATCTCATCTCTTCTCATCTTCCGCTTAATCTGGGGTCGGGTCACGGGGCAGCAGCCAGACGTCCTTTTCCCCAGCCACTTCCTCCCGCTCTTCTGTGGGGACACCGAGGTGCTCCCAGAAAAGCCGAGAGACATAGTTCCTCCAGCTTGTTCTAGGTCGACCCCGGGGCCACTTCCTGGTTGGACATGCCCGAAACACCACACAAGGGAGGCATTCAGGAGGCATTCTAACCAGATGCCCGAGTCACCTCAACTGGCTCCTCTCAATGCGGAGGAGCAGCAGTTTTTCTCTGAGTTGTCCCCAGATGACTGAGCTTCTCACCTTATCTCTAAGGGACAGCCCTGCCATCCAGTGAAGGAAGCTCATTTTAGCCTCTTGTATCCGCAATCGTGTTCTTTCGATCATTTCCCAAAGCTTGTGGCCATAGGTGAGAGTTGGAACGTAGATTGACTGATAAATTGAGAGCTTTGCTTTGCGGCTCAGCTCCCGCTTTATCATGATGGACCGGTACAGGCTTCACTTTACAGCAGATGCTGCAGCAATCCGCCGGTCGAGCTCCCGCTCCATCCTTCCCTCACTTGTGAACAAGACCCCGAGATACTTGAATTTCTCCACTTGGGCAGGACCTCATTCCAGACTCGGAGGAGAACCATGGCCTCGGACTTGGAGGTGCTGATTTTCATCCTGGCCACTTTGTACTCGACTGCGAATTGCTCCAATGAGAGCTGTAGGTCCTGGCTTGATGAAGCCAAAAGGACATTGCCATCCGCAAAAAGCAGAGACCAGATCCAATGGCCACCAAACCAGAACCCTTCAACGCATCAGCTGTGCTTAGAGATTCTGTCCATGAAAATAATGAACAGAATCGGTGACAAAGGACAGTCTTGGCGGACTCCAACCCTTACTGGAAAGGAATTCGACCTGTTGTTCCCAACACAGACCAAACACTGGCTTCGGTGATACAGCGACTAAATGGCCCGTAGCAAAAGGTCCAAAACGCCATACTCCCGGAGCAGACCCCACAAGATTGCCCAAAGAACACAGTCAAAAGCTTTCTCCTAATCCACAGAACACATGGGGACATATTGGACCAAGTCCCATGCTCCCTGCAGGATCCAGGTGGAGTGTATGGAGTTGGTTGACCAGGCACGACCAGGATGAAAAACCACACTTGAATCCTAGGTTCAACTATCGGTTGGATCCTCCTCTCCAGTACCTGCAAAGACTTTCCCGGGTAGCCTGATGAGTGTGATTCCACGATAATTGGAACACACCTTCCAGTTTGCCAATCCAGAGGTACGACCCCCAATGACCATGCAATGTTGCAGAGATGTGTCAACCAAGAAAGTCCAACAGTATCCACAGCCCTGAGATATTCAGGTCGTATCTCATCCACCCCCGGAGCCTGACCACTAAGGAGCTTTTTGACTACCTCAGTGACCTCAGCTCTAGTGACGGCTGGACCCTCACCCAAGCCCCCAGGGTTTTCCTCCTCCACGGAAGGCGTGTTGATGGGACTGAGGAGGTCCTTGAAGTATTTCTTCCACTCCCGACGACATCCAAATTCGAGGTGACCAGCTTCCCACTTCCACTGAAGACAGTATTTGTGGCGAACTGCTCCCCTCTCCTGAGGCATCAGATGGTGGTCCTGAACCTTTTTGAGGCCAACCAATAATCGCTTTTCCGGCGATTACCGAACTCCTCTCACGGCCGAGATTTTGCATCGGCGACAGCTCAGGCTGTAGCATGTTTAGCCTGCCATTACCTGTCTGCTTTGGGGCAGGTGGTGTAGTGGTTAGGGTGCTGCGCTCATGATCGGGAGGTTGTGAGTTCGAATCCCACTGGGACCCTCACTGTGCTAAGACCCCTGGGCAAGGTCTCAACCACAAGTGTGCCTCTGTTCACCCAGCAGTATAAATGGGTACCAGTAAAAATATACTGGGAAGTTAACCTGCGATGGACTAGCATCCGATCCAGGAGGAGTTGAACTCCTGGTTGCTTCATGCTACAGAAACCGGGCATAAGCACTGGCCTGATGAGCCACTAGGCTCGGGTGTAAAAACCCAACAGACTTTACCTTTTTTTTACCTACCTGTGTGCTTCCTCAGGAGTTCCACAGGCCAATAAGACCTGAAAGGCCTCCTTTCTCAGCTGGACTGCCCCCTTCACCGCAGGTGGTCACCAGCGGGTTTGGGGGTTACCGCCACGACAAGCATCGATAACCTTCTAGCCACAGCTATGGGCTGCCGCCTCAGCAATGGAGGCATGAAACATGGCTCATCAGTATTCCATGTCACTTGCCTCCTTTGGGACATGGTCGCAGCTCTACTGGAGGTGGGCGTTAAAGGCCTTTCTCACAGGAGACTCTGCCAAACTTTCCCAGGGGACCCTAACTACATGCTTGAGCCTGCCTGGTCTGGAGGGCAGCGTCCCCACTGGAGCCAGCTCACCACTAGGTGCTGATCAGTTGACAGCTCAGCTTCCTTCTTCACCCAAGTGTCCAGAACATGCGACCGCAAGTCCGGTAACATAACTACAAAGTCAATCATCAAACGGTGACCTAGGGTGTCCTGGTGCCAAGTGCACTTATGGACACCCTTATGTTCAAACATGGTGTTCGTGATAGACAAACAGTGACAAGCACATAAGTCCAACAATGAAATGCCATTTGGGTTCAGACTGGAGAGGCCGTACCTACCGATCACACCCTTCCATGTCACACTATCATTGCCCACAGTTGCGTTGAAGTCTTCCAGGACGAGTGAGTCTCCCGGGGGCACATTCTCCAACACACTGCCTAAACACTCCAAGAAGGTTGGGTACTCTGAACTGTCATTTCATGCATAAGCACAAATAACAGTTAGGACCCATCCCCCATCCAAAGGCGGAGGGAAGCTATCCTTTAGTCGACCGGGGAGAACCTCAACACGTGGGCACCGAGACAGGGTGCAACAAATATGCCCACACTGGCTTGCTGCCTCTCCCCATGAGCAACTCCAGAGTGGAATAAGGTCCAGCCCCTCTCGAGATGGGTGGCCTCAGAGCCCGAGCTATGCATTGAGCCGAGTCCAACTACTAGTATATCTAGTCAGTATCTCTCCACCTCACGCACCAGCTCAGGCTCCATGTCCCAAGAGTCAGAATCAGTGGCCGTAGATCGGTCGTACATAACCCATATCTTTGGATGCCACCCAACTCACACTGCACCCAACCCCTATATCCCCTCCCACATGTGGTGGGTCCGTGGGAGGGCGGACCCCTGTTTCTTTTTCAGGCTGGGCCTGGCAGGGCTCCATGGGCAGAAGCCCGACCACCAGACCCTCGCCTTCGAGCCCCTCCCTCATTCCTGGCTCCAAATTGAAACTGTGTCCTTGATTTTTTTTCTTTCTTCATCATTGAGGTCTTTTGAACTGCATTTCATCTGGACCTTCACTTAGGACCTTTTTGCCTTGGGTGACCCTACAAGGGGCACAATGCCCCCGACAACATTGCTCTTAGGATCATTAGGACATGCAAACCCCTTCACCACGATAACATGGCGATTCAAGGAGAGGACTTTTTACAATCATCTTTGCCAATAATGAATACGCCCATTTAAGCGTTAGATATTGTTCATTAAGGCTTCAGAAGATCTAACATGAACGTCTTTGGAATACAGGAGTAAACTGGAGTACCCAGAGGAAACACACATTAACATGGGGACACCATATAAACTGCACACAGAAAAAAACAACAACCCTGGTTTACATTTTTCTGACTATAAGGTACTAACCACGAAAGAATGGAAAAGAAGCTGAGAAACCACTTTTCCCATTTGTGAGTCAGGAGCATTGTTCCCATTAAACTAAATTGGCACGACAGTGGTGCAAGTTATTTTAGATTGATGCAAAGAATTATTGGTGCTGTGCCCGTAGTTTTTTCATCTTTGTTTTAAGTTCCACAATGTACAACTTGTTCGTAAATAATCTTAAAAAGCTGTCAAAATGTTCGGCATCTATAGGAAATACACCAATTCACGAATGAGACATTTTCAGGGCAGACTGGTTCCCTGACCACCAAGGTGCGTATACAACTGTTAACGAGAACACCAGTGGAAGTAACAGCCTCGACCATATCCGGGTGATTCTGATTCGGAAGACAATTTTTATTACTGATTTCAAGTTCATATTAGAACTTGTGTGTGCGTGGACAGAGTCCAATAAATTGTAAGCTACCGTAGCTTTGAACTATGAATAAAAATTAAAACCACTGAAATTCTATCAGTACATGTGGCAAATTCTTCTTGTTTTTAAAGTTTTTTAAATCAGCAGTTCTGTCTCCAGATGGCCCCAGATTTCATATTTCAATTGCAAATTGTAAAAAAATTAAATAAAAATGATATACCCCCCTCCTATATCATCCCTGCGTTTCTTGCACCTTGGGCCTGACGGCCCAAGGCGCTGCGAAGTACCTTGACGGCCTCCGGCACCTGAATCATCTGAACAAACTATTGGTCCAAGCTCAATTCTACTTAATGGGAACACTGGTCAGGAGTAGATAATGTCCATAATAATGAGACATTGAACCAATAAGGTTGCCCCATTCCCATGTAGTATATTAATGTTAATATAAACCTGTTGCTTACCACCCAGTTTGAACTACTATCAAAAGATATTAGAAACAAATCAACACTTTCTAACCAATCAGGGTCAAGGATTTCATATGCAGCATGGACAGCATGGTGGTGTAGTGCTGAGTAGCTTGAAGGTCCAGGGTTTGATCCATGTGCCCAGTGAGGGTGTTTCTGTACATATGTTCTCCCTGTGCTTGTGTGAGTTTCCTCTGGGTACACTGGTTTCCTTCCGCATTCCATAGACTGCACATTAGGCTAATTGGATATTCTTCTGAATGGTTTTGTGTCTGTGTGGGTGTTGCATGCAGTGATCTGGTGAACTGTTTAGGGTGTACTCTGCCTTCGACAGAATCAACTGGAAGGGGCTCCAGGTTCCCTGCAACACTAATTAGTTAAAATGTCACACCCATAGCATTGTAATTGCCCTCCCTGTAACTCTACTACCCTCCGGCATGCTGAACTATGTATACTACCGTAAAGCCGTTCCCCCCCAAGCCTAGTATGGATACAGAATGTGATCACAGTCTGCTCTCGTATGCTGAGGTTTGTTTGACGAGGAGTGTTTCGGCGTCGTAGATTAACATTCCACCCTGACCAGATTCCATGCAGGAGTTTTTTTATTGATTCTGCTCTAATTTGCGCTCAGGAGTGAAAGGGAGGCGAAGGGGAGGGAAGAACCTTGTTTGCTTGCAGATGGTAGCACTTCCTGCCAAAATAACCACCGTGCCTACAAACCAAGCCCGGATGCTGATCAATATTGGGGTTGGGAGGTGGAAGAGTGAAGTCATGAGGTGATATGGATTATGTGATTAACTCCGATTTCCTGTAGCCACAAATGTTACATAAAGCATTTATGGTATCATGCTGCTAAGATCATATGTGGTGTAATATTTTAAGCCAGAGGAAAAATTGCAAAAATTCATTTGATACGTATTAGTGTACATTCCAGGCATGTTCATATTAGCTTTTAAGCTAACTGTAGCTCTAAAGATTCTCCAGAGACACATTGTGCTTTGTTTTTTATTGGTAACGTCTTTCAGGAGAGGTTTTAAAGTGCTGTATATAACAAGATAAGATGAGAACACAGTTTTATGATTTTATTTCACCTTGTCTAACAAAAGGCCAGTAGGAACGAAGTGGGAGGTGCTGCATGCCCAAATTCTTAGTATGTACTAAAGTACATTGTTCGTTGTTGATGTTGCTGGTGTGGACTGTGGGCTCTAAAACTTTTACTCCTCTGTTATTCGCAATCAGAACCACATGAAACTTGGCAGACCTGTTGTGGAAAGTAACTACAATTCAATAGATGAATGAAATTTGGCAACATTATACCACAACATAACAATGCCTACAACTGTCATTCATCTATTCATTCATTTTCTGAACCACTTATTATTTTTTTTTATTATTGTAGATGCTTATATAGCACAATTTCATACACATGAACCCCCAGTGCTCCCTGCACTCCGGGTGCCTGTCGCCACTGTATGGCACCAGTTGTTGCATTGTTCTATCCTTTTGATGCTGAGTGCCAAGCAGGAAGCAACAACTCCCAAATTTTAACGTCTCATGGTATGACGCGGCCGGATTCAAACTCCGACCTTCTGGAGGATAAAGCGGACGCTCTACCAACTGAGCTAAATCCTCGGTCCACTTAATCACTTAATCCTCTCTTAGTCTCTTGGAGGCTGCCACCCATCTCAGCCGACTCTGGGCAAGGGCATAGTACATCCTGGACAGCTTACCAGGCCATCAAAGGGCAGAAACACGCTGAAAGCTATGCAGCGTACTCTTTACAATGCTCAGCAATGGTTCTTTATATGCTTCCCAGCATAGGCAGTGAGACACATTGCCAGCCTTTGGTAACCCAGTTCGCTACACTGGGGGGGGGGGTGTCCCCCCCAGTGCAGCTAACTGGGTTATCAATGGCCAGACATGTCTCTCACCGTCTATGGTGAGAGGTTCATGTAAAAGAACCATTGCTGACTTTCGACAAGAGTAGTTTCCGCCCTGTGATGGCCTGGCGAGTTGTCCAGGGTGTACTCTGCCCTTGCCTGGAGTCAGTTGGGATGGGCACCAGCCTCCCCGAGACCCTAATTCGGATTAAGCGGTTATAGAAAATAAACTGAACTAAATCTAAAATAATTAGGGGGTTAAGCAGTCCAGCAAATAAGTGAGCAAGTAAATAGAGAGTAGGTGTGTCTGCTGGTTGGCTTCACTAGATCTTTCAGTATAAGTTAGTTCACCCCTTGACACCTCATTACCTAGCTGGTATTACTTTATATCTTACGGGAAAAAAAATGGAGTTTGTATTTCACCGAAAGCTCTGCGGTATAGCGAAGTTTTCTGAATACCCACAGACCGTCTCCCAGCAGGCGGCATGCCATTTCTCCTCACCCTCTGTGTCTGAACCCTTGTGACAGGAAACAAGGGAGTTTATTAAGTGAAGCTTAATGTTGTCTGCTGCTGGAAGCTGAATGATCATAATTAATTTATCAGGGCATGGCGTGATAGTGAGGTGCATTCGTAAAGCCTCTATTACCCTTGTACATACAAACCGCCCACGGTTGATTACAGACTGGTACGACTTAATAAGGGGAATCAGGATCTGTAAATGGAAGAGATGTCTTGAATTTTTAAAAGTGTAAATATGGGATATGTGTGAATTTTGGACAAATTAGGATTTACATTGATGTTTATGTGTATTGGGCAGTATAGTAGCATAGTGATTAGCATGTCCACCTCACAGCAAAAAGGTCATGGGTTTAACTTCTGGGCTCAGATGTTCCTGTGTCGACGTTGCATATTCATCCTGTACTTCGCTTTCCTCTTGGTACTCCGGTTTCGGTCTACAGTTCAAAGACATTGAGAATTCTATATTCAAATGACTGTCTTGCAATGCCGCACTTTACCTCATTTTACATTCTAGCTTGTCCACTTTGGACATTTCCTTTCTAGTGTATCCACCTTGCTGCTTTTATTTATTCTATTCCACGATGCTTCAGTGCACATGCTGTATGTCTCTAGTGTTCAGTTCTCATCCAATAAGTACAGAGTCTATATTTTTAAAAATATTTTTACTTAAAGTTTAGTGTACAGTATTACTTGTGTTTACATTCAGTATTGATTTCAATTTATTGTCTCCTTTGCACTATTTAATTTGTTTGCACCTTTTAGTGCTGACAGCCTCGTAGGACGTTTAGTTAAGTGTGAACATAATGACAAAAAAGTCTTTTGAATCTTGAAAATAGCCCCTAGCTGTGGATGTAAATGTGAATGGGTGTGTGTGTGTGTGTGTGTGTGTGTGTGTGTGTGTGTGTGTGTGTGTGTGTGTGTGTGTGTGTGTGTGTGTGAGTCTTTTCATTGGCTGATGAGCTGTTCATGTTTCACCTCGCCTTTGCCCAGTGTTGCCTTAGTGGACACCAGCTCCCTCGACCCATTAGATTTAAGCGGTTAAGTAAATGAGTAAGTGAGGGAGTTAAGTATTAGTTTGTGCAGATGCTTTCATCTGGAGAGGCTCACAAGTAAAGATAATCTAAACTCTCAGAGGGTACCGATCTCTGCCAGCCCCAGCAATCCACATAAATAAAAATTAAAAAAAAAAAAAAAAAAAAAACCTCCACGCACAACTTTTTTCAAATAACAGAAGGTACACAGCACCCCTTGCTGGGCTTGCTGTAATATGACACTTCCAAAAATTGTCTGAATGTCCAAATAATGATCTCATAATGTTAAAGAATCTTTGAAAAAATTCCTGCATCCAGAATTTGATCCGAATCATCTCCAAAATTTTGTTTTGTCCAAAGCTCCACCTTTAGTAGAAATTTAATGAAAATCTGCACATAACCCTTTGTATAATCCTGCTACAAATACACAAATCGAGGATAAAACAATATCCTTGGTGAATTTGTTCATTTTCTGAACCGGTTAATCCTAATTCAGATTGCAGGGAGGCTGAAACCCATCTTGGCCCACTGTGGGCAATGACAGAGTACACCCTAGACAGCTTGCCAGGCCATCGCAGGACAGAAACATGGTGACGGCTATTCAGACCCCTCCTTATGAAAGTCAGTGATGGCTCTTTTACAGCCTCTCACCATAGTTAGTGTGAGGCATGGCCAGCCTATGATAACCCAATTAGCAGCACGGTGGGGGGGGGATCAGTGACAACCTGTTGATAGTGGGACTTGACTGGCCGAAAACCGATCAAAGACCCTTTCGAGTTGCATATCAGCATCTTATCAGTACCATTAACTGCTTTATATCAAGTTGATTTAGTTTTAAACATGACATTCCTTGAATATTTTCTGTCCACAGATTTTTACCCTGGCCTAGAAAGTTCATTGTGTCACCTTGTGTAGAGGTTATTTTTCCCAATGGAGAACTACTGCATGGTATTATAGAGATTAAAACATACTGACTTTAAAGCTGATAAAATATACTGTAACCAGAACCGTTTGCAGAGCATCGAAGAATAAAAATAAACAAATAATATTCTTTTGTGAGCCGGGCTGACCCACTAATGGAACTCTTGTTAGCTAAATTAGCCTCTAATTTAGCTTTGTTATGAGTGATTATCTGAAATGTGATTACTCTGAGTGAGTGTATATTAAGTCTGATGATTGAAATGTTTTCGGACAGTCAGAAAAAAATATTTGAATGAAATACAGAACACAAAGCTAACTAAATAAGTATGTTGTTATAAAGAGTGAGTATTTTTATTGAGGTATTTAGTAAAAACAGAAATATAAAGATTTAGACACTTTCTAACAGTGCAGCTCTGAAATTTTTTTTTAACTTTTCCTAACAAAAGGTTTCAATATGAATTCTTTTGAATGATGTTTTCGATGATGTAATGTCATGTAACAATCATATTATGACCGCGCCTCCTCCAATGTTTTAAAATTGTCTTAATGTGTTATGCTAACGAGATAAGATTTCTTTAATGGAAACCCTACATTACCGCAAGGTAGCGAGATGCTTTTTCCACTGGGTAGGTTTGCTTCCGTAAGCACGTTATAAACGCCAGAATCGTAATACGCTTCCTCAATGTGATTGGGTTCAAAGCCTTTCGATTCGAATAAGTTATGCCATTGTCGGCAGTAGGTAGTTTGTTTGGACAGCCAAAAAAAAATAAAATAAAATTGCATATGGTTCGTAGAATTCTGTTTACGTTCTTTACAAAGTGTATTTTATTTTATGGCTTGAACCGAGTAAAGGTTTGGAGGGGAAGATTGAGTGATGATAACTTCTACTGTCTGTCTTCCTTTCGACTTTTTCCCTTTTACTCGGGAGTCGCCACAGCAAATCATCTGATTCGCATATTTGATTTGGCAGAGGTTTTTATGTCGGATGCCCTTCCTGTCACAACCCTTTTTAGCAAGGGACAGAAACACGCTGACGACTTTGTGGCCTACTCTTTATGAAAGTCAGCAATGGTTCTTTTACATGCCTCTCACCATAGACAGTGGGAGACATGGCTCGCCTTTGATAACCCAGTTAGCTGCACTGGGGGGGGACAGTGACAACCTTGTGGAGAGTGGGACTCGAACACCCCAACCTTTGGATCAGCGATCCAGCGCCCTTATACCACTAGACCACCACTGCCCCTGATGATAACTTCTACTCTAACGTTTATTCCAATTATGATGGTTATATATCAACATCCAAAGTATCGCCACAGGGTTCTCACATGCACATGTATAGACGAATTTTCATGCCAAAAAAATCAGATTGATGCTACACCAATTTCCTTTGGTGTTCTCCTTGTGTGGCGCTTTCAAAATAAGATCAGTGCTGCCCTATGAATATAATATTTTCAAAATAATTATAATAATCAATACTCCTTATATTAATAACAATATGAGTCTGTAATAAAGTGCTTTAGGATTAAATTTCTGCCGTCCCCATGCACAGGCTCTGCTGAGTTCAGTCAGATTCTAACCCATGACATGTGTGTGTTTGGCATCCCGCTGCTAGTGTTGCTGACTCTGAGGAGTGTTATGGCCACTGCCATAACCCCCACCTCACCTCATCTTCTGCCTGCTGCTTGCTGCAATGTGTCACCTTCGAAAGACTCCACAGTGTCCCGGCAGTGTGGTGCTGACAAACCCAAGCAACTGCTTTATAAAAGCAAAGCAGTAACCACCCATTTCTCCAACTGACAACCAATCATTTGCATAATCTCACCTGTTAATATTTTATGTACTGTATATATTATCCTTTGATCATTACCATATGCTGTACACTCTATGTACAGTGTCTTTTAGTACACTACATGTGATCTGATTTGTTTGCTATCCTGCTATACTTGATTATAGTATTTACTAGGGATGCCATTGACAACCGGAATATCGATATATCGCCGATATAATTATGTCGATCGATAATCGATGCCTATAAAAGGGATATCGATACTTCTAACGTTACAGCTTTCCTGTGTTCATGACAGCGTCTGTAGTACATGCCATTTTCAATGACACCCCGAGTAAATTGTACGTCCCGTCTCTCTGTATGGTAAATGGTACGTCCCTGCTTCTAGTATGCCGTCAGAGCTCGTGTTCTCAACAGCACGGAACATTTTGAACAAGAAGAGACACTTATCACCGGATTATGCAGATATGTGCATCTTCTGAATCTATACAGCTATTTTCGATTCCAGGTCACTGTGACACGCAGCCAATCCTTTCTGTACTCCATTGTGTGGGCGGGTCCGATACCTTCAAACTCCAATTGTATTGGATTATAACAACAGCCACAGACTGCGCGTGTTGTTTGAGTAAAGAGATAAATTTCCCTCGTTTTGATCGGCTCATTTCCACGAAGCCAAGCACAGCTGGCAAGCAAACACAAAAGGACAGACATGGAAAACCTTCAACCCGCAGACCAGCTGATTGCCAAAACTTGGGACGCGCTTCCTGTCACATAAACACTGCAGCGTGTGAGTCCAATAAAATTAGAGCTTCAAGGTATCGGACCCGCCCACACAGAAAGGATTGGCTCTCAGCTTCGCGCCACAGTGACGTGGCATTGAAAGTAGATGAATAAATTTGCTCTGAGCAGTTAGAAAGTGAAGCTGCACCATCTCCTGCTTGGCCTTTGAAGATGCTGGTGCTGCCGGCAGCACAAACAACCGTCGTACACAACACTCGCACTGCACTGCCATGAATCATGCTTCACCACTTTTGCGGTCGTAAAGTCGACCAGACGAAACTCGCATAGGTCGTAAGTTGACAACACACTGTATTCAATGCATTATACAAACTACTGTAATATATATCTTAGTCTGTTCTATTTAATGCATTTATGGAACAGTACAGCAATATTCCAATGTATCGATGCATCGGAATTTTTTTTATCAGTATATCGATACCAATAATAGGTTTTCAATGACACCCCTAGTATTTACTACAGAGGAACATTGTGATCTGATTGGTTCTCAATCTCAGGATTAAAAATATCATTTCAGTTAAAATATGTGCCTTTCATTTATGAATAATTCCTGGTACGTATTGCATCATTCATTCATTTTCTGTAACCGCTTACTCCTAATAATGGTCGCAGGGAGGCTGGCACCCATCACAGGCCAACTCCGGGTGTGGGGAGAGTATACCGTGGACAGCTCACCAAGCCGTTGCAGGGCGGAAACACGCCACACCACAGACAGTGAGAGACATGGCCGGCCTTTGATAATCCAGGTAGCTGCACTGGGGGGGACAGTGACAACCTGTTGAGAGTGGGGCTTGAACCCCCAACCTTAGGATCAGCGATCCAGCACCTTTACCACGAGGCCACCACTGCCCTACATGAGAATATGTGTTTGTCTATTATATGTAGGCAGTTTATATGTACATGCTGTCAGAATTGGATATGTGATGTCATCAGAAAGTGTTATTACAAGTTATATTATTTCATTCATTCATTTATCTCAGGTGATTCTAGGTGACGACAAGGTACACCCTGGACAGCTCATCAGGCCATAGTAGTACTAAAACACATGCAACCATTCGCCCTCACACCAAGGGACAATTTAGAGCTGCCAATTTGCTGAAAGCAATCAAACGCAGTTCAGTTGAATGAAACTTGTGGATGTAAGAAAAAAAAACACCTGATGATGAAAATATGTATTTTTGTAGTATCAGAAGAGTTTGGATGTCTTTTCTTTCATTTTCCTTTAAGCACCTCCTTGGTGGTGCTTGTGTAAAAGGAAGAATAAAAATTATTTTAAGCAATGGTATGAAAGCTATTGGAAAAGGATTACACAACCTTAGTTATTTAGGTACGATGCGGTACAGTACTGATCATAGGGTGCTATATAAAGTGTAATGTACACCATATAATATATAAAGTGTGTGACCACAAATTGGCTGTGAACCTATACTGTAGTGCGATATTGCTGAAGGTCTCAAGCTGTGTGCTGCAGCCTTACAGCGCCTGCATTATCTCTCTGTCCTCAGACCTCTACTGCAGACTTGCAGTCAAGCTTTTGGCAGTCACATGGCTTTAGCCCTGGCAAGCAGACCCACAGGTGTTACTGCACAGGGAGACGGGGGAACGGGGGAACGGAAGGAATTTTTATTTTAATACGAAAAGGTCAGATGATATTAACCCAATATGTCGGTCTCATTAGCCTGATTGTAAAAATTGTATTACAGTCATTTAGTATTGCGGCGAGCAAGGTAGATTGATTTTGCCCATTTGTGAATGTGAGAATACTTCCTTGAATAAGTGATTTGAGGTCTTTTAGGATTTCACGGACCAATTAACAGCACTGAGGATCTTTTCACTACCCAAGAGCATGCTCTGAGACATTTTTGTAAAGGGGAAGAGGATTGGTAAGGACTTGCTTCATGTTGAGTCATCACTCTACACCCCTACGCATACTGCTTCTGCAGGCGGCACAATAACATGTCTTCTAACTCATCACCTTCTTCTGGCTGTTGTACTTATTCTCTGTGCCAGCAAGACCCAAGAACCGGAGGATGGCAGACGCAACTGAAAATGACGTGCTAATGTGCGATTGCACTGTGGGAATGCAATCCTGCCACTTAATATCTTCAGTCATTCATTGTTTTATGTTTTTTCTCTGATTTAGCATCACTAGGTAAAACGTTCCTCACAAAAATGGGAATTGAATTGGCGACATAAGAAAAAACTAAAGCACAGAAGAAGAAGAAAAAGATGAAGCCAGTTTAATCAGAGCATCCAGCTGGGACAGATGAAGTCAAGGAGATAAGGAAGGAAATATTCTGACGTAGCCAAGAGACAGATGAATAGAGGGAAAGATCTATTTAAAGATCTCCGGAAGTGTGTGGATTGAAAGAGTGGAGGATTGAAGCAGCACAAAAGCAAAGACCGAACCCCACCCCACGCCTTTACTATCTTGCCTTTGTGTCATGTGTGACTGTAGTAAAGCAGCACTCTTCTCCAGTGAGGATAGGCACCATTTCCGTTGCCCTCCTGTTTAAGTGTATTCGTCTCTTCATGACCGAAATAAAAAAGAACTCTGTCATGGAGCCGGTTTTATTCAAGCTAATTTGAGTACAGGGATCCCTCGCTACTTCGCGCTTCAATAAATGCGGCTTCAGTGCATCGCATTAAAAAAAAATAATACTAAATAAATATTAATCGAATTAAAAAATAAGTAAATTAAGGAAGAATAGGTGGACAAGTTAATGAAAATGTCACAAAAACAAGGCCAATTATGCAAAAAACCCCTAAACTATCACAAAACAAAAAAACACCTGAAATCTCTAGTATCGCCTAGTATTAAGTGTACCTCAGGATAATGTTTAATCATATTTCATAGTTATATTTATGATCTGTCTTTCTGTAAATGTTATTCCATTTCTATTTCTACTTGTTCTTCAATTTCATTTCATTTCCACTTTCGACCTTGGACAGCTTTGATGGTATCTCCAGATGTTTGCAAAACGAATGTTGGTAAGTTGGAGAGTGTCTGTATTTATATTTTATTTACATCTTGTGTTATTTTTTTCAATGTTTAATTTTTATTATAAGCATTTATAACAGTGGACATGTATTTACTGATATTATATACGTGTACCTATACGTCGGGTGGGGGGTGGGGGGAGATTTTACTTTGTGGATTTCGATGGTCGCGTGGGGATCTCGGTCCCAATTAACCGCAGAAAGTGAGGGATCCCTGTATATCTTTGAACAACCACATCACTGTTTTAGATGTTTAATACCCCCATTTCACTGGAGCGCGGAATGCAATGATCGTGGCGGAAAGGCACGGAACGCACTCTACGGAGGAGCTTCGGCATTTTTACAAGGAAAATGGATTAAACACTTACGGAAAATTGTACCTTCGGAACACCTTTGGAACGTTCACGGAATGTGCGGAAAAGATACTGAAAGACCGTGGTACACTGTCGGAATACATGTGTAAAAGTGCTCAGATTACCTTCGGAACCAGTACAGATTGCAAAGGAAGACCTTCGGATAATTCACGGAATGTTCACGGAAAGCAAGGAACACTCGAGGAACAACTACGGCACTACTCCATTTTAGAAGGAAGAGCTACGGAATGATCGCGGAACAGGCTGAATGAAGGCGGAATGTTCACGTTCAACTTGGAATGACTAAGGAATGACTGAGGAATACCGGCGTAACTATGTTTCAACGAGGAAAAATCGGCAAAGGTCAAAGGGTTTGCTCCTGATTCCGCCTAAATACGCGAAATCGACCAAGAAAGCTCATTCTCTCATTCATACTATATGTTTATAATGTACAATAAATTTAAAATTTAACATATGTTTGTAATTTACCATATGTTTCTAATGTGCAATATGTTTATAATTACAATAAATTTAAAATTTAACATATGTTATGTTTAATATCAATTATGTCAATTCCTTTTATTTGCACTTCAATCATTCCAGACTAAAAACCATGCACACAAGTCCAAACCACAGTGATTATAACTTTAAAAAACTTTATTACATGAACAGGAAAACAGAAAAAAATAAAGTGAATCAACTGGAATAATTTATAGTGGAAGTGACTTCCTTGAGTGTTCCACAAGTCTTCCGTGTTATCCGCAACCATTCTCCAAACGTTCCGCATGTATTCCGCAAACCTTCCGTGAGTATTCTGTGGGGATTCTGTGGCCGCTTTTGACCATCCATAAGAGGGGGGGGAAGGCTCGGGGAACGGTCAAGGAACCCAGGCTTAATAAAAGGAACAATCACAGAACGTTTGAGGAAATGACGGAACGTTTGCGGAACAACTTAGGAACCTAAGGGAACATTGTCGAAGACCCCCCCACCCCCCCGGCTGACGTATATGTACATGTATATGTCTATATAATATCAATAAATACATATTCAATGCTATGAATGCTTATAATAACATTTAAACATTCAAAAATAATTCATAACATGTAAATAAAATAGAAATACACACACACATACAGACACGCACCTCACATAAAAATGTCAGTAATTTTGTTGGGTTGCTTTTTTGTTTTTGTTTGTTTGGATTTTTTTTTTGTATAATTGGCCTTGTTTTGAAGCATTTTCCTTCACTTTTCCCCAATTTTTCCTTAATTTCCTTTTTTTTAAATTTTTTTTTCGATTAATTTTTTTGAAAAACATGCAATACGCTGAAGCTGCAGAAACTGAAGCTCGAAGTGGCGAGTGAACACTGTATAGATTTTTAAATTTAACAGTAGATATTCTTATAAAGCAGCTTTACAGCGATCTGAATGGAGATCTATTTTTAAAATTAACTAAAACTATGGTGGCCTGGTGGTAAGGTGCTGGATTACTAATCCCAAGGTTGTGGTTTCAAGCCCTACTGTCAACGGGTTGTCACTGCTGTCCCCACAGTGCACCTAACTGGGTTATCAAAGGCTGGACATGTCTCTCACTGTTTACGGTGAGAGGTATAAAAGAAAGATTGCTGATTTTTGTCAAGAGTAGCTGCATAGCTGTCAGTGTGTTACTACCCTGTGTTGTCCTGCTGAGCCATCCAGGGTGTACGGTGCCCCGCCCAAAGTCGGCTGAGATGGGCACCAGCCTCTCCATGACCCTAATTAGGATTAAGCGGTTCAAAAAATGAATGAATATAAAATATGCACGTCTGTCTCAGATCAAGAAGGTTGCAGATTGAATTCCCGGGGTTTGGGGTGTTTCTCTGTGGAGCGTGCATGTTCTCCCCATGCTTGCATTGGTTTCTTTTGTATCTCTCTGCTTCCCTATCACAATCCAAAAACATGCCCAGTAGGCTGATTGTTTCAATTTTCCTGTGAGTTTGAATGGTTGTATGTATTTACGTTGTCTCTGCCATGGCCTGGCTGTTCAGAGTTTACCCTGCCTTCACCCATAGTTGGCTAAGATGGGAGCCAGCCTCTTCACGACCCTAATGAGGATTAAGCAGATTAGGAAATGAATGGAGGAATATTCCTTTGTTCATTTTCGGTAAATGCTTAATCCTAATTAGAGCTGTGGGGAGGCTGGCGTCCATCCCAGCCTACTTTGGGCGAGGGCAGAGTACACCCTGGACAGCTCATCAGGCCATCGAATGGCGGAAACACGCTGACGGCTTTGTAGCTACTCTTGCCGAAAGTCAGCAATGGTTATTTTACATGAACCTCTCACCACAGACAGTGAGAGACATGGCCGGCCTTTGATAACCCAGTTAGCTGCACTGGGGGGACAGTGACAACCCGTAGAGAGTGGGGCTTGGACTCCCAACCATAGGATCAGTGATCCAGCACCTTTATCACCAAGCCACCACTGCCCTGAATGGAGAAATGAATAACATGAAAATGCAAAAAAAAAAAAAAAAAACTGTCGGACTAAGAAACTGTTAAAACTTTTAAAAAGAATTCTGGAGCATTCACTGTCCATCGCTTGTGGCTTCTCTTATGTTGGAAGGGTACCTGCACTGATTTAGTGTTTGAAGAACTATGATTGTACTGATTCAACTATAAGTAAACTATAAATAATTCATTTTAATGAGACTAATACACGTGAAAGTGCTCTAAATTACTTACTGTGGTGTACGATATTTCTAATATGAAGTCATTGTGGATTCGGTCAGTATATTTATTGAAGGATCAGGCAAACCACAGCTCCACAGGGGAATGAGATTAAAGTTCCAGGAACTGAAAGAGAGTGTGGTGTGTTTTAAAATAATGTGCACCTCTTACAGTCGTATTAGTTTAATATACTCTGAGGTAGTGTCATCATCATCATCATCATCATCATCATCATCATCATCATCTGCTTGGTCCAGGGGCAGCAGCCTAAGCAGTTTCAAGTCTTCCGGGGGGACACCAAGGTATTTCCAGACCAGCCGAGAGACGCAGTCCCTCTAGTGTTCTGGGTTGTCCTTGAGTTGGGCGTGCCCAAAACACTACACCAGGGAGGTGTTCGGGGCCATTTTAATCAGAACCATTCTGTAGACATGAATAAATGTAGTGCTTTGGAGTCATTTAATTTCTATTACATAAACATATTTTTATAGTAAGAATACATTGACTCAAGCAATAGGATAAATTTTATCTGTAGAACAGCCCAGGCCCTATCTTTATTAGTGTCAAACATAAAACAGATGTACTCAGGAGGATAACACAGCAATGACAGGAAACAGGGTGAAGACAGGATCATCCCACAAGCCGAAGTTAGAAACCATGGCCTTCCTCTTTTGTAGGGTTTTTAACCTTGTTTCAAATCAACCGTGTCCTTGTTGACTAATCTCACTTCCTATGCTAAATATTAACCGTTTATATGAATTATACTAAAGTACAGTGGTACCTCACCTTAGGATAGTCCCAGCAAACAAAAAATCCAGGTTACGAAAAACATTTTCAAAAATGTTTTGTCTCTGCATACGAAACAAGTTCTCCTTACGAAACACGGCATTCAAACATTCAAACAATGCACGAGTTGCTCTCCATTGACTATCTCCCAACACCCGACCCCGCTGACCTCCCATTCCGCCTCGCTGGCCTCCCATTGGCTAGGAGGGATGACATAGCTCCCTTGAGCAGTTTCATGGAGTTTTTCGAGTGTGCTCATTGCAACTTTATTTTTTGGCTCAGGCTTTTATCCTTGCATAAACATTTATAAGATTATAACTCTGCTAAGAAGACATGGTCAACACAGAGTAAGTACCTTAAAAGGTATACTTTTATAATTTTTAAAGGGTGGTATTGGGGGCCTTGGAATGAATCATGCGTTTTACATGTAAATGCGGTTCGATTTACGAAAAATCCAGGTTATGAAAAAGGCTCTGAAACAGATTAATTTCGTAAGGTGAGGCACCACTGTATATGTACACTGTATGCTTCTCTTACCACCCTGTCTATCTTTTCCATTATTAGAACTTGTACCAGAACCGATTTCTCGGGCTGGCAGCCATGGCCTCACCATCTCGCTCATCCCAGGCCCGACGCCGGAGCAAAGACCCAATCCGGCACAGCTTTAACCCGGAGCACTTCCCCAGCGTGGACTTCCAGAACGGTGACCCTGAGGAGCTAGCATCCGCTCTGACCCGTTCGACCAGCGATACGGACCTGGTGACATCACACTGCCGCTCCACACTGACTGCTAGCACCTCCCACTATGCAATCGGCCAGTCTGCAGACATCATACTGACGTGGGACATCAAGGAGGAGGTGGATGCTGGAGACTGGATCGGAATGTATCTCATAGGTGAGTGATGAGAAATAAAAGGGTCTGAAAAAGCAGCCCGGATCTGCCTTTCTACGAGAAACAGCAAATCTTTTCTCTCTTTCTCTCGCTCTGTCTCGCTCTCTGTCTCACATATAGCCCCATAAATCACTTTAATCCATCAGTATTTTGTCACACTGGCTCGCTGTTTCTTTGCACTCGTGTGAACTACAGGGATTGAATTGAATCTGGTGCGAACAGAAATCCATTAATCATTTGTTTTCACATTTCTAGCCAGCTCAGCCTGGAGCAACTGGCTGTATTATAAATAAAAATGAATTGTTTACCTAAAATATATATATATATATATGTTCAAGATTACAGTGATACCTCACTTTATGAAAGTCTCACCAAACGAAAAATGCAGGTTACGAAACGCATTTTCCTAAATTTTTTGTCTCTGTACACGAAACAAGTTCACGTTACAAAAGCACTATCTTAAAAATGCAAACGTGCCATTCAAACATTCAAACAATGCATGAGCTGCTCTCCCATCAATGCCGTTCAAACATCCCACCCTGCTGGCCTCCCATTGGCTAACAACTGAGCTGTCGTTCATGTTGCCTTCACTCGAACACCATCTTGGACAGGTCCATCTGACGCCATCTTGGACAGGGATCCCATTGGCTAGGAGGGATGACACAGCTACCTCCCATTGTCTATTTTGGAGCTGAATCCACCATGATGCTTTTCATGTAAAGGACGGAGTTACTGTTGTTTTATGCTTTATTTCTTGACTCAGGCTTTTAACCTTCCATAAACATTTGTAAGATTATAATTCTGTTAAGAAGACATGATCAACACACGTGCACACACACAAACACACACGCGCACACACACACACACACACACACACACACACACACACACACACACATGCGCGTGTGATTTCCGGTCCAAGTGAGAAGAAGAAGAAACGGGCTCGAGTGATATCACAAAGGAATATGGCCAAACCCGTCCATCTACCATCGGTATGATATTGAAGCAGAAGGAGGTCTTGTATGCTTTTATAATTTTTAAAAGGTTTAGGGGGTAGTATTGGGAGCCTTGGATCGAATCACGCATTTTACATGTAAAACGCAGTTCAATTTATGAAAAATGCAGGTTACGAAAAAAGCTCTGGAACAGATTAATTTCGTAAAGTGAGGTACTACTGTATACGTCATTGTGATATCATGACTGTTTCTCTTAAAGGGATACAGTACAGTTTGTGCAAATTCTTTTCTGTTTTTTAGATGAGGTGCTCTCTGAGAATTTTCTGGACTACAAGAACCGCGGGGTGAACGGCTCTCACAAAGGTCATATTGTGTGGAAAATAGAGGCCAATTCCTACTTTGTTGAGCGTAAGTGAATTGTCTTCGCAGTTTTATTTCTGTTGCCTACATTTTAGACTCGTCTTGACTAAAGCAGCACAATCGCCATCATCTGTACAACTTTGAGCCTCCACATTGACGGATTCCTCTTTTATACCACAACTTCCACCGTCAAGATATTTGTGTGTTATCAGTGAATCAGAGCCTCGAAACATCACTGACGTGATAGTATGACATGCGGACCAGCGTAAGGAAGATAAACATTTGAATGTGTGAGGCACTATTACCCAAGCATAAACACAGCAGGATATTCTTATGTTCAACACCGCTGCCATGGAAACAAACATAGTGTCCACTCAGAGTTTGCTCTGAGTAGTCGACACTGTGTACTGAGTGATATAATGCACTTGAGTGAGACTGGATTTTTTTTAATCGCCTTTCTCGCAGCTGGGGTCCACATTTCTTTTCATACTCACACACAATCCCTCTGTGGCACAATGCAATACCTCATTAAACACGCCTTTATATAACGAGAGCTATTCTGAAGAGCGGTACTTTGAAGACCATCAACGGAAATGCTTGTTTATTTATATATTGTACATACTAGTCTATGTTTCAAGAGAAAAATGTAGAAATTCATTCGTTCATTCACCTGCAGTATTAATCTATTCTGGCATTGGGCTCTGGATTTATTGCAGCTAGCATGCTGGTTAGCACGTCTGCTTCACATCAAGAAAGTCCTTGGCTCAAGTCCCGTGCTTGGCAAGGGTATTTTTGTTTTATGTTCTCCCTGTGCCGGTATGGGTTTCCTCGGGGTATACAGTACCAGTTTCCTCCCACCGTCCAAAAACATGCACATTAGGCAGATTGGCTGTTTGAAATTGCCTGTGAAGATTAGTAGTTGTGTGCATTTTGTCTCTGCAATTGTCTGGCGAGCTGTTCAGAGTGTACCCATCCTTCCCCAAGTGTTGGCTGAAATAGCCTCCAGCTTCCTAAAACCCGAATAAAAGTAAGCGGTTCAGCTAATGAGTGAGTGCGTAACTAGTTTTTAATGCTATCCAGCTAGAAACAATTTTATTTTAGCAAATTAGCTTGCTAACCTGGCAGGATTTCTGAGACTATTTCTCAGATATATTCCTAAATAGATCAATTGTTTTCCTATTCAAATATAATTTTGCATATTTCTTATGATATTCCTAAATGCTCACGGTCTTCACAAGCTAGCGATTATGCTAACCTCATAGAATCTTCCTGTAAACCAGTGTTTCCCAACTCCTGTTCCGCGACACATTAGTGTGCCGTGAGAAATCATCAGGTGTGCCGCGAAAGATTAACCGATTTCACTTAGCGTGTAGTAACAGTGCTGTTCTGCTAGAGGGCAGTATCATTTTTGTTCCGTGGTGTGCCTCGTGATTTTTCTAATGTAAAAGTCGTGCCTTGGCTCAAAAAGGTTGGGAAACACTGCTCTAAACCTTTTTTTCTTTTATAATCCCCACTGGTAGCAGTTAACCTGACAGTATTTCTGAAATATATATACAGTATATATATATATATATATATATATATATATATATATATATATAATATATATATTTTTTTCATAACTTTTATTTCTATTGCTTGCTAATATGCATTAAGTAACAGAACATTTAAAAGAAATCAACAGCCATGTTATTTTTGTATATATTTTTAAAGCTAATTGCTTGCACACAAAACTCGACAGGAAGTCATTATGAAAATGCTAGCCTCCTGGTGATACACAGTAGAATCCTGATGATTGTTTGCTCGCAAGCATGAGAATTTCTGTCAAGATTTTTGAGAGGATTTCGAGATTTAAGTTTATTCGCATGAAAAAGAACAAACAACAAGATTTCTCAAATAATTTTAATCCATATTCATCAATATTCAGTACAAAATATAGCTAGTTGGCTAGCGAATACAAACCTACTTGAAATTACTTTGAGAAGAAATGTAAGATTTTTCATAAATATTTGTAATATCTGCCACTAATACCAGTCAGGTAACATAAACTAGCATGACAGGATAGCCAATAAATTTCCACCTCAACCCCTAAAACTAATTTGAGCACCTTAACAGTTTCCTTGTGTAAAAAAAATGTACAATTATCTGAATTCTCTTAAAATGCAGAATACCACTGATAATAATAATAATGGTGATTTCATCTTAGTTGTGGTATGCTAGCATCAGTGTGACGCTGCAGAAAAACAAGCCTTCACAGCAGCTGCTTTGGTGCTACAGCAGTGATTTATCACCCCCATATGGCACATTGTGCGTGGTGGGTAGGGGGGTGTCGCACGGCTCTGTCTGTTGTAACACACTGATGTATTACGCTGACATGAGAGACGAGCAGATTAGCCTAAGAGTGTGTCTGAAGTGCAGGGGATTCTTCGCCATTGTTTCTGTTTTCTTCTGGTTACCTGTGTGAAGTAGTGTTTACAGAGGGAGAAAGAAAGACAGTCTGAAAGAAAGAAAGAGAGAGAGAGTGAGAGAGAAAAATGAGAGAGAGAGAGAGAGAGAGAGTCAATACTATTCACCTGCCCCATGCCTTTGTTCTATCTATCAACCATGTTGCGAACAGGAAGTGCTCCTGCTGGCCATCCTCAGGCGTGCAGAATTAATGATGCTGTAAAGTAATCTATTTAAAGATGTGTGTGTGTGTGTGTGTGTGTGTGTGTGTGTGTGTGTGTGTGTGTGTGTGTCAGTCAATACGGAAGCTAATTTTAGTTGCAACACTCAGCACTTAGACTGCAGCAAACGCTGACCCTCATTCAATCACGTCAGCATAATTTTTTTTGAATCCGTTTAAAAAAGAGTTGTGATGGTTTTCAGATTGTTCAGATCTTTCACTCTTTCACTCATTCGTCCAAGGGTTTCAAAGCCACGACCTTTTTCTTGTGTGGCAGACATGCTAACCAGTACGCCTCCATGTTGCCGCCATTGAGCAAGTGCTGTGGGTAACGCTATAGTTGATGGTACCTTTGCAAGTTAAAGCTTATTAACATGGTCTTTACACCCCAACTGCAGCCAATAACTCAATAGAGCTAAAAATGATCAGATGAAAATATGCCGTCTGTGACCGTTTTTATCCTGTAACCACTGCACAGCCCTCTGGGAAATCTCCATGTTAAAGCTTTCGCGTCTCCTTACATGTGTGTTACTATACAGTGCTCAAACCAGCAAACTGCATGTCTGAAGTAAGTGTGGCATCGCAAGGGCCTCGGGAGCCCTGAAGAGTTGTTAGTTGCACATTTTGCTAGCTTTCCAGATTACAAATCCCGGCTTTAAAATGTTTTGAAATGATGAAACCTATTCTACTTTTTACTATCTCTACTTTTTCGAATTCTATCTCAATGGGTTTTTTCCCCATAAACCTCTTCTCTTCTTCTTCTTCCCAGCGGAGACAAAGATCTGCTTTAAATACTACCATGGGGTGAGCGGCGCCTTGAGGGCTACGACACCCAGTGTGACCGTGAGGAACCCTTCAGCGCCGGTGAGTGGTTATGTACATGTATGTGTGCACTGTGTCACCAGACTTCCAACACCAGTGACCAAAACTTTCAACTTACCTGTGGACCTTCTAATATAGCTGGTCCCACTCTCCACAAGGTTGTCACTGTCCCCTCCAGTGCAGCTAACTGGGTTATCAAAGGCCACTCACTGACTATGGTGAGAGGTTCATGTAAAAGAACCGTTGTGGACTGTCGTAAAGAGTAGCTGTCAGTGTGTTTCTGTCCCTTGCTAAAGGGTTGTGTCAGGAAGGGCATCCGACGGAAAAACCTATGCCAAATCAAACGTGCGAATCATTCGCTGTGGCGACCCCTGATAAAGGGAAAAGGCCGAAAGGAAATCATCATCATCGGTGTCCGGTCATCATCACAGTCATCATCAAAAGATGAGTAAACATATAAAGCTAATCAAAATGCCTAGTTAACAGAGGAATCATCAATTCTTGAGAAAGAATGTGGATATTCGAACCAACCAACTAGAAGAATATACACCTCCCTTTATTGCTCCTTCAGAAGCCTCACCCACAAAATACATGTAAACTGTAGGCACGACTAGAACAACAATACAAGGAAAGACACCCTGTATCTCCCCTCCACCTAATAAACAGCAGGGTGTGCTTGTGCTAAGTATGAGTGCAAACATTAGCAACACTGTTGCTGATTGGCTGGAAAAGTCTTGTGTGGCTTGTGCTGAGCCACTTTCTTTGTTTTGCCTTTATAACATATTTTTTCAGCATGTACACACAACAGAAAACTAACAAACTACAAGTTGGTTGATTTTTTAAAAAAATTATTTTAAGTATACAGGGATCCCTCACTACTTCGAGCTTCAGTTCATGCGGCTTGAGTGCATTGTGTTTTTTGTTTTTGTTTTTTTTAATATTCATCGAATTAAAAAATAAGGACATTAAGGGAGAATAGGAGAAAAAGTTAAGGAAAATGCTTCAAAACAAGGCCAATTATACAAATAATAATAATAATACAGTCGGCCCCCTACTTAAGAAATTAATCCATTCCAGAGCTTGTTTTGTAACGTGGAAGTTTCGTAAGTAGAGGTACATTTTACATGTAAAATGCGTGATTCGTTTCAAGGCTCCCAAGACTACCCCATAAACCCTTTAAAATGATAAAAGTAAACCATTTTTTTAATGAAGTATGCATGAAATATGTGTTAAAAGTAAAAGAAAATTATTTAACCATTTAAACATTTTATTAACATATTAAACCATTTTATTAACATATTTATTAATTAAACCATTATTAAACATTTTTATTAACACATACACACAACACTTTCTCTCTGTCTCTCTGTCTCTCTCTCTCTCTCTTTCTCTTTCTCTCTCTCACACACACACACACACACACACACACCGAAGACACATTAGAAATACACATGGCGCTGCTGAATGCAGGCTCCGCCCACACACAGAACACTGGAGCATTTTAAGACAGGGAATTCAAAGCTCATTCCCTGCTTGACAGATCGGAGGTCCAAACTCAACTTTAACGTGATTTCTTGAGGGATCGGAGGTCCAGATGAGCTGCGTTTTGATCACATATCGGTAAAGCATGCCACATTATTAAACATTTACTGAATTAAACAACTTAAAAAAACTAAACTAAAAACTAAAGAGTCAAGCCTCCTTTCATCTCTGACTGACTCTGTAGGCAGTCTCTCTATCTGTCTCGTTCTCTCTCTCTCTCACACACACACACACACACACACACACACACACACACACACACACACACACACACACACACACACACAAAACTGCCTCTATGGCTCCGCCCACACGCAACGCGCGGCTGACGGAACAATTCTATTTAAATGTTTAAATGGACGGGATGTTGTATTTAAAGCAGAATTATAGTACCTGTTTGAAAGATCAGGGGTCCTGATTCAATATCAACTTTCTTCCTTGCAAGATCGGAGGTCTTGTTTCACGGAGCACTCTGTTTCCATGCTTCTTCTGCTTGAATATCGTGCCAAAATAATCGCCTCCATCACTGTATTTTCACTTTAAGGTCTCCTTCTGCTTCAATATTGTCCCGACTGTAGAGGGGTTTCGGCGATAACGAAATATAACGCTGCAATGATCTCAAAACAAGCAACAGTCCTGTTCAACTCTCTTTCATGCGTGCGACAAACAAGCTTTATGGGTGCAGTACTATGGAGATTCAGCTCCCTCCTGGCCAATGGGAGGCCAGCAGGGCGGGATGTTGGAAGACAGCCAATGAGAGAGCAACTCGCGCATCGTGTGAAATTCTGATTGGCGCGTTTGAATTTTGAATGACGCTTTTGGCGCTTTTTGTAAGAGGAGGTTGTTTTTGTATACGGGGGACGAAAATTTAGGAAAATGTTTTTCATAACCCAGAGTTTTCGTAAGTATGGGGCCAACTGTAACTCTTTATTGTCAAAGTACATTACATACATTGAAATTTGATTTGTACTCTGGGCACCTGTTGCCACTGTGCAGCGCCAGTTATTGCGTTGTTCTATCCTTTGATGCTGAGTGCCAAGCAGGAAGCAACAACTGCCAAATTTTAACGTCTTATGGTATGACGTGGCTGGATTTGAACTCTGACCTTCCGGAGAATAAAGTGGACGCTCTACCAACTGAGCTAAATCCCTGGTTTAAAAAACTCCCATCAAGACTACAGTACTTGCATTTTTATGTGAGGTGTGCCTCTGTGTGTGCACGCGTGCGTGTCTGTGTGTGTGTGTGTGTGTGTATTTATATTTTATTTACGTCTTATGCATTATTTTTGAATGTATAATTGTTATAAACATTTATAGCGTTGAATATGTATTTATTGATATTATATACAGATATACATGTACGCATACGTCAGCCAGGGGGGTGGATTCTACTTCGAGGAAATCGGCGGTCGGGGGGGTCTCGGTCCCCATTAACCACGTAAAGTGAGGGATCACTGTATTGGGATAGAGAGAGTGCTTAACTTTATTTATCTATTTATTTGATATTTTTTGAATACCACCTTAAAATGATCGCTTTCCATGAGAGTGAGGTTGAGGCCTCTGGCTTGATACAGTCAAATCCTTTTGAGTCTATTAATATAATTTCAAGGCCAGGCAGCCTGTTCATTATTTCTGATCTCACAGGCTTCACCTCAAATCCTGCCTGATTTCACTGAGATTTGCTTGTGTGTCGGTCCTTCTGAGAACAGATGAAGCCCAGATTGATGCATCATCATGTCTTTGATGTACAGGAAGTGCATTAAGAGCTATTTTGGTGGGAGAAAATGAGTATTTTGCATAAAAATGGAAACTAGAAGTGTTGGTTCAGAGATTTGTATATTTGCAGAGTTTGGTGTAAATGTAAAACCGAGAGAGAGAGAGAGAGAGAGAGAGAGAGAGAGAGAGCGCGAGAGAGAGAGAGAGAGACAGAGATGGGATGGTAGATGTGGGCCTGCTGAAGTATCTCTGGTGATCTCTCTTGACAGTTTTGCCTTGTATCTAAATCTGTCTCTCTCTCTCTCTTTCTCGCTTGCTCTCCCTATCTCTCTCTCTCTCTCTCTCTCTCTCTCTCATTTGTCTTGCCTCCTTTCTCTCCATCTCTTCCTTTCTCGCTCAGGTGTTCAAACCGGTTGTGGTGGATGATGTGCCCCACAGTCAAGGCAGCAGAAGACTTATCAGCTTTTCTCTGTCAGGTATGCACTAACCCAAAGCATGACACCTGTTGCCATAGCAACTGCCACAAGTACACTTTCTAATTAGCCAAAAGTAATTAGGTTAGATAAATTTTCAGTTCGCCTCTATTTTTAGAGACTCCCGAGGGGCTCTCGTTATCGTTTCGTTTCTGCAAATCTTTTGCTTACAAATCCTAACATGCCACGGTTTCCCTCAGGAGAAAAGCAACGTAAACACACTCACTCACCTAAACGCTAACACTATTCCAGGCAGCGATTCGGCCTCTGAGTGATGTTCGTCCCTGTGTTTATTTTCTTTTGCCATCTGGTTGTGTATGTGGATGTGTATGTGTGGACGCTCAGATTTCCAGGCCACAGGTTTAAAGAAGGGCATGTTCTTCAATCCGGACCCTTACCTAAAGATCGCAATCCACCCAGGCAAACACAGCATCTTCCCCGCTTTACCTCATCACGGTCAGGAGAAACGATCAGGCATCGTCTGCAACACCGTCAACCCCGTCTGGCAGAGAGAGGTTGGGAAATATGACCACACAAACACAGACTCACATCCATATGTGCACCTACGCTCTACACCCTAATCTTTAAAAGCTTAACATGTCTTTCTCTGAGGTCTGAGCATGCTGTTTAACTGTTGTCCTAATGTCTCCCTTCCCGTTCCTCTTCCCCTTCCCCCGAATTAACTCACACTGAAGGGAAAATGTAGGACTAATTGAATAATGGCAGTGATTTAATCTCAGTCATGCTTTGTCAATGACATGCTATGGGTTTTAAAAGGGAGAAGACTGTGAATGTTTGGTTATCAAATCCAAATCTGAACACAGTCAATAAAATTATAGGCACCACGCTCTAGAATTCTCAATTCTGATTGGTTGAGAGTTCTTATAGTACTCCATCATATTTATATTATTTACTCAATATAACTGCCAGGCCCACACACACACACACACACACACACACACACACACGCACACACACACACACACACACACACACACACACACGCACACACGCGCTCTATTAATTTCAGGAAGTGCATTTATCCTTGATCACAGCATGTAATCTCCATATCATTGTTGCTCCAGCTGGTCTGGTCGAGGCTCAGCAACATTAATGTGGCAAAGAAGCCGTTGATGAGCTGAAAATACTCAATGAGCAGATTTTCACATAAATGGACTTTTTCTTTCCTGATGGCCCGGATTATAAAATTGGGACACAAATAATGAAAGAGTGGTTCCGAGAGCATAAGGAATAATTTTTATATCTGTATTGGCACCCCAGCATCCTGACCTTAACCCTGCTAAAAGATTTCAGGATGTGTTGGAGAAGACTCTATGGAGTGGTTCGGTTTTTCCCTCATCAATTTAAGATGTTGGTGAGAAATGAACCTAACACCAGATCGAAATAAATGTTTGTTGATACAGTGGCGTGGTGGTCTAGTGGTTAGGGCGCAGGATCGCTGATCCTTGTTGTCACTGTCCCCCCAGTGCAGCTAACTGGGTTATCAAAGGCAGGCCATGTCTCTCACTGTCTATGGTGAGAGGCATGTAAAAGAACCATTGCTGACTTTCGTAAAGAGTAGACTGCAAAACCGTCAGCGTGTTTCTACGACCTGCAGAGGGATGGGCTCTGCCAGGCCAAATCAGCCCAAGTCTCGCCATGAAGGCGCCCCAACGACATCCTCGGATGTTAAGGGATAAGTGAAGAATACAGTGGCGTGACAAATATATGCTATAAGCAAGGCTAAAAACGGAACTTGTTTTGGCTGGGCACTGTATATTACTTTTCAGATAACCATCCTCTCATTTATGTAATTTAAGAAACAACTGTTTATACCTGTAGTAAGAAGATAAAGGATCTGGGTTTTGTTTGTTTTTTTAATTCCACCAAGGTTATATTTGAACCCAGTCTGTTTCCATTGTGTGTTTGTTATCAGGATTATACAAAAAGCCCTGTGTGAGTATTCTCTAACTGTTTACCAGAGGCAGGGCCTTGGACAAAGAAGACGCCATTAGATTTTGAAATGAGTCGCCCAGCATTGGCTGAGATGGGCGCCAGCCTCCCCGCGAACCTAATTAGGATTAAGCGGTTCATAAAATGCTTGAATAAACGATCTGGATGCAAAAATCTGGATCCAGGAATTTAACACTGAGATAGGATGATGTTTTCTGAAATATCATATTACAGCAGGCCCAGTAAGGGTTGTTGTGTACTTTTTGCTATTTTCAATTTCCTTCAATGTGTTTTTATTAAATATTTATTTTGAAGTGAAATGAAATGAAAACCAGCAGCATTTTAAGAGACGAATTTAGGATTGTGGTAGCTCGCATTGCATGTCACAGAGAGGGCACGTGCACACTTTCGCCCTCCCTGGGTGGTGGTGGTCGTGTGATATGGAAAGCAATGGGTTATGGGTGGGAATTGGATACGACTAAATTAGGGAGAAAAGGGGATCCCCCCTCAAAAAAAAGGACGATTTAGGACTCTGAAGGGAAATTTACTTCATGTTCTTTGTACTGCAGTGATTCAGTTGTGATGTGCTTAGCAGTGATACCGTTCGTAGATTGTAAGCGAAATATTCATGGTTTTGATATTAGCCTGATTTCACTGGAAACCCTAAGAGTATAATTGGCCCTGTCCTATGAGTGGGGCGGATTATTTTTCTTGTGTCTGTCAGACAGACGCTCGCCAGGCATCTGTTAGCTCTTGTCTACAGGGAAAATAGGTCAGGGTGGAATATATACAGAGGGGAGTGTGTGAAGGAGGAGTGGAGGGTGTTTTACTTCCTTTTATTCTTTCTGGAAGGATAAAGCGGAAGAGATGGCGGAGAGAGGTGTTTTATGATGTGAAGTGACCACTTGCCTCCGAACGGGTTATGTTGTACAATGAGTGTCTGTCATTATGTACCGCAGAGCAAACTACAAGGAACTATCAGGCAGTGTGACTGAATTTGAGAACATGATATAAAAATATTAAATTACGTCAAACTTCCTCCCCATTTAGCCTACCGAGGAACAGCCGTCCTGTATGGAAGCACACAGACTGTATACGTTATTCCTTTATTGGTTATAAGGATGGCTCTGGCTAGTCATGTCTCCTCCAGCTGGAAAAAAGATGTGTGGCTTTCAGTCAGAGCGTTAGATGAGGGGGATGAGAGGGATTCATTATCACGTGAGTGATTGAAGCACACGGCACTGAGAGCTGGCCCTGTGGGAGGAGGGAAAGTAGGTCGTCATGGAGAGATGAGGAAAATATCAAAGATGGGTAGAGAGTGTGAAGCAGGGGTTCAAAAAGCAGGGGGAATCATCTTTTCATTTTTATGTGAAAGGAATAAAAAGACCGAGGCAGATTATTGGCGTTTTCCTCAGAGAGTGACCCACAGCTCATTCTCGTGCTCATGGTTTCTCAAAATGTGCACACAAACACACAATGATTTGAACTTACATTCTTATACCTTGGGGTGATTCGGAACAGAAAATTAGCCTAATGTGCATGTCTTTGGACTCAGGTAGGAAATGTGAGTACCAGGAAGAAACACACACAAGCACGAGGAGAACATGCGAGCTCCACATAAAAATACCCTCGCCGTGGCCGGGACTCAAACTCAGGAGCTTCGTGCTGTGAGGGGGATGTGTTTAGCACTAAGCAACGAATCTGCCCCACAATTATTCACTAATTTGTTATCTGAACCAACTAATATCACTTGGGGAGCGGACTCTCATTCGAGTCAGGACAAAGCTGGGGAACACCCTGAACAGCTCTTCAATCTATCGAAAGGAAACACCCCGACAACCATTCACACTCACACCTGGGAGCAATCTGTGATAGCCAGTTAACTTAATGAGTATGTTTTTGGACTGTAAGAAAAAAACTGGAGTTCCCAGAGGAAATCCACACCAGCATGAATTGAACATGCAACCCACACAAAAAAACACCCTCACCGAGTGAGGCCTCAACCCCAAGTGACTTTTTCCTGTCAGGCAAAATGCAACACTTCACTATGCAGCCCCTGATACACTTAGAGATGTTTAATTTATGTATTTTTATCTGGTTTTATTTAGCTCACCGTGTTTTTGCTTTTGTATGTACATTGGTACAGTAGGCCCTTGACATTCGCGGGGTTTGGGTCCGGCCCCTCCCATGAATCGAGATAATCCGTGAGTTCTGTACCTGGAAGTAAAACTCCATGTATCACGTCACATGCGTGAATGAGCAGCCGGAAGTAAAATACTATGTATCTATTACATGCGCTAAAATATGCTTCTTAAACACATTCTATAGACAGTCTTACTCATTAATACAGTATTAATGTAGTAAAATGTAGTAATGATTAAGAAAAACTTTTAAATTTTTACTGTGATATTTATTGATGATAAAATATAAACATTATACAGCATACGTATAAAAACATCTTTCAAAGCATCCTCTGAAAAAACATACAGCACTGTAGTTTTCAAAAATGCCCACTAGAGGAACATATTGCATTAGGCATGGGATGACTGAATTCAGGTATTAACTGCATTAAGTCTGAGCAGCTCAACCACGCCCCCTAGCCGAAGTGAGTAGAATTTTAGAGTGATAGAGTTAGAGAGCGTTACAAACCAAAGAAGCGGTGATGTTGATGTGAGTTAATCCTCTGGTGCAGAGGTGAGCGTACTTTTGTTTATTAGGAGTAAATGAGAATAGTGAATTCAGGTCTGTGCAACCAAGCAGATCAGCCACGCCCCTCAGGAAGCAAACAGTTAGTTAGAGGCACAGCGCCAAAATCAAAGTCCCCCAACTCACAGACCATAACAAAAAGGACATAAAAGAACAAGAAATGTAATAAATTGGATAAACAAAACAAAATGAGAAACATGCTATACCACAGTAAATAAAATATAATACACAAACATTTTAAACATTATCTTAGGTCATGTACTGGAATAATAATTGAAAAAGACTTTAATAGTGGAGTGTTTTACAACAGTTCAGACGATTATTCCTCTTCAGCAATGACGTGACTTCAGAGGAAACTGTCGTTTCTTCCGGAGAAAGTCTTATTTCTTCAGAAGAGACATCCAACGGCATTACCTTTTTCTGGTGCTTAGCAGACGTTTGAGTGACATCTTAGAATTTAACTGGTAATTAAAACACACTAAAAAAAGGCTCATTTGCCAACTTGTGCGCGAATGAGGAAAAATGGGCATTACATCATCTCAACCAATCAGCAGGACTGAAGGTCTGAAGAACCCTCACCCCCACCCTCCTTCACGTGGCCCTCAAATATCACCTCAAGTCACTGTACAGTATCTCCGCTTTTGATTCCTCCTTCTGCTTCAATATCATCCCGATTGTAGAGGGGTTTTGGCCATACTCCTTTATGATTGCACTCAACCAAATCCCACTTTCATTCACTTCACTTATCCCTTAACATCCGGGGATGTCGTTGGGGTGCCTTCATGGCAAGACTTGGGCTGATTTGGCCTGGTGGTGCCCATCCCTCTCCAGGTCGTTAACTAATGCGAACCTATGGGCAATTTAGAACGGCCAATTAACCTACTGTGCATGTCTTTGGATTGTTGGAGGAAACCGGAGCACCCAGAGGAAAACCACGCAAGCACGGGGAGAACATGCAAACTCCACACAGAAACACTCAGGCCGGGAATCGAACCCAGGCCTTCTTGCTGTGAGGTGGACGTGCTAACCATTACGCCACCGTGCCACTTTCATATTTTTTATCATCTCCTGTTTTACTCTTATTGATAACGGAGCCCACTTCTTATTATCAGTCTCACTGGGAATCACTATCTTGGGGCTCATGATTAATAAAGAAAAATAACGCTGCAATAAGCACACTCAAAAAACTCACGAACCTCACGAAGCAACAGTAGTACAACTCTCCTTCGTGTGTGTGTCGAACAATGGGTCGAAGGCACACGAAAAGCATTATGGGTACAATACTGTATTATAGAGATTCAGCTCCCACCTAGCCAATGGGAGGCCAGCGGGGCGGGGTGTTGGGAGACAACCAATGGGAAAGCAACTCACGCATTGTTTAAATGTTTGAATGTCGCGTTTGAATTTTTAAGATGGCGCTTTCGTAACTTGAACTTGTTTCGTGTCCAGAGACAAAAATTTTAGGAAAATGCGTTTCATAACCTGAATTTTTCATTTGGTGAGACTTTCGTAAAGTGAGGTACCACTGTACATATGGGCAGCAGTATTACTTTGTCGTTGCCTTCTCTCTTCTTAGCGAAGAAAGTGCTCGCTCAGAGAAATAAAAAAGGATGTAAGGAATAAAAACTCAATGCAAATCTCAGAATCTTCTTTCTCTGGCCTGGACAAAATTATACAATGAAAATTGTTAGAAAATAATGCAAAAAAAGAAATAACGCCAGTTTTAACTTTGCAATTCAAAATTGATGATTGAAGTGCTGTGAAGTGATAAAAACAAATAGAAGAGCCAATAACTAATTGTGCAGCACAGTGGTGCAATGGTTAGCATGTGCACCTCACAGCAAGATGGTCCTCAGGTCCAATTCCCGGGCTTGGGGAGTTTCTGTGTGGACTTGGCATGTTCTACCCCTGCTTGCCTGGGCTTCCTTCAGGTACTCCAGTTTCCTCCAACAGTCCAAATGATTGCACAGAAGGCTGATTGGTGGTCTCAAATCACCCCAAAGTGTGAGTGTGAGTGGTTGCATGTGTGTTGGCCCTGCAATGGCCTGGCAAGCTGTACAGAGTGTACCCCTTCGCCTGGAGTCAGCTTTAGGAGATTGAAACAAACTGAGCACTCTGCTCTCTATATTGACGGAGAGGAGGTAGAGAGGATGGAGTGCTTCAAGTTTCTTGGAGTCCTCATCTCTGCTGACTTCACCTGGTCCACACACATCTCCCACCAGATGGGGAAAGTGCAACAAAGGATGTACAGTACTTCCTTTGGAAGCTCCAACAATTTCTACCTGGAATCCTCCTGACAAACCATTACCGCTCCACCATCGAGAGCCTCCTGACCTTCTGCTGTACAGTGTTGTTCAGCAGCTGTACTGCAGACTACAGGAAGGCCTTGCAGCGGGTGGTGAGGACAGCAGAGCGTGTAATTGGAACTACACCACCCTCCTCAGTAACATTTACACCGACAGACTTCAGAGGAGAACCAGTGGAATTATCAGGGACCCAACACACCCTGGACACGTCTTCTTCTCCCTCCCCTCTGGAAACAGGTACAGGACACTCAAAACCAAAACTAACAGACTAAGGATGGCTTTTTCCTACAAGCTGTCAAACGTGTAACCACCACCACCACCACCATCACCATCACCACTGTCACACACACTGACTGACTAAACATAATTCAGAACATCTTTCTGGACAATTCAGTACTTATTTTAAGTGCAATGCTCATGCTTAGAGCAGGTCTCGAACCTCATAACAGCACCATCGACCTTATAATTAAAAGTTTTACCTCTTACCTGGTGTATATCCTGCGGCTTTGAAATATCATTCATCCTTCTGTGCATGTGTGAATATGTGTGAATAGGTGAATATATGTATAGTCTGTAAATGTATGAATATGTGGATATGTGGATAGATATATAGGTGTATATGGGATATGTGTATGTATTGTGTCTATATGTGTACACGTATAGGTATGTGTGTACAGGGATCCCTCGCTACTTCACGCTTCAATTCATGTGGCTTCAGGGCATCGTAGGTTTTTTTTTTTTCATCAAATTAAAAAATAAGGAAATTAAGGAAGAATAGGGGAAAAGTTAAGGAAAAATGCAACAAAACAAGGCCACTTAAGCATAAAAACCCAAACAAACAAAAACAACCCAAAACCTCCCATCAAAACTACTTACATTTTTATGTGAAGTGCGCATCTGTGTGCGCTCGTGTGCGTCTGTATGTGTTTGTATTTATATTTTATTTACATCTAATGCATTATTTTTGAATGTTTTATTGTTATTATAAGCATTGATAGCATTGAATGTGTATTTATTGATATTATATACATACACATGTACACATACCTCTTTGCTAAGGTTGTACATGTACACAATACTTACCTCTTTGCTAAGGTTGCTGCCCCCGCGACCCGACCCCGGACTAAGCGGAAGAAGATGAGATGAGATGTACACATATACACATACATTATATATATATATATATATATATATATATATATATATATATATACACACGTACGTATACGTCAGTAATGGAGGGTTGATCCTACTTTGCGGAATTCGGCGGTCGTGGGGGGGTCTCGGTCCCATTACCTGTGGAAAGTGAGGGATCCCAATATATATATATATATATATATATATATATATATATATATATATATATATATATATATATATATATATATATATATATATATATATATATTGTGTGTGTGTGTGTACATGCACCCGTATAGCTTAGTATATTTCCTTAGTTGTCTTTTGTGCATTCCCTTTTTTTTTTTTTTATAATTGTGATAAACAGAGAACTGATAAAATGATTTTCATTGTTCATACAACAGTTGACAATAAAGATCACTTTATTTTATCCTTAAATATGAGCACCAGCTTCCTCGCAACCCTCATTAGTATTAAGCAGATTAGAAATTGAATGAATGAATAACCGAGTAGGGCTGACGTTAAAGCTAACATAAGAGTGGAGTGTGCGGTGCTGGAGATGCTGTGCAAGGGTTAAACGCTCTCTTGCTTCTCCTGTTTCACAATCTGTGCAGCTTTGCCATTTCCACAGACCCTCTTCTTCCTGTGCAGATGCATCACAAGCCTGGCAGCTAGACACACACACACACACACACACAAATACAAAAGGCTTGTTGGCGTCATGCATGAACAACTTTTTAATGATCTGGGAGAAATCCTAGCATGCAGAGACACAGAAGGTGTTCAGACCGCCTTTGTGTTGTATTTGCAGTGTTTTCAATAATGGCTTTCCTTTTTCTTTTTTCCTTTTTCATTTTCTTGCTTTTATTCCTGCTTTATGTATTTTGAGCGTGCGGAACATTTGTTTTCCTTCGCCAATTGCCCCTCTTGCTTGTCTTCGTCCTCCATGGCGTTGTCAGATCTCCCAAGGTATCAGATTCCTGCTGAGAGAGAGAAAGAGAGAGAGAGAGCGCAAGATGTAACGTTTGTTACGAATAGAGCAAATCAAAAAATATTTGCTGATGCAGGATTTTTGTGATCAGAGCCGTTCACCATGTTATGACATCATTCCAGATAGCACTGAAAGGCTCGTCTGCATCTAGATGTAGCATTGTGCTTATTATTGTTCACAGTCTTAAAGGAACAAAGTGTAAACCTCAGTCTTAAAGGAACAAAGTGTAAATCTCTGCGAGGCAAATTATAACCAAATAAAAATATTATTATTGAAATAACAATTAAAATATTAAAATAAATCATATTTTTGTTTCAAAAACTAACCCAACAATCTTTACTGAAGCAGTTTTTGTATTGTCCTTAATCTTGTTATGGCCGTGTGGCTGCAGGAGCCTGTCTCTGCCAACACTAGGCAAAGGCAGGATACTCACCGAGTAGCCTGTCAGAGAATTGCAGGGCCAACACATGCAATCATTCACGCTCACACTCACACCTAGGGGCAATTTGGAAAAACAAATTAGCCTAATATGCATCTTTGTACTGTGGGAGGATACCAGATTACCCGGTGTACACTTACACAAACACGAGTAAAACATGCAAACCCCACAGAAAAAAATGCCAGAGCCTGGGACTCAAACCCAGAAACTTCTTGCTGTCTGGCAGATGTGCTAACTATTACGCATCACACTGTGTGATTACTATTTGGTGAATCTTGATTTTATCACCTTTCTCTCCCTCTTTGTCTTTCTCTCTCTTTCTTAAACAACAGAGGTTTAATTTTGTGTCTTTACCCACTGATGTACTGGAGATTGAGGTAAAGGATAAATTTGCCAAGAGCAGACCTATCATCAAGCGTTTCCTGGGCAAACTGTCCATGCCAGTGCAGAGATTACTGGAGAAGCATGCCATTGGGTAAGTACGGCACACGGTGTTCATCATCATTATCATTATCATTTTCTGTTACCGCTTAATCCCAATTATGGTGGCGGGGAGGCTGGCGCCCATCCCATCCGACTCCGGGCAAGGGCAGAGTACACCCTGGACAGCTCGCCAGGCCATCGCAGGGCGGAAACACGCTGACGATTTTGCAGCCTACTCTTGACGAAAGTCAGCAATGGTTCTTTTACATGAACTTCACACCATAGACAGTGAGAGACATGACCAGCCTTTGATAACCCAGTTAGCTGCACTGGGGGGACAGTGACAATCTTGTGAAGCGTGGGACTCGAACCCCAAACCTTTGGATCAGCGACCCAACGCCCTATACCACTAGGCCACCACTGCCCGCACACAGTGTACAATTCGTAATTCATGTTTTAGTTATTAAGCTATTGTATAGTGGTAGTGTAGTGTTGCTCTGAATGAATATACATACAGGGTGAGCTAAGCACTGACTGAATGCTAAATTCTAGAGATTTTGAGAAGCCAAGTGACTTTGAGACAAGACCCAGTTTTCGGATTAACCCATTTTACATTTATGGAATTTGGCAGATAGCCTTATCCAGAGCAACTTACATGCGTACGTAATAATTTATGCAAATGAGTAGTTCAGGGTTTAGGGCAGTGGTTCTTAACCTGGGTTCGATCGAACCATAGGGCTTCGGTGAGTCAGTCTCAGGGGTTTGGCGGAGGTCAAGACACACACCCTACTCATATTCATGACGACACGCCCTGCTTGGCCATCATTGGCTGCAGGTGAGCATGCTACATTGCTTGGCCAATCTGTGCTGCAGGAAATTTGGTGCGCTCAGTAGTCGACTTGTGACTGTTGTGATGGTACATCGTGTGATTTTTCTTAATGTTTTAATCTATACTATCTTTAGTAAAAAAGAAAGTGGTCGGACGAATATGTACAACATGGATTCACATATATAACAGAACGTGATGCTAGTCAGCATCCTACCTGCATGATTTGCGAAGTAAGATCAACCCCCGCTGACTGGTGCCCCAGTAAAAACATATACCTATGTCTTGAATTTGAAAAAAATCATATTTTATTTTCCAATAAAGGAGGGTTCGGTGAATAAGCATATGAAACTGGTGGGGTTCAATACCACCAACAAGGTTAAGAACCACTGGTTTAGGGCCTTGCTCAAGGGTCCAACCATAGCACCTTGACGGTATTGGCGCTTGAACCTTTAACCTTTTTTATCGGCAACACAGAGCTTTAAAGCTGGGGTTGGTAATCTGGAACATGAGCAAAATTTGAAAATGGCATCTTTTTAAAAGGACTCTGTCAAGACCCTACCCTGAGACCTTGCTCTTCCGATGTCACACCAACCCTCTAAAATTTCCTAACCCCAGCTTTAACCGCTGAGCCACCATTGACCTGATTTTTTTTTTTTTCTCACAGCAATGAACTCCTCTGAATCTGGGTGCCCGTGCATCAGGCTTGATCCGGACAAGATTGTAGAATTGACCAAACCAAAAGTAAATATTTGGCTCAATGTCAGTTTTGACCCGGGTTCCAGATGGAGTTTCTTCCTGTATTCCTTAATTCAGTCGTACATCTTCACTGATCACCTAAATCTGGTCAGGTTCTTGAGGAGGAATGGAACACCACTGCAGAGCACAATCATCTACTGGCATGTTTTAGGAAATAGGTCAAAAAAGAGCCCAAAGGAACCCCACATGGGGAAAACATGGTTATCGCCACGCCGCACAGGTAATAACATGAGCTCAGGTTCAAACCCTGGAGCTGGGGTGGCGATGCTCTCTCCTACTCTTTAGAAGTAGCAACCTGAAATGTCTCATAAGTGACTGCATAGCAGTGTAATTTTTGGCATCAAATACACTTGTTATAATGAAAGTATGCTTAACCACAACCACACTGATGCTGAATTATGTAAAACATATCTGTGTAAAGCTTATAGAAAATATATCACACTGACTTTACTTATTGAATCCTTAAGATACCACATCACTTATCTGCTGGACTTGAACTTGTCTAGCTTCAACAAATTCATCAACAAATTTTTTTTTTATATTCGTATTTTTTCTGTACAGTGACCGTGTTGTTAGCTATACCTTGGGTCGAAGGTTGCCAACGGAGCATGTCAGTGGTCAGCTGCAGTTCCGATTTGAGATAACTTCTTCCATTCATCCAGGTTTGTCCTTATTTACTTCATCATCATGATTGTGATTGATTGTATCATATATTCAGGTACTGCTTATTTGGATTTCTGTTTCTTTTATCGTTCTCTTCATTCTTTAGATGATGAGGACATGTCTCTCAGCACAGAGCTTGAATGTACCACAGTTCCTGAAGAACCTGAGCAGCATGACCCAAGGGAACTAGAGGCAGGAGAACACCCTATTCCAGTCCAACTTGAGGATAGCATGAGCCTGGATCTTGTTGCTCCAGATCTGCCTTTAGATTTACACATGGCCTCAGTTGACATCCCAATGGATGTAGAACCTTTAGAGGCAGATGATGGAAAGATAGAGATCCAGGAAGCAGACGAGACCGAGGTGGTTCCAGTGGGAAAATCTGTAACTGAAGAGAGCACCGATCAAGGGGTAGAGGGGCTGGCAGACAAGCAAGATGAAGGAAGTCAGGTGGGGGCTATGGTGCCTGAGCAAGATGAAGGAGGTCAGGTGGAGACCTTGGTGCTTGAACAAGACAATGGAAGTCAGGTGGACATCCTGATGCCCGAACAAGGTGAAGAGAGTGAACAGGAGGTGGTGACTCCAGAGCAGATGGAACAAGGGGAGACAGGAGCAGACGAAGAAGCATTTTGTCAAGAGACCAATTGTGTGGAACCAGTTGATACAGAAATTATGGAAAGGACAACAGCAGCATCTGCTGTAATGGTGGACGAAATTGAAAATGCAATGGGAGGATTTGAATCTGAATCTATGTCCCCTGAGGACTGTGCTCAAGCAGAGGATGAGGATCAGGAAGAAGAGGAAGTTTGCTCACTCCGGATGCGTGGTGCAGCGAAGCGGAGAAATCGTCCTTGCTCACTACCTGTGTGTGAGCTGGAGACTGTAATTGCCTCGACGTGTGAGGAACCTGAGACGCCACGCTCACACTACATCCGTCTCCACCACCTTCTCCACAGCCTCCCCTCTAACCAGTCGGAAAACTCTAAAACAGAAGAAGATGAGGAGGAAGAGGAGCAAGATGAAGATGGTGTTGCACCAGAGCCTCTGACTCCCAATGGCCCACGTCGTTCCCTCCCTCGCAGCCGTTCACACCAGCGTCTCTCTGAACTTGTGCAGATACTAGATGGAGACGGCCAATCACTTACGACTGAGGAGCAGGTTAGTGGCCAAAGGTCACCCGGTGAGAGTGAGGGTGAGGCTGACCTTAGTCCAGTACCATGTTGTAGTCACATGGTAGCAAGAGGGCCAGGTGCAATGCGTGCGGTATCTTTGGACAGCGCGCGATGCATCAAGAGCAGTGTGTTCTCCTCACAGGAAGACGACGACGACATGGAAGGGCTGAATGGCATCTTGGATTTAGAAGTGGAACCTTGCCAGGGGGCACGGAATCGAGTGAGGGATGGAACAAGGTGGGAGGAAGTGCCCGATACTCATGTGCAAAGTCCACATGGTGTTATTGGTAATGGAGAGTCCCCAGGAGCTGGAACAAGCCGCAGGAGTAAGTATGAGTGATTGCGACATGCCCCAAATATTTATTTAATGTTCTTGTCATTCATACTTTATAAAACCTTGTCGTACATAAGAAGTGAAATCTCCCAGTAGCAGCGGTGCTAAATTTTAATGGACAAGTTGAATTTTGATCAGCGTGTTACTGTTGTAAACTTTGTAGTAAAAACATTTCTCCAGATATCAGATGTTTTGTCTGCAACTTGAATATCATTATAAATAACATAAATAGCAGTGCTACATTCTCAAATCTGATTTATCAAAAGCTTTTTTTTTTGTCTGGCAGTGAATTTGACTGCAATTTAACACCTTTTACACATTTAAGTTCTTTTTTTGTTTTTATAGTAAAATGTATGCTCTTTGTGTGCTGCGTTAGCGAAGCCCAATATAAACTGATTGTTGCTATTTAACCAAAATATAATAATAAGTGCATTTTTTTTCATAATGTGGTGAGCCTTTTTTTTGTAACCGGATTCATATCTGGATGGAGCCAGTGCTAGTGCTCCAATGCTAAAGTTAGCTCAATGCTAACCACAAGCTAATTTTTAAATATTGTTTCGTGTGTGTGCAGGAGAGTGTCCTCTTCCATGTAGCCACCCTCCAGTGAGCCAGCTTCCCGCTCTGAGACCAGACCCCCACCACTACCCCACCATCGATGAGCCCCTTCCTCCTAGTGGGTGCCTTCTTTTGGTCTACCTTCTCACTGAGACACACAGAATAGTCAATAGTGCTATTTTTGCTCAAACATGATGCACACACTAGTTATCAGATTTCCACTTATAGTGTGTTTAAGTCAGTGCTTCTCAAAGAGTGGGGCGTGCCCCCCTTGGAGGATGCGGTGTGATGCCGGGGGGAGCGTGTATGACCCTGGAGAACATGCTTTTCTGGAATAGTGTACGAGAATAACGTGTAATTGCACCTCCACTGCACAATTTGGCATTGACACGCTCATTGTTGCACTATGGTGTAGCAGTTTTTTGCACGAGCAAACAATATGAAGCGCAGTAAACAACCCCTCAAGAAACAACATGGAAAAATTTCTAACAGGAACGAAGACAAAGGTGGAGAGAGAGACGGCTATTTTAAGACCTAAATAAGTAGAATGAGTTTAAATAAGGATGTACAGTGGTGCCTCACCTTATGAAAGTACCAACCAACGAAAAATTCAGGTTATGAAACGCATTTACCTAAAATTTCCGTCTCTGGATACGAAACAAATTCACGTTACGAAAGCGCCATCTCAAAAATTCAAACTTAGCTCTTCCATTGGGTATCTTCCAACATCCTGCCCCGCAGGCCTCCCATAGGCTAGGAGGGAGCTGCAGCTCCATAATATCCATGATCCTTTTCGACCCATTGTTCTTTCACGGAGTTCTAATATGCATAAAGGACAGAGTTACTGTTGTTTCGTGAGTTTTTCGAGTGTCCTCATTGCAACTTTTTATTTTTTGGCTCAGGCTTTTAGCCTTGCATAAACATTTGTAAGATTATAACTCTGCTAAGAAGATATGGTCAACACACACATGCACACACGCACACGTGTTGACACATGCGGTTGAGTGATATCACAAAGGAATATGGCGAAACCCATCTACCATCAGTACAATATTAAAGCAGAAGGAGGCCTTAAAAGGTATACTTTTATAATTTTTAAAGGGTTTAGGGGGTAGTATTGGGGGCCTTGGACCGAATCAGGCCTTTTACATGTAAAATACGGTTCAACTTATGAAAAAGTCAGGTTACGAAGCCACTTTTGGAACGGATTAATTTCGTAAGGTGAGGTGTCATTGTATTTGTTTTTTTAATTTCAGGCACATTGGTGCACTTTAAATCTTCTATTACAGATTAAAAAACAATGTTAATGAAGTTTTTCTTTATTGTAAGTTGAACTATGTTTCTTTCTTTTTTTGGTTTTAATGTTAACAAACATGCAATGTTATGCAGAGGTGTACTAATAACAATTTTAGAGACAAATACTATTTATAGTCGCTCGTGGAGCTTTGGGGGGAGGGGCGCGTGAAATATTTTTTTCTTCTTAGAGGGGGCGCCACAGAAAATAATTGAGAAGCACTGATTTAAGTGAGCTGTGAGAATTACCTCAGTACAACTTTTCCCACTCATTTCCTGCTTATTGATATTTCACTATCATGCCTGCTATTCCCTTTTGTACAAGGCAATATTGAACAACATCTCCCACTTGCTTCACTACCTGCTGATCAGTCGCAGGGGCAGGTTCAGTGAGAGACTGATACCACCTAAATGCTCTACTGAACAACACAGGAAATCATTCCAACCTGTGGCCATTAAGCTGTACAATTCCTCCATATAGCAACAATGTCCAGTGTCATACATTTGGATTTTGCACAACATAGACATTCTACTGCTTATCATACTGATAATACTGTACATATCCCTCACCGACAGGATTCATTCTATATCTGTTTATATGGATATTAGCAACCTCTAATTTCAGACTTACATATAAACATATATGTATATGTATATATATATATATATATATATATATATATATATATATATATATATATATATATATATATATATATATATCATCTCATCTCATCTCATCTTCTTCCGCTTAGTCCGCGGTCGGGTCATGGGGCAGCAACCTTACCAAAGAGGTCCAGACATCCCTCTCCCGAGCCACTTCCTCCAACTCTCCCGGGGGGACACCGAGGCGGTCCCAGACAAGCCGAGAGACATAGTCCCTCCAGCGTGTTCTAGGTCGACCCCGGGGTCTCTTCCCGGTTGGACATGCCCGCAACACCACACCAGGGAGGCGTCCGGGGGGCATTCTAACCAGATGCCCGAGCCACCTCAACTGGCCCCTCTCAATGCGGAGGAGCAGCGGATCTACTCCGAGCTCTCCCCGGATGGCGGAGCTTCTCACCCTATCTCTAAGAGAGAACCCCGCCACCCGGCGAAGAAAGCTCATTTCAGCCGCTTGTATCCGTGATCTTGTTCTTTCGGTCATTACCCAAAGCTCGTGACCATAGGTGAGGGTTGGAACGTAGATCGACTGGTAAATTGAGAGCTTCGCCTTGCGGCTCAGCTCCTTTTTCACCACGACGGACCGGTACAGGCACCGCTTGACAGCAGAGGCTGCAGCGATCCGTCTGTCGATCTCTCGCTCCATCCTTCCCTCACTCGTAAACAAGACCCCAAGATACTTAAACTCCTCCACTTGGGGCACATATATATATGTGTGTGTGTGTGTGTGTGTGTGTGTGTGTGTGTGTGTGTGTGTGTGTGTATTTCATATGTATATTTATATATACCTACAGTGGTATCTCACTTTACGAATGTCTCACCAAACGAAAAATGCAGGTTACGAAACGCATTTTCCTAAAATTTTTGTCTCTGTATATGAAACAAGTTCACGTTTTGAAAGCGCCATCTTAAAAATTCAACCGCGCCAGTCAAACATTCAAACAATGCACGAGCTGCTCTCCCATCAATAACGTTCAAACATCCCGCCCTGCTGGTCTCCCATTGGCGAACAACTGAGCTGTCGTTCATGTTGCCTTCACTCAAGCGCCATCTTGGACAGGTCCACCTGACGCCATCTTCGACAGGGATCCCATTGGCTAGAAGGGATGACTCAGCTACCTCCCATTGTCTATTATGGAGCTGAATCCACCATGATTTCCGGTGCGCGTGAGAAAAAGAAGCAGGCTCGAGTGATATCACAAAGGAATATGGCCAAACCCGTGTACCATCGGTACGATATTGAAGCAGAAGGAGGTCTTAAAAGGTATGCTTTTATAATTTTTAAAGGGTTTAGGCGGTAGTATTGGGAGCCTTGGAACGAATCGCATGTTTTACTTGTAAAATGTGGTTCAATTTACGAAAAATGCAGGTTACGAAAAAGGCTCTGGAACGGATTAATTTCGTAAAGTGAGGTACCACTGTATTTGTCATTTTCTTAAATTTTCTTTATTAAGACTTTCTCTCACTCTTACTTGTATGGAGCAACTGTGTACGTGTAATTTCCTCCAATAAAGCATTCTGATCTGATCTGATCTGTTCTGACATCTGTGTGTTTGTGTGTGGGTGTGTAGACTGGGAGGCACGTATTGACAGTCATGGACGTGTGTTCTACGTGGATCATATTAACCGTACCACGACGTGGCAAAGACCGACATCAGCAGCAACACCTGATGGATTACGCAGGTCTGGCTCCATCCAGCAAATGGAACAGCTCAACAGGAGGTGTGTTTACATGTGTGTGTGTCTTCACAGTCTATGCAAAGAAGAAAGCCCTTGGTTGTTGTAGTGAAAAGCATGGCTAGAAATTTTACATTCATTCGTAATGCTATTTGATTTTAGGTTATTTCATTTCTGTTCTCACTTGGGGGACCCTGAAACCGTCGTTAATTCAGCAGACATATTTTAACATTCATCAAGAACAGTGTGCACGTTTTATTTTTGGCTGAACTTTCCGCTGTTTTTATGGACCATATTCAGAGAGGACCATCTGTGGACGATGAATCATCAGTGTAAAGTGCATCATCCTTCAGTTTGAGGATGTGCAGAGTAGCCTACAGAAGGGAAGTGAAAGCAGCGTAGGAAGTCTCTTGCCTCAATTTATTTCTGATTCAGCCTCGTACAGCGTATAATTTTGTCCTCTGTGACACTGGAGCACTATTTCCCCTATTTCCCTTCACTTCTTCATGTTTCACCTTTATATCCTGCTGCAAGCATGCACTTCCCAGTTAAATGAAAACAGGCACTCTTACATAACCTGGTGGACAGAAATATAACAGCAGGAAAAGCTCTAATGAAATACTGTACCCGTCACTATTCGTTTCATAATTCTGGTTTCCAACTTTGATCGGAATCATTTTTCAATAAAAATTTTAATGAAGAAAAATTAAATTGCAAAAGACTTTTCAAGAAAAAAATTCTAAATCAAAATACAGTAAAACCTCCGCTGACGAGCGCTTAAGCTCACGAACTTTTCGCCTCAAGAACATTAAATTTGCGAGCATATAGTCTCTGCTGACGAACTAGTTTTCGGCGGACGAATCAAACCACGCGGTCGAACAGCGCCACGGTGGCGGCCACGAGAAGCTGACGCACGCTCATGGCGTCACAGTTCGTCACACCCCTTTCTTTGAATGCGGAAGTGGTTTGTGTTTGCTAGACATTTTGGACCATATTGAGTGTACTTTTGCTATTATGGGAACGAAAAAGACCCCACCACAGGTGGAGATCATTGAAAAACACGAACGAGGTGTGCGTTTGTGTGACTCAGCGTCCCAGTACCAGTACGCTAAGTCTACCATTGCTCCCATCCTTAAGAACAAGGAAACTATTAAGGGTGCGTGTGTGGCTAAGGGTGTTTCCAAACAGTAGGCGTTTCCAAACTCTCCTTCCAAACAGTAAGTCCCTCCCTCCCTCCTCCTCCCACTCCATTCCATCAAGCCATCAACTACCATCACAAAGGTAAATAAAACGACTTTATTATACAGTACAGTTTATTTCTTTAATTACAATACAATAGCACATTTATTATACATAAAATAAGGTATATTTTTGTGTAGTTTTAAGGCTTATTTAGTAGAAAATTATGTTTTATGGGGATCTGGGAACGGATTATTCTCATTTTAATGGTTTCTTATGGGAAATAAATGTTCGGAAGACGAACTTTTCGCCTTACACACACTTTCTGGGAACCAATTATGTTCGTGAGCAGAGGTATCACTGTACAGGGATCCCTCCCCCCGACTGTCGTGTTGTATATATACATGTATGTCTGTCTGTCTTCCTTTCAGCTTTTTCCCTTTTACTCGGGAGTCGCCACAGTGAATCATCTGATTTGCACGTTTGATTTGGCAGAGGTTTTTACGTCGGATGCCCTTCCTGTCACAACCCTTTTAGCAAGGGACAGAAACACACTGACGACTTTGCAGCTACTCTTTACGAAAGTCAGCAATGGTTCTTTTACATGAACCTCTCACCATAGACAGTGAGAGACATGGCCCGCCTTTGATAACCCAGTTAGCCGCACTGGGGGGGGTGACAACCTTGTGGAGAGTGGGACTCGAACCCCCAACCTTTGGATCAGCAATCCAGTGCCCTATACCACTAGACCACCACTGCCCCGTGTATATATACATGTATATGAGTATATAATATTAATAAATACATATTCAACACTGTAAATGCTTAGAATAACAATTAAACATTCAAAAATAATACGCACTTGCACGCACTTCACATAAAAATGTAATTTTGTTGGGGGGTTTGGGTTGTTTTTTTGTTTTTGTTTCTTTGGGTTTTTTTTTTGTTTTGTTTTTTTTTTGCATAATTGGCCTTGTTTTGAAACTCGGAAAGTTTCATCTTTAAATAAATAAAAATACTAATTATAATAATGATAATAAAAAAACTTCACATCCCAAGAATGACCTGCTGTCCATCAAAAATGTGTTTTAGGATCTCAGACTTATGTGTCAGTGTTGAACGTGACCTTGGAAGGTCTGATAGAAGAAGTGGCGTGACTTGTTTTCCTAACTCTTTCCCTATTTTTCCTTAATTTCCTTTTTTTTTTTTTTTTTTTTTTTTTTTTTACATTTTTCGAATGTAAAATATTTTTGAAAAACCCACGATACACTGAAGCCGCAGACACTGAAACAAGTAGTGAGGGATCACTGTAATACATTTAGATGAAGTTCACCGTATCTTAAAAATTAATTAATCAAATTATAAGCTTTCCTATAAGATCTTCTTCTTCTTTTCCTTTTGGCTGCTCCCTTCAGGGGTCACCACAGCGAATCATCTGCCTCCATCTTACCCTATCCTCTGCATCTTCTTCTCTTACACCGACTGCCTTCATGTCCTCCTTCACCACATCCATGAATCGTCTCTTTGGTCTTTGTTTTGATTCGCATATTTTATTTGTCATTGGTTTTACACCGGATGCCCTTCCTGACGCAACCCTCTGCATTTATCCGAGCTTGGGACCGGCGTGCAGTAAGCTTTCCTATAAGATAATCTAACAAAAACGTTGACTGAAGCACAGTGAGCTCCATAATGACATTCCTGGTGTAATTTTAGAATAAAATAGAGCTCCAAAGTCAGTTAAACCGCTTGTCTGCCTTGACTTCTTTCTCATGCTCAATAGATCACCAAGGAGTGGGGCTGGTGTCATTTAGAAGCTAAAAAAGACTTGGTTCAAAAACTACTTATGTTATACGGGATGATTTATAACCTACTTGAATGTTTTATTGGGCACTGGTGGTTAGGCGCTGGATCACTGATCCCAAAGTTGGGGGTTCAAGCCCCACTCTCAACAGGTTATCACTGTCTCCCCACCCTCCAGCGCAGCTATCAAAGTCCAGCCATGTCTCTCACTGTCTATAGTGAGACGCCATAAAAGAACCACTGTTGACTTTCCTCAGGAGTAGCTGCATAGCCATCAGCATGTTTCTGCCCTACGATGACCTGGCGAGCTGTGTCAGGTGTACTCTGCCCTTGCCCAGAGTCGGCTGAGATTGGATCATTAATCATTACTAGATTATTACTGTCTTGATGAGTAAGACTGTCTATAGAATGTGTTTAAGAAGCATATTTTAGCATATGTAATATCATACATAGGGTTTTTAAAACCGCTTCAATAACTCGTGGAGTTTCTTGATCCACGGGAAGGGCTGGAACCGAACCATTGCGAAAAACGGGGGCCTACTGTATTGTACTACCTCTAGGGGCAGTGGTGGTCTAGTGGTATAGGGTGCTGGATTGCTGATCCAAAGGTTGGGGGTTCGAGTCCCACTCTCCACAAGGTTGTCACTGTCCCCCCCAGTGCAGCTAACTGGGTTATCAAAGGCGGGCCATGTCTCTCACTGTCTATGGTGAGAGGTTCATGTAAAAGAACCATTGCTGACATTCGTAAAGAGTAGGCTGCAAAGCCGTCAGCGTGTTTCTGTCCCTTGCTAAAAGGGTTGTGACAGGAAGGGCATCCGACGTAAAAAACCTCTGCCAAATCAAAATGTGCGAATCAAGATGATTCGCTGTGGCGACTCCCGAGTAAAAGGGAAAAAGCCGAAAGGAAGACAGACAGACAGACTGTACTGTACTACCTCTGATGCATATCAATCATTGTGTGTGCAAATGATTCCCAGGAATGGCACACACTCTACATATAAAAAAAAAACAATAATAAATTGATCGTGACTAATGTGCTCTTTATATATTTTAATTTTATGGACTACACAGATTATGCTCTCAGGACATTTTTGCATTATGTGTCCCAATGGCAAAGTCTTCAATATCAAAACAAGAGCGTGTGGATTATAGATCACGGCAACATTGATCGCTTTATATCGCACAGTGTGTTTCTTATCAGTGTGCATTTGGACTGGGAAGAGAATCTCAACTCAAATAATTAGTAAACATGACATGATGAAATGTATCCGAGTGGTTTAGGTGAGAATATGTTTATATTATTGGGAGAATTAAAGCTTATGCAGCATGAATGCTGGGAATCCTATCTACTTATCATAGTCTTATTTGTCTATTAAAGGGATTTATTTCGGGGAAAGTCGCTGGTTCCTTTTTTTTTTTTTTTTCTGAATTTGGTTAAATTTATCAGGTCCAGGTGTAGCACCAGATGTTTTTTAAAATGCTGATTCGGTGTTCATCTGCATTTTACTGCACGTGGAACAGAATACTCATGACATGACATGGGATCTATAATCTGTTTGTAATGTTCATTAGAATTCATTATATAATGTTTTGTTTGTTTGTTTTTGGTCCTGAAATGAACTCTTTCCAAGCTCAAAGATATTTTGAATGCCTCAGAGTTTCTGCAAAACAAATGGAGTCCGCACAAAGATTTTCACTGCATGTGAAATTCGCTACTCAGGCAATAGAGTGCATCGAAATAAGGCAAACGGCTCCTTTTAAGAAAGAAATGTATATCAGAGAAAACTTGCATCCTCCTCTTCCTCGATGATCGAGTAAGCTAAACTGTAACTGACCAAATTGTTTTCTGTTTTAGATATCAGACCATCCAGAGGACGATGGCCACAGAAAGGAGGGAAGATGAAGGAGGGAATCCTCGCATTGAGAGGACTAGCAGTACCGAGACCGACTCGCCACCTCAGACAAGCGGTGAGCGCCACAGGATAAACGCACCTCTTTAAACAGCTCATAATGCAGTACAGGAATCCCTCGCTACTTTGTGTTTCAATTCATGCAGCTTCAGTGCATCGCATTTTTTTTTTTTTTTTTAAATATTCATCGAATTAAAAAATAAGGAAATTTCGGAAGAATAGGGGAAAAAGTTAAGGAAAATGCCACAAAAACAAGGCCAATTATATAAAAAACCCTAAACAAACACAAAACAAAAACAACCCAAAACCTCCCATCAAAACTAGTAACATTTTTGTGAGGTGCGCATCCGCGTGCGCGCGTCTGCATGTGTGTGTAGTTATATTTTATTTACATCTTAAGCATTATTTTTGAATGTATAATTGTTATTATAAGCATTTATAGCATTGAATATGTATTTAATGATATTATATACACATATACATGTACGTATACGTCAGTCGGGGGGGGGGGGGGTGATCCTACTTCGCGGAATTCAGTGCTTGTGTGGGGATCTCGGTCCCAATTAACCGCGGAAAGTGAGGGATCCCTGTACTGTATTTAGATGGGTATCTCTGATCTGTCTTTTAGTAAAATAACAATCGCTTTATCCCATAGACCGTATTCATAGCATAGACAGTGGATGATGTCTCAGACATGCCTAAAACGCCATTTGTTTGTCAGTGATCATCTACACACCAAAAAATATTAAGCGGGATTTTTCAACTGGTGTCTCATTTAACGTTGTTAACACATGGTGTACTGTTGACAGCTGTGGTAATCCATGCAGCTGCTTCTCCTGATGCCACCATTAATACGCCAATAAATTTCAAGTTTATGTCCAAATAAGTCCTTTTTAGATGTCTCTGAGTTCATGAAATATCAGATGAAGCTCTTTTAAGGTCACTGGATAGATGTAATAAAGAAAATTTAGGAGGGTGAGGATTTGCACCAGGAAACCCAGCATGGCCGGCAGAAAAAGAGTGCTGGGATACGTCATGCATCTCCCATGAGAGTCTTTAGCGCTCATAGAAGAACTGGTAGCACAAACAAACTTGGTGTAGCGATTAGCATGTCTGTCTCACAGCAAAATGTCCTGGGTTCGAGAGTCTTGAGTTTGCATATTCTCAGGTACATGCCGCGATTTCTTCCGGGTCCTCTAGTTTACCTCGTATAGTCCAAAGACCTGCACATTGGGCTAGTTGGTTGTTCCGGAATTTTCCTTAGGTGTAAGTAAAAATAGTTGTGTGTATTGCCCTGCAATGGACTGGTGAGCTGTTTAGGGTGTGCTGCACCGGCTTCGCACAGAGTTGAATGAGACTCTTGTAGATTAATTAACGAATTACTAAATAAACTCGCTTAATTTATATAGCATGGAACCTGATGATAGCATGTTATTCATTCACATAAAATACTACAGGCTGACTCACATGTATGCGATTTAGCGGCGAAATAGTGTGACACCATCTTTGATTGGTTTTGGCCAAAAATACCGAGCATAATGCCAGTACGTAATTTTTGGAATTATTTTTGAAAATTCTTCACCAAGACGACGAATACCGATCATTTACCCCAAATTCGACTGACTGTTTCCAAAAATATGCGAATTCCAGTCCTGAAATTTTCGATTTCCTTCTCAATTAAATTCGCTTGTACTTTCGGACAAGATCGCTAACGTGTTCGTCAGGTCCAAGTTGCCGAATTAATTAATAGTGTAAAGTGTTTGTATATAAATATTTTAAAGTAATTTGCTATATGACATAACTAGTAACATTTGATGTATTATTAATGGTAGAATTTCCTGATTTTTATTTTTATTTATTTATTTTTGCATTTCTGTTTGTGTTTCTGTCTCTCAGAGTCGAGGAGAGAGACTCACTGCTCGCCGAGCCACTGTCAGAAGATCACCCTGCTGCTGCAGTGTCCGGCCGTCAAGTTCATCACACATCCCGAGTTCTTCACAGTGCTCCATGCCAACTACGTCAGCCCATACACACACACCCACATAAATACACACACACACACACACACACAAAGCTATTTGTGCAGATGTAAGCTGACAGTCAGAAGCTGACTTCAGGTGTTTAAGTGTAATCGAATACACCTGAACCCTGTAAGGACAACGAACTGACTCTCAGGCATAATAATGACTACATAATGAAATAAATTTATTTGAAACATTACGTTGATTTAATCTGAGCTTGTTTTTGATAAACACTTTATTATCTTTGCCTATTCTGTGTTCTCTCGGTGGCTGAGGGTGTATATCTCTTTTCTCTTGCTTTCTGCCTTTGATAGGGTGCATATCGCATGTTCACAAACAGCTCGTGCCTAAAGCATATGATCCTGAAAATTAGGAGGGATGCGCGCAATTTCGAGCGCTACCAGCACAACCGCGATCTTGTTTCCTTCCTGAACCGCTTCGCTGATTCACACATGGAGCTGCCCCGGGGCTGGGAGATTAAAACTGACCCTCAGGGAAAGGTATGGGCAAACAAACAATTTCCTACGTGTGTGTGTGTGTGTGTGTGTGTGTGTGTGTGTGTGTGTGTGTGTGTGAGTGAGTGTCTGAGCATGCATGTGCATGTGTGAGACAAATCTGCAACTTGACCCAGATGAAATCCTGCGGATGCAAACAACACAAAATACAACGACATTTCAGCATCTTTGAACAGTGCCGACCTTTACAACCTTGCTCCCCCTCTCTCTCTCTCTCTGTCCGCTTGACTCTGCAGTCGTTTTTTGTGGATCACAACAGCCGTGCCACGACCTTCATTGACCCCAGAATCCCTCTGCAGAACGGCAGGCTGCCCAACCACCTCACTCACCGACAACACCTACAGAGACTGCGCAGTTATAGTGCAGGAGAGGTGTGTGTGTGTGTGTGTGTGTGTGTGTGTGTGTGTGTGTGTGTGTGTGTGTGTGTGTGTGTTTTATTCTTTTATTCAAGGAATACTCAATGGCACAGTGTGTAAGTTTTAGCTGTATCTTGTAGTATCTAGCTGTATAAAATTTAATTCCTGACTCCACCACTTTAAAACCTGTACGACTGTGGGCTACTACAGAAACATGTGGATGCAAGATGGCCGCCTCTGTGAGCGTGGACCCGCTCCCCATGTAGATACACACAGCTTATTCTAGTTTTTAAATGATTATACTTCACTTATTATCCAAATTGATTAACTCTACTTATAATGGGTAATGAGGAGGGTGGAGCCTATCTCAGCTGATATTGGGTACTCCTGGGTATTCGTCAGAGTGTTGCAAGGCAGCGCTGACAACCATTCACACTCACATTCACACCTCGGAGCAATTTGGAACAACCAAGTAGCCTAATGTGCATGTTTTGGGCCTGTGGGAGGAAACCAGAGTACCCAGAGGAAACCTATGCAGGGACGGGGAAAACATGCAAACTCCACACAGAAACACATCGCCAAACCCGGGAGCTGAACCCAGGACTTTCTTGCTATGAGGCAGACTTGCTAACTACTACACCACCCTGTCACCCGATTATACACGAATGTAAACGTATGTATAGATGATATAGCTTAATATGTATAGCTTAATAGATATAACTTAATTTCTGCTTATAGAATAGATCCTCCAGAATGTTTCACACTGTACCTTTAAATTTCTTTGATCATTGACAGGCATCCGATGTGTCCCGGACTCGTGGAGTGTCTCTGTTAGCGAGACCGGGTAACAGTGTTGTAGCCTCCATCCGAAACCAAAGCCACCAGGACCCGGTACCACTTGGTGAGTGGAAAGAAGACAAGCGAGTTTTCATTTATAGCTGCATAGCCGTCAGCGTGTTTCTTCCCCTTGCTAAAGTATTGTGTCAGGAAGGGCACCCGACATAAAAATCTATGCCAAATCAAACATTCAAATCAAATGATTCGCTGTGGCGACCCTTGAAAAAGGGAAAAGCCGGAAGGAAAAGAAGAAGAAAGAGATATTTCACATTTACATGTGTTTTTAAGATGTAGACGAGATATACAGAGATCCCTCACTTTCTGCGGTTAATTGGGACCGAGATCCCCCGCAACCAACTAATCCCTCAAAGTAGGATCAACCCCCTCCAACTCTCCCTGACCGACGTATACGTACGTGTATATGTGTATATAATATCAATAAATACATATTCAATGATATCAATGCTTATAATAACAATTAAACATTCAAAAATAATGCATAACATGTAAATAAAATGTAAATACACACACATACAGATGCGGGCGCGCACGCAGATGCGCACCTCATATAAAAATGTAGGTATAGTAGTTTTGATGGAGGTTTTGGGTTGGTTTGTTATTTTTGTTTGTTTATTCTTCCTTAATTTTCTTATTTTTTATTAAATGAATATTTAAAAAAACGCGATGCACTGAAGCCGCATGAATTGAAGCACGAAGTAGCGAGGGATTCCTACTATATTGCGATGAGACACATCATGCTGAGCCTGATACAAAAAAAAAAAAATATATATATATATATATATATATATATATATATATATATATATATATATATTTTTTTTTTTTTTTTTTTTATAAAAACGAATAATTAATTTATTTGCCAAACTGCTTAATCCTACTATTGTCTTGGAGCCTATCTCGGCCGACACTGGGTGAAGGCAGGGTACACATTGAACACCTCGCCAGACCATTGCAGGGCAACACCCAGACGAACAATTACGCTTGCACATGGGGCAATCCGAAATAACCAATTAAGCTAAGGTGCATGTCTTTTGATTTGGAAGGAAACCGGAGTATTTGGAGGAAACCCACACAAGAATTTTTAAACCCACAGACTCAACCCCATGACTTGCTAACCACACCACCACCCTGCCACCACGTTACAAAAAACATTATTTTTTCAATAAAAAATGACCCAAAATGCCATTTCGTGGTGAAAATTATCCTAAACCTTAACAAAGCTGAGGCTGATATAGAGTCGGCTATTTGGTACTTTTCTACTTGAATTTTTAAGGAAAAGAATGTTAATGTATAATACAAGGTTTGCAGCCCACCTATGTAAACTCCCACCCTGGAGTGGGAGTCTAAAACAAAAAAATTCTCAAATCAAGGATGAATACATGCAAGGATGAAAACTCTTACTACTTTTCTTTTATTTGACTTGTGTGTAATTCCAATTACTGTATAATTTATATATAAAAAATAATAATAAGAGTTGTTGAAATGTCCTGAAGTACAGCAGTTATAATAATATTTGATTTCATCTACAGTCATGTCATCTGAAATATTAGATCAGCTTCTCTGTGTTCACTTACGTTTTTTCAGATTAGATGAAA
>CM045743.1:13456439-13511439 GCA_024760905.1 Plotosus lineatus
TTTACACCGAGAATATTTTAAAGGGACAGTTTGTAAGATACGGTGGTATCTAGCAGCATCTAGTGGTGAGGTTCCAGACTGCAAACAACTGAAGTTTCATCTGAGTGGCATAGTGGCTCAGTGGTTAACATGTACAGCTTACAGCAGGAAGGTTCTCTAATGTAGTCCCGGATTTGGGTGTTTCTCTGTGGAGTTTGCCTGTTCTCACCATGTTTGCGTAGGTTCCTCTGATGGTTTCTTCCCATAGACTAAATACAGGGATCCCTCGCTACTTTGTGCTTCAATTCATGTGACTTCAGTGCATCGTGGTTAAAAAAAAAAAAAAAAAAAAAAATTAATTGAATTAAAAAATAAGGAAATTAATTAAGAATAGGGGGAAATTAAGGAAAATGCTACAAAAACAAGACCAATTATGCAAAAAAAAAAAACATCCCTAAACAAACACCAAATAAAAAACAGCCCAAAATCTTCCATCAAAACTAGTTACATTATATAGCATTGAATATGTATTCGTTGATATTATATATACACATATACATATACGTATACGTCAGTCGGGGGGTGGGGGTGTGATCCTACTTCGTGGATTTCGATGGTCACGTGGGGATCTCGGACTCAATTAACCGCGGAAAGTGAGGGATCCCTGTACATACATTTTCGCCTAGTTGGCTTTACAAAATTGCCCCTAGTTGTGAATATAAATGACTGTCTGTTTTGGCCCAGCTGTTCAGGGTGTACCCCATCTTTACCCAGTGTTTCCTGAGATAGGCTGTGAACTTCCTGTGGTCCTGTGAAGGATTAGACAGTTTGTTAAATGAGTGAATAAGGTAAGGTAAAGTCCGTTGGGCTTTTTACACCCAAGCCGTCGGACCGGTGCTTATCCCCAGTTTCCATAGCATGAAGCGACTAGGAGTACAACTCCTCCTGGATGGGATGCTAGTCCATCGCAGGTTACCTCCCCAGTATATTTTTTTCTGGTACCCATTTATACTGCTAGGTGAACAGAGGCACATTTGTAGTTAAGACCTTGCCCAAGGGTCTTAGCACAGTGGCGATGAGTGCAGCACCCTAACTAACCACTACGCCACTGGCCCCACTAAATGAGTGAATGAGAGTAAGTGAAGTTTCATTGTCAACCCCTCCCCATAAAAGCCTGTATGGTTTTGGGCTGTTGTGGAGACATGGCTAGGCAAGATAGCGGTCTCCATGAGAGGGGACCCACTCCCCGTGTAGATATAAACAGCCTATTCTAATGTTCAAAAACTCAACAATTTATTTTATGACGAAACAGTCTATAAAAGCTTGTTTACTGAGATTTCTAATTTTGATAATGGATTACCAGTATATCACACTGTACCTTTAATATTCCAGTACTGTCTTCCTGGTGTTAATGTTCTTGTCGTGTTCAGAGCGACCGACCTGAGTGATCTGGAGTATTTGGATGAGGAGTTCCACCAGAGCTTACAGTGGATGAAGGACAATGATATCACTGATGTCCTGGATCTTAACTTCACTGTCAACGAGGAAGTGTTTGGGCAGGTGTGTGTAAGATTAATAAGGAAAGGCAAAATAAAACACCTTTGGCCCAAATATATGATCACAGAGTGTGTGATCTCTGAGACCAGAGCAGTTTTTCAGCGGATACAATTTTAGGTACAGTGGTACCTCACTTTACGATAGTCCCAGCAAATGAAAAATCCAGGTCACGAAAAACATTTTCCAGAATTTTTTGTCTCTGTATACGAAACAAGTTCTACTTACGAAACGAGCTAAATGCGCCATTTAAACATTGAAACGCACCATTCAAACATTCAAACAATGCGCGAGCTTTCCCATTTACTATCTTCCAACATCCCGCCCCGCTGGCCTCCCATTGGCTAGGAGGGACGACGCAGCTACATCCCATTGGCTATCTCTCAACATCCCGCCTTGCTGGCCTCCCATTGGCTAGGAGGAATGACGCAGCTCCCTCCCATTGGCTATTATGGAGCTGCATCTCCCACAATGCTTTTCATGTAAAGTACACAGTTACTGTTTTTGATTCGGGCTTTTGACCTTCCATAAACATTTGTAAGATTATAACTCTGCGAAGAACACATGGTCAACACACACACACACACACACACACACACACGTGTGTGATTTCTGGTGCGAGTGAAAAGACGAAGCGGGCTCGTGATATCGCAAAGGAATACAGTATGGCCAAACCCGTCTACCATCGGTACGATATTGAAGCAGAAGGAGGTCTTAAAAGGTATGCTTTCATAATTTTTAAAGGGTTTAGGGGGTAGTATTGGGGGCCTTGGAACGAATCATGCATTTTACATGTAAAATACGGTTCAATTTATGAAAAATGCAGGTTAAGAAAAAGGCTCTGGAAATGATTAATTTCGTAAGGTGAGGTATCACTGTATTGAAATTTGATGTCAAATTTAACCACAAAATGTGTTAAATTTTAATTAATAAAAATCAGAATCGTGATATACGGATGTTTATTCTCTCAAACATCATGTGTGCTGAAAAACCGTAGATTGATCCACAGAATTGGCTTGTTTGATGTGCGCTGCCAGGTAACAGAGAGGGAGTTGAAATCAGGAGGAGCCAACATCCAGGTGACGGAGAAAAACAAGAAGGAGTACATTGAGAGAATGGTGAAGTGGCGAGTGGAGAGAGGTGTGGTTCAGCAAACTCAGGCTCTGGTTCGAGGCTTTTATGAGGTAAACAGACAACCTCCTCTTTTTTAACATTTTGGTCTCAGACATTGTTGTTTACTGCATAAAAATACATCAGGGGGGATATTCACCTTTATTCACTGAGCAAATAATTATTTAAGTGTATACTGCATGGAAACATGAGCCTGATAAGGTACGTAGTGGTTTCTATGTTTGGCACACAGCAAGCAGGTCCTGGATTCGAGTCTTGGGGCTCAGCTAAAAGTAGGTAAAGTGCTCTGGGCTTTTTATACCCGAGCCATAGTGGCTCATCAGGCCGGTGCTTATTTCCGGTTTCCATAGCGTGAAGCGACTAGGAGTACAACTCCTCCTGGATGGGATGCTAGTCCATCGCAAGTTACCTTCCCAATATACTTTTTACTGCAACCCATTTATACTGCTTGGTGAAGAGAGGCACCCTTGTGGTTAAGATCTTGCCCAGGGGTCTTAGCACAATGGGGTTCTAACTGGGATTTGAACACACAACCTTCCGGTCATGAGTGCAGCAGCCATATCCACTACGCCACAGGCCCCCTTTGGGCTCAGTGGGAGCGTTTATATGAGAAGTTTGTTTACATGGGTTTCCTCAGTGTACTCGGTTTCTTCAGTCCAAAGACGTGCACATTGTGTACTTGTGTGTGCAGGTGGTGGATTCTCGACTGGTATCTGTGTTCGATGCTAGAGAGCTAGAGCTGGTCATCGCCGGAACGGCCGAGATCGACCTCAAGGACTGGAGGACCAATACAGAATACAGAGGCGGTGAGGAGACGTGATGAGATCTCTATTTATTCATTATTTATTAACTAGTAAAAAATGAAATCTAGGTTCCATCATGATTCCAGTAGTTAATTGTGATTGGTTGATATTTATTTGGATTTTTTTGTATATATTTGATTTGTATAATTTTTTTTTTTTTTTTTTTTTAGGCTACCATGATGGACACATCGTAATCCGATGGTTCTGGGGAGCGGTGGAGCGCTTTAACAATGAGCAGAGGTTGCGGTTGTTGCAGTTTGTCACAGGAACATCCAGTGTGCCGTATGAGGGCTTTACGGCTCTGCGTGGAAGCAATGGCCTACGCCACTTCTGCATTGAGAAATGGGGAAAGATCACCTCTCTGCCCAGGTACATTTTAAACACATTCAAGGACACTGTAGGGCATCTAGGACAGGGGTCGGCAACCTCTGCCATTCAAAGAGCCATTTGGACTCGTTTTCCACAGTAAATTAAACACTGGGAGCCACAAATCCTTTTTTGACATTTATAATCAAATAACATTGCATGTAATGTTAACACCCCCACCCCCCACCCCCATTGCAGCTAACTGGGTTAGGCCGGCCATGTCTCTCACTGTCAATGGTGGGAGGTTCATGTAAAAGAACCATTGCTGACTTTCGTCAAAAGTAGCTGCATATCCGTCAGCATGTTCCTGCCCTGCGATGGCCTGGCGAGCTGTCCAGGGTGTACTCTACCCTCGCCCAGAGTCAGCTAAGATGGGTGCCAGCCTCCCCACCACCCTAATTAGGATTAAATTGTTAAAGAAAATGAATGAATTTGTTTGAGTCTTTCTTGTATATTTATAAAGAAAAAGAATAGCTATCCCACGAAGGGAGGGACGGGGTGCAGCCAGATGTGTTAACGGGTTGGGTAGCTTACCTCACCATCACTCCCTTCTTCGTCTTCTTCTTCTTTTCCTTTCGGCTGCTCCCTTCAGGGGTCGCCACAGCAAATCATCTGTCTCCATCTCACTCTGTCCTCTGCATCTTCTTCTCTTACGCCAACGACCTTCATGTCTTCCTTTACCACATCCATAAATCTCTTCTTTGGTCTTGCTCTAGGCCTTCTGCCTAGTAGTTCCGACCTCAGCATCCTACTACCAATATATGCACTATCCCTCCTCTGCACATGTCCCAACCATCTCAATCTAGCCTCTTTCTCTTTGTCTCCAAAACATCTTATATGGGCTGTCCGTCTTATGTTCTCATTCCTGATCCTATCCATCCTCGTCCCAGAGAGAACCTCAACATTTTCATCTCTGCTACCTCCAGCTCTGCATCCTGTCTTTTCGTCAGGGCCACTGTTTCTAAACCATACAACATCGCTGGCATCATCACCATCTTTTACACTTTTCCTTTCATTCTTGCTGATACTGTCCTATCACACATCACAATGGATCCTTTTCTCCAAACATTCCAACCTGCTTGCACACGCTTCTTCACCTCTTTTCTACACTCTCCATTGCTCTGGATTGTTGAGCCTAAGTACTTAAAATCCTCCACCTTCTTTATCTCTGCTCCCTGTAACCTCACCATTCCTCTTGGGTCCTTCTCATTCACACACATGTATTCTGACTTACTGCGGCTAACCTTCATTCCTCTCCTCTCCACCTCTCTATATTTTCCTCCACTTGTTCTCTGCTCTCACTACAAATCACAATGTCATCTGCAAACATCATAGTCCATGGAGATTCTTGTCTAACCTCGTCTGTCAGCCTATCCATCACCATAGCAAAGAAGAAGGGATTCAGAGATGATCCTTTATGCAGTCCCACCTCCACCTTGAATTCTTCAGTTACGCCGACAGCACACCTCACCACTGTCTTACATCTCTCATACATGTCCTGCACCACTCTAACATACTTCTCTGCCACTCCAGACTTCTTCATGCAATACCACAGTTCTTCTCTTGGCACCCTGTCATATGCTTTCTCCAGATCCACAGAGGCACAATGCAGCTCCCTCTTACCTTCTCTGTACTTCTCTATCAAGATCCTCAAAGCAAACACTGCATCTGTGGTGCTCTTTCTTGGCATGAAACCAGACTGTTGTTCACAAATGCTGACCTCTGCCTTTAGTCTAGCTTCCACTATTCTTTCCCATAACTTCATCGTATGGCTCATCAACTTTATCCCTCTGTTGTTGTAACAACTCTGCACGTCTCCCTTGTTCTTAAAAATGGGCACCAGCACACTTCTCCACCATTCCTCCGGCATCTGCTCACCCCTCTAAGACCTTGTTGAATGTTCTTGTCAGAAAATCTACTGCTACCTCTCCTAGACACTTCCATACCTCCACAGGTAAATCATCAGGACCAACTGCCTTTCCACGCTTCATCCTCTTCAGTGCCCTCCTCATGTCACCCTTATTAATCTTTGCTACTTCCCGCTCCTCAACGGTCACCTCTTCTACTCTTTTTTTCCCTCTCATTTTCCTCATTCTTCAGCTCTTCAAAGTACTCTTTCCATCTTCCCAGCACACTTCTGTCATCAGTCAATACATTTCCTTCTCTGTCCTTTATCACTCTAACTTGCTGCACATCCTTCTCATCTCTATTCCTCTGCTGTGCCAACCTGTATAGATCATTTTCTCCCTCCTTACTGTCCAACCTAGCATACAAGTCATCATACGCCCTCTGTTTGGCCTTTGACACTGCTACTTTCACCTTATACTGTGTCTCCCTGTACTCCTGTTTACTCTCTTCGGTCCTCTCAATGTCCCACTTCTTCTTAGCTAACCTCTTCCTTTGTACACACTCTGGCACTTCCTCATTCCACAACCAAGTCTCCTTATCTCCTTTCCTTCCAGAGGACACACCAAGTACTCTTCGACCTGTCTTCCTGATCACATTTGCTGTGGTTGTCCAGTCATCTGTAAGTACTTCCTGACCACCCAAAGCCTGTTTCAACTCCTCCTTGAAGACAACACGACACTCTTCCTTTTTCAGCTCCCACCACTTTGTCTTCTACTCTGCCTTTGCCTTATTCACCTACCTCATCATCAGCGTCATCCTGCACACCACCATCCTATGCTGTTTGGTAACACTCTCACCCACTACAACTTTGCAGTCTCTGACCTCCTTCAAACTACATTGTCTACACAAGATGTAGTCTACCTGTGTGCTCCTACCTCCACTTTTGTAAGTCACCCTATGCTCCTGTCTCTTCTGGAAGAAAGTATTCACCACAGCCATTTCCATCCTTTTTGCAAAATCGATCAACATCTGTCCTTCTGTGTTCCTGTCCTGGATGACAATCCTGCCCATCACTTCCTCGTCTCCTCTGTTGCCTGCACCAACATGTCTTTTGAAGTCTGCACCAATGATCACTCTTTCACCTCTGGGGGCACTCTGCATCACTTCATCTAACTCACTCCAGAATCTCTCCTTCTCTTCTACCTCACATCCTGCCTGTGGGGCATAAGCACTAACAACATTGAATGCCACGCCTTCAATTTCTAACTTGAGACTCATCACACTGTCTGACATTCTTTTCACTTCTAGAACATTCCTGACAAACCCCTCCTTCAAGATTACTCCTACTCCATTTCTCTTCTCATCCAAACCATGATAGAACAGCTTAAACTCTGCTCTTAAGCTTCTAGCTTTGCTACCTTTCCACCTGGTCTCCTGAACACACAGTATGTCCACCTTCCTCCTCTGCATCATGTCAGCCAGCTCTCTAGCTTTTCCTTTCACAGTTCCAACATTCAAAGTCCCTACTTTCAGTCCTAGACTCATGCTTTTCCTCTTCTCTCTCCGCCTATGGACACGCCTCCCGCCTCTCCTTCTTCGACCAACAGTAGTCCAATTTCCACCAGCACCCTGTTGGTTTACAGCACTGATGGCAGTCGTTATTACCCCACGCCTCGACCGATCCGGTATGGAGGTAATAGTTGTGATTTGCATTATAAAGTTTGGCATTGGTTTTACGCCGGATGCCCTTCATGACACAACCCTCTGCATTTATCCGGGCTTGGGACCAACGTGAAGGAGAGACACTGGTTTGCCCCCCCCCACCCCCCACCCACACACACACACATGGCTGCATTCTCACCATCACTCCCTTCATGGGATCTTTTTTTCTTTTTTCTATATTTGGTATATTAATGTTGTTTTGTCGTAATTTTAATTTACAAAAATGACAACACAGAAAAATATATGAAGACTTATTTTAAGAAGGAGTCTGCTTAAATAATATTAATGCTTAATACTGCATTAGCCGGCCCATTATCAGAGTAAAGACTGAACCAGACCGCAGTCTCTTATTTTGTCACTGGGAGGAAAGTTATTTAATTTGGAGATTGCTGTGCATAAACCAAATCTCATGCGCCGTCTCTTACCTCAGCTGTGATTTCCGTCCCTGGATTACAAACACCGGCGGGGGAAAAATCTCTCTCGCTCGCTGTGCTGCTGGGATAGCGAGAACACTCCTTGTCATGAGGACAAGGTTTGGTAATACCATCGCATGCTCCCTCCACCAACACAGCAGATCAAAAACACTGAGATTCTCAATGTAGCTGATTAATATAATGATAGCCATGCCACAAGAACACATACACAAAATCACACCGCCCACACCAAGAAAATATCCGCCCACACCCGTGACTGTTAATTTTCATCTATGTAATTTTCAACCCTAAAAGAGCATTTTTGCAAGGTTACCCACTCAGTACCTGTGGGTACCCAACTGTTGCAGGACTCTGCCTTAGGCAGATTCTCCTGTCATTCTGGTGAAAACTGGTTTAACTCACTGCCCCTGGTAGCCTGTAGTGCTTCTGTTGTGAGTAAATAAGCAGCATTTTCTTTTTGCAGTTGTTTTTGGTGATGCAGTGTTTTTTTTTGTATATGAAGCCTGTTTGCCACCGTAAAATACACATTCGTTATCTTGAAAAGCCACGGAGCCACATCAGAGAGGTGAAAGAGCCGCATGTGGCTCTGGAGCCGCAGGTTGCCGACCCCTGATCTCGGACATCAGTGTCAAACTCAAGGCAAAATTAATTTAAGGATTATACTGTACTGGAATACAGGTACATTCTTTGCATCAACCATTACCATGAATTGTAATTCATCATCTATGCACTAGGTGGCACAGCCTTTTCAAAAAAACTCTTCATTCATGGCCCAAGTAGGGGCAGTGGTGGTCTAGTGGATAGGGCACAGAATTGCTGATCCTAAGGTTGGGGGTTCGAGTCCCCACAGGGTTGTCACTGTCCCCCCAGTGCAGCTAACTGGGTTATCAAAGGCGGGCCATGTCTCTCACTGTCTATGGTGAGAGGCATGTAAAAGAACCATTGCTGACTTTCCTAAAGAGTAGCTGCAAAGCCATCAGCATGTTTCTGTTCCTTGCTAAAGGGTTGTGACAGGAAGGGCGTCCGACGTAAAAACCTATGCCAAATCAAATGTGTGAATCAGATGATTCGTTGTGGCGACTCCTGAGAAAGGGAAAAAAGCTGAAAGGAAAAGAAGAAGAAGAAGATTCATGGCCCAAGTAAGATGGTGGCCTCACAGCAAGACGGTCCTAGGTTCGGGTCCCAGGTTCAACAAGAGTGTTTCTGTGTGGAGTTTATGTTTTCTCCCCGTGTTTGTGTGGGTTTCCTCTGGGTACAGTGGTTTCCTCTCACAGTCCAAACACATGCATATCAGGCTGATTTGCTGTTCCAACTTGCTCCTAGGTGTGAGTATGAGTATGAATAGTTGTGTGTGCTGGCCATGCGATGGTTTGGCAAGCTTTTCAGGGTGTACCCTGTTTTGCCCTGTGGCAGCTGAGAAAGGTTCTGGTACATAGGTTTCTTTTTAATGGCCAAGGATTCGTGCACCCTTGTCCATTACACTCATTTGTACATGCAAACTAGGCTACTGATTGGTCAAAATTTAGAGACATTACATATTTTTGAATAAATCTAAAAGTTGTGTGATTTGTTTTCAGGGCCCACACGTGCTTCAACCGCCTGGATCTTCCTCCTTACCCATCCTACACAATGCTTTACGAGAAGCTCCTCGTTGCTGTTGAGGAGACCAGCACTTTCGGCCTTGAGTGATGTCACGATTCTGCGTTGGCTCCACCTCTCATACCCTACCATAAACTATAGATCTTCTATATCTTGCTTTAAAAGCAAAGATGCCGTTGCATGCACGCATCACTCACTCACCTGTGCACATCTGTTTCCTTGCGTCTCCGGGCCAACATCGTGTGCACCATGCAAGCTGTGTATGCAATATGACACAACAGCCTTTAGCCTAACTCTTAACTCTCAGGGCCTCGACCTGTGCTGCAGCACTACGACTCCAACAAGGCGGCAGCATTCACTTGGGACACAGCCACGACTGACCTGATGCATGCGGTACAACCTCACTTGCTTCGATCGGCTTCAGCGACTGACTCGGTCAAGGTACGCGGACTCTCCCTTCCAAAGCAGTGTCAACACAGACAGTAATATGAGAATGTTAGGAGTGACACAGGAAATGACACCAGGAGCCTGAAAGAAAGTAGACTGATTGACATGAAAAACTGGAAAATGCCAGTGTTTGTGAATATCATTAAAACTTTCTCAACTGCATGAGTAGGGTTACCATGGTAACTACACCCAGAGGTATTGTATTTTTTTTTTTTTAAACATTGGTGATGTTGCTTATTTATGTTGTTTCTTTTTCTATTATGACTCTTTGTCGTTTTTAAATATTATAAATCTAAGATAGCGAGTGAGGTGTATGCTGGGAAAGATCAATGAGTAGGACAAACTTACACCCTGAAAAGGGCATCCATCCTTTATCTTTACCATTTATCCATCAGGGTTGTGGGTAAGCTGGAACTAATCCCAGCTGTTTGGGCGAAAGGCGTGGGTTACACCCTGAACAGCTCTCAAGTCTATTACAGGACGACCACAGACACACACACACACACACACACACACACACACACACACAAAAAAAAACAATCACATTTACACCTATGGGCATTTAGAGTCGTCAGTGCACCTAATGTGTGTGTCTTTGGACTGTGGGAGGAAACAGGGGTATCCTGAGGAAACCATCAGGACATGAAAACTCCACACAGAAATTCCTTTGGACGAAACTCGAACCATAAACCTTCTCACTTTAAGGCGACATCGCTAACTATGTTAGCACGTCTGGCTCACAGCAAGAAGGTCCTTGGTTCAAGTCTCGGGCTCCACGGGTGTGTTTTCTGTGTAGAGTATGCATGCTCTTCTTTTGCTTGCATGGGTTTCTCCTGTGTACTCTGGTTTCCTTCCACAGTCAAAAGACATGCACATTAGGCTAACTGGCTGTTTCAAATTTCTAGTAGGTGTGAGGGTCACTGTGAATGGTTGTCTGTTGCCTGCGATGGTCTGGCTTTTCAGAGCCATTGGACAAGGTTTGCCGAGTTCCCCCGACCCTTGTATGATTATACGGCTAAGCAAATGAATATTTTATATTAGATGTATGTAGTGTTGATACCAAACTGGGATCATGACCATTCTACCAAGTCAGATTCTCTCGCCAACCCAAAAATATAATATTTTCCATACTGTGTTGTACTTCTAAGAGATAAGAGGAAAAGACGAGAAGAAATGGGAAGAGAAAAGAGAGGAGAAGGGAGGAGAGAATAGAAGAAAGGAGAGGAGAAGAGAGAGGAAGAAGAAGCAAACACTGTGAAACCTCTATTAATTTAAAGGGATACATTATTAAAGGGATTTTCTTCAAGAGTAACTGCATAGCCATTAGTGTGTTTACGCCCTGAAATGGCCTGGTGAGCTGTCCAGGGTGTACTCTGCACTCGACCCGATTTGGCTGAGATGGGCACCAGCCTCCCCTTGACCCTAATTATGATGAGGCAGTTCAGAAAATGAATGAATGAATATTAAAGGGATTTTGGAGTGAACTGGTTTTCTGTTTTAGTTTTTTTTTTTTTTCTTCAGTACAAAGAACTGCTGGATTTTTTTTTTCTTCCATATCACACACTCAATCTATACACACGCGCGTGCTCGCGCACACACACACACACACACACACACACACACACAAGACAAAGCATGGATCAAAAGCCATTGCTGTATTAAAAGTCTTTAAATATGCTTCAGAATTTTTTTATTGATTAATATTTACTAGAAGGACGTTTGTAAAGAGGAGTGAAGTGTACTCTACATAATACTGTCTATTACCTGGTTGACTTATACGTATAACCCTGTAATCCTTCTAAATATTTTTGGGGGAGTTTTGTAGATAGCATTTTTTACTTATAGAAATGTAAGTCTGGCAGGTCATGTGATTGTGATTGTGGGCTGGTCATGTGATGGTTCTGGTGTCAATACTTGTGCCTCACGCCTGGGCAGACAGTGGAGCTCTTGTGGTATAGACTCACGCTCATATTCATAAAGGCTTTATTATACTGTATATAAATTCAAAGATATAATACTGACAAGTGTGAACAGCCATGCAATCCATAGTCCAAGTGTTGGATTGTGGGTAATCTTTGTATTTGTACACATTGTATTCAGACTCTATTTAAAAAGCAGTAGCCAATATAAATGGTACAAAAATGCTGCAGCACTGATTAAAAGTTATAAGGTTTTTTTTTAAATTAATGTTTCTCACCATATTACACTCAATCCTGGATATACCAGTGCATTTGTATTTATTGTATTCACTGAAATGTTGTATACTTGGATGTACTGTAAATCAGAAGTGTATATTATTGTCTATACAGTACATGTAAACATATAGATATCAATTTCCAAAATGCAATGTATGCATTAGGGAATAAGAGGCTTTTTTTCTCTATTGGCTTTTGGATCTCTTTGCTTAAACCTTGGTTGTACAAATGCATCAAGACATGCTACGCACATTTACATTCCACTAAGAAGAACGCAATTTCCCATCAGGCATCAAGAGAGCTTCTTTTTAATTTCTCAAAGTCTTGGACGTACAGCTGTATGGGATGAGTTCTTCATTATCATCATCATCATCATCATCATCATCTTCCTCCACATAATCTGGGATCAGGTTGCGGGGAAAGTAGCCTAAGCAATGAGGTCCGGACGTCATTCTCCCCAGCCATTTCCTCCAGCTCTTCAGGGGGGACACCGAGGTGTTCCCAGACTAACCTAAAGACATAATCCCTCCAGTGTGTTCTAGGTCAACCCTGGTGTCTGTTCCTGGTTTGACATGCCTGAAACACCACACCGGGGAGGTGTTAGGGAGGCATTCTAACCAGATGCCCGAGCCGCCTCAACTGGCTGCGCTCAATGTGAAGCAGCAGCAGTTCTACTCGGAGCTCCTCCTGGATGGTTGTGCTTCTCGCCCTATCTCTAAGGGAGACACCCACCACCCGGTGGTCGAAGTTCATCTCGGCCACTTGTGTCCGCGACCTTGTTGTGTCCGCGACCTTGTTCTTTTGGTCACTACCCAAAGCAAGTGACTATAGTTGAGGTTGGAACGTAGATCGACTGGTAAATTGAGAGCTTTGCTTTGCGGCCCAGCTCCCAACCGGTACAGGCTCCACTTTACAGCAGAGGCTGCAGCGATCCAGCTGTTGATCTCCTGCTCCATTCTTTCCTCACTTGTGAACAAGATCTCTGGATAGTTGAACTCCTCCACTTGGGGCAGGACCTCATTTCCGACCCGGTGGGTGTCCTTTTCCGGCTGAGAATCATGGGCTCGGGCTTGGAGGTGCTGATTGTCATCCCGACTGTTTCGTACTTGGCTGCGAATTGCTCCAATGAGAGCTGGAGGTTCCAGATCGATGAAGCCAAAAGGACAATGTCATCCGCAAAAAGCAGAGACCAGAGCTGATGAACACCAAACCAGAACCCCTCAACGTCTCTGCTGTGCCTAGAAATTCTGGCCATAAAAATTATGAACAGAATCAGTGACAAAGAACAGCCTTGGCGGACTCCAACCCTCACTGAAAACTAATTCAACCTGTTGTTACCAATGCTGAAAAACTCCTGCTCAGTTGGTACAGAGACCAAATGACCCGTAGCAACTGGTCCGGAACGCTGTACTCCTGTAGCATGCCCCATAAGGTTGCCCGAGGTATATAGTCAAAAGCCTTCGCTAAATCCACAAGACACGTGAACAGATTGGACAAACTCCCATTCCCCTTTCAAGATCCTGTAGAGCCTATAGAGTTGGTCGAGAGTGCCGCAGCCAGGACGAAAACCACATTGTTCCTCCTGAATCTAAGGTTCAACTATCGGTCAGGTCCTCCTCTCCAGCACCACTGCATAGACTTTCCCGGATAGACCGAGGAGTGTGATTCCATAATAATTGGAATGCACCCTCTTTTTAAAAAGGGGGACTACTACCCTGGTTTGCCAATTCAAAGGTATGATCCACCACCCCTGATGACCATGTGATGCTGCAGAGACATTTCAACCAAGACAGTCCTACACCACCAGATCTCATCCACCCCCGGAGTCCAACCACCGAGTGACTTCAGCTCCAGTGATTGGTGGACCCCCACCTAAACCCCCAGGATCTTTCTCCTCCATGGAGAGCATGTTGGTGGGATTGAGGAGATCCAGAACGGAATAAGGTCCAGCCCCTCTCGTGGTTCTAGAGCCCAAGTTATGAGTTGATGTGAGTCCGACTATATCTAATCAGTATCTCGCCACCTCACACACAAGCTCAGACTTCTTCCCCACCAAAGAGGTGACATTCCATGTCCCAACAGTCAGAGTCAGAGCTGAGGCTTGGTCCAACAGAACCCATTCCTTCGGCTGCCACCCAACTCACACTGCACCCGACCCTTATAGCCCCTTCCACAGGTGGTGGGTTCATGGGAGGGTGGACCTATATCCCCTTTTCAGGCTGAGCCTGTCCGGGCTCCATGTGCAAAAGCCCTATCACCATGTGCTCGCCATTGAGCCCCTCCCCCAGGATTGGTTCTACTGGGGGACGACCTATATCGAGGCAAGGGAAACCATGTCCTTTCAAGTTTCTCCATTGGGGTCTTTTGAACCACACTTTGTCTGGACCTTCACCTAGGACCTGTTTGCCTTGGTTGACCCTACCTGGGGCATAATGGCCCCGACAATATAGCCCCTAGGATCAGTAAGGATCATAAGGTGGTGACTCAAGGAGGGATGGACTGAGTCATCTCAAACAGATTGATCAACCTGCCTTACAGCACCTCCACTCGAACCATTATAGCTGTTGGAACCGGGTGAAAGTTTTGACTTTTGCATCATTGTTGTAAACATAAAACATGAACATTAGCGCACGCACACACACACACACACACACACACACACACACACACACACACACACACACACACACACACACACAGTTCTGCATTACCAATTCACTGCACTGTACTGTTCATCAGCTTTCCGTCTCAACGGGATTTTGTATTCTGTCAGGCTCTGAGCTTCTTTGTCATGCCGAGCTCTGTAAAAACAAAATTTAAAAAATGCATACGACTGTTCAAGAATGTCAGTAAACACCGGTTTGTAATTCACTGCCTGCTGATCATTCATTCAGTAATTAAACATCCATTCTTATCACTTGCTCATCAGAAACCTTTATCCAATCACAGCTGACTTCAGAGGTGAGATCACACCCCTTGAGCAGGTTACCTATACATCACAAGACTAACACAGACACAAATAACCATTGACACTTACATTTATACCATTGGGTGACTAAAGCCTTGCTGTCACATCAGTAATCTCGATCGAATGTACAAACGAGTTTTAATTCGAGGGTAATTGATTATATTTTCGGAGGTAGTCGGTCGAATGATCTGTTCTTGGAAAAAGTTTTGGTCCTGCTCAAAATTCAGACTTGCTTCAATATGAGAGAACAGCTTTGGAAGCAGTTTGGGTTTTGTTGCGCTTAAATCCGTGCTTTTTTGCAAAGAAAAACCCATGAAATTATGACATGACAAACGAATTCTATATACAGCCAGCCAGTGGGAGTCCTGTGGGCCGACAATTTCGTTTTCAAAAAATATATACATATATATCTGCATATTTCCTACATGCAGTGTCTCTTGCTATCTCACACACATCTTATAATGATATAATATTATTTCTGGTTCGTGGAGCCGGTGGCGTAGTGGTTAGAGTGTTGGCCTCATGATAAGGAGGTTGTGAGTTCAAATCCCATTGAGACCCTCACTGTGCTAAGACCCCTGGGTAAGGTCTCAACCACAAGTGTGCCTCTGTTCACCCAGCAGTATAAATGGGTACCAGTAAAAATATACTGCGTGTTTCTGTCCCTTGCTAAAAGGGTTGTGACAGGAAGGGCATCCGACGTAAAAACCTCTGCGAATCAGATGATTCGCTGTGGCGACTCCCGAGTGAAAGGGAAAAAGCCGAAAGGAAGACAGACAGACAGACAGTAAAAATATACTGGGAAGGTAACCTGCGATGGACTAGCGTCCCATCCAGGGGGAGTTGAACTCCTGGTTGCTTCATGCCACGGAATCCGGGGATAAGCACCGGCCTGATGAGCCGCTAGGCTCAGGTGTAAAAATCCAAACAGTTAATAAAAAAAAAAAATAAAATAAATTATTTCTAAATATAAATGGTGGTTCCGCTGTCACTGCTGAAGCTGCTTTTAATAACAGACAGAGCAACTCTGTTCCGTTTGCGCTTGGGTCTGATTCTTCGGGCGGGACGTATCACAGGGGACATATGGGAAGTATATTCTGCCTCTGCAGTAACCTATTGCTGTATGTTTTATTTACTTTTCCTTAAATAACTAGATCAACTTGGATCTCCCCACATAATCTCTCCTCTGATATAAAATGTGATTTCCCCTTATCAGTATGAGTGAGAAAACTGGTCTGGTCTGTTATGCTGGTCCACAATAAATAATAAAGCCCCAGATTTAATTAATAAAAACCTCGAACAGGTAATTCTGCTCCAATCTGACATGGAATGAACAAATCCCAGAGGAAAGCACACGTTTTTAGGTGCATCTCTCTCTCGCTCTCTCTCTCTCTCTATGTCTCTCTCTCTCTCTCTCTCTCTCTCTCTCTCTCTCTGTCTCTCTCACAGAGTCTCTCTCTCTCTCTCTCTCTCTCTCTCTCACTCTCTCTCTCTCCCCATAGTCTCTCTCTCACTGTCTCTCTCTCAGTCTCTCTCTCACTCTTTCTCTCCCATAGTCTCTCTCGCTGTCTCTCTCTCTGTCTCTCTCTCTCTCTCCCATAGTCTCTCTCTGACTGTCTCTCTTTCAGTCTCTCTCTCTCATAGTCTCTCTCGCTGTCTCTCTCTCTCTCTCTCTGTCTCTCTCTCTCTCACAGTCTCTCTCTCTCTCGCTCCCATAGTCTCTCTCTCTCTCTCTCGCTGTCTCTCTCTCAGTCTCTCTCTCTCTCTCTCTCTCTCTCTCCCATAGTCTCTCTCGCTGTCTCTCTCTCTCTCTGTCTCTCTCTCAGTCTCTCTATCTCTCTCTCTCTCTCTCTCCCATAGTCTCTCTCGCTGTCTCTCTCTCTCTGTCTCTCTCTCTCTGTCTCTCTCGCTCTCTGTCTCTCTTTCTCTCTCAGACTCTCTCTCTCTCTCTGCATGTCTCCAGTGTATTACAGTTTAATAACGGAAAAGGGATACACCACCTCCATGGACCTGCCTAGTAAAACCCTTCAGTTCGCCAGAGACAATCCACTGATGGGTGATGCAGTAACTCCAGTGCAGGCTGAAGTAGGTAAAAAGGTAAAGTCCGTTGGGCTTTTTACACATGAGTCATAGCGGCTCATCAGGCCGGTGCTTAATCCCGGTTTCTGTAGCATGAAGCGACTAGGAATACAACTCGTCCTGGACGGGACGCTAGTCCATCGCAGGTTACCTTCCCAGTATATTTTACTGGTACCCATTTATACTGCTGGGTGAACAGAGGCACACTTGTGATTAAGACCTTGCCCAGGGGTCTTAGACAGTGGGGGGGGGGGGTCTAACTGGGATTCGAACACAACCTCCCGATTATGAGCCCAGCACTTTAACCACTACACCATCGGCCCCACTGCAGGCTGAAGTAGCTGCTGTGAAATCAGCCAAAACTGGGCAGCCTGTACTGAAATACACAATTAATTCAACTGGACTCAAGACAATCAAATGGAGGCTACGTGTAAAAAAAGAGAAAAAAGTGCACGCTCATTAAAGAAAGCACTTTGATTTTTTTTTTTTCATTTACATTTTAAGAGTAGTTTCAATACAATACATGACACTCAGCCAGTGCAGCGTCACATGTTTGACAGTTTTCAAACAGGTCGTGCATTTTTTTTTCAGCCAACCGAACCTGAAACCAATTCGAAAAAAGTTGCATTATTTCAACCTATTTTGTGGCCAAGCCTTTAGAATAGTTAATTCAACCAAAGTACATTTCTTTGGACTTTGGGATGGAACTGCAGTTAAAAAAAAAAAGTATGCAAGCACAGGGAAAGCATGCAGTTTTCCCACAGAGAACGGCCTGAGTGAACTGCAAGGTTTGAACCTAGAATCTTTTTGCTGGGGGCAGTGGTGGCCCGGTGGAATGGTGCTGGATTACCGAATCCAAAGACAGGGTTCAAGCCCCACAGTCAACGGTTGTAATTGGTGCCACCCTCAGTGAAGCTGACTGGGTTATCAAAGGCCGGTCGTGTCTCCAGTTGTCTATGGTAAGAGGTGTAAAAGAACCATTGCCGACTTTCGTCAAGAGTAGCTGCATAGCCATCAGCGTGTTTCTGCCCTGCGATGGCCTGGCGAGCTGTCCAGTGTACTCTGCCCTCGCCCAGAGTCAGCTGAGATGGACACCAGCCTCCCTGCAACCCTAAATAGGATTAAGCGTTCCTTGAAAAATTATAGAGGCTTGTAACTGTGCAGGGAAAACAAACAAATAGCTTGTAAATATTTAATGTTAAGAATTTAACAACTGTGTGTGTGTGTGTGTGTGTAAGAGAGAAAGAAAGAGAGAACTACTTAATACTAATTAAGGTCACATGGAAGATGATCTCTGGGGAAGGGTAGAGTACACCCTGACAGCTCGCCAGGCCATCGCTGGGCAGAAACAAGCTGATGGCAATGCAGCTGCTCTTCACAAAAATAGGCAATGGTTCTTTTACACCTCTCACCATAGATGTTAAGAATTTAAGTATCCCTTAAATTATTATTATTATCATTATTATTATTATTGTTATTATTATCATTATTATTATTATTATTATTATTATTATTATTATCATTATTATCATTATTATTATTATTTTTTCATTCAAATATTTGTCCACATCAGCAACCATGGGGTGTAAATTAGTTCCAGTTATTATAGTTATAATGCAATATTTTTAAAAACTGTCTAAAATAATAAAATTTAAAAAATGGGCAACAGAATTCAGTCTACAAATATAATTAGCTTCATGCAATGAATACATGAACTTAAATGCATTTTATTCACCCACTTACAGGTACTCATTTAATGCAGCCATGAGGCGGGGTGGGGGGGGGGGGGTGGCACTAACCAGTGTCTCTCCCCCTTATGCCGGTCCCAAGCCCGGATAAATGCAGAGGGTTGCGACAGGAAGGGCATCCGGCGTAAAACTTCTGCCACATTTAAAAATGCAAATGATCAAAACAAAATTCATACCGGATCGGTCGAGGCCCGGGTTAACAACGACCGCCATCAGTGCTGTCAACCAACAGGGTGCTGATGGAAATTGGACTACTGTTGGTCGAAGACGTCGAAGAAGGAGAGGCGGGAGGCGTGTCCGTAGGCAGAGAGAGAAGAGGAAATGCGTGAGCCTCGGACTGAGAGTAGGGACTTTGAATGTTGGAACTATGCAAGGAAAAGATAGGGAGCTGGCTGACATGATGCAGAGGAGGAAGGTGGACATATTGTGTGTTCAGGAGACAAGGTGGAAAGGTAGAAAGGCTAAAAGCTTAGGAGCAGGGTTTAAACTGTTTTATAATGGTGTGGATGGGAAGAGAAATGGAGTAGGAGTCATCTTGAAGGAGGGGTTTGTCAGGAATGTTCTAGAAGTGAAAAGAGTGTCAGACAGAGTGATGAGTCTCAAGTTAGAAATTGAAGGCGTGATAGTCAATGTTGTTTGTGCTTATGCCCCACAGGCAGGATGTAAGCTAGAAGAGAAGGAGAGATTCTGGAGTGAGTTAGATGAAGTGATGCAGAGTACCCCCAGAGGTGAAAGAGTGGTCATTGGAGCAGACTTCAATGGACATGTTGGTGCAGGCAACAGAGGGGACGAGGAAGTGATGGGCAGGTTTGGTATCCAGGACAGGAACACAGAAGGACAGATGTTGATCGATTTTGCAAAAAGGCTGGAAATGGCTGTGGTGAATACTTTCTTCCAGAAGAAACAGAAGCATAGGGTGACTTATGAAAGCGGAGGTAAGAGCACACAGGTAGACTACATCTTGTGTAGGCGATGTAATTTGAAGGAAGTCAGTGACTGCAAAGTAGTAGTGGGTGAGAGTGTTGCCAAACAGCATAGGATGGTGGTGTGCAGGATGACACTGATGGTGAGAAAGGTGAAAAAGGCAAAGGTAGAGCAGAAGACAAAGTGGTGGAAGCTGAAAAAGGAGAGTGTCGTGTTGTCTTCAAGGAGGAGTTGAAACAGGCTTTGGGTAGTCAGGAAGTGCTTCCAGAGGACTGGACAACCACAGCCAATGTGATCAGGGAGACCGGTAGGAGAGTATTTGGTGTGTCCTCTGGAAGGAAAGTAGATAAGGAAACTTGGTGGTGGAATGAGGAAGTGCAGGAGTGTGTACAAAAGAAGAGGTTAGCCAAGAAGAAGTGGGACATTGAGAGGACCGAAGAGAGTAAACAGGAGTACAGGGAGACACAGCGTAAGGCGAAGGTAGCAGTGTCAAAGGCCAAACAGAGGGCGATGATGACTTGTATGATAGGTTGAACAGTAAGGAGGGAGAAAATGATCTATACAGGTTAGCACAGCAGAGAAATAGAGATGGGAAAGACGTGCAGCAAGTTAGAATGATAAAGGACAGAGAGGGAAATGTATTGACTGATGACAGAAGTGTGCTGGGAAGATGGAAAGAGTACTTTGAAGAGCTGATGAATGAGGAAAATGAGAGAGAAAAAGAGTAGAAGGGGTGACCGTTGAGGAGCAGGAAGTAGCAAAGATTAGTAAGGGAGAAGTGAGGAGGGCATTGAAGAGGATGAAGAGTGGAAAGGCAGTTGGCCCTGATGACATACCAGTTGAGGTATGGAAGTGTCTAGGGGAGGTAGCAGTAGATTTTCTGACAAGAATATTCAACAAGGTCTTAGAAAGTGAGCAGATGCCAGAGGAATGGAGGAGAAGTGTGCTTGTGCCCATTTTTAAGAACAAGGGCGATGTACAGAGTTGTGGCAACTACAGAGGGATAAAGTTGATGAGCCATACAATGAAGCTATGGGAAAGAATAGTGGAAGCAAGACTAAGGGCAGAGGTCAGCATTTGTGAACAACAGTTTGGTTTCATGCCAAGAAAGAGCACCACAGATGCAGTGTTTGCTTTGAGGATGTTAATAGAGAAGTACAGAGAAGGTCAGAAGGAGCTGCATTGTGCCTTTGTGGATCTGGAGAAAGCATATGACAGGGTGCCGAGAGAAGAACTGTGGTATTGTATGAGGAAGTCTGGAGTGACAGAGAAGTATGTTAGAGTGGTGCAGGACATGTATGATAGATGTAAGACAGTGGTGAGGTGTGCTGTCGGTGTGACAGAAGAGTTCAAGGTGGAGGTGGGACTACATCAAGGGTCAGCTCTCAGCCCCTTCTTGTTTGCTATGGTGATGGACAGGCTAACAGATGAGGTTAGACAAGAATCTCCATGGACTATGATGTTTGCAGATGACATTGTGATCTGTAGTGAGAGCAGAGACCAAGTGGAGGAAAATCTAGAGAGGTGGAGGTATGCCCTGGAAAGGAGGGGATTGAAGGTTAGTCTTAGTAAGACAGAATACATGTGTGTGAACGACAAGGACCCAAGAGGAACTTTGAGGTTACAGGGGGCAGAGATAAAGAAGGTGGAGGATTTTAAGTACTTAGGCTCAACAATCCAGAGCAATGGAGAGTGTGGAAAAGAGGTGAAGAAGCGCGTGCAGGCAGGTTGGAATGGATGGAGAAAAGTGTCCGGTGTGATGTGTGATAGGAGAGTATCGGCAAGAATGAAGGGAAAAGTGTACAAGACGGTGATGAGGCCAGCAATGTTGTATGGTTTAGAGACAGTGGCCCTGGGGAAAAGACAGGAGTCAGAGTTGGAGGTAGCAGAGATGAAAATGTTGAGGTTCTCTTTGGGAGTAACGAGGATGGATAGGATCAGAAATGAGTACATCAGAGGGACAGCACATGTTAGATGTTTTGGAGACAAAGTCAGAGAGGCTAGATTGAGATGGTTTGGACATGTACAGAGGAGGGATAGTGAGTATATTGGTCGTAGGATGCTGAGGTTGGAACTACCAGGCAAAAGGCCCAGAGGAAGACCAAAGAGAAGATTTATGGATGCAGTGAAGGCGGACATGAAGGTCGTTGGAGTAAGAGTAGAAGATGCAGAGGATAGGGAGAGATGGAGGCAGATCATTTGCTGTGGCGACCCCTGAAGGGAACAGCCGAAAGGAAAAGAAGAAGAAGAAGAAGACTTACAGGTACTCATTTGATTAACTTCTTACTAAGGCAGCCTATCTCAGCCGAATCATGGTAAAGACAGGGTACACCCTGAATAGCTTGCCAGATCATTGAAGATCAACACACACACACACACACACACACACACACACAAACCTGGATCACTTCCGACCAGCCAGTTAGACTACTTTATTCATTCATTCATTCCCTCATTCATTCATTCGTTCATTTTCTGAGCCGCTTAATCCTATTTAGTGCGCAGGAAGGCTGGCACCTATCTCAGCCGACTTTCAGCAAATATGGGTTGCACCCTGGACAGCTATTCAGGCCACTGCAGAGTCAATACTCAAACCTAGGGACTATTTGGAACAGCCAAGTAAGACTAATGTGCATGCTTTTAGACTGTGGAAGAAAACTGGGAGTACCCGGAGAAAACCTGCAAGGACAGGAAGAATCAATGTAAGTACTAGTATGTATTTAATACGTTCGTCAATAACGTGTAATTCAGTTTGTTTAACACTAGACGGCAGGATAGAGCTTTTGTTCTTTGTTTCTGGAACCAACGTACCAGAAGAAATGTTCCATTACGGCGCTTTTATCATGTTGCACTCATTTACTTTCATAGTTTGTACCTCACCAATCGTGTCACTCGACGCGGGTTTTTATCCAATCACAGCTTACTGGGAGGGATTTGTATGACAAACCAGAAAACAAGTCAGTGACGAAACAGATTACGGTTGCTGTGGCGACGCGGGTGAGTCGTTAGAAGAACGGATACGAGTTTTTATGTACAGTATTGCTGTTGAATTTCGTGGAAATGTTCCTATGTGCAAAATGTAGACTGTGGAGGCTTTTAGTTTAAGATAACAAACTGTATGACGCAACAAACACTTAAAGAATTACGAAATATGTGTCGAGATGCTCAGAAATTTGTTTATAAGTCAATAAATAACCACAATAATAAATGTTTTTAATATTCAATCGTTTGACAAATTTAAACCTACTCGGATCACGAGAGGGCTGGACCCTACCGTGGCCCACTCTAGGCAATGGGGTACACCCTGAGCCACCACAGGGCCAAAACACACACACCTAGACTCATACCTTGGGACAATTTGAACAGTCAGTCAGCCTGATATGCATGTACTGTATTTCGACTGTGGGAAGAACCGCACACAAACCTGAAGAGAACTCCGAAGGCGCCTTCAACTCAAACACAGGACCTTCTTGCTGTGATGCGGAAGTTCCTACTATTCCATTAATAAATAATCAAATTAAATCATTAAACAGGAAAGTATTTTAATACAAGTAAAATATTAATCCATTTTCTGATCCACTTAATTCTAATTAGGGTTGCGGGGAGACTGGCACCCATCTCAGCCGACTCGAGACGAGGGCAGAATACAGCTAGGCAGGCCATCACAGGGTCGAAACACTCTGGCAGCTTTGCAGCCTACTTTTTATGGAGGTCTCTTCCATGCCTCGCACCACAGACAGTGAGAGAGAGATGGGAAGCTTTTGATAATCCAGTCAGCTGCACTGGAGGGACAGCAGTGAAAACCCACTGATATTGGGGCTTGAACCTACGACCTTGGATCAGTGACCCAGCACCCTACCACTTGGCCTCCACTGCCTTTAGGTAAAATATTGTATATTGTTTTTTATTATTATTTATGTATGAAAAAAGTAAATGAGGTATTTAACATTTTTAACAATCTCTGGGGTCCTTGAGAAAGTTTTTGAACCCCTGTTTTAAGTTATAGTGAAGAAACAATAAACAAAGAATAGAATAAAACTAGTAATAATAAATAATCAAATGTTAGTGGTGGCTTTGCAGATGAACATCTTCACAATTTTTCCGTTTCTGTGCTTTTTAAAGGTATGAGACAACATCTGGTCCCTTGAGTGATGTTCAGCGTCCCTTCTGCACTCAGCATGCAATCCCAGAACGTCCAGCTCCTGTGTCTCACGGCATCCAGCGGCGTTCCTCTCTTCTCCCGCGGCTCTGCCAAGCAGCTGCCCTTTTCCATCATTGGTTCCCTGAATGGCGTGCACATGTTCGGGACGGGTCACGACGCCAATCTGACCTGTTGTGAGACTGAACATGGTGGACGTGTGCTCTGGAGAGTCTTCCACGGTAGTCTGATGCTGATCGGTGTCGGCAGCAGTGCTGATATTAGTGAGCTGCATTTGCGGCGCTTACTGGAGAACAGCTGGAACTCCATGGTGCTCGTGCTGGGCCTGGACGAGCTGGCGAACGTCCGGAATGTAGAGCGGCTCAAGAGGGAGCTACGTTCTTGCTATCGATTAATTGACATGTTGCTTGAACGTGCTGTGGATGATCAGGGTCAGGATCAGGGCTTCATTGGAGATCTGACACATTGCATTGACTGTATACTGCTACCTCAACCTGATGTCCTCCAGGAGGTGCTGGAGTCTTTCACCAGGGCTGCCGAGAGCGAGTTTGGATGTTTGCTTGTCCGTGGTCGCCTGGCGGTAGCTACTGAGAAATGGTGGCGTCTTGCTCCACAAGAGCTCGTCCTTCTTTCTGCCTTCGCAAATTTGCCCCCTGGAAAAACATCATGTGACTCTCCAGTCTTTTTACCCCAAGGAAGCCCTAATGTCGCTCTTAGGCTGCTGTGCTTCCAGTTGCTCCCTGGTGCCATAGTGTGTGTCCTGTGTGGCCCTAGGCCATCTCTGTATCAGGTTGAGAATAAGCAGGTTTGCCAAATTTGGTCTCCCATAGTTGAGCACCTGCGAGCCTGTTTGGACCAGCAGTCAGCCCTGTCTCCGTCCATTGGCCTCCGCCGGGATGTCCTAGCTCTTCTCCTCATCAACCGTGAGTCCCGCAGGTCTGTATCCTGTCTCGGCCACACCCACTCGAAAGCCACGCCTCTTCTTTCACCGTCTCGTTGTTGGGAGCTCCTGCGCCTCTTTTACACGTTTGCAATTACGCACTATTTCTCCTCCTCGGAGGAGTCCCCCGAGTGTCCAGCTGCTGAGCTGCTCCATGAGAAGTTTTCTGCAGGATTCACACACCTGCCTGTGCACTGCTACCTCGTGACTGACGAGTGCAAATGCTATGCCATGCAGACACCACAGCATCAGCTCTTCCTCCTTACTGCCCTCGCAGTGCCCACATTCGCTCTGCGCTCTGTCGCCACACACACTCTGGAGTCTGTCACTACAGGAACTGGGTTTTAGGGTGTAGGACCACCAATGGCTTATTTGGGATTTAGGGTCCTCAGGTTTCCTCTGACAAACTCCTCTAAATCACACATCAGTGCCAGTATGTGAGTGCGAATGGTTGGCCTGTGTTAGTTCTGTAATAGACAGTCGACTTGTTTACAGTGTCTATAAATGGGGAATAAATAATAATGAAAGACCAGGAAGTAAAATATTACCGTGTCTCATGTTGTGATGTAGGAAGCACAATAGTGTCTCATCCAGGATGCTTCTACCATCATTCCTGAGACCTCCAGGGCTTTGACTCCATGTCAATGTTGACTACTATACATGGTTATGTTCAAAAGAATGTTATACAGTGTATGTGTGTGTGTGTCTTCTCCTTTTTCAGGGGTCGCCACAGTGAATCATCTGATTCGCACTTTTGATTTGGCAGAGGTTTTTACGTCGGATGCCCTTCCTGACACAAACCTTTAGCAAGGGACAGAAACACACTGACGCCTTTGCAGCTACTCTTTTTACGAAAGTCAGAAATGGTTCTTCTACATGAACCTCTCACCATAGACAGTGAGAGACATGGCCCGCCTTTGATAACCCAGTTAGCTGCACTGGGGGGGACAGTGACAACCTTGCGGAGAGTGGGACTTGATCCCCCAACCTTAGGATCAGCGATCCAGCGCCCTTTACCACCAGGCCACCACCGCCCCATTGTGTATGTACATATCTGAAGGGCCTGGGTTGGAGTCCTAGGTTTGGTGAGGGTGTTTCTGTCTGGAGTTTGCATGTTACTGGGCGGGTTTCCTCCGGATACTCTGGTTTCCTCCCACAGTCAAAGAAATGCTCATAAGGCTATTTGACCACCAAAAACCACATCTGGGTCATATTCACCGAGATAGAATTTACTTCCTTTGATGTTTGATTTGAACTACAGTACTGCTTGATATCTTTTGCTAACACTGGAGACTCCTTACAAAAAAAAACTTCTGCCAGATTGTCTGAGCTGCTGTTGTGGAAAGTCAATAAATACCTTCTGACCAGTCAGTTACATTCATGACATTTAACAGACGTCTTTCGAGCAACTTCCATTAACCGTTTTCTTACAAATGAGCAACTGAGGGCTAAGGGCCTTGTAACCCAATAGAGGCAGCTTGGTGGTACTGGGGCTTGAACCCCATTGCACCAATCAGTAGCATGGATTCAGTAGACATGTAAAATGTCCTCTCAGCCTGATATTGGTATTATTCTGAAAAAGTTGGCTTCATTCCCATTTTTCTGAGCTAATCGTTCTACCTGTGATGGCATTAATGTGATTTGTTACCCCATCCATTTACTGCCAAGAGTCTACTTCACTTTCACGGAACAAAAAATATGTCAAAGCTTCTTATTATATATTCAGTTTGCGGAGTCTTTTAATTAGCTAATGGCTTGTAACCTTGTCCATGAACTGAAATCCCATCCGTTGGATCACATTTTTATAGCTACTGGTGCTACATCATTACATTTTGCAATCCTGGATATTAATACAGTCGGCCCTCTACTTACGAAATTAATCCGTTCCAGTGCCTTTTTCGTAACCTGGGGTTTTCGTAAGTAGAGGTGCATTTTACATGTAAAATGTGTGATTCGTTTCAAGGCTCCCAAGCCTACCCCATAAACCCTTTAAAAATGATAATAGTACACCAATTTTGTATGAAATGTGTGTTAAAAGTAAAAGAAAATGATTTACCTTTTTTAAAATCTCTCGAACCACCCATACGACGCTTTAAAGTCTGGGGGTTGCTGGTCTGAAGAACCCTCACCCCCACCCTCCTTTACGAGGTCCTTAAATATGGCGGTTGCTTTTTCCGAAATAATCGCCTCCGTCACTATATCTCCGCTTTAAATGTCTCCTTCTGCTTCATTATCATACCGATTGTAGAGGGGTTTCGGCCATACTCCTTTACGATTTCGCTCAACCGCATCCCACTTTCGTGTTTTTTTTTTTTTTATTATCGCCTGCTTCACTTTGATTGATAACGGAACCCGCTTCTTCTTTTCGGTGTCACCAGGAATCACTTTCTTGGGGTCCATGATGGATAACGAAATATAACGCTGCAATGATCACTCTCAAAAAAACTCACGAGCCAACAGTCCTGTTCAACTCTCCTTCACGCGTGACAAACAGGAAGTATTGGTACAGGAATGGGTACAGTTCAGCTCCCTCCTGGCCAATGGGAGGCCAGCGGGACGGGATTTTGAGAGACAGCCAATGAGAGAGCAACTCGCACGTTGTTTGAATGTTTGAATGGCGCATTTGAATGTTTGAATGGCACGTTTGGCGCTTATCGTAAAAAGAGGTTGTTTCGTATACAGATGACGAAAATTTAGGAAAATGTTTTTTCGTAACCTGGATTTTTCGTATTCAGAGGTTTTCATAAGTAGAGGGCTGACTGTACTGTACATTTCTATTCTTATCATCTATTAGACAAATCATAGATTTTAATCCCTGTTTGCTTCTATTTGTTTACTTTTAAATGAACTGTCAAGTTGTATCTTGGACAGAAGTTCTTCTCCAGATTTCACCGACATTCCTCTCACGACACCGATAAGGATTAGGGAATAAAGAATGAATGGATGAATATCTGACATCCTGTCTTTTTTTTGTATCCATCACTAAGCTAAGTTTTGGTGAAAGTATTTATCTTTTTTGGTGAATTTTACATTTGCATATGTATAAAAATTCATATTTGTAAGTTGCCAGAAGGTCACATAAATAATTTAGCGATTGATTTGTCAGTAGTAATTTGGAATTGGTTTTGCGAATGTTTGTCAAAAAAAAACCCAGTGCACCTCCTGTTGTAAACCATTCACTTTTATTTGTTTATTATTAGTGTAAACAAAATGGTAATAAAATGCGCCTGATGACAAAATACATAGAATATGGCGGCTGCCAGCAAGTCTGAAACGTTCCACGTTTAAGTCTCCAACTTGTCGGTTTTTCTCGCAAACAAAGAATGAATCGTTTGCGAGCAAAACGACAACTCTGCGACCTTCTTGTGACATGTGTGGACTGTTTGAAAAGAATATGAGACTGCTCTGCATCAATCATACAAAATAGTGAGATAACCCCCGACCCGAGTCCTTAAGTAAAAGTGAAGGTTAGAACAAGAACACAATTTTTTGGGGGATACAGAGACTTTAAACTTTGAAACAATTACCGTTACACATGCCATTAGTATGGCACACTACAGTAATAGGAAACCGAACACAGGATGGATTTTTAAAGATATTTTTTTAAGTATGGATTTTTACGGTTGCCGTTGACCTTGAGTGACTTTGAAAGGTTAAACCCTAGCAATCTTGAAAATCCTTCAATTGTGAGCGTTTAATTTCTAATTTGGTCACATCTACATACTACAGATCGTAATATGAGACAAATGGATAATTAAAACTAGAACCCATTTTGGGTTTATTTGCCACATTATCCAAGCTGCATGGTGGATGTACCTTACACGCTCTGAGCGCCCACTTTGTTTATAAAAACCTCTGATTGGTAGCAGTTGATTTGATGTGATGAGCCCATAAAGAAATGCTCCTGTGCACTGGGTTTATGTACGACAAAATATCATGTGTACACAGAGAGCGAGATAATGCCTCTGCAGCAGTTTAGAGAATACAGGGTGTGTCATTCAAGGAAAAAGTTGAGATAAGTTTGACACTGCTGAATTAACGCCACTTAAAAATGGGCTCGTCTGTACGTCCCAGTGTGAGCAGTTTAATCAGATGAATTATACCGAAGATACGCTTTTTATAATGCGTGTGGACATCATGAGATTTTGTGCAATAATAAAGATTGATAAAGAAATTGATTTCATCAGTATGTTCTCATTACACAGACAATATATGTGGCCAAAAGTTAATGAATACCTGATCTACATATCCATACACTGTATGGGCTTTCTCTGGACTCTCAGTACAACGTTAAACGCACACAGTTGTGCAGAATGTTTTTGTATGATGTAACTTATAGTTTTCTTTACCAGTTCCTCCCATGACACACCCCTACATACAAAGCATGAGAAGTTTGGACCTCAAGCCCAACTAAACACCATTGGGATGGACCTGACTCTGCGGAGGACACCCCAGGCCTCGTCACCCAACATCAGTAAGTCACTAATTCTCTTGTGGTTGAACCAACACAAATCAGAAACAGAACACAGATCCTTACAGTCATACTCCAAAATCAATCCGAAAACATTTTGGTCGTAGAGAGAATTTTAATGTCTCTTGCACTTAAGAGATATTTCGGATAAGTTTAATATTCATCCGTTTTGAAAATCATTGTTTATTTGCCAGGTGTCATCGTGTTACAGATATTCACAGAAAGGTTGCTGAAGGCATTTCAGGGTGAAGTTTGTCATGATAATATGTACATTATAAAAAATTTGATTAATAATTCCATATCTAACATAGAATGGATGTTAGTGTAAATCATTGAAATACAGTAATCTGTCTAGATTACAACAATAAATTCATGTATTTTAAAATATTAAAGAATCCACACACACACACACACACACACACACACAAACACAAAAAAAAAATCAAGCAATGTCACAAGTTCAAACAATGGAAGCCGAAAGAGTCAATTCTTTTTCATCATCATCAGTTCATTTTCTGTAACCACTTCATCCTAATTAGAGTCTCGGGGAGGCTGGTGCCCATCCCAGCCAACTCATGGCGAGGGCAGAGTACACCCTGGACAGCTCGCCAGGCCATCGCAGGGCAGAAACACGCTGACGGCTTTGCAGCCGACTCTTGTCGAAAGTCAGCAATGGTTCTTTTACATGCCTCACACCATAGACAGTGAGAAATGGGGCAGTGGTGGTCTAGTGGTATAGGGCGCTGGATCGCTGATCCAAAGGTTGAGGGTTCGAGTCCCACTCTCCACAAGGTTGTCACTGTCCCCCCCTAGTGCAGCTAACTGGGTTATCAAAGGCGGGCCATGTCTCTCACTGTCTATGGTGTGAGGCATGTAAAAGAACCATTGCTGACTTTCGTAAAGAGTAGCTGCAAAGTCGTCAGTGTATTTCTGTCCCTTGCTAAAAGGGTTGTGACAGGAAGGGCATCCGACGTAAAAAAAAAAGAAAAAACCTCTGCCAAATCAAACGTGCGAGTCAAATGGTTTGCTGTGGCGACTCCCGAGTAAAAGGGAAAAAAGCCGAAAGGAAGACAGACACCATAGACAGTGAGACACATGGCCGGCCTTTGAGATCCCAAAATAGCTGCACTGGGGGGGGAACAGTGACAACCCTGTGGAGAGTGGGACTCGAACCCCCAACCTTTGGATCAGCAATCCGGCACCTTATACCACTAGACCACCACTGCCCCTTCAATTCTTTTTGGTGAACTTTAAAAATTAATCACTAAATAATCAAAATTTTTGACTGTATTATTTATTCATTGTGAACCGAACTGAGTCGACTCATAAGGTTCGATTCTTTCGGCTCGCAAACGACTCATTGCAAGGCGACTCGATTCAAGGTCACCAGCGAGAGTCGAAACGAATCATTAAGAAAAAGAGGTGAAGGCTTCATCCGGCCAATTTAAACTTCTCTAACCTTTCCTGGGTTTATGTTATATCGCTGCTGCTGTTTTAATTCTTGCAATGTGAGATATGTTCCTGGTGTTGCTGTAAATAATAATAATAACAACAACAACTTAAAAAAGTGATACAATAACATGGATTAAATAAAACACAAGACCAACACACGTTCATACTGGATTGTTATTCTCAAGGGTCGCTCACCATGGCTGCATCCCAAACCTGCAGGACACTAATTAGGCAGCCTACTCTTGTGGCTTCCCCTGCAGTGGGCACAAAGCGCTTTTTGTCTGCCAGGAGTGCATGGGAGGAGCCGAACACTCTCATCAACATCAACTTGATGCATTTCTGACTGTGAGTAAAATCTCCTCCCAGAGTTGCTCTGCACGTCGGGGGATCTTCACGCGGGTCCGCCGGTCGTCTAGGAAACCGGAGAAGCTTTTCTTCCAACACTTATGGTGCGTAAAATCTGATGGATGTGAATGGGACTGGAAATAGTGGTGGTGGTGGTGGTGGTGGTCTTCAGAAAATAAATGGGAGTAGGATAGCTATAAGAAAGTAATGCTGGTGCATGCAATAAATTGAAGTGAGACTGGTGAGGGGGCTGTGAGCACATGTCCACATGTCCACCGGTGTGGTTTCTTCCTCCTTATCTTAGTCCATCCTTGATCTGGGTTCAAAGGTCTCGTGCAAAACTTTTGTAGATCGCCGGCGTGAGGTGCATTGCAATCGAGTCGTGTCTGTGTTTCAAGTTTGCTGCTTCCTTCGAAACGCTTTTTATAAACAAACAAAGTAAACAAACGCGCGCTACAATGTTGCCATGTGCGTTGTACTGGAGATCAGGGCGGGTGCGCCGCATGCTGAGTGTCTCCCCCGTCTCTCCTCCATGGTCTCCCATCAGGACTTTCTCTGCAGGTCGGATCCTACCCGTGTGGACGAAGATGGCTGAGAATCAGGTGAACGGACAGCGAAGGAAGGTGCTCACCATGGACACGATGAACGCCAACGTGAAGAAGGTGGAGTACGCGGTGCGGGGACCCATCGTGCAGCGTGCGGTGCAGCTGGAGAAGGAGCTGAGAGAGGTGCACTGACTCAAACCCCAACCTTCACCAAACAGCACATTTTAAGACCATGAGTGTAAAAATCAAACCCCCTTCCAGATAAATATCACTTGTACACTCTCAGAAGGAAAGAGTTTAGAGTAAAGACCCTGGAAGATCTTTCCTGAGGATGTAACTCATCTGGGAAGGTCAAGGCTTTTCTGTCCACAGGACCCCATAATATTATGGACACTTAAACTAAAAGAAGGTCTAGACCTGATCATTTCATTCACAAGGACAGGTGTTGTTTGGTAATTATAGTTCTAGAAGTGTACAAAGCTCTTCGGATTAGTTTACTTGTACTGTATATATCTACCCGAAACTTTTATATGGTCCTAGCAGTACCTGTACAAGTACTTGTGAACAGCCAATTCATTAATAATGTTTGAGTTAAATCTGAAATGGTCAGCATTACTGCCACACAGAAGGATGAGTGAGGTTGCTTATGTGTGGCGTTTGCATGTTCTCCCCATGCTTGTGTCGGTTTCCTGAAGGTACTTCGGTTTCTCCCACATCTAAAGACAAGCATATTAGGCTAACAGGCTGTTACAAATAGTCATACAGTATAAAATAAGTGTGTGTGTGTGTGTGTATATATATATATATATATATATATATATATATATATATATATATCAGTGCTTCTCAAATCGCACCCTTGGGGGCGCGATGTGATGCAGGGGTAGCGCGAATGACCCTGGGGAACATGCCTTTCTGGAATTGTGTATGAGAATTAAGTGTAATTGCACCTCCACTCCACTAGTTGGCAGTGGCGCTGTCATTGTCGCGCTATGGTGTACAGGTTTTTCGCACGAGCAAATGATATGAAGTGCAGTAAACAACAACCCGGTCAGCACTATTCGGCACCTAGTCCTTCCCAGTCCTCTCCAGCAACTGCCTAAACCTCTGGATGTCGCTGTAACCGCAAATCAAACGTGCTATGATTCGCTGTGGCGACCCCTGAATAAAAAAAGGAAAAGAAGAAAATAATTTTGTTACAGCGACATCTAGAGGTTTAGGCAGTTGCTGGAGAGAACTGGGAAGGACTGGGTGCCGAATAGTGCTGACCTGTGGTGACCCCTGAATAAAGGGAAACGCCAAAAGGAGAAGATATTTAGTTACAGCGACAACTAGAGGTTTAGGCAATTGCTGGAGAGGACTGGGAAGGACTGGGTGCCGAATAGTGCTGACCAAACAACTTCTCAAGAAACAACACGGAAAATTTCTACCAGGAACGAAGAGGAAGGTGGAGAGAAACAGAGACATAAATGAGTTGAATGAGTTTAAATAAGGATGTATTTTTTTATTTATTTCAGGCACATTGGTGCACTTTAAATCTTTTCTATTACAGATTAAAAAACAATGTTAATGAAGTTTTTCTTTTTTGTATTTCTTTCTTTTTTTGCTTTTAATGTTAATAAAGATACAATGGTATGCAGAGGTGTACTAATAACAATTTTATAGAAAAATAATATATTTATAGTTGTTCACGGGGCGGTGGGCGGCGTGAAATTTTTTTTTTTTTTCTTCCTGGCGGGGACGCCACAGAAAATACTGTAATTGAGAAGCACTGGTGTATATGTTTGTGTGTATACGTGTATGGTGGAGTAGTGGTTAGCATATCTGCCTCACAGCAAGAATGTCCTGGGTTTGATTTCACGGGCTTTTCTGCGTGGAGTTTGCATGTTCTCCTCGTGCTTGTATTTGTTTTTCTCAGGGTTTTCTGGTTTTCTCCTACAGTCCAAAAACATGCGCAGTAGGTTAATTGACTGTTCCAAATTGCCCCCTTGGTGTATAGGAATGTTTGTGTGTGTCGCCCATATGATGGCCTCGCGAGCTGTCCAAGGTGTATCCCATCCCTGCCTGGAGTCAGCCGAGATGGGTGCCAGCCTCCCCGCGAACCAAATTCGGATTAACCGGTTCAGAAATTGAATGAATTCACGAATGAATGAATATAAAATATGCATGCCAGCATGGGCTTCTTTGGGGTATTTCTGTTTCCTCCCACAGTCAAAGACATGTACATTAGTGATTACTGGCTGCTCCAAATTGCCCGTAGGTGTGGATGTGTTTGAATGGTGGTTTTTTTTTTGTTTTTTTTTTTTTGTGTATGTGTGTGTTGCCTGCAATGGTCATGGTGTACATAGCTTGGTTGGCTGAGATAGGCTCCAGCCTCCCTGCAACCCTAACAGTGGGACTACATTTCTACGGCACTTATCGGTGGTATGATTCTGCATGGAATGGAAAGATGGAATGGAACAGAACAAAGGGTAAAACAAAATGACCTTAATGACTAACCCTGATTTCTCTGTAGTCTTTTATGCTGCGTGGATTTAATCCAAACACCTGTAATGGCGCAACACTGTAATAAGGAAACCATCCTGACTGTTGGGCCGCACGAATTGTGTGAGACTTTGGAGCTCACCCAGATGTAATTTGAGGAGGCGTGTTGTAAACTTCATACTTGAACAACAGCACGGAGAACAGCCTTGAGAAGGGATTTATTAGTTTATTAAAGGATATGAAAGCTGTTCCATATTATGTGTGGCATGGTTTCTTTCAAGGATGAAGCATGGCGTCGAATTACTGTGCACCGGATCTAATTGTGTTCATTCACTGCATTTTGTGTCTCAGTGAAACGTTTTCCTTTTCTGGGATTTTGGCTTGAATTCTTTTTCTCCCTAATTTCGTCGTATAAAAATTCCCACCCATCAGATCTTGCCTTCTCTATTACATGACAACCACCACTGACCAGGGAGGGGTTAAAGCATGTACATGCCCTCCGTGATATGCAGCTGCCTCTTTTCGAACTGGGGCGCATGCACATTTTGTGGGCGGTGTAACACACTCAGAGGGAAAGCGCAATCAGAATGAGCTCACAGATGACCATGACTGGCTGGTGATCGCTGTGAGTGACAGGGAAGTGAGTGTATGCCGTCCCTCCATGGCTAATAAGCTGCCATGGACGCCCGGCCACGGACAACTGTGGCATTAATCCAAATTTGAACTTGCCATTTTAACAGTCGTGCTCCTTGTCAATGCGCCACTTGGGAGTCCTTGGCTGATGAGTGAAGTCAGGTGTGATAAAACTGGCGATAAGGTTTGGAAAGTCAAGAAACTCGAAAAGCAAAGCAGCCATGGGGTACTGGTTAGAGAAGTGGGTTTGGGATGTAAAAGTAACTGGTTGCGGAACCAGCTGAAAAAATGCTTGCCAGTGGGGGAGTGAGCAACACCTTCTCTTCCTTCACATTCATGGCTGAAGTGCCCTTGAGCAAGGCTCCTGACCCCCAACTGCTTTAAGGGCTCCACAATGTTTGGCAGCCCACTGCTCTGTGTGTGTGTGTGTGTGTGTGTGTGCATAATAATATGCACACACTTTATTTATATATAAATAAATATAAAAATACACACATTATTTATTTTGTATACAGTGGTACGTCACTTTGCGAAATTAATCCGTTCCAGTGACTTTTTCGTAACCTGCATTTTTCGTAAATTGAACCGCATTTTACATATAAAATGTGTGATTTGTTCCAAGGCTCCCAATACTACCCCATAAACCCTTTCAAAATTATAAAATTATACCTTTTAAGACCTCCTTCTGCTTCAATATCATACCAATGGTAGACGGGTTTGGCCATATTCCTTTGCGATATCACTCGAGCCTGTTTCTTCTCACTCGCACTGAAAATCACACGCGTATATGTGTGTGCGCGTGTGCTGACCATGTCTTCTTAGCAGAGTTATAATCTTACAAATGTTTATGGAAGTTTAAAAGCCTGAGTCAAGAAATAAAACATGAAACAACAGTAACTGTCCTTTACACGCAAAGCATTATGGTAGCTGGGAAGGAGCTGCGTCATCCCTCCTAGCCAATGGAAGGCCAGCGGGGTGGGATGTTGGGAGATAGCCAATAAGAGGAAGCTGCATCATCCCTCCTAGCCAATGGCAGGCCAGCGGGGCGGGATGTTGGGAGATAGGCAATGGGAGGTAGCTGCGTCATCCCTCCTAGCTAATGGGAGGCCAGCAGGGCAGGATGTTTGAAAGTCATTGATGGGAGAGCAGCTCATGCATTGTTTGAGTGGCGCATTTGAATTTTTAAGATGGCGCTTTTGTAACGTGAACTTGCTCGTATCCAGAGTGTACCAATGTGTATAAAATCAACTTTATTTCAGACTTTCTAAAACTTAATTTTGAAATGAACACGATCTGTGAAGGTGCTGAAATGTATGAAAAACCTATAACTACTCCAAGTCATGCTTGTCTCATTTGCCTTAAGGGATCAATTATCAATCAAGAAGTTCATTCTCAGTGACAGCCTTTGACTCTAAATTGCATATCTTCAGAACTATGTTGCTAATTAATTCCACGCCTCTACTCATGTTTGCTTTGCGAATCAAATTAGAGTAAGCAAAAAATCCAAACCAGAAGCTGTAATCCGGATCCTCTGAGCCAATGTGATTGTGTGCAAGTCTGTGTGTTAGTCTTGTGATAGTCTGTCTGGTTTTTCATGATGCCCAGTGTTGACTGAGATTGGCACCAGCCTCCCACTGTCCCTAATAGTAGGATTAAGTAGTGATGTCAAATTACTCTTGGATTTATTTATTTGTTTGAAATTAAAGTTTGACACATTTTATGTGCAAATGTGTTGCTATGACATCATCCAAAAAGTGCACGTACAGGGAATCCTGGACAGTGGAAACACTCAACTGTTAAGAATGTGTGATTTTCTGTATACTGCCAGTGTGTGCTGTATTTTAGCATCTGTTCACATTTAGGCCAAACGCATTCTTTAACTCTGTAACAATAGGTACACATTTTCAGGGAATCCTGCTCAGACTTGTTTTAGCTTGTATTTCTACATACCACAAATTTTAGTGTAATGGCAAAGCATGGTGTTCTGATCCAGGGTTCTCAATGTCGTAATGTTAGCCATCAGTCGCGATCGTACCATCATGCCAGGGCAAAGCAAGGCTATCTCAAGGCTACCCGATGCTTGTATCCTAGGGATTCATGCCTGGAGCTGAAAACGTGTTCGTGTTTCTAGTTACCTGTGTTCATATAGTCCAGTCGTTTTCACACCCAGAGGATGCCTGACCTACAGAAAAACTAATAAGAATGGAGCCTAAAATGCAAATTATCAAAGCATGGAGTCAATGTAATATTCCTAATTTAGCTGAGATAGCATGCAATGAAATCCTTTAATTGCAAACAGTTTTCTACCACCATGTGTTTTAAATGGACACCATATATTGATTGTGCTTCAGATCACACTGGGGCATTGTTCTGTTGGAGTTGAAGGATGCATGCATCTCTCCAACAATCTGCTATCAGTTTACATATTTCCTTTGCACAGATTGATTGCCGTCCTGAGTCCCGAATTTTCTCTTGGAATTTCATACAGCCACGTTTCCTTGGTTGCACCATTAACACCAGCTGCTCTGCTTCCTTTAACCCAGCTGTGGTTGAATAAAAGCATCTTATTATTTTACTTCCAGTCAGATGCAGGCTTTATTTTTGGAGCAGATCTTTACCTAGCACACTTGTTCTTTTACATACAGACGTATTGCTGGAGAATTAGAGTAGGTTTGGCGTATTTGCCAAGGTGTAGTCATAAAATAAGCCAGAAGTGAACAGTAAGAGAGAGGTTAACAGCCTTTGGCACACAAACCAAGTATTTTGCTGCTGTTGGACTGTGTGGCTCGGGAAATGTCTCTGGACCAGAAAGGGTGTGGATTGTAAAGAAATTCCACAAACGAGTCACATTTTGACAGTGTGGAGTCACGGGTAACTGTTTCATTACATCAGCTTTACATACTTTTGAAAGTAACTCTGGTAGCTTGCCATATTTTTGACGAGCATATAAACTAATATAGTGGGGCCGGTGGTGTAGTGGTTAGGGTGCTGCACTCATGATCAGGAGGTCGTGAGTTCAAATCCCACTGAGACCCTCACTGTGCTAAGACCCCTGGGCAAGGTCTCAACTACAAGTGTGCCTCTGTTAATCCAGCAGTATAAATGGGTACCAGTAAAAATATACTGGGAAGGTAACCTGCAATGGACTAGCATCCCATCCAGGTGGAGTTGAACTCGTAGTTGCTTCACCCTACAGAAACTGTGGATAAGCACCGGCCTGATGAGCCACGATGGCTCGGGTATAAAAAGTCCACAGACTTTACCTTATAAACTAATATAATATGTCTTAGACGAGTGGTCCCCAAACTACGGCCCACGGGCCGGATACGGCCCACCTCCACACATGGCCCGGCCCCTTGAACAATACCACAGACGCATTATGATTTTTTTTTTTTTTGGTTCTGGCCACGCGATCAAGACTAATACACACCCAGAACCTAACATTCTACTACACCCTTCTGCCATCTGTGCCCCATCTGAATAACCTTAAGCAAAAATCCTAGACTCTCCCCTGTCAAATAGGACAGTATAATGATAGAAAGGATATGGAAGAGAAAATTTTGATTCAGAATGCATGGTATTTAATCTGCAGTGGACAAACGGTTATTTTGTTTGTTTAATGCAAAGAAATGATGGTTGTATTATCTGTCAAGATACAGTGGCGGTATTCAAAGAATGACACTCTGAATCCCGTCACAAAGACAAGTATGATCGCTTGCAAGGCCAAATGCGAGTACACAAACTCTAAAAGCTAAAAAGTGAACCGTTAGCTCAGGAGAATACGTCTGTATGCCAGGCTCGGCTGAACCAGTCGTCTGTATGGGCGGCTTTCGGGTTGCTCAACTGATAGCCACCAGCGTTTTTTTTTTTTTCTTCTTTTAGTTTAGTGAGTATATTGGTAGTAGGATGCTGAGGTTGGAACTACCAGGCAAAAGGCCTAGAGGAAGCCCAAAGAGACGATTCATGGATGTGGTGAAGGAGGACATGAAGGTCGTTGGTGTAAAAGAAGAAGATGCAAAGGATAGGGTGAGATGGAGGCAGATGATTCGCTGTGGCGACCCCTGAAGGGAAAAGCCGAAAGGAAAAGAAGAAGACTCGTAATCTAGATCATTTTTAGTTTCAGTACTATGGTTAGAACCTTTCATTCATCGTCTTCCGCTCCTTCTGGGGTCGGGTCGCGGGGGCAGAAACCTAAGCAAAGAGGCCCAGACCTTCCTCTCCCCAGCCACTTTTTCCAGCTCTTCCGGGGGACACAGGGGCGTTCCCAGACAAGCCAAGAGACATAGTCCCTCCAGCGTGTTCTAGGTTGACCCCGGAGTCTCTTCCCGGTTCGGACATGCCCGAAACATGGTTAGAACTTGAATCTTTAAATGATTGCGTAATCAAATCAAAAGTGAAACTCTGCCTTGGATAAAGTTACTGCGCATGACAAATCAGATTTTAATTATTTTAAAAAATCTACTCCAGTTAAATCCATGTCTGTTACATAATCTGATCAGGTTGGTTTTTTTTTTAAATACCAATCTGTACTGAACCTCAGTACAGACTTGAAGAACACTGGTGCCTTGGCCCAGTGTGTGCCAACAATGAATTATTTCCTGGTGAGGAAGTCAGTTCGACACTCCCCGCTCTTTACATATGTTTACACACCGGTCTCAGTCTACAAGTGGATCAGTTCTGAATGCAGTTACTTAGCAGAGCATAGTGTTTACTTTATATTGGCATTAGATCTGTCTTCTGTTACCTAGTCTGTGGTGTGATATTAATCAGTCCACGGGACTAAGTGTGGAACTAAGGTGACATTCAGTCTAGCAGACGGTTAATGACTCAAAAGCTATCGGGACCGTTTGAAAACCTTGATGCGGAGGCTCAACTTAAAACATGCTGAGACCGAAGTTCACCTCAACAACTGGTTGAATCCTAATGATTCATGTTGACCCTGGTTTTCCTAAGATCACAGAAAAACATTGGCTTCTGCTTGCTAATGGTTAGCCATTTTGTCCTTACTAAGTGTAATGAGTTATCTATTATACAGCTTGTGATCGAAAATCTTAGCCTCACTTTTTATTTATTTATTTATTTTTACATTAACAGTCAAAAAGGGGCAGTGGTGATCTCGTGGTATAGGGTGCTGGATCGCTGATCCCAAGGTTGGGGGTTTGCGTCCCACTCTCCACAAGGTTGTCACTGTCCCCCCAGTGCAGCTAACTGGGTTATCAAAGGCGGGCCATGTCTGTCACTGTCTATGGTGAGAGGCATGTAAAAGAACCATTTCTGAGTTTCATAAAGAGTAGCTGCAACGTCGTCAGTGTGTTTCTGTCCTTTGCTAAAAGGGTTGTGACAGGAAGGGCATCCGACGTAAAAACCTCTGCCAAATCAAACGTGTGAATCAGATGATTCGCTGTGGTGACTCCCGAGTAAAAGGGAAAAAGCCAAAAGGAAGACAGACAGTCAAATCAATTTTTGAGGTTTATATATATATATATATATATATACAGAGATTCCTCACTTTCCACGGTTAATTGGGACCAAGACCCCCCGAGACCACTGATTTCCGTGAAGTAGGATCGACCACACCCCCCCAACTGACGTATATGTACATGTATATGTATATATACTAGTCCTTCTCAAAAAATTAGCATAGTTAAATATTTCTAACATAGGGAAGTGGTGACCCTGTGGTAGGGTGCTGGATTACTGATTCCAAGGTTTGGGGTTCAAGCCCCGCTATCAACGGGTTGCCACTGCTATCCTCCTAGTGCAGCTAACTGGGTTATCAAAGGCATCCCATGTCTCATTGTCTGTGGTGAAGGACATGAAAAAGAGCCATTACTGACTTTTTCGGCAAGAGTAGGCTGCATAGTCGTCGGTGGGTTTCTGTGTTTCTGTTTGGTGATGGAATGATGAGCTGTCCAGGGTATACTCTACACTCGCTCCAAATCGGCAGAGATGGGCACCAGTTTCTTGTGATTCTAATTGGGATTAAACATTCAGAAAATGAATGAGTAAATCAGTGAAAGAGCAAGTAACCAAAAACCATTTTTCATAAGTTGAACCGCATTTTGCATGCAAAACGTGATTCGTTCCAAGGCTCTCAGTACCACCCCCTAAACCCTTTAAAATTATAAAAGCATACCTTTTAAGACGTCCTTCTGCTTCAATATCGTACCGACGGTAGATGAGTTTGGCCATATTCCTTTGTGATATCACTCAAGCCCGTTTCTTCTTCTCACTGGCGCAATCGCGCGTGTGTGTGTGTGTGTGTGTGTGTGTGTGTGTGTGTGTGTGTGTGTGTGTGTGTGTGTGTTTTGACCATGTCTTCTTAGCAGAGTTATAATCTTACAAATGTTTATGGAAGGTTAGAAGCCTGAGTCAAGAAATAAAGCATAAAAAAACAGTAACTCTGTCCTTTACACGATAAGCATCATGGTAGATTCAGCTCCATAATAGCCAATGGGAGGTAGCTGCGCCATCCCTCCTAGCCAATGGGATCCCTGTCTAAGATGGCGTCAGGTGGACCTGTCCAAGATGGCGCTCAAGTGAAGGCGAAATGAACAACAGCTCAGTTGTTAGCCAATGGGAGGCCAGCAGGGCGGGATGTTTGAACGTCATTGATGGGAGAGCAGCTGGTGCATTGTTTGAATGGCGCGTTTTAATGTTTGAATGGCCTGTTTGAATTTTTAAGATGGCACTTTTGCAACATGAACTTGTTTCGGATACAGAGACAAAAATTTTAGGAAAATGCGTTTCGTAACCGGCATTTTTCATTTGGTGAGACTTTCGTAAAATGAGGTACTACTGTATTTACTCATTACAATCAGCCCCAACTTACGAAAGTAATCAGTTCCAGCACCTTTTTCGTAAGTAGGGGGCACATTTTACATGTAAAACGCCTGATTCGTTCCAAGGCTCCCAAGACTACACCATAAACCCTTTAAAAATGATAAAAATACACCAGTTTTGTAAGAGAATTATGTGTTTAAAGTAAATGAAAATTATTTATTAAACCATTTAAACATTTTATTAACATATTTATTAATTAAACCATTATTAAACATTTTTTATGAACACACACACACAGACACCTGTCTATCTCTCTCTCTCTCTCTCTCTCTCTCTCTCTCACACACACACACACACACACACACACACAATACAGTATTCATTAAATGTGTATTGTATACACATTAAATGTTTATTGTGGTGCAGCGGGCCACACCCACAAGCAGGATGCCAGAGCATTTTAAGACGTGGAATTCAAAGCGCATTCCCTGCTTGACAGATTGGTGGTCCAAACTCAACTTTAACTTGATTCTTTGAGGAATTCCATGAGGTCCAGATGAGCCGCGTTTTGCTCACATGCGCTACATTTTATTAAACATTTACTGAATTAAACAACTTAAAAAACTAAAATAAAAACTAAAGAGTTAAGCCTCCTTTCATCTCTGACTCTGTAGGCAGTCTGTCTCTATCTCTCTCTTACACATACGCACAAAACTCGGGCCATGCCTATATTCAACACGCAGCTGATGGAACAATTTTATTTAAATGTTTAAATGGATGGGATGTTTTATTTAAAGCGGAATTATAGTACCTGTTTGAAAGATCAGAGGTCCTCATTAAATATTAACTTGCTTCCTTGCGAGATCGGAGGTCTTCTCCCACAGAGCACTCTGTTTTAATATCGTTCCGAAATAATCACCTCCATCATTGTATTTCCGTTTTAAGGTCTCCTTCTGGTTCAATATCGTCCCGATTGTAGAGGGGTTTCGGCGATAACGAAATATAACGCTGCATGATCAATCTCAAAACAAGCCAACAGTCAACTCTACTTCACGCGTGTGACAAACAGGAAGTATGGTTAACGTTCAGCTGCGTCATCCCTCCTAGCCAATGGGAGGCCAGCGGGGCGGGATGTTGGGAGACAGCCAATGAGAGAGCAACTCGCGCATTGTGTGAAATTTTGATTAAAGCGTTTGAATTTTGAATGGCGCGTTTGGCGCTTTTCGTATCCCGGGGATGAAAACTTAGGAAAATATTTTTCGTAACCTGGAATTTTCGTACCCAGGGGGTTTCGTAAGTAGGGGGCCGACTGTACTAACCTTTCATCAGTTACCCTCCTGGACTTCTTTTTGTCATGAACTCAAGTTGACATATACGATACATCAGCTTGGAACCCATATTGTTTTTCCTCCGATAACGAAGATAATAATGATGATGATGATTTATTATTATTATTATTGTTATTTTTATTAGTTCCCACCCACAAAATGGCTTGGGAGCTATAGGAATGGGTTCCGTCCCTCCATCTGTCTGGGCATGACACTTTAGTTTTCTGGACATTTACTTGCTGCGTGCTGAAGACGGGGCTTTTAAACTTAATATGTTGTCTCTGAGCCACTGTGAATGCTCCACTGCATTTGTGTGCGAGTGACCTTGATCTACTTTTCAAGGTCACAGATGCAAAACTGTATTAGGTTTCTGGACATATACTTGCCACACTGAAGCTGGGGCTTTCAATTTTGGCATATTATGAAGTTGGCCTTTCGGCAGGAGTGTCTGGACCCCCGTTGTACTGTTTTAATTATTGACCCTCTCGCAAAAAGCCCTCTTTGTGATATCTACTCTTCACTCCAATCACTTCACTTGCCCTTCATCATTGACTCTACTGCATCACCTTTTTTTTTCTTTCCATCATTCCTCTTCATTATCAAACCACTGCTTGGACTCCGGGAATCATCGCTTACACCTAGATCGGTAAGAGACCCCATGGTGTTAGTAAGAAATGTAATCCTAAACCCTTTCAGGTGCTGTACAGGGCCAAGTCAAGACTTAGTCAAGTCTGAATTGCTTTCATTCTGGGATTTTTGTTGCGGCCTGAGAGAACCCTTTGTTCAGTGTTACCCTACACCTATGTAGTGTATAACTTCAGATTCCGGAACAACTATCAACATACAAACTTTAACAATGTCATGTCTGTGAAACAGGAGAAAGCAGATGAGCCAGGTGCTGTATACACATGTTCTCTTTACTGCAAATGTCAAGGTTAGTGTTTGAGTTTTGTTGTACTGCATAGCCAACAAGAACACTGACCTTGTGTCTCCACGAACTCATTTATTCATTCATTTTCTGAACTGCTTAATCTTAATTCGGGTCAGGGGAGGCTGGCGCTCATCTCAGCAAACGCTGCACAAGGGCGGGGTACATCCTGGACAACTCGCCAGGACAGCCCAGGGCCAACACTCAAAACCATTCATACACATACTCACACTTATGGCAATTTGGAACGGCCAATTAACCTACTATGCATGTTTTTGGACTGTGGGAGGAAACTGGAGTACCCGGAGGAAACCCACACAAACATGGGAGAATATGCAAACTTCACACAGAAACACCCAAGCTGTGAGGCGGATGTGCTAACCATTACACCACCGTGCAGCCGTCACCACTGACTTTGTTGCTTTGTTTTAAGGACGATCAATATAAATAACAGGAATGCCAATGATCTGATTGGTCATTAGACATTATCCTGAGTGGGTAATGCTGGATTAAAACAAGTATTCAGATTTTTTGATATATCACTTGGAGCAGGTGATGTCGATATGACACTTAAAAAAAAAACAAAACATGAAAATCTTGTATTTCTATGTATTATGTGTTAAAAAATGTAAATGAATTTAAAAATATGCCATTATAGAGCATGGTTTACTTAAGTCACTGTGTAGGATTAACTAAACAGGCAGTGCCTTTGGTGAAGCAAAGCTTATGCTCTCAGCATTTTCAGAGCTCGTTTGATCTGCTTCTGTCATGGCTAAAATATGCAGCTGCTCTTATTCAACTGCTCACATACAATCAGGGCTCATCTCTGTGTAATTATTTAAAAAATAAAATTCTTGTTTTATTATGCTTTTTTTGTTACAGTGTAGTGTGTGTGTGTGTGTGTGTGTGTGTGTATGCGTGTGTGTATATATGTGTATATGTATATATGTATATATGTATATGTATATATGTATATATGTATATGTATATATGTATATATATATATATATATATATATATATATATATATATATATATGTATGTGTGTGTGTGTGTGTATATATATATATACTAAAAACAGTTATTCACAGACAAATGTGTAGTCTGTCTAAATCTTTATTTTTTAATTTACTGATCTAATACTGTAATGGTGTTTAAGAAAACGGGTAAATATGTGTACTTACACTATCCTTTTCGCTTTCATTATCAATCATATTATCCAATTGTTTGTCCTTTTTTATTATCATCCCAGATGATAAGCTCTGTTTTACATGTTCACTAAATTTAAGTGCCATCAATACAAGCATGGCTTGTAGTCTTTGTGGTTTTTCTTAGTAGGGAAGCAAGTCACATGGTTTGAAACCACGAACCAACAGAACAGCCGCTGGTTGTAGATGTAGTGTATTACATGCAATACCGTGTGTTAAGTGGAATACTGCACATTTTATAAATTTTGTTTACATTTTGTATCTCTTCTCTAATATACTGTGAAGGAAACTGTACAGTACTGTATGCTATACTGTACGCTGTACTGTACTGAAATCCTGTAGTGTACACTGGTTTGTCCAAGATGTCCCTTTTGCCTAAGAACAGGAATACATTTAAAAACCTAATACCAGTTCGGTATTTATTTCCGATGTTAAGCACTTTAGGCGAGTGATCAGAGATGTGATCATGGATTCCATGTTGATATGGTCAGCATGATCATGACCTCAAATAAATTTGTTTTTATATTATTTAAAATATTAACAAATAGCACTGTATCTCCACTGTACTGATCATGAAGGGGGAAAAAATATAAAAGGTCAATAAATATAAATAATGTGTTAAGGAATGTTCATGAGATGGCCACTAGGGGAGACATTTCATTATATCCGTGGAAAGTTATAATAATGGAAGCGGCAGGCTTGGCCAAACGTGTTCAGAGTAATCAATGCATTTGTCATCATAATTCATTTGTGCCTGGCAGAGGTGCCTTGACTTTAGTGCCCCTTTTATTTTATAAACACTGATTACACTCCTCAATGGAATATTTAACTCTGATTACAATCAATCTTAAAAGTCTATTTCTCTATAACACACTTGTCAAGTTTAACACACCATTTCTCTGAAGTGTGTCATTAGCAAAACCAATTATAATTTTTAAATCGATATGGCGGCAAATTATTGATTCATTAAATACAGTACGTAGCTGCATATTTGGAAAGCTAGCATAGCATGAACAGATCATTAGCATGATATCAAGAAAAAAACCTTCAGAGTGATTCAAAACAATGCTACACATTTGGGTCTTAGTCACTCTGTCGGGATTTATTTTTTGATAGTGACCGGATTGTTGTACATTTTTGAATATGGGATTGAGCTACCACTGTCTCCATGGCTTTATATCTTTTCAGTTGATTTAAGAGCGATAAAGAACTAAGAACAGACTTGCATTCTGTTGCAGTGTCTTGGGATTAACATGACCACTACTCGAGACACTTTAGTTGTTGTTCATCCAGCAGGTGCGTTATGTCTTGAATTTGCGTGTCTGCGAGCTCAACGCTGTTTTATACAGTATAATCAAAACTATGCTTTGAACACGCTATTGAACACTGTTCTAGTTTTTATTTTTGAGGGAATTCACCAGCTGAGAGTATTAACACAGCTTTATTTTTAAAGTAGTGTCATGCAGAGGATGTTCAACAGGACAGCGCTGCATGAGCACAGAATAATAATAAATCTCCTTTGTCCTGCTGAGCTGCCTAGAAGTCAGTTTTTCCATGCATTGCACGCCTCTTGTTGTTGTTGTTGTTGTTGTTTTATTCATGAATAACAATGACAACAAGCATTGTTGTTGTCCAATGTGCCTTCTCCATGATGTGTTTAAGTGAAAAAATTCCTGATTTGAATCAGACATCCTTCATGGCATAAAAAAGCCTCATCACAGTAGAGTGTAGAGAATTACAGTTAGTTATAATAAGTGTGCCTGTTCATTTTTTTCATACTAGTTTGTGTGTGTGTGGTCCTTGGGGTGGTTCTCATGCACCTTACGTGATTGGTCACAGCTGAGGGAAAACGCCTGTTGCATAACCAATAACAGCAATCGAGGCTCTGTACCAGTGACTGTCATTTATTCAAAGAATAGGACTCTGAGGACAGCCTTGTTGGCTGTCCTATTGAACAAATGAGAGCATACACAGTCCCTGTAGAAGACCACGACAGCAGGGTTTTTTTTTTTTTTTTTTTTACAGTAGTAATTCTGGGAAAGAATGACAGTAAACTATATGGGATCCACATAAAACATTTTTAACTATTCCGATGTATCTTTGAGACAGAGTGAAGGTTTGTCAACTAATACAAAATGTATGCAAATATAAATGCAAAACTAGTCCTGAGCTCTGACTGGTCCAGCTAAACTTAAAGTTCATCGGGATCGGGAGTTCAGACTGATCATTTGGCCAAAAAAAAAAAAAAGGTCACATGCACTATCTGGTTCTGCATTGCTTAAGCAACATTTATTTCCATGCAGTGCTGGGTTCGTTATGCACTGACATCTTGAATTGATGAGGAAAAACCAAACCACTCCAAACATCTTTTCCAGCACATCCCAAAAACAGTAGGGTTGAGGTCAGGACTCTGGGGTGCCAATACATATGTGAAAATGATTCCTCATGCTTCCTGAACCACTTTTTCATTATTTGAGTCCCCATTTTATATCCGAGCCATCAGGGAAGGAAAATGTCCATTGATGTGAAAACCTTCTCATTCAGTATATTCAGCTCATCAGCTGCATCATTTTATTGCCACATTAATGTTGCTGAGCCTCGACCAGACCAGCTGGATCAGCATTGAAAGGGAGATTACATACTGTGATCGAGGATTAATGCACTTCATGAACGTTAGTGTGCCACTTTTTTTTTTTTTTTTTTTGGGGGGGGGGGCGGCGAGGCGACTCGGTAGGTTGTATACCTATCAGTCTTTTTGTCATTAAGAATATTTAAGCGATTTGATTGTGAAGTCAACTACAACTGACAATTATAGGATTTAACACTAATTCCAGTATTTGTTTATTTTAAAATCCATTTATGAGATCATGGATTTTTTTTTCTTTCCCCATAAACACACAAATTCAAAAATGTTGACGGATTTATTCATTATTTTTAATAACCTTGACTTGGGCCAGCATTTTTTTAATCTATAATTTTTATTGTTGTATTTATTTATTTAGGCTGATTCATGCATCCCAGATGTTTTTTGGCAACAGTAGACACAGTGTGCTAAGAAAACACTTTGGGCATAATAAAAGATTCTTTATTTCACACACACACACACACACACACACACACACACACACACACACACACACACACACACACACAAAAAGTGGTTCGGGAGCTATAGGAATGGGTTACATCCATCCTGCCATCTGTCCATTACACTTTAATTTCCCGATGTTTACTTGCTGAGCACTGAAGCTGGGGCTTTCAAAATTTGTATGTAAGTGACCTTGAGCTTCTTTTCAAGGTCACAGAGACAAAACTGTGTATTAGGTTTCCGGACATGTACTTACCATATGCTAAAGCTGGAGCTTTCAAACTTGCTATGCTTGTTCTACATTGACATGTTGTAAAATAGTTCTTTTTAGCGGGAGCATCTGGACCCCTGTGGTCTATGTGAAAAAATTGTCATTTCCCAGCCTTTATAAACACTGATCGACCGTCGCAGGACCTGGAAAGGCACTTCATGGTCCAAGACCCAGAATTAAAACCTTTTTATAAAGAAACGTGGGCCAGCATTCTTCACTGTGATGCCAAAAACAAATGCATTGTAATTGCAGTTGTTGCTGCTGAAGGTGGCACAACCAAGTATTGAGTTTATGGGCATTTACTTTTTCATAGGGCTGATTCTAGGTATTGGTAAATTTTTGTCCTTTTGAGAAACCGCAAGATCATGTGAAATGTCTTTTGTTTACTGATGTGGTCTTTTGTATTATAGTAAAAAAAAAAATTGGAGATCAGGGCAAAGACTTTTTCATGGTTTATGCCCATTTTTGGAACACTTTTGCGTAGCAGGACACATTCCCATTTGGCCGACCTACCAGATGACACCATTTCCCATTTCGTCTACTCCTATTTTGTAAACCAAATACAGTGGTACATCACCTTACGATAGTCCCAGCAAATGAAAAATCCAGGTCACGAAAAACATTTTCCAAAATTTTTTGTCTCTGTATACGAAACAAGTTCTCCTTACGAAACACGCCGTTCAAACATTCAAATGCGCCATTCAAACAATGCACTCGCTGCTCTCTCATTGACTATTTCCCAACATCCCGCCATGCTGGCCTCTCATTGGCTATGAGGGATGACACAGTTCAGTCCCATTGGCCATCTTCCAAAATCCCACCCCACTGGCCTCCCATTGGCTAGGAGGGATGACGCAGCTCCCTTGAGCAGCAGCTTGTTTCATGAGTTTTTCAAGTTTGCTCATTGCAACTTTATTTTTTTTTTTAAACATTTGTAAGATTATAACTCTGCTAAGAAGCATAAAAGCATATCTTTTATCATTTTTAAAGGGTAGTATTGGGGGTCTTGAGACGAATCACGCATTTTACATGTACTTCTGACATCTACTTATGAAAAATCCAGTTTACGAAAAAGGCTCTTGAACCTGTACCACTGTACAAGCAAACAACAAATATGACTTTAGAATAAGTTTAGCAAGAGGTAGATGATGTTTGTTAACCCAATAAACATATTATTTTGACTTTTTGGACAAGAATGACCAAATCAACATACAAACCAGAAATTTTAACTACTTTAACAACTATGAGTTGTACGGAACAATTATGACAAATGTAAAGCAATTACCACCTCTGAGTATTTAGGCCAGCTAATTACGTACAGACGCTTCCCGACTTGCTTTCATCCGTTTTACGTTTTTTCGATTTTACGTTTTTTTTTTGTTTTTTTTTTTTTAAAAAGTCAAATTTTGAGTTTAGACGTACCTACGTAGTACGCTGACGTAATGACACAATGATGCTGCATTCATTGTTTACAAACTACAGACTGAGTGTGTGTGTATGTGTGTGTGTATATATATATATATATATATATATATATATATATATATATATATATATATATATCAGTTATATAGCGTGTTACCCTTGTGTTAAGACGTCTTCTCTGTGAGCTTTGTTTTCATACTGTTTTGCGGACTTTTATAACCCTAAGCAAATATGGTTGGTCAGAAGCGTAAGCCTACTAGCATGGGTGCAAGTCTCATACACAGAGATGAATTAACTATCTGCTCAGATCTGCACAATCTACCATGCATACTCAGTTAAACAAAGAGAGTTGGAATATGAATGAAATCGCGACTGCACAAATTACAGAACAATTACAGATATTTATTATCTTTTAGCAGAATCCTAAGAGTGTATACTTATTTTTATATGAATATTCATTAGGATTTGTACTTTGTTCTTTGTATGCATCTCTTGAATAAAGTTTACTTACTTACTCACACAAAAGAAAGAACTCTCTGCTTTGCTGGGATTTACATCAGTGCAGGCTGTGTTCTAAACGAGTTCAACAGTACCCTTGCGCACTTGAAAGACCGGACGTCTGTATAACCCACAGCAAGTACACTACTTTTGCAAGTACACTACTTTCGGTATTGAGCACTTCACATATTGTAAGTGTTGATTGGCTGTTTTAAGCTTCATGTAAAGTAACTCGGTATAAATAAGTGACTTATTTGAAATTAATGTTGATATTATTTGATATATTTGATATTATTTTACAATGTTATGTTTATAATAATTGATTTAGGGGTGTTTTATGAGATATGGTAATGGTATTTATGGATGTATAGTATGAGCGTCATAAGTCACACATCATACGTCACTGTAACAACTTACGTACACTTTCAACTTGCGTTCAGCCGTCCGGAACCAATTAAAAACGTAAGTCGGGGAGCGTCTGTACTGCATATTGCATATATATAATCTATATTGTAAAAAAGTGATTGATCTATTTCAGAAGTAGATGAAATGGGAATAATGGTCATTATGGAAGTAGACAAAATGGGAGAAGACCACAGCCCTGGAGCTCAAAGCATCAGTTTTAACCAACGCTGCTTAATCTGGGATTTTAGTGTTTGATGAATCTCTACAGCTGATCCTTCACCCACCTTTAACGCATTCGTTCTCTGAGGAGTCACTCATAAACTTCATCTTTGTGTGTGTGTGTGTATATGTGTGTGTGTGTGTGTGTGTGTGTGTGTGTTTGTGTGTGTGTGTGTGTGTGTGTGTTTGTGTGTGTATGTGTGTGTGTGTGTGTGTGTGTGTGTATATATATGTGTGTGTGTGTGTGTTCAGTTCATCATCAGTTCATTTTATGTAACCGCTTAATCCTAATTAGGGTCATGGGGAGGCTGGCGTCCATCCCAGCTGACTCCGGGTGAGGGCAGAGTACACCCTGTACATCTCACCAGGCCATCGCAGGGCGGAAACACGCTGACAGCTTTGTAGCTACTCTTGTCGAAAGTCAGTAATGGTTCCTTTACATGAACCTCACACCATAGACAGTGAGAGACATGGCCGGCCTTTGATAACTCAGTTGGTTGCCCTGGAGGGACAATGACAACCGTGTGGAGAGTGGTGGGGACTTGAACCACCAACCTTTGGATCAGTGATCCAGCGCCCTATACCACAAGGCCACCACTGCTCCGTGTGTGTGTGTGTGTGTGTGTGTGTGTGTGTGTGTGTGTGTTTATTTTTCAGATTTTTAAAGACTATTCTGATCATTTAGATATTGTAGAACTATGTGTTTGTGTCTTTGTGCTTGTATTTGCTACATATTGAGGGCCAAAATGTTTTTAACCAAGTGTGAGGACCTTTTTGGAAAGTGAAGCAATTTTAGCTGGTCCTCACTTCTTTAAGGCGATGTTGGTGGGCCATGACTTGGTTTTAGGGTTCAGGTAGAATTGGGTTTAGGTTCGAGTTTGGGTTAAGCATTTACTTGTGATGGTCACGGATAGAGTATGGGTCCCAGGAATGCAAATATCTGAATGTCTCCACAAAGATAGATATGTGTGTGTGTGTGTGTGTGTGTGTGTGTGTGTGTGTGTGTGTGTGTGTGTGTGTGTGTGTGTGAGAGAGAGAGAGAGAGAGAGAGAATTTTTCTTTTCTGGGGGTGGAGTGGAGGATGACCTCTTTGTACTAGGACACATTTCAGACACTTTCTATTTCTTTTTGAAGTTAGAAAGTTGAGTTGACGATGCCTCAGCTGTTTATACTCAGAAAGACTATTGCTAATGAGACAAAGAGAGGTTTTTTTTCTCTCTCTCTCTCTCTCTCGCTCGCTCACTCTATCACAGATGGAGAGATGATTTTCATGCTTTGTTACACCCCTTGCTTGGAGACTTTGCAAATGACCTGTATCACTTCTAAATAAACATACGCAAATGTTCCTGAGTGAGTATAGACTTCAGAAGACATTTCTACTCTGTAATGGTGGACGTACGAGAGTGAATTAAAAACCTTAAAGAGGCTTCAAGAAATTAAATATCACCAGTGTGGTATTTAAAAAGGCATAATCATTTATACCAGTAATATCCTGGGTGCAGGTTTTCACTTCAACCAAGCACTACAGTAGCCACACCTTCCACCTCTTTAAAAAAAAAAAAGCTTGTGACCATAGGTGAGGGTTGGAACGTAGATTGACTGGTAAATTGAGAGCTTTGCCTTGCAACTCAGCTCCTTCTTCACCACGACGGACGGGTACAGGCTCCGTTTAACAGTAGAGGCTGCAGCGATCCGTCTTTCGATCTCCCGTTCCATCCAACTTCGGGCGAGGGCAGAGTACACCCTGGACAGCTCGCCAGGCCATCGCAGGGCGGAAACACGCCGACGGCTTTGCAGCCTACTCTTGTCGAAAGTCAGCAATGGTTCTTTTACATGCCTCACACCATAGACAGTGAGAGACATGGCCGGCCTTTGATAACCCAGTTAGCTGCACTGGGGGGGGGACAGTGACAACCTTGTGGAGAGTGGGACTCGAACCCCCAACCTTTGGATCAGCGATCCAGCGCCCTATACCACTAGACCACCACTGTCCCTTATATGTGTATATAATATCAATAAATACATATTAAATGCTATAAATGCTTATAATAACAAACATTCAAAAATAACGCTTAAGGTGTAGAATAAAATATAAATTCAGACGCACGCGCGCACACACGCACGCAGATGCGGTGCATGCAGTCAGATGCGCACCTCACAGAAATATAAGTAGTTTTGATGGGATTTTTTTTTTTTTTTTTTTTTTTTTTTTTTGCATAGTTGGCCTTGTTTTTGTGGATTTTCCTTAACTTTCCCCCCTATTCTTCCTTAATTTCCTTATTTTTTAATTCTATGAATATTAAAAAAAAACAAAATGTGATGCACTGAAGCCAGATGAATTGAAGCGTGCAGTAGCGAGGGATCCCTGTATTACGTTTTTAAATTCATTAATTTTCTGAACTGCTTGACTGTTACGCGGAGGGGAGCCGCTATACAGACTCATGACATTGTACTCGAGAAATGGTTCTAGCCATTGTTGTGGCTTTCCATACATAGCATAGCAGCTGCAGATTGGTTAGAATCGACCTTATAAATATTTCCGATGAAAAAGAGTGCGTAGTAAATGTTATGGTAAATTTGATTGGCTGTTGTGAAGAAAATGTGTGCAATGTAGCAGTCTGAATGTGCGTAGTACAGAAAAACTTAGCAGTGGAACAGCTAATCCTAATTAGGTTCACGGGAAGGCTGGCACCCATCTCGGCCAACTCTGGGCTATGGCGGGGTACACCCTGGCCAGCTCACCAGAAAAATGCAGGGCCAACATTAACACCTAAAATTAGGAATAGCTAATTAACCTATTATGCATATTTTTGGACTGTGGGAGGAAAGCCACACGAACATCACTTGCACTTAAACTCACACCTACAGGCGATTTGGAACGGCCAGATAATCTACTGTGCATCTTACTGTGTGAGGAAACCAGAGTTCCTGGAGGAAACCCTCACAAACTCCACACAGAAATTCCCAAGCTGGGAATTGAACCCAGGACCTTCTTGCTGTAAAAGCGGAAGTGCTAGCCACTATGCCGCTGTGCTGCTTAGGCTTTTAAATGAAAATAAAAAAAACTTCAACTAATTTTAAGTTCTTCATTTTATATGTATTATATAGAAAAACAGTGAATGAATTAAAAACACACCGTGACGGAGCTTTCAACAAATGCTTGTTTGCTATATTTTAATTCTGAAGGTGGCACTGTCTTTTCTTCTCCATTTCGATAGGGAGTGAAGAAACCCTTTGATGAAGTCATCAAGGCTAACATCGGAGATGCCCACGCCATGGGACAGCAACCCATCACCTTCTTCAGACAGGTACCCATCACTTCAGAGATAACAACCAATCACGTTTCTGTTACTAATCCACTCTACAATAAGCATGGCGTTTGTTGTGGATGAATTGTGTGGTTAGCATGACCTCATCACCTTGTGTCTTTTTTGGGTTCTTTAATCAAGCAGACTTTTAAAGTGAAACAAATGGGTTTTTTGTTGGTTTTTGTACCGTCCTTCTTTTCAAGGTGCTGGCGCTGTGCTCATATCCAGAGCTGCTAAATGAAAACCGGTTTCCTGATGATGCTAAAGATCGTGCACGGCGCATCCTGAAGGCCTGTGGTGGAAGCAGTATTGGTATGTTTACACGTGAACTGATCCCTGTCACTCGGTTAGTGGGTGCTTACAAGTCTCACTCTAAGAGACGTGGCCTTTGTTGGTCACTGCTAGGTTAGGAGGTGTGGCTTTTATACTGGTACAAATCTGTTAAGGAGGTGTGGTCTCTGCACTTGTCAGTTTTAAAGAGGTGTGGCCTCTGTGATTGTTGGTCTGCGTCATGTGGCCTTGTGTGCATGCCACACTCAATTCAGGAGGTGTGACTTCTGCTTGTCACTCATTTTTAGAGGTGTTACCCTAATATACATTAACGAGGCATGTCCTTTGCTCTTGTCCATCACAGTTTAGGTGGCATGACCCGTGTCCTTTTCAAGCTTTGAGGTGTTGGCCTGGCCTTTGTGTTTTTTGTCTTACTGTAAAAA
>CM045743.1:13513939-13566439 GCA_024760905.1 Plotosus lineatus
GTCATGGAACTCACTTCGACTATAAATAGAGGCGCGAAAGACAAAGAACCATCCATTTCGAGAGACGCTACATTGCCGAAACACCAAGAGAAAGACAACTACCAGGAGGCCATAGTCTCCAACGGCGGAAAATCCAGTGGAAGAGCCTGCTCAAGAAGCCGAGGTTGACGCCGAATCAGATGTCGCTTCTATCGTTGATGCCGATGTCACCACTGGCCCAAGCAAAAAGACAAGAGTTTATATCAAACTCAACAACAATGAGGAACAGCTCATGGTGAAGTTCATCCAGGCGAGCGAATGCCTTTACAACAAGAAGCTCCGATCCTGGACGGACAAACATCTGAAGGCCAAGCTCTGGGCTGATCAGGCGTCACATATGGAGAAGACTGACGACGAGCTGAAGCAGTGGTTCCAGAGTGTGCGGACGAGGCTGGGAAAACTGATATGTTGGAAGTCGGGGCAAGATGACATGAACATGTCTCATAGGGACCAGTGGATCTACGATAACTTTAGCTTCCCATGTCCGCACATTTTCGAGGTACAGAGGAGGAACATTGTTTCTCTGAAGGCCAAGATTGCTGCTACAGCTGGCTCCGGCGGTTCCACGTCCAGGACCACTGGAGGACCTCCCCTGCCATCAACGTCAGAGGGGCAGAGGACATTGCACCTATCGACCTGCAGCCGGCAGAAGAGGCAACACCCATCATCCTCCTTGCCACAACGCCTGTTATAACAGCATCCAGCAACCCCTTAACTCAGACCAGCTGTGGGAAGGCAAAGTCTGGATCTGAAATGTCTACCCTTGACGACAAAGCGAACAGGATTCTAGCAGCAGCCGAAAAGCTGGTGAGCCAGAGAAGGGAGGTGATGATGTATGATGAATCAGAGAGGGTGAGTTTCACCAGTTGGCCGGCAGCTGTCATGAAGAATCTCCCAAAACCTGTGTACTGGCATGCAAAGCTAAAGATACAAGAACTTCTGAATGACTGCTTGGACAGAGTTGAAGCCTTGGAGATGTAGCAGCAGGAGCAACCACCTCCTATCCAGCAGCAGTCGCAGCAGCTCCAGCATCAGCAGTATACACAGCAACACCACCAGCAGCTTTCTCCACATCATCAACCATCACCTCTGCACCACCAGTGGCATCAGCAACATTATTGTCAGCTCCCACCGACGCAGTGGCCCACGCAGCTGTCTGGTCCACCCATGTCTGTTTGGGGACCTCAAGACGAGAGGTGGGCAACACAACAGTGCACACAACAATCAACGTTGTCTGCAGGAGAGCAGCAACCACAACCCAGCAGACCAGTCAGTTGCCCTCCGGTTTCATGTACATCAACACCTGCAACCACCCCTGCGGCTAGAGACACAAGTGGGAGTGAGCCCAGCCTGTCGAACATTTCTGGTGTTGTGATGACTTGGAGGACTCAAACTCCACCAGTGAACTCTGATACTTTTGTGCTTTTGATTTCAATTTATTTTTTCTGTTCGTTAATGTTTAATATGTAATAAAGTTTTGAAGTTCTAATCACTGTGGTTTTGACTTCTGTGTATTTTTTGTAGTTAGGAATGATTTTATTGAAGGTACAAATAATAGGAACATATTGACAGAATGAGATTCCTTGGTCGAATCCGCGAATTTATTGGTGGACTCAGGAGCAAATCCTTTGTTCTTTGCCAATTTTTCCGTATTGAAACGTGGTTACACTGCGTCACACTTTGTCATTCCGTGTTGAACATAAACGTTCCGCTTTCATTCCGCGTGTTTCCGCAATCATGCCGTAGCTCTGCCTTTTCAAATGGATTAACTTAACTTAATTCTCTCCGTGCCAGGAGGCACATATAAAGCTTGGACATCAATCTGCCACTGGTGTCGGTCTGCAGCTGCGTGGCGTACTTCTCCCCAAGAGCTCCAGCCAGCAACGGTCCACTCTACTTCCGCCATCCTTCTCCAAGTGGTTTTTGGGCAGCCTCTTTTCCTGCTTCCTTCCGGGGTCCACTCCATAGCTACAGTGCAGTTGTCCTTTGGGTCTTTCCTGAGAATGTGGCCGATCCAGTTCCATCTCTTTCTTCTGATTACTTCGCTGATTTTCTTGGTTTCTGCCATTTCCAGGATTGTCTTGTTGGATATGTGTTGCTGCCAGCGCACCTTGAATATCCTTCTCAGACACTACGCTTGGAATGCATCTAGCTTTTTCTCCTCTCAAATGGATTAGTGCAGTAATTATTCCTCGAGTGTTCCATGCTTTCCGTGAAGAATCCACGAATTATCTGGAAGTATTCCTTTGCAATCCGTAGCTATTCGTACTTGTGCCGCAGTTAATCCATGCGCTTTTCCGTATTTATTCCTAAATTGTACCGTACGTAGTCTTTCCGTGCCTGTTCCGCACATGCCATGAACATTCCTAAAGTATTCCGAATGTACAATTTTCTGTAGGATTTTGACCCATTTTCCATGTAAAATACCGAAGCTCTTCCGTAGACTGCTTTCCGCGCCTTTCCGCCACAATCATTGCATTCCGTGCTCCAGTGAAATGGGGGTATTAGCTGTATTGGTGGGGTATTATGGGTACATAATAGTTACATCAACAAGCAGACGAGAAAAATTGGTAATCATTTGTTGATAGGTTACAATTACAGTATTCTGTTCCATATTCTCTCTCTCTCTCTCTCTCTCTCTCTCTCTCTCTCTCTCTCTCTCTCTCTCTCTCTCTCTCAGACCATACTGAAGTTGTTGACCGCAGGAGAGGGTCGCACCCGTACAGGTGTGATGATCTCTGTCCCTCAGTATCCTCTGTACTCTGCTGCATTAGCCGAGCTGGGTGCCGTGCAGATTAATTATTTCCTAAATGAGGAGAAGTGCTGGAGTCTGGACATCGCCGAACTGCAGCGCTCCCTACAGGCAGCCCGACAGCACTGCAACCCACGAGTACTGTGTATTATTAATCCAGGCAACCCAACAGGTACCAAGAGTCCACAGGTTCTGTAAAACTGTCTTCTCATCCACCAGAAATAGCAGTTAGCAGATGTACCACCCTTAACATAAGTTGTGCATTTGAAATAATGAGAGATCAGTTTGAAATAACATTCAAGGTTGATTTTTTTTTTTTTTTTTTTTTTTTTTTTTTAAATTAGTTTAACTTTTGACCTGCTACTTAAAATATTAACAAATTACAGTAAGGTGGCAATTTCCAAAATTTTCTCACCCCATTAGACAAAAAAAATTAAAATAGTCAGATTGACTTTGAAAACATTTTAAAGCTTTTGAAATATAAATATAGAGCTATGTAAATTCTGCTGCTCCTCCACATCAAAAGGAGTCAGTTGAGTTGGTTTGGTTATCTGATTAGGATGCCTCCTGGTTGCCTCCCTTGAGAGGTATCGCAGGCATGACCAATTGGGAGAAGGTCCTGGAACATACCCAGAACTTGCTTATCCCATCTAGACTTGAGATCTAGAGAGTGTTGCTGGGAAGTCAGGAATGCCTGGGTTTGCCTCTTAGACCTGTTGCCTTTGCAACCCGGCCTCAGATAAGTGAAAGAAAACCGATGGGTGGAAGGAAATTCCTGTACGCAGTACTCAGCTCTATCATTATACCCCATGTGTGCTACACAATCATATGTGTGCTGTTCTTCCTTCTGACAGGTCAGGTACAGAGCCGGGAGTGCATCGAGGAGGTGATCAGATTCGCCGCCAAGGAGCATCTGTTTCTGATGGCTGATGAGGTAACACCATCTCTCTGACACTGATTTTAACCCATGTTGTATTTTGGCATTGAAGCGTTTTTAACTTTTGAACTGTACGTCTTTCAGGTCTACCAGGATAATATATACGCCAAGGGTTGTGCCTTCCACTCTTTTAAGAAGGTGTTATTTGAGATGGGCCCTGAATTCTCCAACACAGTAGAGCTGGCATCATTTCATTCCACCTCTAAGTGTTACATGGGGGAGTGAGTATACGCTTTCAGTCACACTGGGCCAATTTCCCAGGATCACAATGAACTTCAGTGTAACTAAATCCAGGACAGAGCCTCTTTAATAAGCAGCTTGAGGAAATCAAAACTTTTTTTTTTTTTTTTTTTTTTTAATGCGGACTTTTCCACCGTGGTTCACTCTCACTGTACTCAATCTTTGTCCATTCCCACACCTACAGGTGCGGCTTGCGAGGCGGCTACATGGAAGTGATAAACATGGACCAAGAGGTGAAGGCTCAGCTCTCTAAGCTGGTGTCTGTGCGTTTGTGTCCTCCTGTGCCTGGTCAGGCACTCATGGGCCTGGTGACCAATCCTCCTCAGCCTGGAGAGCCGTCATACACTCAGTTTATGAAGGTGCAGACCTGCACTCACCGAAAATACTACTACTAATAATAATGGTTTATTGAAGTAGAGTGGTACCTCATCTTACGAAAGACCCATCAAACGAAAAATCCAGGTTACGAAACGCATTTACCTAAAATTTCCATCTCTGGATACGAAAAAAAATTCAAGTTACGAAATGCGCCAGCTCAGGAATTCAAACAGTGCGCGAGTTGCTCTTCCATTGGCTTTCTCCCAACATCCCACCCCGCTGGCCTCCCATTGTCCAGGAGGGAGCTTCATCTCCATAATACACATCACGCAGCTCCCTCCCATTGGCTATTATAGAGCTGCATCTCTATAATACCCATGATGCTTTTCGTGTGCCTTCGACCCATTGTTCGTCATGGAGTTCTAAGACGTGTAAAGGACAGAGTTACTGTTGTTTCGTGAGTTTTTCAAGTGTTCTCATTGCCACTTTATTTTTTTTGACTCAGGGTTTTAACCTTACATAAACATTTGTAAGATTATAACTCTGCTAAGAAGTCATGGTCAACACACGTCACGCGCACATGCATACGCACACATGCACACACACACACACACACACACACACACACGTGCGTGTGTCTGATTCCCGGTGCGAGTGAAAAGAAGAAGCGGGCTCGTGGCATGCGATTGAGTGATATCACAAAGGAATATGGCCAAACCATCTACCACTGGTACGATATTGAAGCAGAAGGAGGCCTTAAAAGGTATACTTTTTATCATTTTTAAAGGGTTTAGGGGGTAGTATTGGGGGGCCTTGGAACGAATCAGGCCTCTTACATGAAAATGTGACTCAACTTGCAAAAAAAATCAGGTTACGAAACCACTTCTGGAACGGATTAATTTCATAAGGTGAGATACCACTGTATTTCTACATGGTCGCTGAAGATTTCCTAAAGATATAATTAATATTAAGGTAAATATAAATGGATAAAAATGTTATTGTCATGTGCTTAAAAATTTAAAACTTAAAAAAGGAAAAAAAAACATGAAATTGCAATATTTGCTTTGCTGGTGTAAATATCACTCACTCTCCAACCTGTAAACACATTTAGGTTTGCTTTGTTACCAATAGCAACAGGTGGTGGGTGTGGGTGGTTGTTCAAAATTCAAAAGATTCACAGACTGTTGATATCTTCGTCTTCTTTTCCTTTCGGCCTTTTCCCTTTCTCAGGAGTCGCCACAGTGAATCATCTGATTTGCACGTTTGATTTGGCAGAGGTTTTTACGTCGGATCCCCTTCCTGACACAACCCTTGAGCAAGGGACAGAAACGCACTAACAGCTTTGCAGCTCCTCTTTACGAAAGTCAGCAATGGTTCTTTTACATGAACCTCACACCATAGACAGTGAGGGACATGGCCAGCCTTTGATAACCCAGTTAACTGCACTGGGGTGGACAGTGACAACCTTATGGAGAGTGGGACTCGAACCTCCAACCTTAGGATGAGCGATCCAGTGCCCTATACCATCAGCCCACCACGTTCATCATGATGCTAAAATTACAAATGGTTACACAAGATATATACAGAATATTAGGAAGAATCTATAGAATTTCACAAATGTTTAACTACAGTATTTTATTTATTTATTTATTTATTTATTTGGATCAACACGCAAGCCAAGTTAAATTTAGCTCCTTAATATAATAATAGCTCGTCTTCCTTGCACCACACGAGTAAACAAAAAGTGTCGAACCATTGAGTTGTCTGTGGGGCTGGTGGTGTACTGGTTAGGGTGCTGCGCTCATGATCGGTAGGTTGTGAGTTCGAATCCCACTGAGACCCTCACTGTGCCAAGACCCCTGGGCAAGGTCTCAACCACAAGTGTGCCTCTGTTCACCCAGCAGTATAAATGGGTACCAGTAAAAATATACTGGGAAGGTAACCTGCGATGGACTAGCGTCCCATCCAGGAGAAGTTGAACTCCTGGTCGCGTCACGCTACGGAAACCGGGGATAAGCACCAGCCTGATGAATCACGAGGCTCGGGTGTAAAAACCAAAAACAGACTTACCATTGAGTTGTCTCGTTCTAGAGTTTCAAGATTTATATAATGTACGGCCCTCTGGCGTATGTGTACACATGGGAACTGTGTTATTCCTTGGAAATGTATATCTCGAAAAAGAAAAACGTAAGAAAATGCTTCTGGGAGAGAAGAATATAGAGAACAATAGGCCGTTAATAGTCGAGTCAGGTGATGAAATTATTAAATAAAGAATTAATGATATTCTTGTTATTAAAATATTTTCAGAACATACGTGTTTGGTTCCCTTGTTTTTTATTCCCTCATATCAACAATTATTAAAATGAATAGGTCTGAGGAGGCGGGGCATAAACCTAATCATTACTGCTATAGAGTAAACCATTTAGTGTCTACTGTACACACAAAAACAAATCCAGATTCAAGATCTAAGATGGAAAGCCATGTTTCTCCTCTGAGAAACATGACCAAGTTTAGCTCCACCCACCTATAATTAACTCCGCTATTGCTCAGACTTTTTTCTTTCTATTGGACTTCCAGGACCATATTATTTAATCCACTGTGCTTCGGTTAGTGTATTTTAAAGTGTAATGTGATGCTTTTGCCTCCTGTGTAGGAGCGCACTGCCACGCTGAGTAACTTGGAGAAGAAGGCCAAGCTGACCGAGGACATTCTGAACACGGTGCCTGGGGTCAAGTGCAACCCGGTACAAGGAGCGATGTACTCGTTCCCTCGCATCATGCTGCCTGAGCGAGCTATAAAAGAAGCCAAGGTACATCATGCTCTCAGAAGCTAGAGTGCCTCTCTCGCACTTATTTGTCCAACCACCTAATCCTATTGGGGTCATGGGGAGGCTGGAGTCTATCTCAACCAACACTGAGCGAAGGCGGCGTACCCTGAAAAGCTTGCTGAACCATCAGAGACCCAAAACACACACACACAACCATTCACACGTGCACCTAGGGGCAATTTGGAACAGCCAGTAGGTCTATTGTGCATGCTTTTGGGCTGTGGGAGGAAACCTGAATATTTGGAGGAAACCCACTCAAGCCTGCGGAAAACATGCAAACTTGTTGAAGAACCACCTTCTTCCTGTCGGGCAGATATTCTTGTCACTACACCACTATACCACTGGTCACGTGTCTGTTAGAGTGAGTTCGTGTGCTTTGTATTTGTATGTATGGGCAAGCAGGACCATGGACAAGAACCAGATATGTTCTACTGTATGAAGCTTTTGGAGGAAACCGGAATCTGCTTGGTCCCTGGAAGTGGGTTTGGGCAAAAGGATGGAACCTATCACTTCAGGTATGTATATTAGCAGGATAAATATCCACTGTATGGCAGTTCGTGTGGCTATAATGGCCTGTAATTTATTCTTCCTAACAGGATGACCATCCTACCACCAGCTGATAAACTCAAAATCGTGCTCAGTAAAGTGAAAGAGTTCCATCAACGATTCACCCAGCAGTATTCCTAACACTACCACTCAATGCCCTCGGTATGGTTGGCCTGTGCCTGAACAACCACCTTCTCCTGAGAACATCAGATGGGATTGACACCTCAGGAGTCAGAAATATGTTTTAATGACTGATGCCCATTACCACATAATGGTTTTTGCACAATGGTGTAGTGATGGTTAACTGTAAGGGATTAGATTATTAGCACTACATACTGGAGAAATGTTTGTTTTCTAACGGTCCTATGAAATAGACGAATGTGACAAATGGAAGAGAAAGAGAGAGAGTGTGTAGAGGGAAATCTGTGTGTGTGTGAGGGGCTGTAGCAACTTATTTACCTGGGACTTGGCCAAGTACTGTAATTATGGACTGGAAAAGGTTACTTCCAATGGTATAAGTAAATTAGAATGTAATTAAAAATGCGTATGAACGTTTTAATTATTTTAAAAGTATAATAAATCAGATTATTCTACGGTCAATGGTGTGGCGTCTCTTTTGTTCTTGGATGCAACACAGTGCGGTGACCACCAGAGGGTAGACTCACACAGCGTGAATGTTCATAGAAACCCTGGACTTTTGCAAGCCACAAAGTCCTCACAGTACTTTTAAAGTACATTACTGTATTCTGTCTATAGGTGAAGAAAGACAAGAAGAAGTGATGGAACGTACATCCAATTAAGTACTAAAAGAATAAAATGTGTCTGTGTACACACGTGTGTGTGTGTGTGTGTGTGTGTGTGTGTGTATATATATATATAATGTCGTACCTTACCTTACGAAATTAATCCATTCCAGAAGTGGTTTCGTAACCTGATTTTTTTTTTTTGTAAGTTGAGTAGCATTTTACATGTAAAAGGCCTGATTCATCCCAAGGCCCCCAATACTACCCCTAAATCCTTTAAAAATTATAAAAGTATACCTTTTAAGGCCTCCTTCTGCTTCAATATTGTACCTATGGTAGATGGGTTTCAGCCACATTCCTTTGCGATATCACTCAACCGCATGCCACTAGCCCGCTTCTTTTCACGCTCACCAGGAATCACTTTCACCGGGAATCACACGAGCGCGCGTGTGTGTGTGTGTGTGTGGGGGGGGGGGGGGTTTGCACGTGTGTGTTGACCATATCTTCTTAGCAGCGTTATAATCTTACAAATGTTCATAAAAGGTTAAAAGCCTGAGCCAAAAAATAAAATTGCAATGAGCGCACTCGAAAAACTCATGAAACAACAGTAACTCTGTCCTTTACCTGTGTTAGAACTCCGTGAAGAACAATGGGTCGAAAGCACACAAAAAGCATCATGGGTATTATGGAGATGCAGCTCCATAATAGCCAATGGGAGGGAGCTGCATCTCCGTGATGAACAGTGGGTCGAAGGCACACCAAAAGCATTATGGGAATCATGGAGATACAGCTCCCTCCTAGCCAATGGGAGGCCAGTGGGGTGGGGTGTTGGAAGATAGCCAATGGGAGAGCAACTCATGCATTGTTTGAATTTTTGAGATGGTGCATTTCATAACATGAATTTTTTTTCGTATCCAGAGACGGAAATTTTAGGTAAATGCGTTTTGTAACTTGGATTTTTCATTTGTTGGGTCTTCCGTAAGGTGAGGTACCACTGAGTGTGTGTGTGTGTGTGTGTGTATGTGTGTATGTATGTATAATATATATATATATATGTATGTATGTATAATATATATATATATATATATATATATATATATATATATATATAGTATATAATGCGTTTGTGTAAACACACGTGTGTGTATATACAGTGTAATATATTTACAATGCTGTGCCAAAGTTTTTGCCCCTTACTGACTTTTCACTTTTTTGCACCTTTGTCACACTTAACTTTTTCAGATCATCAAACAAATTAAAGCATATGACAGGGTGCCGAGAGAGAGGAACTGTGGTATTGAATGAGGAAGTCTGGAGTGGAAGAGAGGTATGTTAGAGTGGTGCAGGACATGTATGAGAGATGTAAGACAGTGGTGAGGTGTGCTGTAGTTGTGACAGAAGAGTTCAAGGTGGAGGTGGGACTGCATCAAGGATCAGCCCTGAGCCCCTTCTTGTTCGCTATGGTGATGGACAAGCTGACAGACGAGGTTAGACAAGAATCTCCATGGACTATGATATTTGCAGATGACATTGTGATCTGTAATGAGAGCAGAGAACAAGTGCAGGAAAATCTAGAGAGGTGGAGGTATGCCCTGGAAAGGAAAGGAATGACGGTTTGTCTCAGTAAGACAGAATACATGTGTGTGAACTACAAGGACCCAAGAGGAACGGTGAGGTTACAGGGGGCAGAGATAAGGAAGGTGGAGGATTTTAAGTACTTTGGCTCAACAATCCAGAGCAATGGAGAGTGTGGAAGAGAGGTGAAGAAGTGTGTGCAGGCAGGTTGGAATGGTCGGAGAAAAGTGTCCGGTGTGAGAGACAGCACATGGAAGAGGTTTTGGGGACAAAGTCAGAGAGGTTAGATTGAGATTGTTTGGACATGTACAAAGGAGGGATAGTGAACATATTGGTAGTAGGATGCTGAGGTTGGAACTATCAGATAGAAGGCCTAGAGGAAGACCAAAGAGAAGATTTATGGATGTGGTGAAGGAGGACATGAAGGTGGTTGGTGTAAGAGAAGATGCAGAGGATAAGGTGAGATGGAGGCAGATGATTCGCTGTGGTGACCCCAGAAGGAAACAGCCGAAAGGAAAGGAAGTTTTTCCTGTTGTGATTTTATTTAAGAGAAATATCCTGTTCAAACCTACATGAATCTCTGTGAAAAAGTAATTGCCCTCTTGTTGAAAGGTGAGGTAATTATGATTAATTCTATTATTGGGGAAAACTAAGTTCAATTTCATGGCCACACCCAGGCCTGATGCTGCCAGACATTTCCAATCAGGAGATCCCTTACAAGATGAGGTAGGCCATACTGAACACATATCATCATGCCATGATCTAGTGAGCTTCAAGAGCAAACAACAAAGAAGATTATAGAGATGTCTCAGTCTAGGAAAGGATACAAAGTCATTGGTAAATCTTTGGGACTCCAGCAGACCACTGTCAAAGCCATTATCCATAAATGGAGAAGGCATGGCACAGTGGTGACCCTTCCCAGGAGTGGCGTACCTACCAAAATTACTCCGAGAGTACAGCGCAGACTAACCGGAGAAGTCACAAAGGATCCAAAAACCATTTCTAAACAACTGCAAGCATCACTTACCTCAGTTAATGTCAATGTTCATGACGACACCATCAGAAAGACACGAGGCAAAAATGATATCTATGGAAGAGTTCCGAGGCGAAAGCCACTGTTGCAAAAAAAGAATATCAAGGCACAACTCGCTTTTGCCAAGATCATCTTGATCATCCCCAAAGCTTTTGAGAAAATGTCCTCTGGACTGATGAAACTAAAGTTGAACTTTTTGGGAAAAATGCATGCTGTTACATCTGGCGCAAAAGCAACACTGCATTTGATAAACAGAACATTGTGCCAACAGTGAAACATGGTGGTGGAAGTGTGAGGATCTGGGCCTGCTTTGCTGCTTCAGGACCTGGGAGACTCGTCATGATTGATGGAACCATAAATTCTGCTCTCTACCAAGAAATCCTGGCGAAGAATATTCGTCCATCAGTTCAAGACCTCAAGCTAAAGTGCACCTGGGTTCTGCAGCAAGACAATGATCCGAAGCTCACCAGCAAGTCCACTTCTGAATGGCTAAAAAAAAGAACAAAATGAGGGTTTTGGAGTGGCCTAGTCAAAGTCCCGACCTGAACCCTATTGAGATGCTGTGGCATGATCTTCAAAAGGCTGTTCATGCCCGAAAACCATCCAATCTGGGGGATCTTAAACAATTTTGCAGAGAAAAGTGGGCCAAAATCCCATCACAGCCATGTGAAAGACTCGTCGCCTCTTATCGCAAACGCTTGACTGCAGTTACTGCTACAAAAGGTGGTTCAACTAGCTATTAGGTTTAGGGGCAATTACTTATTCACACAGGCCTTTGTAGGTTCAGATGGTTTTTTTTCCCCTTAAATGCAATTGGCACTAAAAACTGCATTTTGTGTTTACTTGTGTTTTATCTTTGTATAATATTTAGGTTTGCTTGATCTGAAATGGATGATTGTTACAAACGTGCAAAAAAAATGTCAGAAATTGATCATGGGGCAAAAACTTTTGCACAGCACTGTATGTGTGTTTGTATTGCCCTCCACAATTATTGGCACCCCATGATAAGATGTTCTAAGGCTTGAAAATAAATTGCTTTTTTTTTCTTTTTTTTTTTTAATTAATTAATTTTTTTTTTCATTGCAGAAGATACTCTTGCACTGAAAATTGTAGAAGAATGTAAACTTCAACTCAAGTGAATTTTAAGGAGAAAAGGATCCCTGACTAGCAATAATGATTTTTCTTAAAATCACCTGTTCCACAGTTACTGGCAGCCCTAACATTCAGAGGAAATAAATGTAATTGAATTATTTCAGTCATTTCTACAGTAGTTTACAAAGTTGTTCAGAGTATCTAGGAATATTTAATTAGTAATTCATCACTTCCTGTTTCCCTGGGGTATAAATATGACATGACACAAAGGCCATTTCTCTTATCCACTCTTCAACATGGGAAAGACAAAGGAATACACCATTCAAGTAAGACAGATGTGTGTTGACCTTCACAAGTTCCCCAAAGCTCACGGTTGAAGAATCACAACAAATGGGACCATCTTGGGGGGTCACAGAGTCTCTAAAACAATCACTAGGTGCTAACAAGATGTTTGGGAGGCATGCAGGGGAAGAAAACCTTTTCTCGCTCACAATCATAAATGTGCACATCTGGAGTTTGTTACACAGTACTGGGACTTCAACTGGGACCGTGTGCTTTGGTCAGATGAGACCAAGATGAAGCTTTTTGGCAACAAACACTCTAACTGGGTCTGGCGGAACACAGAAGATTAGCACTGCATGCAGAAAAGCACTTCATGCCCACTGTGAATTATGGGGGGGGGGGGGGGGGTTGGTGTTGCTGTGGGCCGGTTTCTCTTCCAGAGGCCCTGGGAACCTTGTTACTTGCATGGCATAATGAATGCTTTGAAACACAAGGATCGGTTTAAATCAAAATCTGGTGGCCTCTGCCCGGAAGCTGAAGACGGGTCAAAATAATGACCCTAAACATGTGTCCAAATCTACACACAATCGCTGGATGGTTTAGAGAGATTTGACAAAGAAGAATAGTCGAAGATCCCTCTTTCTGTTTTCCTGCATATTATGAAACATTCATCATCATCATCATCATCTTCTTCCGCTTAGTCCAGGGTCGGGTCGCGGGGGCAGCAACCTTAGCAAAAAGGTCCAGACATCCCTCTCCCGAGCTACTTCCTCCAACTCTCCCGGGGGGGGACACCGAGGTGGTCCCAGACAAGCCGAGAGACATAGTCCCTCCAGCGTGTTCTAGGTCGACCCCGGGGTCTCTTCCCGGTTGGACATGCCCGAAACACCACACCAGGGAGGCGTCCGGGGGGCATTCTGACCAGATGCCCGAGCCACCTCAACTGGCCCCTCTCAATGCGGAGGAGCAGCGGATCTACTCCGAGCTCTCCCTGGATGGCGGAGCTTCTCACCCTATCTCTAAGGGAGAACCCCGCCACCCGGCGAAGGAAGCTCATTTCAGCCGCTTGTATCCGTGATCTTGTTCTTTCGGTCATTACCCAAAGCTCGTGACCATAGGTGAGGGTTGGAACGTAGATCGACTGGTAAATTGAGAGCTTCGCCTTGCGGCTCAGCTCCTTTTTCACCACAACGGACCGGTACAGGCACCGCTTAACAGCGGAGGCTGCAGCGATCCGTCTGTCGATCTCTCGCTCCATCCTTCCCTCACTCGTAAACAAGACCCCAAGATACTTAAACTCCTCCACTTGGGGCAGGACCTCATTCCCGACCCGGAGGGTGCATTCCACCATTGTCCGACTGAGAACCATGGCCTCGGACTTGGAGGTACTGATCCTCATCCCGGCTGCTTCGCACTCAGCCGCGAATCGCTCCAATGAGAGCTGGAGGGCCCGACTTGATGAAGCCAAAAGGACAACATCATCCGCAAAAAGGTGACAAAAAATTATGAAACATTATCAGAGAATAATATTAATAACTGTTGCACACACAATTTGATGTTAAAGGGTACTGTAATTTCATAATGAGAAATTTCTTTCACATTAAATAAATGGTTGGCTTTTCTGTTCTGCATTGTGGGCTGATATTATTTTGGAAAAAAAAACAAAAAGTATTAGATGCTCAAGAACAAATCTTAACTAGGGGTACCAAAATTATGGTGGGCAGTGTTTGTGTGTGTATATATATATATATATATATATATATAAAATATATACTGTATATGTGTGTGTGTGTGTGTGTGTGTGTGTGTGTGTATGTATATGGGATCCCTCGCTACTTCGCCCTTCAATTAATACGGCTTCAGTGCATCGCGTTTTTAAAAATAAACAAATAAATAAATAAATGAGAGAGGCAGTGGTGGTCTAGTGGTATAGGGCGCTGGATCGCTGATCCAAAGGTTGGGGATTCGAGTCCCACCCTCCACAAGGTTGTCACTGTCCCCCCCCAGTGCAGCTAATTGGGTTATCAAAGGCCGGCCATGTCTCTCACTGTCTATGGTGTGAGGCATGTAAAAGAACCATTGCTGACTTTCGACAAGAGTAGCTGCAAAGTTGTCAGTGTGTTTCCGCCCTGCGATGGCCTGGCGAGCTGTCCAGGGTGTACTCTGCCCTCGCCCAAAGTTGGCTGGGATGGGCACCAGTCTCCCCGTGACCCAAATTAGGATTAAGCGGGTACAGAAAATGAATGAACTAAATAAATAAATATTCATCGAATTAAAAAATAAGGAAGTTAAGGAAGAATTGGTGGAAAAGTTAAGGAAAATATCACAAAAACAAGGCCAATTATGCAAAACAAAACAAACAAACAAAAAAACAAACAAAAAAAACCCTAAACCAACACAAAACATAAAACAACCCAAAATGTCCCATCAACGCCTCCATCTGCTGGAGCCTAGTATTAAGTGTACCTCAGGATAATGTTTAATCATATTTAATACTTATATTTATGATATATCTTTGTGTATATTTTATTCCATTTCAATTTCTACTTGTTCTTCAACTTCATTTCATTTCAGTTTCACTTTCCACCTTGGATATGTTGGTATCTCCAGATGTTTGCAAAACGAATGTTGGTAAGTCGGGGAGCGTCTGTATTTCGATTTTATTTACATCTTATGTTATTTTTTAATGTTTAATTGTTATTATAAGCATTTATAACATTGAATATGTATTTATTAATATTATATATACATATACATGCACAGTCGGGGTGGATGGTCTGGATTGTTGATCCTACTTCGCGGATTTCGATGGTCGTGTGGGGATCTCGGTCCCAATTAACTGCGGAAAGTGAGGGATCCCCATATGTTTATGTACTGTATCTTCTTCTTCTTCTTTTCCTTTCAGCTGTTCCCCTCAGGGGTCACCACAGCGAATGATCTGCCTCCATCTCACCCTGTCCTCTGCATCTTCTTCTCTTACTCCAACTGCCTTCATGTCCTCCTTCACCACGTCCATGAATCTTCTCTTTGGTCTTCCTCTGGGCCTTCTGCCTGGTAGTTCCAACCTCAGCATCCTACTACCAAGAAACTCACTATCCCTCCTCTGTACATGTCCAAACCATCTCAATCTAGCCTCTCTGATTTTGTCTCCAAAACCTCTTACATGTGCTGTCCCTCTGATGTGCTCATTCCTGATCCTATCCATCCTCGTTACTCCCCGATACCTTCCTATCACACATCACACCGGACACTTTTCGCCAACCATTCCAACCTGCCTGCACACGCTTCTTCACCTCTTTTCCACACTCTCCATTGCTCTGGATTGTTGAGTCTAAGTACTTAAAATCCTCCACCTTCGTTATCTCTGCTCCCTGTAACCTCACCGTTCCTACTGGGTCCTTCTCATTGTATCTCCCATGGTATCTCATTGTATTCTCATTGTATTCTCCCACATGTATTCTGTATGTAGTGTATATACTAGTATATAATGTATGTGTGTGGTGGTTGTTGTCAGTGTCATTGCCAACATGGAGGTAAACCTTCTGAAGGACCGCTGAATACAGATGTTTTCTGTTTTCCTGTTCCAGATCTTTTTTCTTTTTTTGATAATTGGTCTTCAGTTATTAAATACAGTAACTATTCCAAGTTGTCTCAAGATGTGTGTGTGTGTGTGTGTGTGTGTGTGTGTGTGCGCGAGTGCGTGCATGCATGAGCCCATGAGCATCGTCACACCATTGCGACTGACGGTCTACTCCTTGTGATTTTGTTTTCCCCTTTAAAAAAATAATGGTCCAAGATATGCATGAAAATGACTGGGTGGAAGACATCATGGTCTTGAAGACAATTTTTGAGTTGTCCTCATTGTGCATTATTATTGAAGTGTAAGCCCCCCCCAAAAAAAAAAAAAAAAAAAACTTTTGGAGTTTTTTTTTGTTCTGGGTTCTGCAGTTTCTTTGGAAATTGCTTTTGCGCATCATGCTCATTCGTTCTTCTCCTTAAATTCATATCTCATCCCTTTCACCTCTTCACTGAGGTTTCTAAAAGACGTTTATTTTCAGTACAATTACACTACAATTAAGGTCTGCATGTGGAAGGCCGCTCACATCACCGGGACAAAATAAAAATTATACAGGAAGCAGAAGTACCTGCCTGCCAATCACTAACTATTGTTCTGTTCATCTCTCGCCTTGAACTCTGTTCTTTACTCCATGGCATGTGCTATAGGCAGTACGATTTAATTATAGAATGTTCCAGTGAGTGCTGCGTCAGTTCGAAGAAAGAAAGAAAAAGAGCTCAGAATAGTGCTCAGCAACAGATCGGATCGACGAAACTGCGAGAGACGGTTTTCAAGGTGATGCTGATTCACATCAAGAATAACACAACAGGACACGTCAACATTGATTCATTTCTGGTAAACGCACAGCCTTGCTGAGCAACTTAAGGGTCATGGGAAGGCTGACCTGACATCTCAGCTGGCACTGGGTGGAGGTAGGATACATCCTGAATAGCCCACCTGACTGTTGCAGGGCAACACACATGCACCCATTTATACCTGGGGCAATTTGATAGAGTACACCTGAAGGAAACCCATGCCAGTGTAGGAACAACATACACATAGAAACGCCCTGGGACTCTAACCCAGAACCCTCTGTGCTTTGAGGTGACTGAACGGACTTTGTTTATTAAGTTTGCTCTCAGCTCTTTTGCTCAGCACATATCTCTCACGCACGTTTTCCTGTTTCTCCGCACGTTTTGCAATGTCTGTGGTGCATTACTAATGCTCCCCCTCTGTCACAGTCTGATGCATCGGCAGAAGGAAAGAGACATGGTCAGTCAGGACTGGGTGCGTGCCAGGCCTGAGGAGTTCACACTCAGTAGGAACTCTGATCATGAATGTTATATAAGTGTAAACAAGCCTTCGTATTGTGGATCGATGTTATAGTCACGTGATCGAGATGATTGGGCAGGAGGGAATGTTCTCAGCTTGGCTTCACAAGTGCTTGATTGTAAGATGTTAATTCTACAGTTTTGACATCACTCAAGAAATCAAGACGAGCTTTGAAGCTGTTATCATTGTGTATTGTGAAAAAAAAAAAAAAAACGTACAGGACATACTGAAATATACAGTTGAATTCAAAACAAACGCAGTCCGACATCACTAACCAGATCAGTCATTGTTTTTGGTAGAAATTATATTTCTACATGGAAAATAATTGACTATCACATGTAGTAGAGTAATAGGGGGCAGTGGTGGTCCAATGGTATAGGGCGCTGGATCGCTGATCCAAAGGTTGGGGGTTCGAGTCCCACTCTCCACAAGGTTGTCACTGTCCCCCCCAGTGCAGCTAACTGGGTTATCAATGGCCAGACATGTCTCTCACCGTCTATGGTGAGAGGTTCATGTAAAAGAACCATTGCTGACTTTCGTAAAGAGTAGCTGCAAAGTCGTCAGCGTGTTTCTGTCCCTTGCTAAAAAGGGTTGTGACAGGAAGGGCATCTGACGTAAAAACCTCTGCCAAATCAAATGTGCAAATCAGATGATTCGCTGTGGCGACTCCCGAGTAAAAGGGGAAAAGCCGAAAGGAAGACAGACAGACATGTAGTAGAGTAATAGAGTCCAACAGACCCAACAGTCATGACCTGCTGCTGCTGATTCGGTGTAATTGAGTAATTGAAAGGGGCGTGTTCAAAATAATAGCAGTATGGAGGTCAATTAGTGACTTGTGGTGGTCTAGTGGTATAGGGTGCTGAATTGCTGATCCAAAGGTTGGGGGTTCGAGTCCCACTCTCCACAAGGATGTCACTGTCTCCCCCAGTGCAGCTAACTGGGTTATCAAAGACGGCCATATCTCTCACTGTCTATGGTGAGAGGCATGTAAAAGAACCATTGTTGACTTTCGTAAAGAGTAGCTGCAAAGTCGTCAGTGTGTTTCTGTCCCTTGCTAAAAAGGGTTGTGACAGGAAGGGCATCCGACGTAAAAACCTCTGCCAAATCAAACGTGCGAATCAGATGATTCGCTGTGGCGACTCCCGAGTAAAAGGGAAAAAGCCGAAAGGAAGACAGACAGACAGAGGTCAATTAGTGATGTCTTTCATTCTTTGAAAAAACAGTTGCCAATTATTGTGCTTATTTAAGGAAGGCGGGCAACTGTTGTACTTGCTGGTTATACAGCATTTCTCGGTAAGTTCTGGGGAAAATGGGTCATTTCAGACCTTGATTAAGAAGCTGATAGGTGAGGGGACGACATCTAAAGAAATGCAGAAAATCATCGGCTGAAGATCGAGCGAAAAGGATACAAAATGCTTTAAATGGCAACCAAAACTGAACGATTTGAATGGCAGGTTTTCACTTTCTTCCACGTATTTCAGTTTCAGTTGAACGCGCCCCCACAAAGTCCCACTGCTGAAAAGATGACGTACTGAACAGGTTATAATTTGCCAAAGAGCACATTGACCGGCCTAAAGAGAAACAGAGCAACATTTTGTGGACTGATGAATGTAAGATTGTTCTTTTTGGGACTAGTGGCCCCCTAGACGACCCCAAAAACACTGAATTGAAGCCACAGTACACTGAAGGCTGGTAGCACAGGTATTGTACGGGGATGTTTCTCACACTACGGTGTTGGGCCTATTTATCACACCCCAGGTATCGTGGATCAGTTTGAGTACATCAGAATACGTGAAGTCGTGCTGTCTTATGCTGAAGAGGAAATGCCCTTGAAATGTATTCCAATAGGACAGGGGTCAGCAATCGTGGCTCAAGAGCCACATATTGCTCTTTAGCGCCACCCTAGTGGCTCCCTGGAGGTTTTTCAAAAATGTATGAAAAATGGAAAAAGCTGGCGAGGGTTTTTTTTTTTTTTTTATTTACTTCCTTTTTTTTGTTGTTAATATGGTTTCTGTAGGAGGTCAAGCCTGACAGACATTCTTAACATTTTCCAAGGTTTTAAAAATGTATATTAAAAATATTAGTCCGACATTTCAACATTTCTGTCAACGAAGATATGTCATAGCCTGCCAGACGTTTCAGCGCCACTGTGTTGCCAGGCAGTTGTTGTTATAAACAAACCGGTGGGTGTGTCATGGGCCAGGGATCCCAAGGAAAAACAGAGAAAGATAGCTGATGAGAACAGAGAATTCAAGGAAGAATTGACCGAATCATTTGCTTTCATAATGCGGAAGGAATGCCTGCATGCTTGCTTTGTAAAGAGAAGCTGTCAAATAACAAAAAGAGTAATTTGGAAAGACATTTCCAACGAAGGTATGCCATATTTGTAGCCGACCACCCAGTTAGGATTGAGAGAAAAAGTGCGATTGCAGTATTACTGGAGAGATTAGAGGAGCACAAAGATAGATTTAAGAAGTGGATTGCATCTCCAAACTCCACTACTTTTGTTGCAACCCGAGAGACAATAGCATGGAGATGGTGCACAGATGATCACATGAAGGATTGATGAAGATAATACGGAAAATTACACATGCCTCTCTCCGCGTAGACGGTGAAGGAATGGGCCATTAAAATAATGTAGTAATGATTAAGCGAAACCTTTTTAATTTTGCACTGTGATGATATTTATTAATGAATAAAGCCCTTGGGCTCCTTACCAGAAGCTAGAGAAGATGCAGGGTGTTTGAGTGGCATCATAGGGCTTAAATAATCATTCAAAACACACGAAAAAAAAAAACGTGAATTCACAATTCAAGCAGCCACGATGATGACATGTGTGCTTAGGAGGAAAAAAAGAGGAGTACACATCATCTGCAACCAATCAGCAGGAGGGAGAAACAAAAGCTTTCAGCCATTGGCTAAATTTGAATCACGCCCCAGTAACTTCTGGGTTTGCCGCTAATCTGGAAGTATAAAAATTATCTAGTAAAAAGTTGTAAGGATTAAGTAAAAACTTTTTAAATTTTGTACTTTGATAATATTTATGAATAAATAAAGTGCTTAGGCTCCTTTACCAGAAGCTAGAGAAGATGCAGGGTGTTTGAGTGACATCATCGGGCTTAAATAATCATTAAAAACACACCAAAAAAAATTTACTTCACAATTCAAGCAATCATGTTGATAGCTTGTGCACGAAGGAGAAAAAAGAGGCGAACACATCATCTGCAACCAATCAGTAGGAGGGAGAAACAATCTTTGTACTCAATCGCCTGTGATGAGATTGACGTTGAACAGACAGCGCTGATGGGCCGCTGATTTCTTTATAGAATTTCTATAATTTCATCAATGCAACAAAACATAATACATTAATATAGTAATGGAAGTTAAAATTAAAGCACAAAATATCATACAACAGAGTAGTCACGTGGTGTCATTCTCTCCAGGATGCACTGCAGGGAAAATAAACATTTAATCATGAATGCTAATTATGTATTTGTAGCCTACTTAGTCATTTTGATAGAAAAATAATATCCACTTACAGCCTGTGTTGCCTTCATATAAAGCTTATGAGGGGGTTATTTTTTTGCGGCTGCAGACAGATATGTTTTTATTTATTTATTTATTTATTTATTTATTTATTTATTTATTTGGTCCAATATGGCTCTTTGAACATTTTGGGTTGCCAACCCCTGCAATAAAACAAAGATATCAAACACGCCAGCAAATGGGAAACGTCTCGGTTCCAGACCAACAAGATTGACGTTATGGACTGGTGCCCGATCTCAGCATACTTAATCCAATTTGTGGGTGTGACATCAAAAATGCAGTTGAGTCAAAAATAAGAAATACAGAAGATCTGTGGAATGTGGTCCAATCATCGTAGGCTGGAAAACCTGCTCACAGGTCAAAGAAGTTGGTTGACTCCATGCGACCCAGATGTGCAGCAGTTCTCAGAAACAGTCTTTATACAAATAAATATTGGTTCAGTGATTCAAAGGAAAACAAACTCTTACATTTCAGTTTATACAGTGAATGTTTGTGTTTGTAAAGAAGAAATACAGACACTATTATGTTTGTAACAGTCTAATATTCACTTTTCTTCAATTTCTTTCAAAGAATAACACAAATGTAATAATTATCTCCATGATTGGATTTGGAATAGAATGTGTTCCCAATGCATTTGTGTGTATGAAAGTGCTTTTAAATTATTTTCTGTGGCGCCCCCTCTAGGAAGAAAAAACATTTCACGCCCCCTACCGCCACGAGAGCAACCACAATACGTATTATTTTGTCTATAAAATAGTTATTAGTGCACCTCTGCATAACAGTGTATCGTTATTAACGTTAAAAACAAGAAAGAAACAAATACTGTATAGTTCAACTTATAATTTCATTAACATTTTTTAAAAAAATCTGTAATACAAAACATTTAAAGTGCACCAATGCGCCTGAAATAAAAACAAATACATCCTTATTTAAACTCATTCAACTTATTTATGTCTTAATGTCTCCGTCTCTGTCCACCTTTCTCTTCGTTCCTGTTAGAAAATTTTTTTCCGTGTTGTTCCTTGAGGGGTTCTTTACTGCACTTTATATCATTTGCTCATGCTGCACCATAGCGCGCCAATGAGCGCACCACTGCCAACTAGTGGAGTGGAGGTGCAATTACACTTAATTCTCGTACACTATTCCAGAAAAGCATGTTCCTCAGGGGGACACGCCTCACTATTTGAGAAGCACTGGTGTATGGAAAATAAATTATTATTGGGATTTTGAGCTTTATTCAATTTTTAAGCCTACTGCTTTTATTTTGAGCACAAATATATAACAGTAATTACACTGAAGATTAGACTCAGTAAGACAGAATACATGTGCATGAATGACAAGGACCCAAGAGGAACGGTGAGATTACAGGGAGCAGAGATAAGAAAGGTGGAGGATTTTAAGTACTTAGGCTCAACAATCCAGAGCAATGGAGAGTGTGGAAAAGAGGTGACGAAGCGTGTGCAGGCAGGTTGGAATGGTTGGAGAAAAGTGTCCGGTGTGATGTGTGATAGGAGGGTATCAGCAAGAATGAAAGGAAAAGTGTACAAGACGGTGTTGAGGCCAACAATGTTGTATGGGTTAGAAACAGTGGCCCTGGGGAAAAGACAGGAGGCAGAGCTGGAGGTAGCAAAGATGAAAATGTTGAGGTTCTCTTTGGGAGTAATGAGGATGGATAGGATTAGGAATGAGCACATCAGAGGGACAGCACATGTAAGACGTTTTGGAGACAAAGTCAGAGAGGCTAGATTGACATGGTTTGGACATGTACAGAGGGGGGATAGTGAGTATATTGGTAATAGGATGCTGAGGCTGGAACTACCAGGTAAAAGGCCTAGAGGAAGACCAAAGAGAAGATTCATGGATGTGGTGAAGGAGGACATGAAGGTCGTTGGTGTAAGAGAAGAAGATGCAAAGGATAGGGTGAGATGGAGGCAGATGATTCGCTGTGGCGACCCCTGAAGGGAAAAGCTGAAAGGAAAAGAAGAAGAAGAATTACCCTGAATTGAGTCAAGTACAATAACACTGAGTGGAATAACTGCTGAATTATGGGATAATAAAAATTATAATAATAATATGAACCCTTTTCATAAAGCATGACTGCATTAACAGGTGACACAGAATATAAGATATATATTTTATATATATATATATATATTTTTTATATATATATATATATATATATATATATATTATATATATATATATATATAGCAGACAGACAGATACACACATGCATGCGGTTGTTTCAATAGGGTTATGTAAGTGTAGACGGTGGCGGCCTAGTCGGAGGACATGCTTTGAGGGGGTGATGGTGTGCTCACACCTACTCTTCCTTCAGTTTCATCTGTGCTCGAGCGTTGCATTCTGGCATGGTACACGCACCGGGGCGAGAAACTTCACAACAACTTCAATAGCATCACAGTCATCAGGGAACAGCAGGTGACCACCACGTGATGATCTACACCCCATTGAAGAAGTAAAGCCCCTTTGACAAACAACCCCCCAGTGTTTTTGTGATACAAGTGTAACGAGGCTATAACAGAAGGGACTGGAATAGGTTTGTTTAGGATGGATTTGAAAGTTGTATCGTAGCATTCACATATAATGTGGGTTTTGAAGGTCTGTACCCATGTTCATACAAAAATCATACGATAGTTTGAAGACCTGTGCTACTTGGGTTGACGTGTATGGTGCTCACATTTGTTGTAAGAATTTGCCTGATTTTCTTTCATGGACATTGCATATACTGCTTGTGCGACCTATATGATATTTGTATTAAAATTCTACACCTAATCCAAATTTGATCCAAAAACACTCAGCATAATCTTCCTTCTCCTCCTCTTCCTCATCATCATCATCATCTTCTTCTTCTTCTGCTTAATCTGGGGTTGGGTCATGGGGGCAGCAGCTTAAGAATTGGATCCGGGCGTCCCTCTCTCCAGGCACTTCCTCCTAATCTTCCAGGGGACACCAAGGCATTCCCAGACCACGCAAGAGACAGTCCATCCAGGTTGTTTTGGGTCAACCCTGGGGCTGTGGGAGGGGCACGAAGGCAAGTGCTTGATGGTTTGGGCTGCTGTCCATAGAACCCGGCCAGGCCCAGCCAGAAAAAAAGACACGGGCCTACACTCTCATAGACCCACCACCTGTCGGAGGGGCTATAGGGTTCGGGTGCACTGTGAGTTGGGTGGCAGCCTAAGGCATGGGTTCTGCCCGGACCGATCCTCAGCTACTGACTCTTGGGACACTGAGAATCTTAAGTTATTAATAATAAGTCATATTTAGTTTAGCTAATGATGTAAGAGGTCAACCAATTAAACAAAATGCTTTCATGATCCAGTGATGCATTAAAAAGAAGGTAAGGTAAAGTCTGTTGGGTTTTTGCACCCAAACCTCGTGGCTCATCAGGCCGGTACTTATCCCCGGTTTCCATAGCGTGAAGCGACCAGGAGTTCAACTCCCCCTGGATGGGACGCTAGTCCATCGCAGGTTACCTTCCCAGTATATTTTTACTGGTACTGGTACCCATTTATACTGCTGGGTGAACAGAGGCACACTTGTGGTTGAGCCCTTGCCCAGGGGTCTTAGCACAGTGAGGGTCTCAGTGGGATTTGAACTCACAACCTCCGGATCATGAGCGCAGCACCCTAACCACTACACCACCGACCCCACAATGCATTAAAAAGGTGTCCAATTATCAATATAGAGATCGCTGGATGGGATCCAGCAATCAAGACCGGGCTGTCACTCACAGCGATTACCAGCCAATCATGAGGGTCTGTGAGCTCATTCATCCGAAATGGGAGGAACAGCCTTTCTGGTTAAATGTGTTCAGCCACTGTTATATGCACATGCACAACAGTTTATGTCGGAAGTGAGTGGCAGCATTGAGTGTCATAGAGGAGGCATGTGCATGTTTACACCCCCTTGGTTGATGGTTCCATGTGATAGGGAGTCAACACTTGATGGCTGGGATAAGACACGACTAAAATTAGGGAAGGAAAATGGGGAAATTGGTACATGGGGTCACCCCCCCCCCCCAAAAAAAAATAAAAATTAATAATAACAAATAAATAAATAAATAAAGCACGCATTCTTGGATCTGTTTATCAGTCTTGCTGGCTCATTTCAAAGTGTACAATTACTTTTACAAACTGCATTGGAGGTCATGCATATTTCATGTGAGGGTCTTTTAAAAATGCACAACAGATCGGCTGCAGATTGACGGTGTCTGAGCACATTACCATAACAGAACATTTTTGACGAGTCATTTCTGAGAGGATTTTTTTTTTTAATACCTCAGGATCTTTTATTCAAAACCTCCAAAGACACACGCATTGATTCACTCATTCATTTTCTGAACCACTTCATCCTAATAAGAGTTGCGGGGAGGCTGGCACCCATGTCAGCCGACTCTGGGCTAGGGCGGGGTACACCCTCGGCAGCTCACCAGGCCATCACAGGGCCAACACTCACACAACCATTCACACCTCGGGGTGATTTGAAACAGATAATTAATCTATTGTTCATGTTGTTGGACTGTATGAGTAAACCGGAGTTCCCAGAGGAAACCCACGCAAGCACGGGGAGAACATGCAAACTCCACACAGAAACGCCCGGGCTGAGAATGGCACCCAGAACTTTCTTGCTGTGAGGTGGACGTGCTGACCACTACGTCCTCTAAAGGCAACATTTCAAAATGAAATCTGTCTTCTGGCCTAGTGTCTCCCGGCAGGTTTGAATCAAACATGTAAACATGTATTTGAGCTGCGTGAAAGTGAACATACGCACTCAACATTTAAAATTGTTAGAACTATCAGCAAGTCTATGAGCTAAAGAGAGGCGAATCTTTTTGTTGAGTAGCTTTTGATACAAGTGGTGTGCCCTCCTTACCTGTCACTACCAATCAAGAAAGTGGGGCCGGTGGCGTAGTGGTTTGGGTGCTGTGCTCATGATCAGAAGATTGTGAGTTCAAATCCCACTGAGACCCTCACTGTGCTAAGACCCCTGGGCAAGGTCTCAACCACAAGTGTGCCTCTGTTCACCCAGCAGTATAAATGGGTACCAGTAAAAATATACTGGGAAGGTAACCTGCGATGGACTAGCGTCCCATCCAGGGGGAGTTGAACTCCTGGTTGCTTCACACTATGTAAACCAGGGATAAGCACCGGCCTGATGAGCCACAAGACTCGGGTATAAAAACCCAACAGACTTCACCTTTTTTACCTGCCTACCAATCAAGACGGCGTGGCCTCACTGCCTGTCAGTACCACTGAAGAAGGCGTGGTCCCGCTGTTTGTCAGCACCAGTGAATACAGTGTGTTCACACCACCTGTCAGAACAAATAAAGGTAGGATGGTCTCAGTGCCTGTCATTCCTAGTGAAGGAGGTGTAGCTTTACAGTGTAGAAGTGCCAGAGAGGTGTGGCCTGGATACCTGTCAGTCTCAGTAAAAGAGGTTTGGTTTTGTGCCTGACGGTTTCAGAGATTTGGCATTTTATAACTGTCCGTCAAATTAATAGAAATCTGTTGACTGTACTTATCAACCACAGTATAAGAAATGTGACCCTTATGATTGTCTGTCTGTCTGTCTTCCTTTCGGCTTTTTCCCTTTTACTCGGGAGTCGCCACAGCGAATCATCTGATTCGCACGTTTGATTTGGCAGAGGATTTTACATCGGATGCCCTTCCTGTCACAACCCTTTTTAGCAAGGGACAGAAACACGCTGACGACTTTGCAGCTACTCTTTACGAAAGTCAGCAATGGTTCTTTTACATGCCTCTCACCATAGACAGTGAGAGACATGGCCCGCCTTTGATAACCCAGTTAGCCGCACTGGGGAGGACAGTGGCAACCTTGTGGAGAGTGGGACTCGAACCCCCAACCTTTGGATCAGCGATCCAGCGCCCTATTGCCATGAAAAAAGATTGGCCACTGTGCATGTCAATCATAATCAAACAAGTGAGGCCATTTTGCACTGCTATCAAGGAGGTGATACCTTTGGGCAGTGGTGGTCTAGTGGTTAGGGCGCAGGATCACTGATCCTAAGGTTGGAGGTTCAAGTCCCCCACAAGGTTGTCACTGTCCCCCCAGTGCAGCTAACTGGGTTATCAAAGGCGGGCCATGTCTCTCACTGTCTATGGTGAGAGGCAGGTAAAAGAACCATTGCTGACTTTTGTAAAGAGTAGCTGCAAAGCCGTCAGCGTGTTTCTGTCCCTTGCTAAAGGGTTGTGACAGGAAGCGCATTGACGTAAAAACCTCTGCCAAATCAAAACGTGCAAATCAGATGATTCGCTGTGGCGACTCCCGAGAAAAAGGGAAAAAATTGAAAGGACGAAAGAAATCAAGGAGGTGATACCTTTGTGTTCGTCATCCCTGAAAGATACACTGGAGATTTTGTCGTCCCGGTCAGCTACTCTGGATCGGGGCGTCCTCCAGATAAAAACAATTAAAGGCTTTTTTCCGAAGTTCTGACTGAAAAACTGACATGTAAGATTTTCAGTATAATAAAGCCCTGCATTTTAGTGAAAAAAACTTTCAGTTTGTTTTCAGAGGCCAGTTTGCTGCACGGCTGTTCATCTGAACATACCATGTGACTCATGATCGGCGGTAAACGTCCAAATTCACTGAGTAAGTGGCTGTGCGTGCCAGCTGGAGAAGACAAAACAGGCCTCAAGCGATCATTGAGTCAGATGATGTGTTTTAAATAGTCGTAGGTGTATGTTCAAAAGCGTGAGCATTCATACTCCTCTTATGTATTATTTTGCAAAACCACTTTTCTCCCAGGTGAATTTAAATCTGCATAATACCGAGTAGACAACACATTACACACAAAAACAACGCATACCGTCCCAGTGAGTGTTTACAAGGCCCTGAAGTGTTTAATTCCTTACAACAAATTCTCACTCGTCATTTTTGTTTTTATGAATGGAGCCAACCTACTTTGTAATTTTATTAAAGATCCTCTACAAAAAAAATACCTAAAAAAATTAAAAAGCTGGGGTCTCGGATTGGTTTGGGAGCGAAAGGAGGTGGGACTGAACAGGCTTGCTTTGTCTGTTGGTGTTGGATATGGCGTCTGGTTTGAGAAAATGTAAACAAAAGTTCAGTTCAGTTCATTTTCTGTAATCGCTTAATCGTAATTAGTGTTGCGGGTTGGCTGGCATCCATCCCAGCCGACTACAGGCAAGGGCAGAGTACACCCTGGACAGCTCCCCAGTCCATTGCAGGGTGGAAACACGCCGTCGGCTTTGCAGCTACTCTTGTCGAAAGTCAGCAAAGCTTCTTTCTCATGAACCTCACACCATAGACAGGGAGACACATGGGCGGCCTTTGATAACCCAGTTGGCTGCACTGAGGGGGGGGGCAGGCACAACCTGTGGTGAGTGGGGCTTGAACCCCCAACCTTAGAATCAGTGATCCAGGAACTATACCACTAGGCCACCACTGTTCTTGTAAACAAAAGCTCTAATGTAAATCATGTGGTATAATCCATTGCACAGCCTTATTGCAAATCACAGGTGTTTTACAGGTCCTGGGTTCGAGTCCCGAACTCGGTAAGGTTGTTTCTGTGTGGAGTTAGGGTGGGGCTCTCCCTGTGAGTGTGGGTTTCCCTGGGTAAACAGGTTTTGTTCCACGCTCCAAAGACATGCTAACTGGCTAATTGGCTCTTCCAAGTTGTTTCTAGGAGTGAGTGGGAATGGTTGTGTGTGTGTGTGTTGGCCCCGATTTGACCGAGGTAGGCTCTGGTCCCCCCCCAGAACCCTAGTAAGATTAAGTGTTTTGGGGAATAAATGATCCATACTGCTAATATTACAGCTAACAATCATCCATTAACAACTGAAGTCCTGGTTCACATTTGGACATTTTCAGGCAGAAGTATAGTTTCCTTTATTCTGGGAGTTATTATCATTTGGGAACTTGCCAGAGCATCATTGGTTATTTAAACCTTCACACTCAAGCTGTTGGCAAAACAAGCTCCCTCCCTTCCTCCCTCCCTCCCTCCCTCCATATCCCTGTTTCTTCCTCTCCTTTCCTTCATCTCTCACTTCTCACACGCAGAAGCGATGCGGTGCGCTTTTCTGGTTCCTTTCATGACTTTTAAAGGCATCATTAATTAGTGATTATTGTGCAGGAACAAGATAACGCGCAAAACGCAGCGCGAGGAGCGCCCGTCGCTGTCCGGGCTGGGCGCAAGAACGCGCGCGGTCGCGGCCGGCATCATCGGCGTAGCCATGGTGCTAGTGCTGGTTATTCTGATTCCGGTGCTGGTGAGCGCGGCTGGAACGGCCGCTCGCTACGAGACGCTCAGTGCCTGCAGGATGATCTGTGACCCTTATGGCACCATCAAGCCCCCGGCGCGCGCCACCGGGAGCGACCCGCGCTCTATCCAACCTCCGACCACTTTCCTCCGTGGACCGAAAGGGGAACCGGGACGCACGGGACGCATTGGTCCAAAGGGTGAGCCAGGTCCACCTGGCCCACCTGGCCCACAAGGAAAAGTCGGACAGCCAGGACCTCCCGGGTTACCAGGACCTCCAGGAGTGATCGGTGTGAGCGGAGGCGTCGTGAACGCGGCCACGTACACCACGGTACCCAAAGTCGCATTTTACGCAGGGCTCAAGAAGCAGCACGAAGGCTATGAGGTCCTCAAGTTTGATGACGTGGTCACTAATCTGGGTAACCACTACGACCCGGCCACCGGCAAGTTCACCTGCTCCATCCCGGGAATTTATTTCTTCGTCTATCACGTGCTCATGCGGGGCGGCGACGGCACGAGTATGTGGGCCGATCTGTGCAAAAATAACCAGGTAAAAAAAATAATAATTAAGAATCATAATAATAATAATAATGATAATAATAATAATAATGATGATGACGATGATGATGATGATGATGATGATAATAATAATAATAATAATAATAATAATGATAATAATGATAATAATAATAATAATGATAATAATGATAATAATAATAATAATGATAATAATAGTAATAAAAAATAATAATAATAATGATAATAATGATGATGACGATGATGATGATAATAATAATAATAATAATAATAATGATAATAATGATAATAATAGTAATAACAAAAATAATAATAATGATGATGATGATGATGATGATGATAATAATAATAATAATAATGATGATAATAATGATAATAATAATAATAATGATAATAATGATAATAATAATAATAATGATAATAATAAAACAGCAACAAATATAATGGCAATCAGTACATTTTCTGTAACCGCTTAATCCTAATTAGGGTCATGGGGAGGCTGGTGCCCATCCTGGCCGACTCTGAGTGAGGGCAGACTACACCCTGGACAGCTCGCTATGCCATCGCAGGGCAGAAACACACTGATGGCGATGCAGTTACTCTTGTCGAAAGTCAGCATTGGTTCTTTTACTTGAACCTCACACCATAGACAGTGAGAGACATAGCAGGCCTTTGGTTAGCTGCACTTCAGAGGGGGGGGGGTGACAACCTGTGGAGAGTGGGACTCGAACCTCCAACCTTAGGATCAGTGATCCAACACCTTTACCACCAGGCCACCACTGCCAATAATGGTAATAAAAAAACAGTAATAATAATAATGATGATAATATTAACTGTATCTACCTTACTCTATATTAATAAATACCCGAAACCAGTGTTACATCAGCTACATTCATCATTCATTCATTTTCTAAACCACTTAATCCTAATTAGGTTCATGGGGAGGCTGGAGCCCATGTCAGCCTATTCTGGACGAGGGGAGAGTACACCCTGAACAGCTCGCCAGGCCAGGCTAGGGCAGAAACACACTGACAGCTTTGCAGCTACTCTTGATGAAAGTCAGTACTGGTTGTTTTACAGAACCTCTCAAAATAGACATTGAGAGACATGGCTGGCCTTTGATAACCGAATTAGCTGCACTAGGGGGACAGCAGTGACAACCCGATAATGGGGCTTGAACCCCTGTCCTTAGACTCAGTCATCCAGCACAATACCACCGGGCCACCACTGCCCCAGGTATTAACCTTTATTATGTACCTTACATCATGATCAAAGATATATTACTGTATATCCAGCTTAAAATACCATTCAAAGGTCCAAAAGATGTACTGATGCTGGTACCACTTCAACCACAGCAATAAAGTACTGTACTGCATTACACACATGCCATGGCTCATTAACTCTTGCTAGGTGAGATGAGTCAGGGTCTGCTCCAGTCTGGAAGGTTATTACCCCATTATGGGGGGTATATTTCATTTGAAATCTTGTCAACATGATGCAAACTAAAGGAGAATTGAAGCCTGATTTTAATCATCATTAATTAAGATTTCTTAAATATATATTTAGATGTAATGGAGTAAAATTGTTCTTAAATTCTTAAATTTTGGTAAAAACCGGAAAATACATTACGGCCTCTGTGGGGCGGGGGTTGGGGAGACATACTAATTATAAAACTCTACAAGATGGTGAAATCTTTAACATTCTCAGAAACTAAAGTTTTGAATTGTACCTCGAGCGTATAATAGCTTATTACTGAGGGAGGAAGCTCTAAGGTAAGTTATGCATTCTCTAAGCCACTTAGTCCTTATTAGCGTCATGGGGACTCTTGTGCATCAGGACTCGGCGAGAAGGCGAGGCACACCCTGAACAGTTTGTCAGACCACACTCACACCTAGGGGTCATTTTGAACAGCATGCTTTTTTTGGACTGTGGGAGGAAATTGGAGTACCTGGAGGAAACCCACACAAACATGGAGAGAACATTCAAACTCCATATAGAAACACCTGAACCCGGGAATTAATCCCAGGATCTTCTCTGCTGTGACGCGGATGTGCTAACCACTGCACCAACATGCCATCCCTAGGGATACCGCTTGAGAACATGTTTAGCTGTTAAAAGAAACACAGCAAAGTGACCATAATGTCCAATGAAGTGTACCAGGGGTCCAGAAGTGCAGATCAGGGAATATTTCTTACGAAACAGAAATGGATTATTGATCCCGTCTTTCTGAAAGGAGGAATCTGAACTTGAGCTCACATGTAAATGTAATAGAGCTAACATTAGCATACAATCTACTCTACTGTGGTTTAAACATATTTATTCATGATATATATACATGACAAAGAGGTCAGTGGTGGTCCAGTGGTATCGGGTGCCGGATCGCTGATCCTAAGGTTGGGGGTTCGAGTCCCACTCTCCACAAGGTTGTCACTGCCCCCCCCCCCTCCCCAGTGCAGCTAACTGGGTTATCAAAGGTGGGCCATGTCTCTCACTGTCTATGGTGAGAAAGTTCATGTAAAGGAACCATTGCTGACTTTCATAAAGAGTCGCTGCAAAGCCGTCAGCGTGTTTCTGTCCCTTGCTAAAGCATTGTGTCAGGAAGGGCATCCGACGTAAAAACCTATGTCAAATTAAACATGTGAATCATTCACTGTGGCGACTCCTGATAAAGGGAAAAAGCCAAAAGGAAATCTCATATATACATGACAAGATCTTCAAACAAGTGCATATGCACTTATACGAACGCCTCTCTTGATACAAATGTCACAGTGAATTTACATGATGGTAACGTTTAACAGAAATTAACATGATAACAAAGGACTTGTAGGATATTAATATATTTGTTTACAAATTTGACTAAATGATCATTTCGAACGAAAGGTGTGACGGTATGGTATACTTGCAGTCGGATTCTGATGATAGTAATACAAGTATGAACATAAATCATTAATTTAATCAAATCGTTTACTTTCAATTATAAATTTGTGAACAGATTTGGGTTTGAGTTTCGAGATTCAAAGACCATGATCCATATAATACGTTGGTTAAAGAGAAACTGTAAACATAGTACAATTTGGTTGATCTTATTAAATTTCATCTGGGACAAACAAATGTGAGGCGCTCCACCGAATGTAGGCGCTTGTTGCAAGTGATGTACGGTGCTTGTGAGACAAAGAGCAACTTATCCAGACTTCCAATCTTCCAAGTGAGCAAGTGAAGGTTGAGTACTAAACACGTATTCAACGCACACTTGCTCACTGGAAAGATCGGAAGTCCGGATACGCTGCGCTTTGTCTCACAACCACCATACATCAGTTGCGACAAGCGCCTACATTCGGTGGAGCGCCTCACAAATAAAACGGCCAAAAAGACAGTCTGATCTGTCGGATTTATGTCCATCGAGTTTATCTGCATTGAGATCGCTACATCCCAACCTTAGGCGACAGTGAAGAATTTGACAAGGTCTTGATCCTATGTTTAGATTGAAGTGGTTAGTCCTGGTCCGAGATGGTAAGGCTGATTTGAAAGCATTCTGGTCAGTTAGTGATTTAATATTCTGCGGTAAAGCGCTCCATAGATTTGGTGTTGGGCAGAAATGAATTTCTATACAATACGGTGCGAGAGGGAATAGTTTGTAGGTTTTCTTGTAAGGTTTCTTGATGGATAATTACCAAGTTCGGAGATCGGAGGAGGAACAAGTTCATTAAGATATTCGGGTAATCTGTTATGATACATTTTAAAGAATACGGTATAACTAATTTGTCGATTCAAAGTTTCATCGTATATTTTACGATGGCTGGTACCACGAACTGTTCCGCATATCATACGTAGGACGTCCAAGTGCATGGTTTCTAGGATAGCAGCTTGACTTTTAGTACAATTGTCGTAGATATGACTACAATAGTGAAAGACTGGTAGTATATATGACGTGTACGTACGATTCAGAGTATTTCTTGAAAGTCGATATTTATAACTTCATAAACAATTAATCATAGGACTAGTTCTTTTTACGATATCATTTATATGCATATCCCACGAACCATCTTTTTGAAGAGTTATACCCAGATGTTTATGACTAGAAACGTCTTCGATTATAGTATCATTAAAAAAACAAGTCAGGGTGGAGAGTAGAATTTGATTTTCTGCTAAATAAGATTGTTTTACTTTTAGACGGATTCAAATCTACCTTCCAGGTTTTTGCCCAGTTAGCTATTTTATAAGCTATTTATTTTAGAAGTCAATGTTCAAACATGAGGCAGCTACAAATGTATGTTACTGAAGCGTTAGCACAACTGCACAACTTTTTAACAACATGTCTTAAAAATATGTCAAATTAATAATATACAGTGATCCCTCGCTACTTCGTGGTTCAGTTTCCGTGGCTTCAGTGCATTGCGGGTTTTTCAAAAATTTTCACCGAAAAATAAATAAATAAGGAAATTAAGTGAAAAGAGAAAAAAGTTAAGGAAAATGCCACCAAACAAGGCCAATTATGCAAAAAAAAAAAAAAAAAAAAAATCCCAACAAAACTACTTACATTTTTATATGAGGTGCATATCTGTGTGTGCGTGCGTCTGTATGTGTGTATTCATATTTTATTTACATATTATGCATTATTTTTGAATGTTTAATTGTTATTATAAGCTTTTTATAGCGTTGAATATGTATTCATTGATATTATATACACATACAGTACATGTACGTATACGTCAGTCGGGGGGGGTCGATCATACTTTCCGAAAATCGGTGGTTGCGGTGGGGTCTCGGTCCCCATTAACCGCGAAAAGTGAGGGATCCCTGTATTGTACTTTAGTATAATAAATGAATTACAGTGATACGTCAGCTCATGAACATAATTGGTTCCCAGAAAGTGTGTGTAAGGCGAAAAGTTCGTCTTCCGAACATTTATTTCCCATAAGAAACCATTAAAATGAGAATAATCCGTTCCCAGGTCCCCATAAAACATAATTTTCTACTAAATAAGCCTTAAAACTACACAAAAATATACCTTATTTTATGTATAATAAATGTGCTGTTGTATTGTAATTAAAGAAATAAACTGTACTGTATAATAAAGTCGTTTTATTTACCTTTGTGATGGTAGTTGATGGCTTGATGGAATGGAGTGGGAGGAGGAGGGAGGGAGGGACTTACTGTTTGGAAGGAGTGTTTGGAAACGCCTACTGTTTGGAAACACCCTTAGCCACACACACACCCTTAATAGCTTCCTTGTTCTTAAGGATGGGAGCAATGGTAGACTTAGCGTACTGGTACTGGGACGCTAAGTCACACAAACGCACACCTCGTTCGTGTTTTTCAATGATCTCCGCCTGTGGTGGGGTCTTTTTCGGTCCCATGATAGCAAAAGTACACTCAATATGGTCCAAAATGTCTATCAAACACAAACCACGTCCGCACTCAAAGAAAGGGGGTGACGAACTGTGACGCCGTGAGCGTGCGTCAGCTTCTTGTGGCCGCCACCTTGGCGGTGTTCGACCGCGTGGTTTGGTTCGTCTGCCGAAAACTAGTTCGTCAGCAGAGACTATATGCTCGCAAATTTAATGTTCTTGAGGCGAAAAGTTCGTGAGCTTAAGCGTTCGTCAGCCGAGGTTTTACTGTACTATGGTTTTTAAAGTAGTTGTTTACAGTGTATTTTAATCTACATGATATTTTTTCTTCAGGTGAGGGCGAGTGCAATCGCTCAGGATGCAGATCAGAACTATGACTACGCCAGCAACAGTGTGGTGCTACACTTGGACCCTGGAGATGAAATATACATCAAGCTTGATGGCGGCAAAGCACATGGAGGCAACAACAACAAATACAGCACCTTCTCTGGGTTCATGATTTACGCAGATTAAACCGTGACAGAATTCGTTACTTACGTGAAAAATGACCTTCCTGGTTTTTTCATTCAGAGATAAAATAAACAGAATCACTGAGAATAAAAGTTATCGTCCTTAAAGATGGACAGGATGGTCATGACAGTTGTGATAGAAATGTGAAATCTTATATAAGGTTTATTTTGTGGTGTTGGATCCAAGCAGAGTGGTTGGCGGTAGTGATTTTAGGCATGTGATGACTTCATCCATCAGTTAGATTTTAGACAAATCACTGTGAGTTCTAGAAAAAGGGTGAAGTATTCATGTTGTGCTTGTTTGTTGGTCAGTTTTTAGCCTTAACATGCGAGCCAGAGCATATCTTGATGACGGTCTTTACTCTTCTGTTTCATTTTGAATTTTAAGAAAACAAACTACTTCAAGTAAAATGGTTCCGTGGACAAGTTACAACTACAACTGATTTGCTGTACCGTACCTCATCTGATGTATTGCTTTGGTATTGAATAAAATATACACTATAATAAAATATACATCTACACTGTTGACTTTATAAAGCATTATTATGGATCATAATTATGGAAAGGTCAAGGGGCACCTGTGTCTACTTATGCTATGAGACTAGAACCAGGATAAAAATTATTACACGGTGAGTGCAATTCTGTTGTTACTTGTTCCTGAGTCAAAAATTTGAATCTCAGAATGGCAGAAAGTCAGTTGAGCAAAGTTGAGCAAAATTACTTGTGCTATCAACGTGAGAGGATCGTATGCTCTCAACCTGTCAATCACAGTGACACTAGCCAATCATGGTCATCTGTGACATTAGGTATGCGAACAAGGGCCAAATTAGTGCTTTACTCCGAGTCCAGTACATTCCGATTTACTGTGCTGAAGTCAGAATGGTGGCCATCTTGTTGAGACCACTTTGCAGTAAGACCTCAATGTTGGGTTGCTTATACACATGGACAAATTCATAGTGGTTGGCAGAAAAGTTCATATGCTGACAAAGGAGGATTAAGTTTTCTAACCATCACGATGAGAGCATTGCAAAATTATTTATTTAGGCATTTGTTCTCTTTCCCTTTATTTACGTACAGTACTTGCATTTACTGCCAACCCAGTGCAGCTAACTGGGTTATCAAAGGCGGGCAATGTCTGTCACTGTCTATGGTGAGAGCCATGTAAAAGAACCATTGCTGACTTTCGTAAAGAGTAGCTGCAAAGTCGTCAGCGTGTTCCTGTCCCTTGCTAAAAAGGGTTGTGACAGGAAGGGCATCCGACGTAAAAACCTCTGCTAAATCAAACGTGCGAATTAGATGATTCGCTGTGGCGACTCCCGAGTAAAAAGGGAAAAAGCCGAAAGGAAGACAGACAGACAGACTTGACAGACAGACTTAACAGCGACAAGCTCGCATGCCATCTTTCTTGAGTCATGAATGACTAGCTGTTTATTGGAAATAGGCTGCTGCCACCTAGTGGAATTATAGTGGATTTATATTGCATGGGAATGGTTGATGCAAAGAATGTACTGTACAATAAATGATATACTGCATTTTTTGAAAGCTCTTGTGTGCCACACAAAATGAACTGGTGAGCTAGAGTTAGCTTATGGGCCTATGACCCCTGTGTTCTATACCAAAGGGATCCAAATGCTGCAACCCTGATGGAAGAAGTGTTTACACCACAGTGTTGAAAATATAACTACACACTTGGCCAAATTTGCCCACTGCATCATGGTGAACTTATGAAATTTTAGCCCTCCTTCAAGTCTTTACAAATAATTACCTTGACTAAGTTTGCAATAATCTACTTGAGGTATTTTAGCTTTCTTCAATGACATTCCTGCTACTGTACAGAATAATGTGTTCTCAGGAAGATGGCACTTGAATCCAGCTTCAACTTTTGCATAGTACTGATGCTAGAATGTGCTATCCAGTCGTTTTTTTTGTTGTTGTTAAGATCAGTGGTTACACAGCCATGTGATGCAGCATGAGCAGCAGTTTAAATGGAGTTATGTGTCCTTTGATGAAGCACATGTTAGCCTTCACCCGTGACAGTTGGTAGCCGCCATATACAGTAAACAGGAAAAGATGGCTATAAAATAAAAGACTGCATAAGATCCATAATTAAAACAAAGGCAATTGGACTTGGATGAGTTTTTGAAAATAGTTCAGCTGTCTTCAAAGAAGCTGCTTCAGGTCTCAAGATCCTTCGATATGAATGCAGGATGAAATGTCATCAAGAACCTCAAGCAAGTCCAGAATATTTTGCTTCAACCTTGGATCTATTATCATCAGGATGACTGAGAATCTACATTGAAGAAAGTTGACATCCTGCGCCCTTTAAAGTCTCCATCCTTCGCAGTGTAAACTCTAAAGGATTTCCGTACAATCCATTAAAATTTTCAAAACCAGTGGGTTTTGGTCACAGAAATCACTCAACACTTAAAAAACAAGTTAATGAAAGTACAGATGTTTTCAGTGAATAATGTTTATTTGTATTTTAGTCAAATTTCTATAACAACAAATACAAATTGCATGATCTTTTTAAAAAATTTAAGTGTTTATTGGGTGTTGAAAAGTGCATCAAACTCATTCTTTATTTTCCAAAGATGCAAAAACTAACTGGACGATATATGTATGTATTGCTATCATCATTTAAATGGAGCATTGTTGGATTGTGCTTTTCATGAGGTTTGGATCAAAATGAAAAAAAAAAAAAAAAAAAAATTACATTTTCAGCAATTCTTTATCAAAGGTGCTAGAAAAGGTACTAACGCAAATATCTCAAGCAGTTATGAACCCCTTCATCCAGGAAAACACTTTGGTTGCATGATCACAATACTCCCTGATCAGTTCTCATGCCTTCATTAGGTTTAAATATCAGATCTATTTAAAGGTTAGCCAATGCTTGGGGTTGTCTATCAGAATCTTGTCCACCTGCCTTTGGGTGATGCCTCTGGAAAGCATTTTGGGGACAATATTCTTCAGGATGTGAGAGTAACCGTGACCGCCGTATTTGGTCAGTCGGTTTTTGGTGTGAATATCATGAGAGATGACGATCTTGTCCTCATAACCCTCTTTAATCAGGAACGCCAGACTAGCAGCAGAAAGAAAAAATATATACAAGAAATATGGTAATAAAGATGATCATATTCACCAGCTTAGTGAAACTGAATAAAATATCCACGAGAATATCTCCAAGACATTTATCCCCTGCTATACTGTTAACCATAACATTAAAGGGAAGGTACACCTTTTTTATTGTGGTACAATTTAAAAACAGCTCTGTAATTAATAATAAAATAAAACCAAAAATAAATTACTTTTGCACAATGCTTTCATAGCAGTCTTTCATTTCTACATTGAAGGTTTTCATTTGTTTCCTTATGTATAATACTATTAGCTCCGCCCAGAACCTTATTTCCTTAATAGGTAGGTTTTTTTTATTTTATTTGTATTTTTTTTTTAAGGCAGAAATCATCCTGACTGAAAAAAACTTACTGAAGCCGGAGGCTGAGGAGCATCCAAGCAAACTGGCAACGCTGGTGAGGCGTGTAGCAGCGCCTTGGGCTTGTAGTAAAGCATGGGGAGGGTGACCCCCCCCCCCAAATTTTTTTTGATAATTTACTGCTTTGAAGTGCTTTCTCAGCCCATTTTACAAGGTTATAAATGAAACAACAGTGGGTATTCAAGAAGTATTCAACACATGTATGGTCAATATGTATATAATGTAATAATTTTAATGGTTTGAGAACAATTTTGAATTCCTATACAAGTAAAGCACCGCAATAGGTAATAGTCAGCTATTTTACTATGCCATAGACTACATAGTGATAATAATGAGTCAACTTTTTTCATTACTGTTTGCATGTATGTACATTAAAATATTAATATTATTTCAAATATTCATAGAACACTATTTTCAAGACTGTTCATTAATGTTTTAACTAGTTTATCAAATGCTGCAAACACATCATAGTCCAGCCATGCCAAATAGCCATTCACATTTTTGCAGCAGATATATATTCTACTGCGACATCACAAGGTTACGAAATGCATTTTTCTAAAATTTTTGTCTCTAGATATGAAACAAGTTCACGTTATGAAAGCACCATCTCAAAAATTCAAACGGCCATTCAAACATTCAAACAATGCGCGAGTTACTTTCCCATTGGCTGTCTCCCAACACCCCGTTCCGCTGGCCTCCCATTGGCTAGGAGGGAGCTGAATCTCCATAATCCAGTACTGTACCTATAATTTCGTGTGCCTTCGACCCATTGTTCGTCACACATGTAAAGGAGAGTTGTACTGTTGGTTCTTGAGTTTTTTTGAGTGTGCTCATTGCAGCTTTATTTTTCGTTATTAATCCTGAGCCCTTAGAAAGTGATTCCCAGTGAGACTGAAAAGAAGAAGCGGGCTCCGTTATCAATAAAAGTAAAACAGGACATGATAAAAAAATATGAAAGTGGGATGCGGTTGAGTGAAATCGCAAAGGAGTACGGCCGAAACCCCTCTACAATCGGGACGATATTGAAGCAGGAGGCGGCCTTAAAAGCAACGACCCCTTCGAAAGGCCTCACTGTGATATCGAAAAAGAGGTCGTCACTGAACAACGAGATGGAGAGACTGTTACTCCTTTGGATAAAGGAGAAAGAAATTGCCGGAGATACAGTGACGGAGGCGATTATTTCGGGAAAAGCAACCGCCATATTTAAGGACCTTGTGAAAGAGGTTGGGGTGAGGGTTCTTCGGACCAGCAACCCGCGGACTTTAAAGCATTGCATGAGCGGTTCAAGAGATTTAAAAAAAAAAGGACTGGAATCCACTCTGTATATGTCAATAAAATGTTAAAATGGTTTAATAAATAATTTCCTTTTACTTTTAAGACATATTTCATACAAAATTGATTAAGTTTTATAATCTTTAAAGGGATTATGGGGCCTTGGAACAAATTACACGTTTTACATGTAAAATGCAGTTCAATTCACGAAAAATTCGGGTTACGAAAAAGGCTCTGGAACGGATTAATTTCGTAAGGTGAGGTACCAGTCTACTGGCATTTTTATTTTTGATGGAAATCCGTATTTCCATCCAGGCGCTATCACCCATGACATAGTTTCATCATACAGATAGCAATGTTTTCATAATGCTTGCAATACACCATATACAGGTCCTTCTCAAAAAATTAGTATATAGGGATTAAGTTCATTATTTTCTGTAATGTACTGAAAAATTAAACTTTCATACATTTTAGATTCATTGCACACCAACTGAAATATTTCAGGTCTTTTATTGTTTTAATACTGATGATTTTGGCATACAGCTAATGAAAACCCAAAATTGCTATCTCAAAAAATTAGCATATCATGTTCAGGTAGTCCAAACGTGCTATTAACCTAATCATCTGAATCAACCAATTAACTCTAAACACCTGCAAAAGATTCCTGAGGCTTTTAAAAACTCCCAGCCTGGTTCATTACTCAAAACAGCAATCATGAGTAAGACTGCCGACCCGACTGCTGTCCAGAACATCATCATTGATACCCTCAAGCAAGAGGGTAAGACACAGAAAGAAATCTCTGAGCGAATAGGCTGTTCCCAGAGTGCTGTATCAAGCCACCTCAGTGGAACATCTGTGGGAAGCAAAAAGTGCGAAGGGCCGATTCCAGACCTTGGAGTCATCCAGAGCCACCATGCACGGGTGTGTGCAGGAAATGGGCTACAGGTGCCGCATTCCCCAGGTCAAGCCACTTTTGAACCAGAAACAGCGGCAGAAGCGGCTGACCTGGGCTACAGAGAAGCAGCACTGGACTGTTGCTCAGTGGTCCAAAGTACTGTTTTCAGGTGAAAGCAAATTTTGCATGTCATTCGGAAATCAAGGTGCCAGAGTCTGGAGGAAGACTGGGGAGAAGGAAATGCCAAAATGCCTGAAGTCCAGTGTCAAGTACCCACAGTCAGTGATGGTCTGGGGTGCCATGTCAGCTGCTGGTGTTGGTCCACTGTGTTTTATCAAAGGCAGGGTCAATGCAGCTAGCTATCAGGAGATTTTGGAGCACTTCATGCTTCCATCTGCTGAAAAGCTTTATGGAGATGAAGATTTTCATTTTTCAGCACGACCTGGCACCTGCTCACAGTGCCAAAACAACTGCTAAATGGTTTACTGACCATGGTATTACTGTGCTCAATTGGCCTGCCAACTCTCCTGACCTGAAGCCCATAGAGAATCTGTGGGATATTGTGAAGAGAAAGTTGAGGGACACCAGACCCAACACTGTGGATGAGCTTAAGGCCGCTATCGAAGCATCCTGGGCCTCCATAACACCTCAGCAGTGCCACAGGCTGATTGCCTCCATGCCACGCCGCATTGAAGCAGTCATTTCTGCAAAAGGATTCCCGACCAAGTATTGAGTGCATAACTGAACATAATTATTTGAAGGTTGACTTTTTTGTATTAAAAGCACTTTTTTATTGGTCGGATGTAATATGCTAATTTTTTTGAGATAGGAATTTTGGGTTTTCATGAGCTGTATGCCAAAATCATCAGGATTAAAACAATAAAAGACCTGAAATATTTCAGTTGGTGTGCAATGAATCTAAAATATATGAAAGTTTAATTTTTCTCAGTCCATTACAGAAAATAATGAACTTTATCACAATATGCTAATTTATTTTAGAAGGACCTGTACATGCAGTAAAGGACGTTAGAAATTAGGTGAAAATTCTTCTTTAATGCAGCCGTGTCATGATTTTTACTGAAATTAATCTGCCATATCATGGCGGCATAGTGGTGAACACATTCGTCTTAGGGCAAGAAGATCCTGGGTTCAAGGCCCTGGGTTCGGCGAGGGCGTTTCTGTGTGGAGTTTGCATGTCATTTACATTTTAGGCAGACGCCATTATTCAGAGTGCTCATCTATTTATTAATTTTCTAAGCCGCTTAATCCTAATTAAGCTCGTGGGAAGGCTGGTGTCCATCTCAGCCGACTCTGGACAAAAGCGGGGTACACCCTAAACAGCTCACCTTTGGGGTGATTTGGAACAGCCAATTAGCCTACCATGCATGTTTTGGGGCTGCAGGAGGAAACTGGAGTACTCAGAGGAAATCCATGCGAGCATGGGAGAACATGCAAAATCAATACAGAAACGCCCCGAGCCTGGGAATAGAACTTTGGACATGCTAACTTCTACACCATGAAGGCCTTGCTCAAGGACCCAAACATGGCAGCTTGATGCTGCTGTGTCCTGAACCCCTCAAACTTTTGGATCAGTTACTCAGCGCCTTAATCACCAACTCGCCATATCTCATTTCATATTATGGAGTATATATCAGACTACAGAGTGGAAATCCTATCCAACTGATGATGCGTCTAATTCTGGATGTACCTTTGAACTCTCTGACTGTCGCTGGGCATGTCGATCTTCAAATTAAAAGGGTAGTCCAACATTTCTGTGCCAAAAAGGTCATACTCAAGATAGCTTCCTAATTTAGCAAACTCGAGCAACTCTCCGTGGTCAAACATGGTTCTGGAGAAAGAGAAAACAGAGAAGAAAATATATCAATCAGGTGAATTAGGTGTACTGATATTAAAGGTACAAGATAGTTTCAGTACAAAAAAATGAGGAAGTCAATTTGCTCTTGTTTAAAGGACGCGTGCTAAGAAAAATGGGATGCTATTCATTTTTTAAATTCTTTTACTGCCCATTTTCTCCCTAAATTGTAGTCGTAGCCAATTTTTATTACCACCTCTATCACATGCACACCAGCCAGGGAAGGGTACAAGTATGCACCCGCCTGCTCCAGGACATGTAATGTTGCCTCCCGCCTCTTTACAATGTGCTGTCCATGCGTGTTTGCCCCCAGCCTAACAGACTCTGAGGGAAAGCGCTCACAGATGCCCATGATTCGCTGGTGATCGCTGCGAATGACAAGGAAGTGAGCATATGTCATCCCTCCCTCCAATGAGAACTCAGAAGTCCTTATATGCCTTCTCAGTCATGGAAGGCTTTGGCATTAACCTGGATCTTTCTAATGTGCCACCCAGGAGCCCGGGGTGTTATTAAATAACCAATGCACAGATTTTCACCATTTTTGAAGGCAGAACTTCCAAACAAGCACCAATAGACAGGCTGTTACTATGGAACACTGATAACCATACATAGACCTTCAAAGGAGAAAATTACTTTTGACCTTGAGTAATGGTGAAAGGTCAAACACCAGCAAACTTCAAATGAGTTTTTCTTTCTTTTTTTGATAAATTCCACATACTAGAGAACATACGGTAAGACAACCACACATATGATGCATTTACTGCATTGCCTGTGCTGCATGGCGGAGGTAGCTTTCACTCAGTGGCTACCCCTCAAGTTTTTCAATTGATTTCCCTTTTTTCTTTCGTTGAACTGGAGAAATTTCATTCAATTAAACCAAAACATCCAGAAGTCTGTGAGACTAATGGCAAACCTTACAAGCTTATGACTGCAATTTCTTCTATAATGTACAGTCACCCCCGTACTTACGAAACCCCCTGGGCACGAAAATTCCGGGTTATGGAAAAACATTTTACTAAGTTTTCGTCCCCGGGATACGAAAACAACCTCCTCTTACAAAAAGCACCAGATGCGCCATACAAAATTCAAACGCTCCAATCAAAATTTCACACGATGTGCGAGTTGCTCTCTTATTGGCTGTCTCACAACATCCCGCCCCGCTGGACTCCCATTAGCTAGGAGGAACGACACAGCGATCCATGCTTCCTGTACCCATACTTCCTGTTTGTCACACGTGTGAAGGAGAGTTTCAAACAGGTACTGTAATTCCGCTTTAAATAAAACATCCCGTCTATTTAAACATTTAAATAGAATTGTTCCGTCAGCTGTGCATTTAGTGTGGGCGTGGCCCGAGTTTTGAGTGTGTGTGTGTGTGTGCGTGTGTGTGTGTGCGCGCGCGCGAGAGAGAGAAGGAGGCTTAACTCTTTAGTTTTTAGTTTAGTTTTTTGAGTTGTTTAATTCAGTAAATGTTCATTAAATGTGGCGTTAAATGTGGAATCAAGTTAAAGTTGAGTTTGGGCCTCCGATCTGTCAAGCAGGGAATGCGTACTGTATTGTGCGTGCGTGTGTGTGTGTGTGTGTGTGTGTGAGAGAGAGAGAGAGAGAGAGAGAGAGAGAGGTGTGTGTGTGTTAATAAAAAATGTTTAATAATGGTTTAATTAATAAATATGTTAATAAAATGGTTTAATATGTTAATAAAATATAAAATGTTTAAATGGTTTAATAAATAATTTTCTTTTACTTTTAACACATATTTCATACAAAATTGATGTACAGTACTTTTATAATTTTTAAAGGGTTTATGGGGTAACCTTGGGAGCCTTGGAACGAATCAGGCGTTTAACATGTAAAATGCGCCCCTTACTTACGAAACTCCCGCGTTACGAAAAAGGCTGTGGAACGGATTAATTTCGTAAGTAGGAGGCCGACTGTATTTACTAAAGTGTTGCTCACCTGTCGAGATGGGACATTACGGTTTTAGAGGTGTCTCCTCCAGCCTCCTGAAGGATTCGGACTATCTCGCCAGGGGCAGCCTGGTTCCGGCCTGGGTGGATGATAACCGGACAGCCCAGCTGTTTCTGAGCATGAGCGGTAGCACACAGTACTTTCTTTTCGCTCTCTGTGATTGGCCAACCAGTTCCGATTTCTCCAATCACACCACAGCGGATATCTGTGCCATCGGCACCTTGTATCACTTCACTCACCATAACTTCGGTTAGCTTTCATAGGAAAAAGAAACGTCAGCAATTAAAATAAACAAATCGGGGCAGAGAAGCAACCTTATTTCTATATAAAAAAAATTTCTATAATATATAAATGATTGTCCAAACATATGCGCATTAGCACACCTTCTCCACGCTCATCTTCCTTGTTTCATCAGAATGAGTGATGTCCACATAGTAGCCTGCCCCTGCCACAATGTTGATCCCTGTATCCTTGGCCAACTGGCGCAAAGTGGGAAGATCTCGAGTTATCCCTGTCGTCGTGTTCTCCACAATGGTGCCGCCTCCAGCTTTCTTGTAGCATATTAGCTCCTCAAGTACTGCTTTGATCTCCTGGCACAGCAGGAGGTTCTCCCGGTGGCTATACGGGTTCTGCTGGAGCCAGTGGAGGTTCTTCAGCTCAATGGGTGCCAAGGAATTGTCTTCATGTCCTGGAGCCGGAGGGACATAGCAGCAATCAAAGGTCATGGTCAGGTGCTCATGGGTCATAGTGCGACCCAGTTGGTCTGGATCCACCAGACCCAGGACGGTCTGGACTTTCCCACTCAGAGAAGACATGACTGGGGATAAACGAGAAATCCAGATTAAACCGGTGGCAAACTTTAATAAAATACTTTAATGTTTAAAATTAAAAAAAAAAATACTCCACACCTTCTGACCAATCAGAATTGAGAATGGAACATCATTGTGGTGTAAGAGCAGAAAAATAATTGTGATTTGTTTTCTGAACCAATGGTGCCAAAGTGTAGGGGTTAGTCCATTCTACAATAAGAAGGTGGGTTCATGTTCCATGCTTGTGGAGGCATTTCTGAGTGCAGTGTGCATGTTCTCCATGTGCTTGTGTGGGGTTCCTCTGGGCGTTCCAGATTTCCTCCCACAGTCCAAAGACATGCAAAATTTGACTATGATTAGATTGTCCCAGATGGCCTGAATGGCTGTGTGTGTGTGTGTTGGCGAGCTGTTCAGGGTGTACCCCACCTTTGCCCATGGTCGGCTGATAGGCTCCAGCCTCCTCTGACACTAACAGGTGTAACTGGCTTAGCAAATGAGGAAATGAAATGCCAAAGTCTTCCTCTTGTTATAATAAAGAGTTACCTATTTAACCCACAATGAACTGTGAACTTTGAAACACATACACGACCTGCATACATTCTTGATTCTTGTTGGCATAAACAAAATTTAAAAGAGAGATAGACTAATAACCACAATATTACTCACATTAAAATTTCCCAGAAATAGCTATAATTAATGCATGATTTATATATATATATATATATATATATATATATATATATATATATACACACACACACACACAGTATATATGTATATGTATATATAGACATGAAGCATTACACTGACATAATATGCACCTAGTACAAATCTACAAATTAGTACATGGGAAATAAAATGTATTATTTTTTCATCATTAATCATTCCAACACACTTAACAGAATGTTTACACGTAAAGTACCTGAAGACTAGAATTTCACTGACGACTTCAATTTTAAAAGCAACAGATTGCCACTGCGGCTGAAACTAAATACCGCGATACTGAAAACCAAGTGCACTAGATACGGTATACAAGACTGTAATGTAAACGCGGTGTAGTGTATTTACACAAGTACAACAGCTGATTGTATTACACCCGTAGTAAGAACACTCGCGCGACTTAAACCGAAATCCCGCGAGATCTGACAGGAACATTATCGCGAGTGTTCCATGAGTTCGTGAATTTAAAATATAAACAAACAAAAAAACCCCAGATACAAATAATAATATCCGTTTCTTAACACACACACACACACACACACACATATAAACGAAAAAGGTTTAACACTTAGAATTAGCATACATGTGAAAAAATACAACAAAAAAATATACAGCGAATCGTTTAGTTCGTTGTTTATTTTAAAACTTTATTTTATGATGAATATCTTAAGTGAAAAATATATTCTCAGTATTTTGACAGCATCATAGAATACAGCCCCGAAAGATCCTTGCATCTCACCAAAATGGCGGCGTTTTGTCTCCGTCAACTTCGGTAAGTCACCCTTCTTCTTTTACTTTCGGCGGCTCCCTTCAGGGGTCGCCACAGCAAATCATCCGCCTCCACCTCACCCTGTCCTCCGCATCTTCTTTTCTGACTCCAACGACCTTCATGTCTTCCTTCACCACATCCATAAATCTCTTCTTTGGTCTTCCTCTAGGCCTTCTGCCTGGTAGTTCCAACCTCAGCATCCTACTGCCAATATACTCACTATCCCTCCTCTGTACATGTCCAAACCATCTCAATCTAGCCTCTCTGACTTTGTCTCGAAAACATCTTACGTGGGCCGTCCCTCTGATATACTCATTTCTGATCCTATCCATCCTCGTTACTCCCAGAGAGAACCTCAACATTTTCATCTCTGCTACCTCCAGCTCTGCCTCCTGCCTTTTCCTCAGCGCCACTGTTTCTAAGCCATACAACATCGCTGGCCTCAACACCGTCTTGTACACTTTTCCCTTCATTCTTGCTGACACTCTCCTATTGCACATCACACCGGACACTTTTCTCCAACCATTCCAGCCTGCCTGCACACGCTTCTTCACCTCTTTTCCACACTTTCCATTGCTCTGGATTGTTGAGCCTAAGTACTTAAAATCCTCCACCTTCGTTATCTCTGCTCCCTGTAACATCACCGTTCCTCCTGGGTCCTTCTCATTCACACACATGTATTCTGATTTTCTGAGGCTAACCTTCATTCCTCTCCTTTCCAGGGCATACCTCCACCTCTCTAGATTTTCCTGCACTTGTTCTCTGCTCTCACTACAGATCACAATGTCATCTGCAAACATCATAGTCCATGGAGATTCTTGTCTCACCTCGCCTGTCAGCGTGTCCATCACCATAGCAAACAAGAAGGGGCTCAGAGCTGACCCTTGATGCAGTCCCACCTCCACGTTGAATTGCCGGTCACACCGACAGCACACCTCACCACTGTCTTACATCTCTCATACATGTCCTGCACCACTCTAACATACTTCTCTGCCACTCCAGACTTCCTCATGCAATACCACAGTTCTTCTCTTGGCACCCTGTCATATGCTTTTTCCAGGTCCACAAAGGCATAATGTAGCTCCCTCTGACCTTCTCTGTATTTCTCTATTAACATCCTCAAAGCAAACATTGCATCTGTGGTGCTCTTTCTTGGCATGAAACCAAACTGTTGTTCACAAATGCTGACCTCTGCCCTTAGTCTAGCTTCCACTATTCTTTCCCATAACTTCATCGTATGGCTCATCAACTTTATCTCTCTGTAGTTGCTGCAACTCTGCACGTCTCCCTTGTTCTTAAAAATGGGCACCAGCACACTTCTCCTCCACTCCTCCGGCATCTGCTCACTCTCTAGTACCTTGTTGAATGTTCTTATCAGAAAATCTACTGCTACCTCTCCTAGACACTTCCATACCTCCACAGATATATCATCAGGACCAACTGCCTTTCCATTCTCCATCCTCTTCAATGCCCTGCTCACTTCACCCTTACTGATCTTTGCTACATCCTGCTCCTCAATGGTCACCTCTTCTTTCCATACTTTCCAAGATGGCGCCGGGTGACCTGCAGCCAGTTACAGGAGCTCTTCAGTTTATTTTCCTTTTTTTTCTTTTTTCTATTGTATATAGGCGTGTTTCTTTATCTTTTTTCAAATTTTCTTTTTCTTTCTTCAATACTGCATCTGGGAAACCCACTTTTATGATGCTTTTGTTTTTCTGTGCACTTTTACTCTCACTTTTTGCATCGGCGTCAGGAAACCCATTCACCGACGGCTCTGAGCAACGCAGGTCTTACACACGTGAGACCCTCCTCGGCCTGTGCGCCCCCACCCTCCTTCATGCGGAAAAGCCCGTTGTTCCTGTGGAAATACGGAGGAAAAGGAGAGGCTGCAGAGGGGGACGAAAGACGCGGAGGACATGTGTTCCCTCTGTCATCATGGGAAATGTCCGCGCGATCGCCAACAAGACCGAGGAGCTGGCGGCGCTGACCCGGCAGCAGAGGCAGTACCGGGACTGCAGCATCATGTGTTTCTCAGAGACGTGGCTGAATGAACTCACACCGGACTCTGTGGTTTCTCTTAACGGATTTACACTCGCGCGTGCAGATCGGAGTGCAACCGGGTGGCCGGGTGGCACCATCGTTCACGTGAAGGAGCAGCTATGCACGCGGGACCTGGAACTGCTCGCGGTGAGCGCGCGGCCATATTATCTACCGAGGGAGTTTTCACACGTGATTGTGTTTTGCGTGTACATTCCGCCCTCGGCTGATGCGGCGGCCGCGTGTGAGCGTCTACACAGCGCCGTTAATCAGACACAGACTCGTCACCCCCGCGCCATGATTCTGATCAGCGGGGACTTTAACCACGCCTCTCTCTCCGCCTCTCTTCCGACGTTCACGCAATACGTGAAGTGCGCCACAAGAGACAATAAAACACTGGACTTGCTGTATGCAAATGTGAAGGACGCTTACAGCTCCTCCCCCCTCCCCCCACTGGGACGATCAGACCACAACCTGGTCTATCTGCTCCCCCAATACACACCCAGGGTGCGAAAGGAACCTGTGCAGAAGAGGTCTGTGAAAGTGTGGACCGAGGAGACCAATGAGAGGCTTAGGGACTGTTTCCAGACCACAGATTGGAGCATGCTCTGTCACTCCTTTGGTGATGACATCGACGGCCTCACACACTGTATCACTGATTACATGAACTTCTGCGTGGACAGCACTGTGCCAACACGGAGAGTACGGTGCTTCTCCAACAATCACCCGTGGGTCACCCCTGAGCTTAAAGTCCTCCTGAACCAGAAAAAGAGGGCTTTCATCTCAGGGGATAGAGAGGAGCAGAAGAAGGTCCAGCGTGAGCTCCAGTGGAGGATCAGGAGGGCGAAGAAGCTGGAGGAGAAGCTGGCTCAGAACAACGTGCGGGACGTCTGGAGAGGACTAAGAACCATGTCTGGATTTGGGCAGGGTGTCAGAGGGACAGCTGATGGTGACCAGCGGATGAACTAAACTGTTACTTCAACAGGTTTGATTCTCCCCCCTCCCCCTCTGCCCCCCTCCCCGTTCCCCCCTCTCTTCACACGTCTCTAGACCAGCAGACACCTCCCCCCTCCCCAGTCCAACTTCACTTGACTGCTACAGCCCGACAGACACATCCCCCTCCCTCTGCAGCCCACCCCAGCCCCCCCTTCTCCCTCAATCAGACCAGGTGAGGAGACAACTGAGGCGACTAAATCAGAGGAAATCTGAAGGACCAGATGGCATCAGTCCCAGGCTGCTGAGGACCTGCGCAGACCAGCTCTGTGAGGTACTATGCTACCTGTACAACCTGAGCCTCAGCCTGGAGAAGGTTCCCGTCCTGTGGAAGACCTCCTGTGTGGTTCCGGTTCCCAAAACAGCACAAGCGAAGGAACCGGCCCACTACAGACCTGTTGCCCTGACCTCCCACCTTATGAAGACCATGGAAAGGCTCCTCCTCATACACCTCCGCTCTATGGTGAGCCCCACCCTAGATCCGCTGCAGTTTGCCTACAGGCCCAACATCGGAGTGGAAGACGCCGTCAACTACCTTCTGCAGCGGGCACTCACCCACCTGGAGATCGCTGGCAGCGCTGTGAGGGTCATGTTCTTTGACTTCTCCAGCGCCTTCAACACCACCATCAGGCCAGCGCTTATGCGGGAAAAGCTGGAGGACGTGGGAGTGGACGGGCATCTTGCTGCCTGGATCACCGACTACGTTACTAACCGTCCACAGTACGTACGGCTGCGCGGCTGTAAGTCAAAGGTGGCAGTCTGCAGCACGGGGGCACCGCAGGGCACCGTCCTCTCACCCTTCCTTTTCAGCATTTATACCTCGGACTTTAGCTATAGCACAGACAGCTGCCACCTCCAGAAGTTTTCGGACGACTCCGCCATCGTGTGTGTCAGAGGGGAACGAGCTGGCGTACCGGTCGGTCATCGTTGACTTCGTGGACTGGTGTGAGCGCAACCACTTGTGCTTGAACACCAGGAAGACGAAGGAGATGGTGGTCGACTTCAGAAGAGGCACACTAACACACACACACACACACAATCACTAGTGAACGTCCAGGGACAGAACATTGAGATAGTGAACAGTTTCAAATACCTGGGCGTTCACCTTAACAATAAACTGGACTGGTCCCACAACACCAACGCCCTGTACAAGAAGGGCCAGAGTCGCCTCCACCTTCTGAGGAGACTCAGGTCCTTTGGAGTATGCAGACCTCTGCTCAGGACATTTTATGACTCTGTGGTAGCCTCTGCAATCCTCTACGCTGCCATCTGCTGGGCCCCGGGCAGCACAGAGCGGGACAGAAAAAGACTGAACAAGCTGGTCAGGAGGGCCAGCTCTGTCCTCGGCTGCCCACTGGACTCTGTGGAGGAGGTGAGTGAGAGGAGGATGGTAGCAAAGCTCACATCCATCATGAACAACAGCTCTCACCCACTGCACCAGACTGTAGAGAAGCTGAGTAGCTCCTTCAGTGGACGACTGAGACATCCTCAGTGCAGGAAGGAGCGCTACCGCAGGTCGTTCATTCCCACCGCTGTCAGACTGTACAACGCCACTTTGTAACCGTCTGTGAAAATACCGGTTATGTGCAATAAAAACCCCCGTGCACTTTAATCAACCACATCTACCCCACTGACTGTGAACCATATCAACCCATCTACTCTGCACTCAGATACATTACACTTTAATATAGGCCAGTCTACAACGTCGTTCCCTTCTTTTCTTTTATTGTTTATTAATTTATACCATTTATGTATCTATTTATTTACTTATATAATATATATGTGTGTATGTTTGTATATGTATCTATTTTTGCACCCCCTACTGATGGTACCTCAAGAGCCTGTAACAGTGAATTTCTCCTTTGTGAGATTAATAAAGCTGTATCTTATCTTCTACTCTTTTTTCTCTCTCATTTTCCTCATTCATCAGCTCTTCAAAGTACTCTTTCCATCTTCCCAGCACACTTCTGTCATCAGTCAATACATTTCCCTCTCTGTCCTTTATCATTCTAACTTGCTGCACGTCCTTCCCATCTCTATTTCTCTGCTGTGCCAACCTGTATAGATCATTTTCTCCCTCTTTACTATCCAACCTATCATACACTATACTGTTCATTAAAGTGATCCTTCTTCCTTTCTTTTCCACAAAACGCGCATAATTTAAAAACTTTTGTATACATCCACTTTAAAGCAATTTATCCTGAA
>CM045743.1:13568939-13601439 GCA_024760905.1 Plotosus lineatus
GGGGAAAAGGCAAGGTACACCCTGAATACCTCGCCAGATCATTGCAGGACCAACATACACAACCATTCACACTCACATTTACACCAACTTGGAACAGCCATTTAGCCTGAGGTTCTTTTGGAGAAAATTGAAGTACTCGGATGAAACCCATGCAAAGCACAGGAAGAACATGCAAACTCCAAGCAGAACTGCCTCAGCCTGGGACTCAAACCCAGGGCCCGTTTGGTGTTGAGGCGGACATGCTGACCACTACAGCACTGTGGTGCCTCCATCTTAGATTAATGAAAATATATTTATTGATGACATACTGCACTTCATTTCTGGAAATAGATCCTCTAAAATGTTACACACTGTAGCTTTAAAAATAAAATGTGAAAATGCCCTGCAACAATATAATCAAAAATATCAAACAAAATCATCCAAAACGTACTTAAATATAAAATTGTATTGAATTGTATAAAACTGAATAGAATAAGTGATAAATGCATTATGATATAAATTTACATTTTTTAGCATTAATGTCACAACAAACAATTCATCCTTTTTAGTTTTTATAATTTATGAACAATGGAACAAATGAAATGAAAACCCTGATTTATTTTTGAAACTGAAAGTTTGTGAGTGTAGAAACACCTTCACAGCGTGATTTTAAAAAAAAGTGCGAGCTCTGCTGAGGATTACATCTTTTGGATAAATAAAAATTAATTAATTATATTTTGCATGTCCTAATAAATATAGCCTAAATGTGCACCATACAGTGCAGACTGTGTGTAAGTTGAGTAATTTAGCACCTGCCGTGTGGTTCACCTCAGCCTCGAGGTCATTTTAACAGCACACTGTGTGTGAGAGAACTATATTCATTTCCACAGCCAGGTTTGTCTCATGCTTGATATTTATGGGACATTTGTACTTCTGCTGTTGATAAATTATCTCAAAATAAAAATGCCCTGTATCAACACTCTTTTATATCAAAAATCAAAGAAAATTTTTACAGCAGTTTTACACATCGTTACCTCTAATCTGTTAAATCTTTAACATGTAATGGAGTAAAAAGTCATGATATCATATTTCCATGGTAGAATTGTTACCTGGATCCAAACAATTGTTAATAAAAATGTACAGTTTGACTTGTATTTATTGTTAAAAAAAAAAAAAAAAAAAAGAAATACGTCATTATTTTGTTCTATTGTGCAATCACTAAGCATAGAGACACACCTTTTTTAAATATGTAGATTCAATTTTCTGAAACATGACGACTTAAAAGTACCAAACTGTAATGAAACTTTAAAACTGTTCTAAATGATTCATTGGACAAAAATGCATCACTGTAAAATTAGAGTACTATCTCTTTAGAATAATCTAATTGATTTAGTGCTTCCTATTGGCATGTTTCAAGATATAAGATCTGAGATTATTAGTCTGTACTACTGTTTTGTTGTTTCTTAGTTTAGCTTTTTGTTTGTGTACAGGATAACTCAAAAAGCTACTGCCAAGATTTGGGTGAAATTTTAGATTAGAGTAAGGTGTGGTACAAATAACAACTTTTTAAAATTTGGTGGTGATCCCTGCATGGGATCATAAGAAAGCCTAAAATCCTGAAATTAATATGAATCAGAAAGAAGCACCCACCAGGGGGAGACAATTCATTATAACAATGTCAAGTTACAATAATCCACTTGTGCCTGGTGGAGATACCTTACACCACTCTAGTCAAATGTGTTTCTAGATTGGAATCAACTTATTCCAAAATTATGTTGTCAAGTAGTCTATACAGAGAAACATTGTACTGTAATTATGCAAGTCATTTTCTTCTTAAAATCATTTCTTGTTCATTCCTTGTATTTTAGGTTTCATGCTGAACTTACTGTCACCACTTATTGAAAATGGCGTTACGAATTTTGACATCAAGTATGCATAGTAGTATTTTTGGTAGATTTTAAAATACTACTATGTATACTTGACGCCAAACGTCATTACTCTATGACTCAGACATTCGGCTTTGTGAGATCTGAACTCATCACTTTTTCCTATTTAAGTATTTTTGCAAATCTCATTAAAGCTGCCATTTTTTTTACACATTAATTAGCCTCATCATTTAAAATTGTCGTAAATCAGAACCAGAAAGCCTCATGACTTTTATTTTGGACTAAAGGTATGCAAACTTTTGCACTCGACTGTCATCTCTTGTCACCCACATATACGCTGTTAGACTGAAAAAAGAAATATTGTTGATATGTGGTTAAGGCATTCAACCTAATATTGCAGATAGCATTGAGATCATAAAAGCCAACAACAAGATGATAGAACATATAAAGCTGAAAATGTATATTAATTTATACTCAAATTGAGTTCTATGATTAAAAAGAAATAAATAAATAACCCCAAAAGGAAAATAATTGTCTTTGGAAACCAAGGATGTTTTGGTGTGAGTATCAGTTCCTAAAACCTAAAGATTCTGGAGGAACAGAAGAGTCCATTCTTTATGTGACGCTGATATAAGTAGCAAGAGAAAGATCATGTATTTGTATTTAAAAAGCTCCATTTTTAGTAATTGTTTATTTGAGTTACTTTTGAGCTCCAACTCAATTCTTCATCTACAGTCAAATGGCTGTGGACAGCCGAGAATGGAGGCCTGACATGACACACACATAACGACACGGCGCTCCTGGGAAGAGAAGAGCAGACACCACAATTAGGACGTGGGCATGCTGTCCATTCCTTTCCTCCTCCCTCTCATGAGAGAAAGAGATTCAACATCACCCTTTGGGTAAGACACAATGGTACATCCCACATGTTTTGGAATAGCGAAGTCAGAACAGCCAACTTTTCAAACCCATTCCTGCATGGAGCGCTTGCAGTACAGTATGTGGCGCTTGGTGTCCTTACGCTTTACACGAAAAACAGTGTGCAGTAGGACCATTAGGCATAGGGCTAGGACGCAGGGTATGGCGATGGCTACAGCCTTTTCGGTGCCCCCTGTACCTTCAGGTTTACGCACAATATCTACATCATCATGCTCATAATGTGGTGGCTCATCATCTTGCTGCGGCTGCCAGTCCCAGTCAGGGTCTGACGGCAGACCATCACAGCCCATGAAATCTCGCAAGATGGATCTGGGGTACCCCGGTTCTACCCGCAGCCTCCGGTTGTTAAACTTCCAGTACTCTTTTCCCTTGTAGAAATACGTGAAGCCTGTACAGGGAAAGTAAACTATTAATACAGTATTAGCAACTGCCATCACACTTAGACGAAGATCATGACGACCGCACTGTATCCTGAAAATTCCGATGCATGGGGGTGGGGTGGAGGGTGTGTGTGTGTGTGTGTGTGTGTGTGTGTGTGTGTGTGTAAATATATGTCTTTAATACGTCTATGCTACGTTTCGTGTCCTAACTACTATTTCACCACGTGCATAATCATGCATTACTTTGAACCAGATGTTGCTTACACTATCCCAGGGGTGTCAAACTCGTGCCACAAAGGGCCATGTGGCTGCAGGTTTTTGTTTCAACCAAGCAGCAGCACACCTGATTTTGCTCATTTAAACAGCTGACCTGAGTCTTCAGGTAGTTCATTGGTCAGTCTCTGAACAGAGCACACAGATTGACCAATCAACTGCCTGAAGACTCAAACCGTTTGTTTGAATGAGCAAAGTCAGGTGTGCTGCTGCTTGGGTGAAACAAAAACCTGCAGCCACATGGCCCTTTGTGGCACGAGTTTGACACCCCTGCTATAACCAATCAGATCTCACATCATGTTTACCATGTTTACCTTTGAGTCCTGTCCTTATACGTACTGCACCATGCGCTGTTTGCACTGAGATTGTACTATACCAGTGAAGTCCTTACTAGGCTTTCGTTACTATGCAGTCATAACGATGTCAACACCATCACTAATACTTCAACACAGTAAGACATCAACACTGTGATGACTACATCAAAACCATTGTTACGACATCAACACATTTTTTTAACCAATCAACACCCTCATTACTATGTCAACACATTCTTTACTAATCAACACTGTCATTACTACCGTAACCCCAAAGTAGGATTATGCTAGATATTTTGGTGCGATAATCCTCCTCTGCCTGCGTCCTCCACCTAAATATGTAGGACACTCCTTCACCATTAATACATCAACACTGTCATTAATGCTTCAAGAGAACCGTTAGTACGTCAACATGTTTCTTACCAATGTACACCTTGAGTACTAGGTCAAGACCACGATTACTAACACAACAGCATCATTTCTACATTAGCACTGTCATTACTATGTCAACACCGTAGAAGGATTATCCTGCATATTTTGGTCTGATAATCCCACTTTTCCAGAATCCTCCACCGAAATATGTCGGATAAGCTACACCACAACTACTACGTCAACACTATCATTACTACTTCGCACAATCGTTACTATGTCCACACCATCATTATTACATCAACACCGCCATTACTACTTCAACATAACCATTACTACATCATCATATTTTTACTAATGTACACTGTCATTTCTACATCAACTCCACCATTACCGAGTCAACACCACCATTACCGAGTCAACACCACCACTACTCTGTCTTTAGTAGTTTCTTACTGCATCTTAATTCCACCAAATCTACATAACAATTTTTTGTTAACGTGTCCAAAGTTTGACCACATTCTCCGCGTCTATGGAGACTATACCACATCTAAATATTTCTACTACATTGTATACGCTTTTAATGTATCCAAGTGGAAAAAAATACAATACGTGATATAGAAAATATCTGTACGTTTTAAAACCTTTATGGAATGAGTTTTCAATACTAGAACATTGGTAATAGTCTGTACATTTTAACGGTCCAGAGAAGTCTTGGGTTCTGGCTACACACTAAGATTCCATTATACATTCCTACACAATGCATTGTGTAATTCTATTACAAAAATAGCATGATGTAAATAATTTAATAACAACTATATTCTTCAGGAGTGCAGCCCTTATATGATCGGGCTTAAGACTTCAGTGGGTCATCAATGAACTGAAAGTGCACAGAAAATAAGAACCCACCATTAGCCTTGTCCACAAAGGCACCCTGAGGAGAGTCTGGAATGCCCTTCCAAATGGTGATGGGTTTGGGATAACCAGGGTCCATACTCCGGATGTCCTCATTGTACCTCCAGTACCTGAGCCACACAGAGGGGATTCAATATAGCAAACCCATATGTATATACAGACCTTCATATACATCAGATTCCTAGCATGATCTGACAGAAAACTTCACCATTTTAACAATTATATATGATTATTTAATAAACAACAACATATTTTGATCCTTGCAGATAGAATTAACATCAGCGCTGGGGTTTATGATTCATCAAGATGATCTTACTTGTAGCTGGAAACAGAAAAGCACACAACTGTGTATAATTACATCACAGGCTAACTGGATGATACTAATTACCGCTGGTTGCGTGTGCGTTTGCTGCCCTGCGATAGACGAGCGAGGTGCTCAGGGTGTACCCTGCCTTTGCCAACTCTGGGAACTAATAGGATAAAGCAGTTCAGCAGATGAATAAATAATTACCTCCACCATCAAGGTTATTTTGTTTCCTCTATTTGTTTTTTATCAGGATGATGCATTAATTTTCTATCAATCTTGGGACAAGAAAGACTCCATTAGATTTTGGAGATCATTCAGATCAAATTCTGGATTTGGGATTTTTTTAAAGGATTTTTAAACATTGTGAGTTTAGACAATTTTTGACATTATGGGAGATTTCTTGGCTTGGCGAAGGTTTAATCTCACTAAGTGCTCTTGTAATAGTTGTTGGACACTTTTCTTTGATATTTCACTGATGTAAACCAACCCACAGAAGAATATTTTTAGCCTCTTGATGTTCTTCATTATGAGCATAAAGTCCCCAATACAACAGTAATTTGAGCATTTGTGGTTTGTCAAAGGCAGAAGCGTGACAGCAACCATTTAAAAGCATCAGTCACTCAGATGTGGCTTCTCACCACATCTTTGGTAAACATGTTGAAAATACTACACCACTTTGACTCACCTGTCCCCTTTAAAAAAATAAGTTTTAGCCGCATCCTCCCACCACACAGCTGTCTCGATATTTTGAGAAGGCATCCCACTGCCAAAGAGTGAGATGTCCTGAGGGTATGTAGGCTGTAGAGTGGTATCCTTGAACACCCAGAATCGATGGCCTTTAGAAAGCAAATAATAATAATAATATAAAAAAAATAATAATAATAATAATTAATCCACCTTGTTATTAGTATTTGTCAAGGAATCTGAAGTATCGTGAAATGTCATGCGCTGCAATGTCAAATCTAAATCAACCTTCTCCTTAAGTTCAATAATCTAATTTTATCTGCAACCTGTTATTTTAGTAGTAGTAGTAAAGTCTGTTGAGTTTTTACACCCGAGCCCAGTGGCTCATCAGGCCGGTGCTTATCCCCGGTTTCTGTAGCGTGAAGCGACCAGGAGTGCATCTCCTCCTGGATGGGACACTGATCCATCGCAGGTTACCTTCCCAGTATATTTTTACTGGTACCCATTTATACTGCTGGGTGAACAGAGGCACACTTGTGGTTGAGACCTTGCCCAGGGGTCTTGGCACAGTGAGGGTCTCAATGGGATTTGAACTCACAACCTCCCGATTATGAGCACAGCACCCTAACCAGTACACCACCAGTCCCACTAACCTGTTATTTTACTCTATTTTAATCAACTTTCAAAGTGCCCACTTGTGAACAAGACATTTTCATTCGTGTCTGTGGGATCATTGGTGGCTTTCGGCTTGTTTCCCTTCCCATGGAAAAAAAACAAGGGCTTTCCAAAGAGCAGCAAATACGTCACAGGATGTTGTAAACTCTTTATCCATTGGAATATTTTCTGTATACTATTCCTCTTTTCGATAATGCTAAATGCTTCTATGGTAGCTTTTAAAATTATATCACGCTATCTTTTATTGACTGCGCATCGACCAATCAGATTGTGCATACTGTTGTTGTTGTGACATAATAAATACTGTACTATATATTTGCAGCTTAGTAAAAAACAACAGTTGCCTCACCTTTAAAGAAGACAAACTTGCCCTCACTGTTCTCATAGACGGCATCAATCTTGGGTGGCAGCCCTTTCCAGAAGTAGCTGATCTGCATTGGGTAGCCAGGCACCACCGAATTATCACGCACCCGCCAGAACCACTGATCCTAATGAGGAAGTCATCACAACATATTAACATCCAGTCATAATTAAGTTTATTTCATCGCAATTCGCATATGACTAAAGTAAACAATCCGAATTTTATGAGTCGGAGGACCCCATTGAGGTCCCAGTGCTTTTTACCTTGAAGACAAACAGCTCTTGGCGAAGGATGGCCAGTGTATTGAAGCCTCCATCACAAATGTTGGGTTTGGAGTTGGGGTTAGAGGGTTTGGATTTCTGCGGCGGTCGATGAGGACGACTCTGACGGTCGTGCTTCCGAGGGTCAGATGGAGGGTGAAGACGGGGAGGAGGCGCTGTCGTGAGCAACCGGGTTGGCTGAGGGTTTTTATCTGGCGGACCTGGAATGATCAGGAGAATGAATGCACCTTGATTACATCGACCTGAGTTAGAATAGAATGTAAGAATTGAATGGAAAATCCAGCGTCCCTTATGCAAGCTGGTTAAGGAAGGGATCACATTCCGGGTGCATTTCACCTTATGGTAATTCACAGCTGTCACTTTTCATTCGCAGAATGTTTTAACATTTCACTCGCAACATCTTGGTCACCTGGTTTGTGAACTCATTGCAAAAAAATTCAAACATGTTCAAAAATTCCACGAATATCGCAAAACAAGGATCTGTCCACTGATTTTTAAAAATATAAATAAAATATTTGCATGAATATCGATATGCCTTTGGCTCATGTACTTTGTATTTTTTTTTTTTCCTTTCGGCATTTCCCCTTTTCCAGGGGTCACTACAGCGGATCATCTGATTCGCATCTTTGATTTGGTGTAGGTTTTTACGTCGGATGCCCTTCCTGACACAACTCTTAGCAAAGGGCAGAAACATGTTGACGGCAACGCAGCTACTCTTGACGAAAGTCAGCAATGGTTCTTGGGGGGACAGCGACAACCTTGTGGAGAGTGGGACTCGAACCCCCAACTTTAGGATCAGCAACCCAGCACCCTTTACCACCAGGCCTCCACTGTCCCACTTTATAGTATACATATTTATTTATATTTAAAGTACAGTTTTTTTTAAAACTTCAAATTAATTTGCTTTCATTACCACACCTTGGTCACTATTTCTGTTTTAGTGTTTCTGCAGGATTTATCAGGAAAAAAAATAAATGAATAAACAGTCTTACATATTAGATCCAAACCTAAGCAGTCATTTGGTAGAATATATCTTAAGAAATATCCTAAATTATTACCATAGATTTTTTGGATGCCTTGTAGGTCATCGTGAGGCAATTTGAAGCTCTCTGTGTCCATGTACTGGTAAAAGGGGGCCATTATCGCAGTAGGGTCGTTGGAGTGCTCCAAACCCAGAGCATGGCCTAGCTCATGGACGGCCACCAAGAACAAGTCATTCCCTGTGGTAACATACAAGGGCAGTTGAGCTGTATGCATGCGGTGAAATAAAGAATTACACACAGGAAAGTTGAGAAGATTTCAATGAGGATCTCAAAAGCACAGCAGATACTTTATAGGTATTTTTATGAATGATGGATGGAGTAGGGGAAAGCGAAAAACAACCTCGGGATTATTAGGATGCAGCTTTGAACATTAATGCTCTCCACGTAATAGAAAATAGTTGAGAGCTGGTTACAGCTACGAAGTGAGATTGGAAGAGCCTTCAAATGTTTGAGGAAACCTTAACAAACTAAAATTAATTCAAGCAGGGTTGAAAACATTTAGCTACATTTTCCTCCGTAATATCTCTGCAATTACTCAATCATCATCACCCAGGGTCATGACTATCCATCCCAGCTGACTCTGGGCCAAGTCAGATCCAGTCAAATTATCACAGGACCAGCACATAGACAGTCACTCACATTTCACACTCACACTTACGTTCAAATTCAAAAAGGTCTACGAGCCTCCTATGCATGTTTTTAGATTGTGGGAGGAAACCAGAGTACCTGGAGAAAACCCACGCAAGCATGAGCGGAACATACAAACTGCACATGCAATTAGCTGGGATGGGCGCCAGCCTCCCTGCGACCCTAATTAGGATCAAGCGGTTACAGAAAATGAACTGAACTGATAGTTCACCTCTTTCTCGCACTGAAATGACGTTATATTTTTGAGTAATAGTGCTGTTTATCTGTTGTATTTTGATGTGTCTATTGCTAGAGCCGAACTACTGACAATACGACATGACATCATCATCTGGTTCGTGAAAAGTTGCTGTCGCTGTATTTACAAACCCTAGCTACTTGATTGTGGAATTGTGCGTTATGGTGGCGTCGTGGTTAGCACATCTGCCTCAAAGCAAGAAGGTCCTGAGTTCAAGTGCAGGGGCTCGGCAGGAGTGGTCCCGTATTGAGTTTGCATGCTGTCCCTTTGCTTGTGTGGGCTTCCTTCAGGTATTCCGCTTACTTCCGACAGTCCAAAGACAGGCGCATTGCTAACAAGCTAAGCGGCTGTTTCAAATTGCCAGTAGATGTGTGTCTGTATTTGTGTGACCCTGCGATGGACTGGCCAGCTGTTCAGAGTGTACCTATCTTCACCCAGAGTCGACAGAAATAGGCTCCGGTCTCCCAGTGACCCTGGTGGAATTTGTGTTCAATGAATGAACGTATGAATATAGAGCTTATAATATTTTTTGGCTTAACATTGGCTACAGACCAATTTCTCCCTAGAAGCTTTTATAGAGCCCTGAATCCGAAACCTGGAGAAGTCCATTAAAGTAAAACTCATGTAGCGATAAAGACTTTATCAAAGCAATCAAGCACGTCAGAGTTTTATCTCTCTTTCAGGCAGACGGCATAGCTGTCACTATCCATTATGGCCATGATGGAGATGTTTAGCACAGGCACAGAGGCATCTTAAAAGCCCTTTCCACCAACTAGACTAGTTATTATGGCTCAGGGCACAACAAGAATCTGATTACGTCTCGGCTAATGGATGTGCATTACAAACGGCATGTCTAGAACAACCTCTTTTCAATTTCACTATATAAACGTACACACACTATGACTCAGACATATAGACAACACAGACAGAACAGTTACATCAAACGTAAGCAGGATGAGCAGGATTGATGAACATTAAAATGTAATCAATCATCCAGGACATTTGTACTGTCTGACATTTGCTTATTACGTCCTCCAACAAAGTTAGGTTTTACCTTCAGTTTATGTTTTTAGCAAGATTACACAAAAGGATACGTGCAGAGTTTTATTAAATTTCTACTAGAGGCGAAGCTTTGAACGAGGAAGACTCCATTAGATTTTGGGACTGATTCATATCAAATTCTGGACCCAGAAGTATTTAAAAGATTCTTGAACATTGAGAAGATACATTTTTTGGAAGGGTGGTATTACAGCAGGACCTGCAGAGGGTGCTGTGTATGTTGTGTTTGTTTTTCGGTTTGATGGAAGTTTGTGCGCTGAGCGCTCTGATTTCATTTGAAGTTCCTGCATGAGATTGAACAAAATATCACCAGTTGATGGAAGTTGAACAGAAATACTTCTTTTGCAAAAAAAGGTTCAAGTTCATATGCTTCGCTTTTTGAAATTAAGCATTTTATAAAATAGTTACATTAAAATCTTGATTTAGAAATGTAAGTTTCAAACATGACATATTTGTGTATAAATCAGATTACCAAAAAAAAAAAAGCAGACTGTACGAGGTTAGCAACTAAAGGTGCTAAGGCCTATGGTTATCCGTAGCATTGATGATGTGTGCTTTAATGATTAAGGAAAAGCTTTGAAAATTAAAATTATGAATAAACAGTAAATGTGATGCTTAAAAATATAATTGATTGAAAAGTGGGTGTGGCTGTGGTTTGTAATATCAAATGGTTTGCTCATTATTATTAAATGGTGATTTCAGAAAACGTTTTGTTTGTTAGCTACTAATTGTTGCTTGGAGCACATAAGAAAGTTACCACCTTATCCACTAAAATGCATCCTGGTTCTGGAGATAAAATTATATTGCTGATGAATGTTTCTACCGATTGAATATTCTTGTTGACAATGTTGGTATCCTTGATGACACTGATAATGTAAGTTTCATTACAACTTACATTAACCTTAACGCTTCAGCACAAAAATAAAGAATTTTCGCACTGATGGAATACTAAAAGGACACCAAGTGGGAAATTGTTTAAACATTCCTTTACTTGAGCCAATCAGTGAAGTTCTTCATTGCTGTCATCCAGATCTGCTGCATTGATTAAGAGAAATGGAATGTCTTGCACAAACAAACGACAAAAAGCCCCTAACCTGCCGTTCTCTCACCATCATGGTTGGGGTTACCCAAGGTCCAGGGTTCATCAGAGTCAAAATGCGTATCACCACCTATCCCAGGTCCAGGGAAGTACGCGTGAGCCAAGAAGCCTCCTTCTCCATCAAATGGAGAGCTGTCGCCATGGAAACCAGAGGCGAAGATTATGGTGATGTCCACGTCACGCTTTCCACTCTCCAGAGCACTGTAGGGGACTGCCTCAAAGTTTAATGGAGTAACGCTCTGCCACACATCAAAAGCCCTCCGGATGGCTTCGTGAGTCTCCCGTGAGCCCACCTTTGGTGTTACATTTTTGATACTGGAGGACAAAGAAGGCATTATTAGGTAATGCTTATGGCTGGAATGTGTCACATTGCACTTTCAACCCTGTAGTGAACAATATGATGAATTCAGATTTCAGTGGTAGTGAATTGAATATCACTTGACACTACGTATTTTCCCTTCCCATGCAAGTACTTTTGCTCATTTTTCTAAAATCTTGAATCTTTTGTTACAAGATGTTATAAATATGTTTATTATTAATCATTATTTACTGACACTCCCCCAATACCATCACCACCACCACCAAAACAAAAAAGACTGGGTCACATATCAGTATTTAAAATCTGAAGCCAGATGGTGACCATCTTGATGAGTCCATCTTGTCTTAAGTTATAGGAATGGAGTAGCTTATACACCCTATTTCACAGCTAAATGGTATTGAAAGGTTTTCAAACAATCTGCACATCTTAAGTCTAATTATTTCTGTTTTTTTGCCCATCTTTATATTCCATTTGCATGTAGCTTCTATGACTAGAGTCATACAGTGGTCTCACTAATATGGCGCCAATCTGGCTTCACATTTGGCTGCATACAAACACTAGGTTGCTCAGCCAGAATTACTGTTGTAGCTCACACCTTCTGACCAATCAGATTCAAGAATTCAGCCATCCCGTGCATTGAAGTCCAAGAAATACAGCTTGGAAAGGATGATATTCCTATGGTTGGCTTTTTCGGGATGTGGGGTCCATCCATTTATCCATCCATCTATCCAGCTTTCCATCTATAATGGTACCTCACCTTACGAAAGTCTCACCAAACGAAAAATTCAGGTTACGAAAAGCATTTTCCTAAAATTTTTGTCTCAGGATACGAAATAACTTCACGTTACGAAAGTGCCATCTTAAAAATTCAAACACGCTATTCAAACATTCAAACAATGCACGAGCTGCTCTTCCATCAATGACGTTCAAACATCCTGCCCCGCTGGCCTCCCATTGGCTAACAACTGAGCTGTCGTTCATGTTGTCTTCACTCAAGCACCATCTTGGACAGGTCCACCTGACGCCATCCTGGACAGGGATCCCATTGCCTAGGAAGAATGATGCAGCTACCTTCCATTGCCTATTATAGAGCTGAATCCGCCATATTTCTTGACTCAGGCTTTTAACCTTCCATAAACATTTGTAAGATTGTAAGGCTGCTGAGAAGACATGGTCAACACGCGTGTGTGTGCACATACACACACACACACACACACACACACACACACGTGTGATTTCCAGTGCAAGTGATAAGAAGAAACGGGCTCGAGTGATATCACAAAGGAATATGTCCAAACCCGTCTACCATCGGTATGATATTGAAGCAGAAGGCGGTATAAAAGGTATGCTTTTATACTTTTTAAAGGATTTAGGGGGTAGTATTGGGAGCCTTATAACGAATCACGCGTTTTACATGTAAAATGCGGTTCAACTTACGAAAAATGCAGGTTACGACAAAAGCTCTGGAACGGATTAATTTCGTAAGGTGAGGTACCACTGCATTATCTTGACTGTGGATCCTGGAAAACTGGACACAATCCGAGCCGAGTTTGAGTGAAAGGTCATAGATCAGCCCTGAACAGCTGCCAACCCATCAAATGGCAAATACCAATTCAGATTCACACCTAGTCGCCACTTAATATGCATTTTGTCTTTGAACTGCAGGTGGAAACTAGAGTACCCAGAGGAAACCCACATAAACACAAGAGAACATGCAAACCCCACACAGAAAGGATCCAATCAGCTGCAAGGTTTGACCCCTGAGCCTTGTTCCTGTCAGGTATCAGTGCTAACTACCACACCATCATACCACCCAAGGTCAAATGGTAGGCCTCCGTCAGTCCCGAAGGACTATGGCTGCTCTCTGGCTGGTATCCCGGCTGGTGATACTCCCCAGTGCGCAGAGCCTGGGTAGGGAGCAATGAGGGACAGGCTGTTACCCAAGCAGCGCCACCGGAAGGGCAAGTGCCGATACAACTGGGTTCCAGTGCCGCTGCGGGAGAGAATCTACGGTCAATTTAGAACGGCCAATTAACCTACAGTGCACGTCTTTGGATTGCAGGGGGAAACCGGAGCACCCGGAGGAAACGGGGAGAACATGCAAACTCCACACAGAAACGCCCAGGCCGGGAATCGAACCCAGGCCTTCTTGCTGTGAGGCGGACGTGCTAACCACTACGCCACCGTGCCGCCACCCAAGGTCAAATACCCATCCACAAAAGACACCGGCCCTTTTTACCCTAATGGACTTTACACTCAGGTGGTTTGTATTGGAGTATCGCATAATGAAAGAAAGCATATGATGAGGCGGTATTGTTGGAGCATCACAAGACAACCACTAAATTAGATAAATGACTTACATCTAATTATGTTTACTTGGAATGTCTTAAGAATCTATTAACAGTCAGAATATAACCATCTTTGGTGTTCCAACTGTTTTATAACAGGTGCACATACTATTGATTTTCTTTTCTTTTTTCGCCCCTCTGACTAATGACCGGTTTCTTCTTTCCAAATCGTTATCATACCCATTATAAAAAAAAGTCCCGGCATAAAACACCAAGCATCTGCACAGAGTTCATAGTGGCCTATTAGGATGATGGATTGCCTGCACATAGAACAAACAGAAAAGCGATTTGTTTGTTTGTTTTTTTTTCAGCCTCCAATTACTAAAAGCACAAAAGTGAACTTTAGGAAGTGGCTGCTTCTCCGAACTTTGCACCGTGAAGGCTTTATCTCTGGCTGACAGACAGGAAGAAGCTGAAAATCTCCTTTGCTCATTCATTCATTCTCTTCTTTTCTCCCCCTCTCTCATTAAACGGCCGTCAATAGCTGCCAGACTCCGGCCTCATTTACGTTCCGTTTGCATAGGCGGCTCTTCAATTAGAAAAAAAAAAGGCAGCAGATTTGAATAAATCATTTCTCCGTTATCGCTGGTTGTAAGCAGGCAAGCCTAAATTGAGGTGAGAGCACCATCCATTTCCCTTCAGTGTATAATCTTCAGGAAATTATGAAGGCGTACGTCAGTGCTGGAGGTTATTTTATGCTTGAGGATATCTCTACTGCAGTGTGAAGTATTGGAAGGGACTCAAGGATTTTGGGACTGTTGGACACAATCTGCCGTAAATGTCCTTGAGTCAGTTTGCTGGGGTTTAGTTAGGATTATAACTCATTCTAAACCAAACACGACGTCCTGGAGTTTTGGTTGAAAGCCTCGAAACACTATATCTTGTGTATAATATACAGTAATTTTAAATGTGAAAATAAGGAATAAGAATCTTAAGTATAATTCACTACTATTATTATTATTATTATTATTTATTAATGAATATTATTAATGTTACCTTTCCCTGTATGATCTGCATGATTTTTAGTTATGCTCAAGTCCCACACATCTTCTACTTTATCTCACGACAGCTATCAACCACAGTGGGTAAAGGGGTGATGAGCGCAAATGACATTTCCACATGGGAACATAAAAGCAAACTAAAATATAATTTTTATCATTAATTTTTACATTTTAAACTAACTAAAGCATTATTCAATGTCTGCGGGATGGATAAGGCATTTTATCCCAATATAGCCAACCAATCCGACGTTGTCATTTCCACGTAGTATATACAAACGCTCCTCGACTTACGTTTTAGTTTGGTTCCGAATGGCCGAATGTAAGGTGAAAAAAGACGTAAGATGTTACTGTATGTTCCAGTGACGTATGACGTTCATACTGTACTATACATCAATAAATACCATTACCGTATCTCATAAAACACACCTAAATCATTTATTATAAACATAACATTGTAAAATAATATCAAATATATCAAATAATATCAACATTAATTTCAAATAAATTAAATTCAAGCAAAATAATTTCAAATTGATAAATTTTAATCAAATTCATTCATCAAATATCAAATACAGTATCAAATATAACCTTTAACATTCATTATGATGCGATCTTTCTGCTTGTAATTGGTTCCGATGGTCGACGGAGCCATTTGGAAGAAACGTGCAACAGTCGCACCAGCATCAATTTTCTTGATATTAGTCATCTTCGTTTCTAACGAGATGGCTTGCCGCTTTTTCTGATTACCACTATCACTAGTAGGCTTACGCTTCTGACCAACCATATTTGCTTAGGGTTACAAATACGCAAAACAGTGTAAACACAAAGATCACAGAGACGACGTCTTAACACAAGGGTAACACGCGGTGAACTGGGAAGAAGGAGGGGCACGTTCAGTCTGTCTTTTAAAAACAATGGACGCAGCGTCATGCGTAAGTAGCGTATTACTTCAGCGTACTACGTAGGTACGTCTCGTACTACAGAGAGCATGCTAAACTCAAAATTGGACTTTTTTTTTTAAACGTAAAATCGAAAAATACGTAAAACGAATGAACATAAAGCGGGGAGTGTCTGTACTAATAAAATCAATACTAATTAAATTAAAAAATTAATTGTATATTATTGTACTATTGTATTGAATTGTATATTCCATTATATTTTATTAATTTATAAAAAGAAAGTATGACTATTAAATGCTCACCTGTAGGTGATGTGCGTACGCTGCCACTTTTGTCCAGTTAGCGCATAGCGACGTGTCCGTGACTGAGAACCTGACTGTCTCCTGACCTGATCCGGAACTCCACATCTGGGCTTCTTCATCCACCTGCGAGAAACTCCAGACTGGTTAACAAACACACTACTAGTATAAAGGTTTAAGGTGGTTACAGTCTGTATAGGAAAATGATGAAGGGCTGGAATTAGTTCGTGATACAACTGGAGGAAGTCTCAGGTTTCAGATAATGAGGTCTCAAAGAAGACCTATAATAGTTTATTCCCTTTTTCAGTCAAATTAAACTTTTCACTTGAATTTTTTATTTCTGTTGTCTTACTCTGATCACTTAATCGTTCACTGAATGCACTTATACACCACGTATTCACTGAGCACGCTCTGAATATTGTTCTCGCTTAAAAGAACCCAACATCAACATGTGAAGGTATTTCATCATACGCTTGCTGTCACAATAACAAACACTCATCTGTTTATTTTTCACTACAGTAGTCCCCCATTTTTCGCGATGGTTCGGTTCTGGCCCTTCCTGTGGATCATGAAAATCCACGAGTTATTGACGTGGGTTTTAAGCCATATGTATGACATTACATGCGCTAAAATATGCTTCTTAAACCCATTCTATAGCGAGTCTTAATCATTAATAGAGTAATAAGGCTGTAAAATATAGAAATGATGAATTAAAACATTTTAATTTTGAACTGTGATAATTATTTTAATGAATAAAGCACTTAGGCGCCTTCCCAGAAGCTAGAGAAGATGCAGGGCGTTTGATTGACATCATAGCGCTTAAATAATCATTAAAAACACACGAAAAAATTTACTTCGCAATTCAGGTAATCACGTTGATAACTTGTGCGTGAAGGAGAAATAAAAAAGAGGTGTACACATCATCTGCAACCAATCAGCTAGAGGGAGAAACAAAAGCTCTCAGCCATTGGCTAAATTTGAATCACGTGGCAGTTACTTCCGGGTTTGTCGCCAATCCACGAGTATGCACGGGCGCGAGCGCTGAACCGCGAATGGTCAAGGACCAACTGAATTATTTTATTCATTCGTTTATTTATTTGCGAAACTACTTTATCATATCAGGGTCATCCAACTCTGGGCGAAGGCAGGGTACACCTTACACAGTTCATCAGTCCATTTCACGGCCAACACACACACACACACACAGATACACACACACACACACACAACCATTTACACTCACATTCACAATTTTGAACAGCCAATTAGCCTAATGTGCATGTCTTTGGATTGTTGGAGGAAACCAGAGTACCCGGAGGAAACCCACAGGAGCACAGGGAGAACATGCAAATTTGCATAGAAACAGCCTCACCATATCCCAGGAATCACCAGGGAGCTCCTTGCTGTTAGGTGGACATGCTAACTATGATGCTACCATGCTTTTAAAACTACTTAGCACACTAAAAGCCCTTTTGCAATTGAATTATAGGTTACTACAGCCAGAGAACCTCAAAGTCTCTAAATATATAGGCGCCATAAATACAGCATCTTGAAAGGCATCATAATCCCAGTATCAGTATTCTAAAATAGACAGATACACACGGCTCTCACGGACACTGATTGACTGTTTCGCAGTGAAAGCTGCTGAATATCATTGCTGAGATCTAAGCATCAAAGAGATTGCAAAATGTCCTCAAGGTTAAAACATCGATTGATAGTGTCGGTTTTGCTGTGTCGATTCAGAGCCGTTCATTACTGACTACTCAGCAATTTTCTACATTTTAGTGTGCATTCCATGCATTATTAAACCACCTCAATTCTGATATACTTACAGACCAAGGTATTACATTTTTTAATGCGTAATTGACTTTTTAATACCTGTGTTCAATCTCAAAGCTTGTATGTGAGTCATATGTGCTTGGAAAAAGCACATCCTGTTCTGGGAATAAAGTATGATGCAGCAAGTAAATGTATACGATTATGATGATGATGATGATGATGATGATGATGTTGATGATATTTATGGCTGAATACATTATATATTTACACATAGGCTATGTCTTAATTATTTCTTGTTTCATTTAGTCATTTCAGGACATTTAGGAACGATGGCGAGAAGAAAGGATCTTAAAGCTTATATTATGTGAGGCAGATGGTCTATAACAGCGCAAGACCACATTTCATGTTGCCAAGAACAGACGGATAAGCCTAGCCATGTGCTCATCTTACGATATGTTCTATAGTAGGTGGATGTGACCAAATTAGCAAAAAATTGTCTTCTTTGAAGTAATTACAAGATGGTTGGAATTCCACCGAAGTCATTCAAGGTCAAAGGTAATTGTTTCATTTGAATTATGAATCATTATGGTTTCCTATTAGTGTTCCATAGTCCTGGCGTGTCTATTGGTGCCCATATTCAAGTTACAAGATCTCTTTCTCTAATTCTTTGTGAGCTTGCCTTAATCTTCACCTTTGACCAAGACATTAAAAAAAAACCCAGATAATCTTTGAGAGTCAGGTAGAGTAGTGTCCCCACCAAGTTTGGCAAAAATTTCTGCATGGTGTAGTGAGGATTTGGTTCAGAGACAAATTGATTCACAACCACCGGTGATTATAATACAGACGCTCCTTGACTTACGTTTTAGTTTGGTTCCGGACAGCCGAACGTAAGGTGGAAAAAAAAAAAAAAGACGTAAGTTGTTACTGTATGTTCCAGTGACGTATGACGTTCATACTGTACTATACATCCATAAATACCATTACCGTATCTCATAAAACACCCCTAAATCATTTATTATAAACATAACATTGTAAAATAATATCAAATATATCAAATAATATAAACATTAATTTCAAACTAATTAAATTCAAGCAAAATAATTTCAAATAGATATATTTTAATCAAATTCACTCATCAAATATCAAATACAGTATCAAATATTACCTTTAACATTCTCTGTGATGTGATCTTTCTGCTTGTAAATGGTTCCGATGGTCGACAGAGCCATTTGGAAGAAACGTGCAACATTCACACGTTTTTCACCAGCATCAATTTTATTGATAATAGCCATCTTCGTTTCTAACGAGATGGCTTGCCGCTTTTTCTGATTCCCACTATCACTAGTAGGCTTACACTTCTGACCAACCATATTTGCTTAAGGTTACAAAAGTCCGCAAAACAATGTAAACATCAATGTAAATGGTGAACTGGGAAGAAGGAGGGGCACGTTCAGTCTGTTGTTTGTAAACAATGGACGCAGCGTCATGTGAAAGTAGCGTATTACGTCAGTGTACTACGTAGGTACTTCTCGTAATACAGAGAGCACACTAAACTCAAAATTTGACATAATTAAAAAAAAAAAAAAAAAAGTAAAATAAAAAAAATACGTAAAGAATGAATGAACGTAAGTCGGGGAGCGTCTGTACTCTGTTTTGTGTAGAGGTAAAAATAAATATACAGCCAGCTGCTGAATAAGAATACTGTACATGGCAATAATGTGGGATAACCAGTATGTTATCCCACATTACTGGTTTAAAATTACTGTTATACTCCGGTCAAGTGCTCAGGTTTCCTCCCACGGCCCAAGGTCATGTGAATTAGGTCAGCTGGGTACTTTAAACTGCCCAGAGGTGGGCATGTGAGCGTGAATGGCTGATCTTCTGTCTCTTTTAGACCCATGATAGACTAGCAACAGCATGTCCAGAGTGTACCTCTACACTCACTCGCGTCCGGTGTCAGCTTGGATGAAATCCAGATCATCCACAACTCATAATGGATAAGTGTTATAAAAAATAAATAAAAGAATTAATGTTGATAGGAATTTGCTTCTTACTGCTCGAATAAAGTGATAAATTGACTCAATGTTTTATTATCAAGTGCTGTCCAGGCAAAAATAGCTCCAAAAATCCACTAGGGTATCTCTCTCTCACTCTCTCTCTCTCTCTCTCTCTCTCTCTCTCAGTGTGTGCTGACGTGTAGGTATGTACTCACTCAATTGTGCTTGGGTCTATCTGTCCTGTGACGTTCAGGCCGTAAACACGCTGCATGGTAGCGATGGCTGACTGCATGGTCACAGCCGAGCGCAAGACAGCCATGTTGGGCTGTGTAGATTGGAGGTAGCCATACCTCTGTAACCAAGCCTGGCAAAGAAAAGGGTAAAAGAAAAATGTTAAAAGGTAGCATCATGTAGAAATATTACAGTTTAATAGTCATATTCAGTGATGGATGTGTTTTTACTTAACTAAGCTCTGCTTGTATACCCAACATGCCAATGGGATGCTCTGATTGGTTCAACCATGATTGGAATAATAAGCAATTATTGAATAAGGCGTAGAATAATATGGCAAATTAGTCATTCGGGAGCGTTTTTCTCAAGGTGAATAACATGCTGCAAGAGTGAATATTCAGCATATAGCATGTAATAATAATAATAATAATAATAATAATAATAATAATAATAGGGGGGTAGTGGTGGCCTAGTGGTAGGGTGTTGGATTACTTATCCCAAGGTCACGTCTATGGTGAGAGGTTCATGTAAACAAACCACTGCTGACTTTCTTCAAGACTACAGTAGTTGCATAGCCCTCAGTGTTTCTGCCCTGCCCAGAGTCTACTCTTCCCTTGCCCAGAGTCAGCTGAGGTGGGCGCCAGCCTCCTGGCACCATAATTAGGATTAAGCGTTTCAGACAATAAATGAATGAACAATAATAATAATAATAATAATAATAATAATAATAATAATAATATGCATTAAACAATATTCACAAACATACAGATCTGACCAAATCATAACTCGCTTGTTGAGGATTCACAGTATTCTGGCGAGCCTTAAGGTTCTGTTAAGTTCGCAGCCAAGTATTTTTCTGGTTTGAGATATACACGCTTTCCTACGCATCAGGTTTTGTGACGAGAAAAAAAGTGTTGTCGTTTGCACTTTGCTTCCTGTGACACGGCTGTGATTAAAAATGGATTCTTTATTCACAGCCTTTGTCACAAGCTCAGAATAAATTCCAATTGAACATACTGCTCATTTTATACAACTTCAGACAACATTTCAGCTTGGTTTTCTGTTCACCGCCTTGGAACCTTGTTTTTTATTATAATTTTTTTTCTCATGTTTTCTCCCCTCATCATCTCATCATGTATTGCCTCCTTATCATAAAACCACCACCAACCATGGAGGGGAATAAGCAAGCACATGACCCCTCCATGACACACAATGATGCCTCCTGCCTAATTTATAATTATGACTTATTAATTGATTACAACTTAATGTCTCTTAATTATGACTTCAAACTTTTTTCTCTAGTGGTAGAAATGGGCTTCCATGAAAACTGAAACAAGCTATGGGTGTTATTAGTTAAAATTCTGAATCGATATGGATGAATCTACACAGATTCATAAAGAACTGCTTCCAAATTTATCATGTGTTATCGTCTGCTCAGGCAAACATGTGTTCTTAGGAGAAAAATTTTATTCCCATTTATTGTGACCTGTTCCGGTAAATGTGACTTTAATAAGGCTTTAATATATTTAAAGGCTGCCAGAGCTGTAATGTCAAATCAATATCAAACTACGCCATAAAACACAGAATGAGGCAACATTTCCACACACTTGACTTCTAGCATCGATTACCATCGTTCTCTAGACAAGCCTGATGCCCTGTGGATGTCATTAGACCAGATAGATTAATGCAGAAACCAAGGATCAAGGATTATTCACTACCTTTGTACGTTTGTCAACGCCTGAATATCCAAGATCAGATCAATTATGTTTGGTTCCCTAGAAACCTGACATCAGTTCTTGATGATTCGTTTTCTGTTTTTGCTCTTAAGATGCTTGTCCAGGCTTGCGGACGTTCAAAGTCACCACTGAAATGAATCTATTGAAGTGAAAATGTCATGCAGGTTGATTCTGACACTGACGTCACAGCAAAAAACACTTTTAATATCATATCAAAAAAATAGTGTAGCCTTACACAGGTAGCTTTGATATGCAGACGCAATCCCGACTTACATTTTTAATTGGTTCCGGACGACTGAACGTAAGCTGAAAGTGAACATAAGTTGTTACAGTGACGTATGACGTATGACGCTCATACTGTACTATACATCCATAAATACCATTGCTGTATGTCATAAAACATCCCTAAATCAATTATTATAAACATAACATTGTAAAATATCAAATAATATCAACATTAATTTCAAATAATTCACTTATTTATACAGAGTCACTTAAAACAGCCAATCAACGCTTACAATATGTGAGGCGCTCAATACCGAAAGTAGTGTACTTGCTGTGGGTTATACGGACATCCGGTCTTTCAAGTGCTGTTGAACTCGTTTAGAACACAGCCTGCACTGATGTGAATCACCAACCATATTTGCTTAGGGTTACAAAAGTCCGCAAACAGTGTAAACAGAAAGATCACAGAGATGACGTCTTAACACAAGGGTAACACGCTATATAACTGAGATATATATATATATATATATATATATATGTATGTATGTATGTATGTATGTATATGTGTATATATGTATATATATATATATATATATATATATATATATATATATATATATATATATATATATATATATATATATATATATATATATATATATCTTCTTCTTCTTCTTTTACTTTCGGCTGCTCCCTTCAGGGGTCGCCACAGCAAATCATCCGCCTCCACCTCACCCTGTCCTCCGCATCTTCTTTTCTGACTCCAACGACCTTCATGTCTTCCTTCACCACATCCAATAATCGCTTCTTTGGTCTTCCTCGAGGCCTTCTGCCTGGTAGTTCCAACCTCAGCATCCTACTGCCAATATACTCACTATCCCTCCTCTGTACATGTCCAAACCATCTCAATCTAGCCTCTCTGACTTTGTCTCCAAAACATCTTACATGGGCTGTCCCTGTGATATACTCATTTCTGATCCTATCCATCCTCGTTACTCCCAGAGAGAACCTCAACATTTTCATCTCCGCTACCTCCAGCTCTGCCTCCTGCCTTTTCTTCAGCGCCACTGTTTCTAATCCATACAACATCGCTGGCCTCACCACCGTCTTGTACACTTTTCCCTTCATTCTTGCTGACACTCTCCTATCGCACATCACACCGGACACTTTTCTCCAACTATTCCAGCCTGCCTGCACACGTTTCGTCACCTCTTTTCCACACTCTCCATTGCTCTGGATTGTTGAGCCTAAGTACTTAAAATCCTCCACCTTCGTTATCTCTGCTCCCTGTAACATCACCGTTCCTCCTGGGTCCTTCTCATTCACACACATGTATTCTGATTTTCTGAGGCTAACCTTCATTCCTCTCCTTTGCAGGGCATACCTCCACCTCTCTAGATTTTCCTGCACTTGTTCTCTGCTCTCACTGCAGATCACGATGTCATCTGCAAACATCATAGTCCATGGAGATTCTTGTCTCACCTCGTCTGTCAGCCTGTCCATCACCATAGCAAACAAGAAGGGGCTCAGAGCTGACCCTTGATGCAGTCCCACCTCCACCTTGAATTCGTCGGTCACACCGACAGCACACCTCACCGCTGTCTTACATCTCTCATACATGTCCTGCACCACTCTAACATACTTCTCTGCCACTCCAGACTTCCTCATGCAATACCACAGTTCTTCTCTTGGCACCCTGTCATATGCTTTTCCAGATCCACAAAGGCACAATGTAGCTCCCTCTGACCTTCTCTGTACTTCTCTATTAACATCCTCAAAGCAAACATTGCATCTGTGGTGCTCTTTCTTGGCATGAAACCAAACTGTTGTTCACAAATGCTGACCTCTGCCCTTAGTCTAGCTTCCACTATTCTTTCCCATAACTTCATCGTATGGCTCATCAACTTTATCCCTCTGTAGCTGCTGCAACTCTGCACGTCTCCCTTGTTCTTAAAAATGGGCACCAGCACACTTCTCCTCCACTCCTCCGGCATCTGCTCACTCTCGTACCTTGTTGAATGTTCTTGTCAGAAAATCTACTGCTACCTCTCCTTGACACTTCCATACCTCCACAGGTATATCATCAGGACCAACTGCCTTTCCATTCTTCATCCTCTTCAATGCCCTGCTCACTTCACCCTTACTGATCTTTGCTACATCCTGCTCCTCAATGGTCACCTCTTCTTTCCATACTTTCCAAGATGCCTTAGCCACTGCTACTTTCGCCTTACACTGTGTCTCCCTGTACTCCTGTTTACTCTCTTCGGTCCTCTCAATGTCCCACTTCTTCTTAGCTAACCTCTTCCTTTGTACACACTCCTGCACTTCCTCATTCCACCACCAAGTCTCCTTATCTACTTTCCTTCCAAAGGACACACCAAGTACTCTCCTACCTGTGTCCCTGATCACATTTGCTGTGGTTGTCCAGTCATTTGGAAGCACTTCCTGGCCACCCAAAGCCTGTTTCAACTCCTCCTTGAAGACAACACGACACTCTTCCTTTTTCAGCTTCCACCACTTTGTCTTCTGCTCTGCCTTTGCCTTCTTCACCTTTCTCACCATCAGAGTCATCCTGCACACCACCATCCTATGCTGTTTGGCAACACTCTCACCCACTATGACTTTGCAGTCACTGACTTCCTTCAAATTACATCGCCTGCACAAGATGTAGTCTACCTGTGTGCTCCTACTTCCGCTTTTATAAGTCACCCTATGCTCCTGTTTCTTCTGGAAGAAAGTATTCACCACAGCCATTTCCATCCTTTTTGCAAAATCTATCAACATCTGTCCTTCTGCGTTCCTGTCCTGGATACCAAACCTGCCCATCACTTCCTCGTCCCCTCTGTTGCCTGTACCAACATGTCCATTGAAGTCTGCACCAATGACCACTCTTTCACCTCTGGGGGTACTCTGCATCACTTCATCTAAGTCACTCCAGAATCTCTCCTTCTCTTTTAGCTCACATCCTGCCTGTGGGGCATAAGCACTAACAACATTGAGCATTACACCTTCAATTTCTAACTTGAGACTCACCACTCTGTCTGACACTCTTTTCACTTTTAGAACATTCCTGACAAACTCCTCCTTCAAGATGACTCCTACTCCATTTCTCTTCCCATCCAACTGGGAAGGAGGGGCACGTTCAGTCTGTCATTTGTAAACAATGGACGCAGCGTCATTATGTCATTACATCAGCGTACTACGTAGGTACGTCTAAACTCAAAATTTGACTTTTTTTTTAAAAAAACGTAAAATCGAAAAACATAAGTCGGGGAGAGTGTGTATATCAGTAAAGATTAGGACTAGATAGGATGGTGGTCTTGGTTAGCGCGTCCACCTTAGAGCAAGAGGGGCTGGGTGTGAGTCCCAGGTTTGGTGAGGCCATTTCTGTGTGGATGTACTGTCAATGTTTAGGTGAATTTTCTCTGAGGAACGAGAAATGAAGATTAGGCTTATTGGTTGTTAAATTGCCCCTATGTGTGAGTGTGAATGGTTGTGGATTGGCTGGGATAGGCTCCAACTTTACCGCGACTCTAGTAGAACTAATCAAATACATCAATTACATCAAATTAGATCTAGACAACAAAAAAAAAGCCCACGCTGACCACAGGGCTCGATTCCAGGATTTCTTGTGAAGCAAGAGTGCTAACCGCGTATTACTTACTTACTTATTCCACTACAGCTTTTAGGTTTAGGTTCTGTGTTGACTTCAGCAAGAACACAACACGACCGACATTTTCTTCTCCTACTTTCTTGACATTCCTGTGGGTTTTGCAAGTCATCGTTTAATTCCTCCTGCTGAGTCGGAGAAAAAAAAAATTCTTATCCGGGGAAAGTGGTGATGTAGCGGAGAGTGTGTCTGAGTAATGAGGCGATGCTGGTAACTATACATCAACTTTAATCTAGCTTTGACAGTTAAATGAGCTGTTCTGAGCTGAGATAAGAATGGGCTTCTTCACAGAACATTAATCTAACTGGGTTAGTTTGAGCTCAGAAAACTCATTGGATTGTAATATAATGTGCATTTCTATAAAAAAAGAGCACAATGTCAAAGGGCAACGTGTGTAAATCTTTCCTCCTTACCCCAGCTATAGCTGTTACAACTATAAGTAGGGGCTACAAGACTAGCAGAGAAATAATACAGTTTATCACACCTGAGCATAGATGTCAATTTTATTTTAGAATATATAGTTAAAATGAATATTGATTATTAGTAAGACTGTTATGATTGCTTGGATACTGGATGTGATAGGCAGCGCATCAAGCTCAGAGGAAAGTGCTAACTACCCTATTCTACATACATGACTTCAGAGATGCCCCCCTCCCACCCAATTTTCCTCCTTTGACTCTCATTTACAAGAGGCTATGGCAATATATATATAATATATTATTATATACACACACACAGAGATGAGAGAGAGAGAGAGAGAGAGAGAGAGAGATTTCCTTTCGACATTTTCCCTTTTTCAGGGGTCGCCACAATGAATGGTTCGCATGTTTGATTTGGCATAGGTTTTTACGTTGGATGTCCTGACACAACCCTTTTTCAAGGGATGGAAACACGCTGACGGCATTGCAGCTACTCTTTACGAAAGTCAGCAATTGTTGTTTTACATGAATCTCTCACCATAGACAGTGAGAGACATGGCCCGCCTTTGATAACCCAGTTAGCTGCACTGGGGGGCAGTGACAACCTTGTGGAGAGTGGGACTCGAACCCCCAACCTTAGGATCCAGCGCCCTATGCCACCAGGCCACCACTGCCCTATATATATATATATATATATATATATATATATATATATATATATATATATAAAGAAAGAGAGAGAGAGAGATCTCACTTTCTGTGGTTAATTGGGACCAAAATCCCCCCACAACCGCTGAATTCCTCGAAGTAGGATCAACCCCATTGATTGACGTATACGTATATATATATATATATATATATATATATATATATATATATATATATATATATATATATATATATATATATATATATATGTGTGTGTGTGTATATAACATCAATAAATACATTTTCTATGCTGTAAATGCTTAAAATAACAATGAAACATTCAAAAATAATGCATAAGATGTACATAAAATATAAATACACACACGCAGATGTCACTGCACAGTGAGTAGATTTGTTGGGGGGATTTGTTTTTTTTTTTGCATAATTGGCCTTGTTTTGTGGCATTTTCCTTAACTTTCCACCCCTATTCTTCCTTAATTTCCTTATTTTTTATTTCGATGAATCTTCTTCTTCTTTCCTTTCAGCTTTGAATATTTAAAAAAAAAAAAAAAAAACACGATGCACTGCACCGCATGAATTGAAGCGTGATGTAACGAAGGATCCCTGTGTGTGTGTGTGTGTGTGTGTGTGTGTGTGTGTGTGTGTGTGTGTGTGTATATATATATATATATATATATATATATATATATATATATATATTCTAAATTACTTTACAAAATTGTCCTGTACTTTAATTGAATGTGCTCTAAATTAATTCATGGCACTTACAACTTACATTTTTATACAACAATTAAGCGGAAAGTGCCTTGCACACGTGCTCAAAAGTGGCAGTTAGTGGTAAGACTTGAGCTCCCACCTTCAGATCAGTACCCCACAGAGGCTTAACCACTGAGATAACAAATCCACGTGCTTCACAGGAATGCTATGCTCTGATTGGTTAACTATTATGGGACGAGGGACATCATCATTCAAAATCTAATTTTTCTGATTTCTGGGAAGCCACCAGCATATTCCTGATATTCTTTCGGCACATGTCTATCACATTAGATAAATAGGCAGCAAAGAAAGGAAGCATTGGAAAACTTCCATGTATGCATCCATGACCCCTGACCCCTGACCCATCGCCATAAGGACGGAACAAGATGACGAGGACCATATAAATATATAATGGCTAAAAATATAGTTGAGGCAAATGCTACACTATAATTATGAGTCTCAAGATGATATTCAAAAAGTAAACAGTCAGCTAGTGGGTTGAAGACAAAAACAAAAAACCCTCAGTGTCTCTGACCAAAATATTTTACACTGATAGGCCAGTTCTATTTGTGAACATATCCCCTGGGCCTCCACCCAGCTCCAAACCAGGACAACTTCCTCAGGTGTCCCCATCCTCATCCAGTGTAACTTTTGATGAAGACAGAATTTCCTGATATCATTATGGATCCCTCGCTGTATGTAGATATGTACGGAGTATAGAAGTGAGTGTGTGGGTGTATCTGCTTGTATGCAGGTTTCTCTAATAATATGCAAACCACACATTTGCGTAGGCTTAAAAGCTTTAGATTTCATACCCTACGCACTCCTCTGGAGGACGTCCCTTACATTTTAATATTGTGTTTAGCATTCCCTCATCAACTTTGCCTGATGACTCAGAAGTATGTATTAACTCACATTTGGCCACTTCCAGCATGGCTGTATGAGAGAATTTCTTTTTATATAGTTGATGTGGCTTGTGTGGTGACAGTCAGAGACTTCCCATTAGAACTGCGGTTTCCATGACGACACGCCCAAATGTGTGCGTCAGGGTTTAATCTAAGATGCTTATTTAGATTAACTTTTAATTACTTTCATGCTTGTTAATTGACTTACACGTGTTTGCCTATGATCATGATTACCATGTCTGTCTGTGCACCAACCCCTGAACTGACCTCTGAACCTATTATGTCTTCTTGTGCACTGACCCTTACCCCTGAACTCTAAGCTTCTTTTAATAAAACCCATGCCAAGTTTACACTTTTTTTTTTTTTTTTTTTACAATATTTCCTTCCAAATAAAATATTAATCTGATAAATATTGGACCCGGGAACCAGCAGACAAATTACTATTTAACAATAACTTGGCGATCCAGACAATAAGCCAGGAATCTTTGTATCTTTCTTCTTCTATTTTTTCCACCTTTATTTTCAAGAAAGACTTTGCCAATCCTCATCAAACTTGACAGACCTATTGCTTTGAGGTTTGTCATGAAGCATATACTGGACCGTAATTTCTGGACTATAAGCCGCTACTTTTTTGACACGCTTTGAACCCTGCGGCTTAAACAACGATGTGGCTTATCCCTAGATTTTAATGGCCTCCAGGGGGTGCTCTATCAGGAAGCGCAAGAGTAAAATAGACCGCAGTGGTTTATAAAGAGGTGCGGCCTACATCTGTACAAATTTTTTTTTTTCTTTTTGAACTTAGTTGGTGCGGCTTATATTCGGGTGCGCTCAATAGTCCGGAATTTGTGGTGGTTTTTCTAAATGCTACATTAAAATTGTATTATTTATGGGTTTATTAGCTTAGGCTAGGTCAGTTATTAGATATGGATGGAGTGGCTACATAATAACAAACAATAAATAGGTTTGGGGAATTTAGGATGGGTTTATACAACATTTTCTGCTCTTCCAAAGAGGCTTTGCTCCTTGAAGTCTACATTTATGGTAATTTGTTCTCTCAGGCTACACTTGACCTAATAATTTATTGAAACAGCCATTAACAGTTTCATCTAGAAGCAATCTACCCCCAAAAACTATACATCTTCAGTTATCACTCCGTTCAGATATCATACTCGTGTTCAGAGAGAAGTAACCTGGTATTGCAAGCTGTCCTGAGATTACCATTGGAACCAGCCAATTGTAAGAGATGTCATTGCAGAACTTTTGGTCCCAAGCTGTCACCTGTTAAGAAGCTACAAGAGCACTGAGGATGCAGCTGCAGAGTCACAGATACGTACAAGCTAATCCAATTCCTCTCGCTGTCCCTTTCTTTATTTACCTCATACTGTGGAGACAAATCCTGTTTTATCCTTACTTTATGCCTTTAATCAACTGTGAGTCAAAGAGCTTTGTACAAACCCGTACTGAAATATTATAAGGTATTGAACATGTAACTAAATAGAAAATGAAAAAAAAAATTTGAATACAGACCTCCAAATGTAATCACAGATACAGACTAGGAGTTCCAAAACAAATTTCAAAGGGTAGTAAAGCTGCCTTTAAGGTCCAGTTATATATTAACTATAATTTTTTTGTATAAAATGGCAGCTCAGTGGCTTAATGGTTAGCACTGTCGCCTCGTGGATCGCATGTTTTAACTGTGCTTATGTGGGTTTCCTCAGCTACTCTGGTTTTCTCCTCTATTATAGTCATACACATTAGGACAACTGATTACTCGTGTCCAAAGTTAGATGGGATTGGACTCAAGTCTCGGTGAGCGTGTTTCTGTGTCATTTGCCGGATCTCCGCATGGCTGCGTGAGTTTCCCCCAGGTAATCGGGTTTCCTCCCACAGTACAAAGCACACAGAACTTTAGGCTAACTTGTTGTTTTAAATTGCCCCTAATTGTGTGTAAGTGTGAATGGTTTCGTGTGTGTGTGTGTGTGTGTGTGTGTGTGTGTGTGTGTGTGTGTGTGTGTGTGTGCACGCTATGCTGACGCCTTCAAATATTTAATTAAATACACATGCTCTTGGCCAGGACCCTCATGTTAGCACATCAATTAACTATTGTAGGCTGAAATACACTATAAGGCCAAAGGTTTGTGCACACCTGACCAGCACACATCACCACATGTGCTTTTTTTTTTTTTTTTGATCATCCTGCTCCAGATTTATAATAAGCTTTTTTTTATATTATTTTTTATATGCATGACAATGGGGAATTGTGATCGCTCGATCCTCAGCAACAAGAGAAGCAGTGATGGTAGGTGAAGAGGTTTGGGGTGCAATTGGCGTTCAGTGGGGTCAGGGCCCTACACAGGGCACTTGAGTTCCTCTACTTCAACTTCGGTAAATCGTGTGTTCATGAAGCTTAGTAGACACCGGTGCATCATTCTGAAAGAAGCTTGGACTTTCTGTTTACAATGAAGGGAAGCTGTAATGCTACACCATACAATCAATGTTTGTGGAAGATTCTTACATGGGCGTGACAGTTAGGGGACCCAATACTTTTGGCTATGTAATGTGTACAAATGATTTCTGAGAATGTAGGGTAGAACTAGAGAAAAATTGACGTAGCAGTCAATCTGAAGACTGCACAGATGCTCAAAGTTCATTATGAGGAGACAACAAGTGAAGCGTGGGGCGCTAGCAGTTAGCCTTAGCCAGGGCTGATTTCTACTGAATTCCTTATTTATTTAGTTGAAAGTGTGTTTGCATTACAAATTAAACATCTTATCACAGCTTTAACAAAATTCTGATGGTGTGATATTTGCAATTTTTTATTTATTTATTTAAACTTGAATATACGAACATATGAGCGATATTGAGCATACGTTAGCCATTACTCGCTATGTGTATAAATATATAACTGGATACGATGACTAAAAATGATATTTACTAATTAATCCTATTAGGGTCCTGGAGTCTCTCTAAGTCAACGGTGGGCGAAGGCAGGGTGCACACCCTGAACAGCTCGCCAGACCATCACAGGGCCAACACACAGACAACTATTCACACTCACACTTAGAACTGTAGGAGGAAAGTAGATTTCCCAGCGAGAAGCCCACACAAGCATGGCAAGAGCGTGCAAACTCCACGCAGAAACACCTCAGCCGAGTCCGGGACTTGAACCCGTGACTTTCTAGCTGTGAGGCAGACTACGCAGCTGAACAGGGCAGTTCATGGTGGACCTGCTATGCTTGGTGCTCTCTGAGGTATTTCAGGGTGAATCAGATTTCTGTAGAGCAGCCGTGCTTCTTCACCTTGTTCTGTTTGAATCACACACGCTCTTGCTCTCTTTCCTCCTCTCTCTTTCACTCTCTATCCACTGATCTCCCAACTCTGCCTACGACTGCGACTCTGCAGAACATCATGAAACAACAGGGCAACAGTGTTACCCGGGTAGGGATAAGAAGAAAGTAGGCGAGAGGAACTATGCAGTATTTTTTCACCAGGGCGATGACTGTGTCCTATAGAGCAGTGCACAAGGAGGCAATACAGCACTCTGAGGGGACCAGATTGGAACATATGTGGGCTCTGCACTATTTACCTGAAGGTTGGCTTAATCCTGCCAAGGTCACAGTGAGGATGGAGCCTAGCTCAGCCGACTCGGGGCAAATGTATGGTTCCCACCAAACACCTCACCAGTCCAGTGTAGAACCAGCATGAACACAACCATTCACACTCATACTCACACCATGACCATTTTAGAACAAGCCTAGTGTGCATGTCTTTGGAATATAAGAGGAAATTAAATTAGCCGG
>CM045743.1:13608939-13646439 GCA_024760905.1 Plotosus lineatus
AAAAAAAATCATAAATATTCAAATACTTACAATGTTTACTTTTTTTTTAATTACATAAGCATTGATATACTAGTGTAATGTATATATACACATGCAGTATATAGGCATGTTTGCACAGTGGATAGTGAGACTGTCTTATAATATATGGATCCTGGGTTCGAGACTGAGTTCAGGTTACTGTCTGTATATGTACTTCCATGTTCCTGAGGGCTTCCCTCTGGAAAAAGAACCCACTCAAAAGCATGCAGATATTTGGAATGGGTGTGCTAGAATTCCCGAGTGGGTGAATGGATGTGTCTTGCTTTGGGGCTGGTGCTGATTGACCCTGAATGGAATGTTGCTAAAGTTGAATGTAAATTTCTCGATGAATTTATTGTAAATAATACAGGATTACCTTTTAATTCAATCCATTTATCCATATATTTGTCGATCCAAAAGCTACGTTTTAGGGTTGTAGGATAGCTGGAGCCTATCTCAGCGGACTCTGGGAGAAGGCCAGGTACATCCTGGGGGCAATTTGGAACTTTGCCTGGCGTGCATGTCTTTGGACTGTGGGAGGAAAATGGAGATAGCAGGCTCCACCAGGAAGCCAGTGAAGAGTAAACTAAAATGTGTGTCATGATGACATGAGGAATGAGATATGCAACAGAGGGGGTGAAATAACAAAATAAAAAAAACAATAAAAATAAAAACATGGCCTTGCAAATGAACCACGAAATGTGTTTTCTTTCATTCACAGCCAAGGATGATTGAGCAAGCTATTTTCAAGTGCATGCCACTTATACATGATAACACCAGACTGGCTGGTTCAGTGCTAACAAATCTGCCAGTGTCAGATCTCCAGTGTTAAAAATTACATCTAGTGCTAAATCGGATCTGTCTACATACGCCTTGGATGAGTATTCAGATGCAGGCGTCTCAGAGCAGGTCTGAAATAAATCGAAGAAATGAATAACTTGGAAAAAGGAAAGTCAGGCCATGACAAGAAGTGCTTCCACAGAATGCTGACATGCTAACAGATAGCAGAGGTGACTGATATGGGGATTGATATCCTACCCTACCAGTTACTAGGCGGGATGAAAGGATGGCATTGAGAGTAGCACAGGAACAGGTACTCAGCTCACATCCTGTTGATGCACAGGCATGTCGTATCAGATGAGACTCAAGAGGAAGAAGATACAGATGGAAGAGCATGGCCTGGACACGTCCATGCTTACCCACTGAGAATAGCAAAAGGGAAAACGTCCTAACATGCACGAAAGGAGGACTATACTTAAGAAACATCAACTTGATTTTATATGACAAGGCTGATTGGCTGTTACATGCCATAATGCTAATTCATGGTTCTGTATGATGATGCTGATTGGCTGTTATGTATCATGATGCTGATTGGCTGCTGTTTATGCATTGCAATACTTATTGACTGTTATGCATCATACGGATGATTGGCTGTTATGTATCTGATGCGGATTGGAAGCTGATTGGCTGTTATACATTGCAATGCTTATTGTTATGCATCATAAAGCGGATTGGCTGTTATGTATCATGATGCTGATTGGCTGTTATGTATCATAATGTTGATTGGCTGCTGATTGTATGTTATACATTGCAATGCTTATTGACTGTTATGCATCATAAGGCAATTGATTGGCTGTTATGTATCTGATGCTGATTGGCTGTTATGTATCATGATGCTGATTGGCTGCTGATTGTCTGTTATGCATTGCAATGCTTATTGACTGTTATGCATCATAAGGCTGATTGGCTGTTCTGTATCCGATGCGGATTGGCTGCTATGTATCATGATGCTGATTGGCTGTTATGTATCTGATGCTGATTGGCTGTTATGTATCATGAGGTTGATTGGCTGCTGATTAGATGTTATGCATTGCAATGCTTATTGACATGCTGATTGGCTGTTATGTATCATGATTCTGATTGGCTGCTGTTTATGCATTGCAATACTTATTGACTGTTATGCATCATACGGATGATTGGCTGTTATGTATCTGATGCGGATTGGCTGTAATGTATCATGAAGCTGATTGGCTGTTATACATTGCAATGCTTATTGTTATGCATCATAAAGTGGATTGGCTGTTATGTATCATGATGCTGATTGGCTGTTATGTATCATAATGTTGATTGGCTGCTGATTGTATGTTATACATTGCATTGCTTATTGACTGTTATGCATCATAAGGCAATTGATTGGCTGTTATGTATCTGATGCTGATTGGCTGTTATGCATTGTAATGCTTATTGACTGTTATACATCATAAGGCTGATTGGCTGTTATGTATCTGATGCTGATTGGCTGTTATGTATCATGATGCTGATTGGCTGTTATGTATCATGATGCTGATTGGCTGCTGATTGTCTGTTATGCATTGCAATGCTTATTGACTGTTATGCATCATAAGGCCGATTGGCTGTTCTGTATCCGATGCGGATTGGCTGCTATGTATCATGATGCTGATTGGCTGTTATGTATCTGATGCTGATTGGCTGTTATGTATCATGAGGTTGATTGGCTGCTGATTAGATGTTATGCATTGCAATGCTTATTGACATGCTGATTGGCTGTTATGTATCATGATTCTGATTGGCTGCTGTTTATGCATTGCAATACTTATTGACTGGATGATTGGCTGTTATGTATCTGATGCGGATTGGCTGTAATGTATCATGATGCTGATTGGAAGCTGATTGGCTGTTATACATTGCAATGCTTATTGTTATGCATCATAAAGCGGATTGGCTGTTATGTATCATGATGCTGATTGGCTGTTATGTATCATAATGTTGATTGGCTGCTGATTGTATGTTATACATTGCAATGCTTATTGACTGTTATGCATCATAAGGCAATTGATTGGCTGTTATGTATCTGATGCTGATTGGCTGTTATGCATTGTAATGCTTATTGACTGTTATACATCATAAGGCTGATTGGCTGTTATGTATCTGATGCTGATTGGCTGTTATGTATCATGATGCTGATTGGCTGTTATGTATCATGATGCTGATTGGCTGCTGATTGTCTGTTATGCATTGCAATGCTTATTGACTGTTATGCATCATAAGGCCGATTGGCTGTTCTGTATCCGATGCGGATTGGCTGCTATGTATCATGATGCTGATTGGCTGTTATGTATCTGATGCTGATTGGCTGTTATGTATCATGAGGTTGATTGGCTGCTGATTAGATGTTATGCATTGAAATGCTTATTGACATGCTGACTGGCTGTTATGTATCATGATTCTGATTGGCTGCTGATTGGATGTTATGCATTGCAATGCTTATTAACTGTTATGCATTATGATGCTGATTCGCTGTTATGTATCATGATGCTGATTGGCTGTTATACATTGCAATGCTTATTTACTGTTATGCATCATAAGGCTGATTGGCTGTTATGTATCTGATGCTGATTGGCTGTTATGTATCATGATGCTTATTGGCTGCTGATTGGCTGTTATACCAATGCTTATTGACTGTTATGCATCATAAGGCTGATTGGCTGTTATGTATTTGATGCTGATTGGCTGTTATGTATCATAATGTTGATTGGCTGCTGATTGGCTGTTATACATTGCAATGCTTATTTACTGTTATGCATCATAAGGCTGATTGGCTGTTATGTATTGTGACACTGATTAATTTTTATGTATTGTAGAAGAAAGTCCTATGTAATGTGATGTTATCATACAAGGGGATTATGATTATTAAACTTTGAATTGTTGAATGATTAACTAAAGATTCATCTGCAACAAGAGGATGTGAGACATCAAGAAAAAATTGCGGGATTGCCAAAATGCAATCTGGGTGATGGGCTAGTAACCCTCTCTCCCCTGATGAGACCCCAAGAGTGGCTTCTATGTAACATAAAGTTACAGGTGAATCGAACTGTGTTGACAGCTGATTGGCTGTTATAGATCATGATGCTTAAATGGCTTAAACTTTTAAAATATTAAAAGAAAAGAAAAAAAACATGGGTATATAAAAGAATGCTTTGTCCCTCATCACCTTCTTGAGGAAATTCAAAATTCTTTCTGGACATGTGAGTTGGGGACAACAGGGGTGACTATGTAGATATAACATGTCTGAGTAAATGTTAAAGGCAACTTTTCCAAACAGGATGATGCCTGAAAAGTACAAAAGAAGGATGTGTTCTGATTGCATCACTTTAGTGAACTGCTCACTCTGTGTTGCACTTGGAGACACGTGATTTCAGCTATTGATTCAGCATGGAATGAGATCCCTGGTGTCCACCAGGTCTCAGTTCAATAAGGTAGATGGTTGTACACATGTGCAATGTTGCAGCCTTGGCACTAGCAACCAACCGTCTCACTTTCATGCACATACCAGTGTCCTTTCTCAGGGCAGTGGTGGCCTGCTGGTAAAAGGGGATAGCTGATCCTAAGGTTGGGGGTTCAAAGTCCCATTCTCCACAAGGTTGTCACTGCTGTCCCCCCCAGTGCAGCTAACTGGGTTATCAAAGGCCGGCCATGTCTCTCACTGTTTATGGTGTGAAGTTCATGTAAAAGAACCATTGCTGACTTTCGACAAGAGTATCTGCAAAGCCGCCAGCGTGTTTCTGTCCCTTGCTAAGGGTTGTGTCAGGAAGGGCATCCGACGGAGAAACCTATGCCAAATCAAACATGCGAATCATTAATATGACTTCCATGAAGATGGATGCAGATGATTCGCTGTGGTGATCCCTGAAGGGAACAGCCGAGAGGAAAGAGGAAGATCAGTGTCCTTTCTCCATTTATTAATTGATTCTGTACTGTTTGTCCTGTTATGGGTCACGGTACAGCTGAGGCCAATCCCAGATGACTCCGGGAGAAAGGTAGGGTTACACCCTAAGCAGCAATGCAGTCCATTGTGCATCTTTGAATATTTTATTTACAAAGTAGAGGTTTGCATTGCCTCCTGCAAGCAAAGTTGATCCTGTGAAGCGTGCAATCCTGATATCAACCTTCAAACGCTCTCAAAGGACCGAAAGTGAAATGGCTGAATAAATAAGACCAGTAGCTGCAGTGAAGCAGTACATTGGATGTTTCCCGGTATGATGGACACAATCGCTGGCATTTGTGAGTCAGTTTCTCAGTTTGGCTCTAAATCAAATCCACAGCAAAATTTCACCAAACCTACAGGGGACCCTACCTTCCCAGAGTCAGGTTTTGGTAATAAAGTGCTTATGACTTCTAAATGAGTGCGTACAGACATGCCATTACTACGGAACACTAATAGGAAAGCATATGTGGATTTTCACATGAGACAGTTACTTTTGACATTGAGTGACCTTGAAAGGTCAAATCTTGGTCATCTGATGAATCCTGAAAACAAGAGTTTTTTCACTAATTTGAACAGGTCTATGTGCAATAACAATATTTTAAGACAAACACTTGAGTTATTGATGCTAGTTATTGATTTCTAGTTATTGATGCTAGTTTCCATATATGGACAAGTTGCTACATTATCCATAATGTGAGCTACATTGCACTTCATGAGTGTTCCTCTGGGGGGGGGGGGGGGGGGGGGGGGGGTGTCGGTATTTTTTTAATGCCAACCACAAAGGCATTTTTTGTTTAAAATTTACAAAAGGTTTCACATCTCTTACTCAATCCTTCCATGTTTATGGAGAGGCTGGAGCCTATGTCAGCCAACATCGGATAAAGGCGAGGTACACCTAGAACAGCTCACCAGACCATTGCACTGTGAACACACACAACGATTCACATACACATCACCACCAAGGGGCAATTTGGAACAGCCAATTAGCACAACATGTGTGTCTTTAGACTGCGGGAGGAAACCGGTGTTTCCTGAACAATCCCACCCAAGCATATCACTGATGCCTGATGAGCAACGAGTGTGCGGTACAGGTGTTCCTAATAAAGTGGCCATAAATGGATATTTCCTAAATATTTAATTTGGAAAGGGTTACCCGGTGGCATAGCGGATGGATAATATGTCCGCCTTACAGCAAGAAGATCCTGGGTTTTTTGAGTCCTTGGCGCCGCGAGGGCGTGTGAAGTTAGCTTGTTCTCCCTGTGTTTACATGGGTTTTTCTTCACGTACTAAGGTTTCCTTCAACAGTCATGCGCATTAGGCTAATTGGCTGTTCACAATTGCCCCTAGGTGTGAGTGTGTAGGTGAATGGTGTTGTGTGCTGGCCCTGAAATGGTCCGGCAAGCTGTTTCCATCCACTGTTGTCTGAGATAGGCTACAGCCTCCCCATGGTTCTAATAGGATTAAACAGTTTGCTAAAGTAGTGAGTGAGGGAGGGATTTTATTTACTTTTTTTTTTATTCAAAGTGATATTAGCTGGACATGTGCTGATACTGTGTGATGTGAGCCTTGGTAGGTTTCGCTGTATTAATATACACAACACCAAATAATAGCCGATCTGCGGCGGTTGTGTTAATGATCCCGAAAACAGACTCAAGGTTTTCATTTTCTTCTGCCGTGAGCTGCCGTATCTGACAGGGCCGCGTAATTCACACTGCAAGTTAGACATCAGCTGTGAGATACTGAACACTGAGGTGATAGGCAATTACATGGATGGAGTTTTCTTATTATTTGTCAGTCAGGGACCACAATAAGAATCGCGTCCTAAATTCACACCGCAGAGAAAGTCTTTTATTTATTTAATTCAGAGAGTTTATGAAGGATTCGGCTTCACCCCTGAAGAATTCCATTGTGTATTTATTCCACTACACTAAAAGACCCGGGATCATTTCCCTGGCTCGGGCGGAGTTCCGTGTGGAGTTTGCGTGTTCTCCTCCTTCTTCTGTGGGTTTCATCCGTGTATTCCGGTTTCCTCCCATATTCCAAAAACATGTCCAGTAGGCTAACTGGCAGTTCCAAATCACCCCTAGGAGTGAGTGTGAATAGTTGTATGTATGTTAGACCAGAGGTCCCCAACCACCGGTCCGCGGCTCAATAGGTACCAGTCCGCAGAAGAAATCATTAATTATTTCCGTTTTATTTCTTAGCACAGTCTGAACGATCTTTATTTTTGACAAATCTTTAATTTTGAAAAATGACAAGATTCTCTCAGTTACATGTCGGTCATTGGAGCGCTGAAATGTAACCCACAAGGGGACGGCACATGAACAGAGGCGAGTTGGACATGTTTAGAACAATAGCGGGGATTTGGGGTGAGACTGAGACTGAGCCTTCATTCTCCCAACTGGTGCACCATCATCTGTTTTTTTTTTTTTTTTTTTTTTTTTAGAAAAGTTCAAGCTCTACTTCCCAACCAACTTTATTTCAGCTTATATTATTTATTAATAATAATAATAATAATAATAATAATAATGTATATGCATAAATTATATTCACAATATAATCAATCTATGACATTGCTCACTAACACACACACACACACACACACACACACACACACACCGGTCCGCGGTAAAATTGTCAAGTGTTGACTGGTCCACGGTGATAAAAAGGTTGGAGACCCCTATGTTAGACCCATGATGGACTGACAAGCTGTTGATAGTGTACCTCACCCTTGCCAAGAGTTGGGTGAGGGAGCAGCTTAGCCTGAACAGCTTACTAGACCATCGTGGGGCCAACATGCACAGAACCATTCACATGCACACACATAGGGGCGATATGGAACAGTCAGTTATCCTAACATGAATGGCTTTAGACCGTGGGAGAACATTGGAGCACCGATAGGAAACCCACACAAGAACATGATTGTGGTAGCAGTGTACCATTTGGTTAGCACTTTTAACTCACAGAAAAAGGTTCTGAATTTAAATCTGCTGGTCCAAATTTTGCATGCTCTCTTGGGTTTCCTCTGGGCACTCTGGTTTCCTCTCACAGTCCAAAGACATGCGTATTAGGCTAATTGGCTGCTCCAAATTGCTCCTCAGTGTAATGGTGAGTGTGAATGGTTGTCTGTGTTGGCCTTGAGATGGATTGGCGAGCTGTTCATAGGTTATCCTGCCGTCACCCAGAGAGGGCTGAGATAGGCTCCAGCCTCACTCTGATCCTAATAGGATTAAGCAGGACATGAAAATTTAGCTAATTTGGACACAGGGCTTATGCAGCACGGGTCGTAACAAAAGGTGGCAGAAGTTTAGACTTTGATGACGTGTAATGTTCTTTGGTGATCATTTTTAGAGCTGAGAGTACAACGTGATTTGTACTCTTTCACCCTTTGCGTATTTCACAAGCCTCTACGAGAATGATGTATTTATTGTCTTACCGGCACAGAAGCCATGGCAACATACATGCTCTGACAAGCGTGTCTTAGCAGAGGTTGTTGAAGGTCTGTTGAGAAACATGTATTGAAATTGGAATACGGAAGAACATGCAGAATGTCCTTACACGCTAAGATACAGTATCGGTTGACGTAATATTTCTGTCACAGGGAAAAAACATCCTTTTTACTCGATATGTGTCAGTGCATGGGAGGACCAAAGCTAAATTTATGAACTCGCTCATAAGACAAGTAGTGCGTGGTTGCGTAGGGCTGAGCACATCCACCTCACAGCAAGAAGCTGCTGGGCTTGACGAGTGTAGACTCCGCATGATCTCTCTCTGCTCGTGTGGGTTTCCTCCAGATACTACAGTTTTCTCTTTCAGTCTGAAGACATGCACATTAGGCCAACAGGCTGTTCCAAATTTCCCCTCGGGATGAGTGTGAATGATTGTGTGTATGCTGCGCTGTAATAGGCTGTACGCCACCTCGTAGTTGAGATAGGCTCCAGTTCAATGTGATCTTAGTAAGATTAAATGTTGAATAAATTAATACTGTCAACATGGTAGTGCGGTCGTACACAGATTCACCTGAGAGCAACAGGGCCTGGGTTCGGTTCCCAGACTTGGTGATGGTGTTTCTGTGTGGAGTTAGCCAGTTCGTATGGGTTTCCTTTGGGTACTCTGGTTTCCTCCCACAGTCTAAAAACATGCACAGTAGGCCGATTGGGGTTTGAAATTGTCCCTTGGTCTGAGTATGAACGGTTGTATGTGTGTTGTCCCTGCAATGGCCTGGTGAGCTGTACAGGGTGTACCTCACCTTCACCCAGAGTCAGCTGACATGGGTACTGACTTCCCTTTGACCCGAATTAGGATTACGCGGACTACAAAGTAAATTGATGAATAAATGAATGTTTTGAGATTTTCTCTGTAATCTGTCATTGTTAGTTCTCACCTGGGAAGTCTGAGCCAGGACAGTAATGTGTCCCTATGTCATGATCAGTACCAACCACGAAAGCTGTAGTCTTCCTCCAAGGATTGCCAGCAGACCACTTTTTTCAAGCATTAAATACAGGGATCCCTCACTTTCCGTCGTTAATTGGGACCGAGATCCCCTCGCGACCGCTGAATTCCGCAAAGTAGGATCACCCCCCCGACTGATGTATACATGCATGTATATCTGTATATAATATCAATGAATACATATTCAATGCTATAAATGCTTATAATAACAATTAAACATTCAAAAATAATGCATAAGATGTAAATAAGATATAAATACACGCACATACAGATGCGCGCCTCACATAAAAATGTAAGTAGTTTTGATGGGGGGTTTTGGGTTGTTTATTGTTTTTGTTTGTTTAGGTTTTTTTTTTGCATAATTAGCCTTGTTTTGCAGCATTTTCCTTAACTTTCCCCCTATTCTTCCTTAATTTACTTATTTTTTTAATCGATGAATATTTTTTCAAGAAGCCACATGAATTGAAACACGGAGTAGTGTGGGATCCCTGTATTTTCATGATTGGCGCAATACGCTTGAAGGAAAGCACTACCCAACCCCTTGTATGCATGAACTAAGAGACAGATGTGATTTTATAATGTCATTTATAAATGACAGGGAAGATTGCGTATGCCATACACCCGGCCAGTTAATTCTCACGGGTCTTTGGTTATTGATGGCTGTGTGTGGTACCTGTATCGTAAACTCACGCAAAAGACATTGGTGGCACCTTTTCCCATTGTACCAGTGCTACCCGGATTTGTAAAAAGGTTTGAGTAGATTTTTAAGTATCCACTGAAATAAATATGGACTCATGATAATGATGATGGTTTCCTTTCGGCTTTTTCCCTTTCTCAGGGGTCGCCACGGCGAATGATTCGCACGTTTGATTTGGCATAGGTTTTTACGTCGGATGCCCTTCTTGACACAACCCATTTAGCAAGGGACAGAAGCACGCTGCCGGCTTTGCAGCTACTCTTTACGAAAGTCAGCAATGGTTCTATCTTTACAAAATAGTTTATTTTGAAATACTGTATACCTTACAAAAACAAATATAGAACAACACATAATATGTTAGTAATCAGCTGCATGTGACGGTTATTTCAATTCATTATCTCTTCAGGAATTTACTGTATCCTCAATGCAGTGCTTGTCATATCTTGTTTTTTTCTTTTTTTCTTTCTTTTTTGGTTATTAAAAGACTTAACATATTGAGCAACACGAGAAACCAGTTTTTCTGGATGAGTTTTCACATGGAAAGCGAGTCACAATTCTGCTAATTTAGTCATGGAAGCCATGGTGGTTTGCACTGGGATCGAGTACAGGGCTTGATGAGGGAGTTTCTGTGTGGAGTTGCATGGCTTACATAGGTTTCCTGTGGGTTCTCAGGTCTTCTATAATAGTCCAACGATATGCACATTACAATAATTGGCTGTTTCATATTGCTCCTAGGTATGACTGTGAGTGTGTGAACGGTTGTATGGGTGTTGCTATGCGTTGGAACTATTCAGGGTGTACCCCACCTTCACCCGGTGTGATGGGCACCAGCCTCTCTGTGACCCTAGTAGAATTAATGAAGTAAGTGAATGAATTAAAAGAGTAAGGAATACCCAAATTTCACTGGAGCGCAGCAGACTCACGGAAGCAAAAATTTCATCATCCTCCAACGTTCCTCAATCCTTCCTTCATCTTCCATGTCCTTTTGTATGATTCCGAATGTATTCCTCTGCTTCTGGCAGGCCAAAATCTTCGGCGAATGTGCTTTTGAGCATGTTCAAAAGCACGTTCACGGAAAAATCTTCCAACAGTGTTCCCTTAGGTTCCTCAGTCATTCCGCAAACGTTCCGTCATTTACTCAAACGTTCCGTGATCATTCCTTTTATTCTGCCAGGGTTCCTTGACTGTTCTGCGATCCTTCCCCTCTTCCAGATGGTGAAAAACGGCCACAGAATCCCCACGGAATACTCACGGAAGGTTTGCGGAATACATGCGGAATGTTTGCGGATCACACAGAAGACTTGTGGAACACCCAAGGAAGTTACTTCCTCTATAAATTATTCCAGTACATTCACTTTATTTTTTTCTGTTTTCTTGTTCATATAATCACTGTGGTTTGGACTTGTGTGCATGGTTTTTAGTCTGGAATGATTTATTGAGGTGCAAATAAAAGGAACATATCGACATTATTGATATTAAACATATTAACATATGTTAAATTTAAAATTTATTGTAAATTATAAACATATTGCACATTAGAAACATATGGTAAATTACAAACATATGTTAAATTTTAAATTTATTGTGCATTATAAACATATTATAAATTATAAACATATAGTATGAATGAGAGAATGAGCTTCCTTGGTCGAATCCGCGTATTTACTGGTGGAATCAGGAGTAAATCCTTTGATCTTTGCCGATTTTTCCTCGTTAAAACGTGGTTACGCTGGGTATTCCTCAGTCATTCCTCAGTCATTCCGCATTGAACGTGAACGTTCCGCCTTCATGCCGCCTGTTCCGCAATCATTCCGAAGCTCTTCCTTCTAAAATGGAGTAGTACTGTAGTCGTTCCTCGAGTGTTCCTTGCATTCTGAGAACGTTCCGTGAATTATCCGAAGGTCTTCCTTTGCAATCCGCACTGGTTCCGAAGGTAATCCAAGCGCTTTTACGCATGTATTCCGACATTGTACTGCGATCTTTCCATGTCTTTTCCAAAGGTACAATTTTCCATAGGTTTTTGACCCATTTTCCATGGTCTCACATCCGTAGAGTGCGTTCCGTGCCTTTTCGCCATGATCATTGCATTCCGCGCTCCAGTGAAATGGGGTAGAAGGCATTATCCATCATATTTAATAAATACATTTTTTAATACCATTCTTTTCCTAATACAAACATACACTGCAAAGGTGTGTGTGTGTGTGTGTGTGTGTGTGTGTGTGTGTGTGAGTGTGTGTGTGTGTGGGGGTGGGTGTGTGGGGGTGTGTGTGTGTGGGTGTGTGGGTGTGTGTGTGTGAATTTATAAACTTTCAAGGTATGCACTGACACATTCATCAAGAGTTAACAAATCTATATCACCTTGACCTTAGCAGCTGATCATGACTCTGTCAGAAAAAATAAATACAGTGCATACAGTGCTTATACTGTTTATTATCGCTAGCACTGTATTGTTATTTCCATGTTTAATTTCATCCGAAGATGGGCAGCTGCTGTGGAAAGTAACAGTCATGGGTCTTTCTTTAATTAGGGCTAATTATTTCCTCTTTCTTACTGAGACGTTCCCAACAAATATAGTGAATGGTTGTTATTTATTTAACCTTTACTGAACCAAGCTAATGTCAGAACTCTTGATATGTGAGTCTCTTTATAAGAACAACCTGGATTGCCCCACCATGCTGCTCATCCAAACTTAGAAGCACATGTAGCAAATGCTCAAATAATAGTAAATGATGAGCCATCACCATAAAACAGGCGGCATGGTTAGTACTTATACCACACATCAAGAAAATTCAGGGTTCAAGTCCCAGGCTCAGCAATTCTGTATGGCGTTTGCATGTTCTCACTTCGGCGGTTTAAAGGAAGTGCTACATGTACAGCAGTTCACACAGGATAGGCTAATTAGAGTGTGGTCAGAAAAAGAGGCGTGGCTATTTACAATGCATTCTCTCTTTGCATGGTCTCGGAGTTCTACACTTGCTCCTTGGTTTACAGAAATAGAAAAAAACAAAGAGTGTGCGCCCAATTTTACCTAACATTGTTTGTGTGTGGTGGCCCTGTGGTGGTCTGGCGAGCTGTTCAGGGTGTACACCGTCTTCGGTCAGTTTTGACTGAGATGGGCTTCAGCCTCCCTACAACCCTAAGTATGATTAAGCAGTTATAAAAAATGAACGAATGAACAGGTTTTTTTAACTTAAAGTTAAAAGACACCCATAAAATTTGGAAAACATATCTGAAGCCATTTAGAGCACCGTGACTACAACTTTTACCTGGAAAACATATTCTACTTTTGCATCAACATATGAATTTCACATGTTTAGTGTCTCATGCATCTCTTGAAGCGTCTTTTTCCATGAGTGATCTATTACACGTCATGAAAAATTCACATTTTCAACTTATGTTCATTCAACCATGTGACCTGAACATACTTTAGTTTTTTCCATAAGTAACATATTATATAATCTCATGTTCTGAATATTTTGTCAATCATGAGAAGAAGAAAATAAACACCATTTATTCATTATTTGACTTAATTTTCAACGATATTGTGATATTAAAAGAAAAATGATACTCGGAAGGTTCAGCCCTGTTACCCAAATGATATCCTGAAAGCAAAAAGGTTCATTTAAAATATAACTGAGTCAATCATTAAAGTGTCCTTATGAATGTCCTCGTGCCATTACCAAAAAACATGACTTAGCTTTTGAGTTTTCTGTCTACGCTAATCTCTCAAATTTTTAATATCTTTTTTATTATAATAATAAAAAAGGCTATAACATGCACCACAATAATGAAATTACAAGGTCTACATGGAAGTTTAGAAAGCAAACATTAAAAATCTGACATTTTCAGCTAGAAAAACACAAAATACAGAACTTCTTCTTCTTATTCTTCTTCTTTTACTTTCGGCTGCTCCCTTCAGGGGTCGCCACAGCAAATCATCCACCTCCACCTCACCCTGTCTTCCGCATCTTCTTTTCTGACTCCAACGACCTTCATGTCTTCCTTCACCACATCCATAAATCTCTTCTTTGGTCTTCCTCGAGGCCTTCTGCCTGGTAGTTCCAACCTCAGCATCCTACTGCCAATATACTCACTATCCCTCCTCTGTACATGTCCAAACCATCTCAATCTAGCCTCTCTGACTTTGTCTCCAAAACATCTTACGTGGGCTGTCCCTCTGATATACTCATTTCTGATCCTATCCATCCTCGTTACTCCCAGAGAGAACCTCAACATTTTCATCTCCGCTACCTCCAGCTCTGCCTCCTGCCTTTTCCTCAGCGCCACTGTTTCTAATCCATACAACATCGCTGGCCTCACTACCATCTTATACACTTTTCCCTTCATTCTTGCTGACACTCTCCTATCACACATCACACCGGACACTTTTCTCCAACCATTCCAACCTGCCTGCACACGCTTCTTCACCTCTTTTCCACACTCTCCATTGCTCTGGATTGTTGAGCCTAAGTACTTAAAATCCTCCACCTTCCTTATCTCTGCTCCCTGTAACATCACCGTTCCTCCTGGGTCCTTCTCATTCACACACATGTATTCTGATTTTCTGAGGCTAACCTTCATTCCTCTCCTTTCCAGGGCATACCTCCACCTCTCTAGATTTTCCTCCACTTGTTCTCTGCTCTCACTACAGATCACAAAATACAGAACAAAAGAACAAAATACTAGCAATACAGTGATCCCTCGCTACTTCATGCTTCCGTTTCTGTGGCTTCAGTGCATTGCAGGTTTTTCAAAAATATTAATTGAAAAATTTTTTAAAAATAAGGAAATTAAGGGAAAATAGGGGGAAACATTAAAGAAAATGTCACAAAACAAGGCAAATTATGCAAAAAAAAAAAAAAAAAAAAAAAAAACCCAAACAAACAAAAACAAAAAAAAACCCCAACCCCCACCCAACAAAACTGCTTACATTTTTATGTGAGGTGCGTATCTCTGTGTGTGCGCGCATCTGTATGTTCAGTTCACCATTTTTTGTACCCGCTTAATCCTAATTTGGGTCGTGGCGAGGCTGGTGCCCATCCCAGCCAACTTCGTGCGAGGGCAGAGTACACCCTGGACAGCTCGCCAGGCCATCGCAGGGCGGAAACACGCTGACGGCTTTGCAGCCTACTCTTTACGAAAGTCAGCAATGGTTCTTTTACATGCCTCACACCATAGACAGTGAGAGACATGGCCGGACTTTGATAACCCAGTTAGCTGCAGGGGGGGGGGACAGTGACAACCTTGTGGAGAGTGGGACTCGAACCCCCGACCTTTGGATCAGCGATCCAGCGCCCTATACCACTAGACCACCACTGCCCTGAATCTGTATGTGTGTATTTATATTTTATTTACATCTTATGTATTATTTTTGAAAGTCAAATTTTTATTATAAGCATTTATAGCATCGAATATTTATTCATTGATATTATATAAACATATACTGTACTTGTACGTATACGTCAGTCGGGGGGGTCGATCCTACTTCGCGGAAATCGGTGGTCGCGCGGGTGTGTGTGTGTGTGTGTGTGTCTCTGTTCACATTAACCGCGAAAGGTGAGGGATCACTGTGTCTATGTGTGTGTATATATATATATATATATATATATATATATATATATATATATATATATATATATATATACAGTATAGAACAGTCATACAGTCATATGATATGTATGGACGTATTTAATATATATGACACAGTAATGGTGCATCTGTGTAGCTTGTTACTAGACAATAATGATTCACAATTACTGTAATGGAAACAACATTTATTTCAGTTAGTCATTCAGTCATGCCTTAGTCTCTACTTGCACAAAACACTGATAAACTCTGTTCTTTAACTGTTATACCTGTTATGAGCACACCTGATAACCCCCTCTCTCTGTCTCTCTTACTTTCTCTCTGTGTTGTTGTTGAGGTACACATGCTACTTCAGTGATACAAGTGATTCTGATTCTTCTATTTGAATCTTACGATCCATTGATGAACTACTACTGATTGGCCGTCTCCTCTGTGAAGCCACTGGCTCCTGTTGATGATGATCCAGAAAGATATAAAAATCACCGAAGGGCAGCTTTTCATCTCTGGTGATATAAAATCTTTTACTGAAATTATTTCTGACTACAATTATCATTACAGTTACAACATGACCAACTAGACTTCATGTTAAAGGTTGTCCCTTCAAGTCTGGTTCCTGTCGAGCGCTCTTCTTCATATTGTCTGAGGTAGTTTTTTTTCTTGCCACCATTACAGTGTGCTTTCTCATTGGGGATGTGCAGAGTTTGTAGAGGAAATGTTGAAATTCTTTACAAAATATGTTTTTACTATGCAAAGCTGCTTTGTGACAAAATCAAATACAAAAAGCGCAACACAAATAAAACTGAGTCGGAATTATGCAATGAAGGTGAGGTTGATATCACTAAATATTTGTTTAACTGCAATTATTTAAATCCTTTATATGCAAAAACAAAGTAAACTTTACATATTTTAGACATGCAGATCAGGTGAGCACTGCGCATTGAGTTTTAAACACGATGTAAACAGCTCTCCCTAAAAGTATTTAATATATAAAGAAAAGAAAAACAACCTAAAATGAGATTATTACCCCCCCCCCATTTTGAAGCCCTGATAACATGTGTGTTGGCTCTGCGTTGGCCTGGTGAGCTGTTGAGGGTGTACCTCACTTTCACCGAGTGTTGGTTGAGATAGGCTCTAGACTCCACACAACCTTAATAGGATTAAGTGGTTCAGCCAATGACAGAGTGAGACCATAAAAATTATGTCTGCTCAAATGCCACTGTGAGTGTCCATCATTTTGATTCAAGCATTAGCCATTCAGAATAATGCCACTGTGAGTGTCCATCATTTTGATTCAAGCATTAGCCATTCAGAATAATGAATTATAATCCTGATAAAGTGGACCAATCAGATTGCACCTTTCCCATGAAGTATATAGTAATTGGCAATATGTACAGTAGTATGTATAATAAAATTAGATACAGTGGCACCTCACCTTACGATAGTCGCAGCAAACGAAAAATCCAGGTTACTTTTTGTCTCTGTATACGAAACAAGTTCTCCTTACGAAACGCGCCAAACGCACCATTCAACCATTCAAACAATGCACGAGCTGCTCTCCCAACAATGACATTCAAACACCCCGCCCCACTGGCCTCCGATTGGCTAGGAGGGATGACACAGCTCCTTCTTATTGGCTATCTCCCAACATCTCGCCCCGCTGGCCTCCCATTGGCTAGGAAGGATGATGCAGCCCCCTCCCATTGATTATTATGGAGCTGCATCTCCCATAATGATTTTCGTGTAAAGGACAGAGTTACTGTTGTTTCATGCTTTATTTCTTGACTCAGGCTTTTAACCTTCCATAAACATTTGTAAGATTATAACTCTGCTAAGAAGACATGGTCAACACACACACACACACACACACACACACACACACACACACACACACACACACACACACGCGCGCGTGCGTGCGTGTGTGATTTCCGGTGCGAGTGAGAAGAAGAAACGGGCTCGAGTGATATCACAAAGGAATATGGCTAAACCCGTCTACCATCGGTACGATCTTGAAGCAGAAAGAGGTCGTAAAAGGGATGCTTTTATAATTTTTAAAGGGTTTAGGGGGTAGTATTGGGAGCCTTAGAACGAATTATGCGTTTTACATGTAAAATACGGTTCAATTCACGAAAAATCCAGGTTAAGAATCTAGAACGGATTAATTTCGTAAGGTGAGGTACCGCTGTAATAGAGTGTTCAGAAGATTAGCAATACAAAATAATTTTACTGATTAATTTTATCTGAATTGATTTATTGTCTATGATTAATCTTGATTTTTTTTTTTTTTTTTTTAAAGATTTAATTTGGAGAAAGCTCTATCATGTAACAGTTGTAAGCACTCCATCCTTTGTGTGTGTTTTGGATGGCATCTCCGCTGTCCAGCTGGTCTCTGTCGCGTGAGATGAAAGCGGAGCTTAGAGACACCTCCTGTTCCGCACATCATCCCTTCTGCATCGATAAACAACTTAATTACCTCCAACGTTCCACTGAAATCAAACCTGACCCAGAACACCCAGCGCACGAGAGGCAGCTCTGGGCGTCTTCTCAACAATCACAGCGTGTTTTTTGAATGTTGTACTTTGTTTTTGTTTTTTAATCTAAAATATGATAATACGACCATGAATAATTAAGCATGCCCAGATGGCACCCTTGAACCTGCTCTTAACCTCTGCAAAATGTGTGTGTGTGTGTGTGTGTGTGTGTGTGTGTGTGTGTGTGTGTGTGTGTGTGTGTGTGTGTGTGTGTGTGTGTGATATTGGTGGGAATTATCTGTAGTTTAAATTTTAACAATTAGCATAAAGGGGTGGTTTAACATTTTCGAGTGCGTACAAACCATACGTTGGTGTGGATGGTTAGGACTCAGCTTACACTTTTCAAACGTGTCAGTCAAAATTGATTGAACAATTCATGTCCGCTTTCAGCCTTTGCAATCTTGCTATGAGCTAATAACCGAACGTATTGTACGACCAATCACTGATCACACGTATTTCCAACTACCAAACAGTAATTGACATTGTTCAATGATATTGGACTAAATCTTGCGCTCATTCACTCTTCAGATTTTCCGAGCTGTTCAGTAACAGTAGAAACATTTTTTTTTGTGCAGTCATATTCGGCTAACAGCTCCTGTGTGCAATAGTTGCAGGCCTGGAACTTACGAGGTAGATGAGGACGGGGTCAGAAAGTGTAAGAAGTGCAATGGTCTGTGTACGAAAGGTAATATATAAATAAAATATACGGTATATAAAAACATGATACACATTTTCTCACTGTTAATATCACTCCTCTAACTGTTAACTGTTCTGTGTGGAGGTTGCATGTTCTCCTGTGGGTTTGGCCTGGGTACGTTGGTTTCCACCCACAGTCCAAAAACATGTACATTATGTTTTCCTAATTGCCCCTAAATATCTATCTATCTATCTAGTGCCTGAGTTGTAGGACGACCATTGGCGACTCGCCATGAAGGATAACACCCTGGTTATCATCTTCATGGAGGTTTTCTTGGCAGGATTAGTGCAGTGGTTTGCCATTGCCTTCTGCACGATGCGAACCTACGGGCAATTTAGAATGGCCAATTAATCTACTGTGCATGTCTTTGGATTGTGGGAGGAAACCGGAGCACCCGGAGGAAACCCATGCAAGCACGAGGAGAACATGCAAACTCCACACAGAAATATCCAGGTCGGGAATCGAACCCAGGCCTTCTTGCTGTGAGGCGGACGTGCTAACCACTGCGCCACCGTGCCAGCCCCCTAACTATAAGTGTGCATATTTGTGTGTGTGTGTGTGTTGGCCCTATGATGATCTGGCAATTTGTTTAGGGTGTACCAGTCATTTGCCTCAGTTGACATAGGCTCCATCCTCCCCTCAACCGTGATATGAATAAGTTGGTCAGTAAATGATATTTTTTCACCAGTATGAAGTATTAACTTGTTTTTATTTGCATTAATTCTTGTCGCAAATTGTCTGCATCTCCATATGAGCAACTTTAGTGATCCCCTCTGTACCTAATGAGATCGATCTGATCCATCCTGCTGAATGAGTATCCGTGAATCTAATGTCATGGTTACCCTTAGCAGCACCTGATACTCCGAGGTAGTTTTCCATCCAAGTACTAACCAGGCCTGACCCTGCTTAGCGTATGAGATCAGGTGTGATCTGGCTTTCGTGTAACTGAAGGGAGACCTAACAAACCTACTATGCTAATTTTAGTAGATTTATAGGTAAGAGACAACCAGCTCCTATGTTTCTAAATCGAATATTTGTTCATCAGATTGTTTCTCATTATATTTTTGTTTATCAGTGTGCTTCGGATTAGGAGTTGGGACGCTAACTCACGACATGATCAGTCAATGCCAGCAACATCGATTCATTCGAGAACTGTACGGCTATCACCGGAGACATCTCCATCCTCAAGACATTCAAAGGGTGAGCGAAGACATACCAAACGTTGAACTGACACTAATCCTAATATAACATTAGCGGATTAGCGCTTAGCATGCAGCATTTAAAGCAGGGGTCCCCAACCACTAGTCTGTGGACCGGTACTGGTAACTTAAACTTAATCCTAATTAGGGTCACTGGGAGACTGGTGCCCATCCCAGCCGACCCCAGATGAGGGCAGAGTACACCCTGGACAGCTTGCCTGGCCATCGCAGGGCAGAAACAGGCTGACGGCTTTGTAGCCTTCTCTCGCTGAAAGCCAGCAATGGTTCTTTTCCATGCCTCACACCATAGAGAGACCTGGCCATCCTTTGATAAACCAGTGAGCTGCACTGGAGGTTATGCCACATATTCCATATTTATATTCTGGAAGGCGGCACGGTGGCGTAGTGGTTAGCACGTCCGCCTCACAGCAAGAAGGCCTGGGTTCGATTCCCGGCCTGGATATTTCTGTGTGGAGTTTGCATGTTCTCCTCGTGCTTGCGTGGGTGCTCCGGTTTCCTCCCACAAGCCAAAGACATGCCCAGTAGGTTAATTGGCCGTTCTAAATTGCCCGTAGGTTCGCATCGTGCAGAAGGTAATGGCAAAGCACTGCACTAATCTTGTCAAGAAAACCTCCATGAAGATGATAACCAGGGCGTTGTCCTTCATGGCTGGTCGCCAATGGTCGTCCTATGACTCAGGCACTAGATAGATAGATATTCTATAAAATTGCTAATTTGACACAAAATATTGATTTAAAAATGACTCTTCAGTACCAGGGACTATTGATTCAGCAGTGAACTGAGTAACTACCTTCTCTCAGCCCCTTTGAAAACCTGGAAGTGATTCGGGGACGAACCACAAGTTGGTTTTTTTTTTTTTTTCTGGCACTCTTTTTCTTTTCATGGGCAGCCATGACCTAATGTTCGGAGAGGCGGGCTTGAGACCAAAGGATGCTGGTTTGATTCCCAAATCATTAGGAAAAAGGGTGATGGTAGGGGATGTGAGCAGCACCTTACCCTTCCTCCACCCTCATGACTGAAGTGTCCTCAAGAAAGGCTACTCAACCTCCATCTGCTCCCTGGGTGCAGGAAAGTGGCAGCCCACTGCTCTGTGTGTGTGTGTGTGTGTGTGTGTGTGTGTGTGTGTGTGTGTGTGTGTGTGTGTGTGTGTGTGTGTGTGTGTGTGTGCTCAGTTGTTGGATTAATACAGTACAGTGGTATTTCTCCTTATGAAATGAATCCATTCCAAAGCCTTTTTCGTAACCTGGATTTTTCATAAGTAGAACCGCATTTTACATGTAAAACGTGTGATTCGTTCCAAGGCCCCCAATACTACCCTTTAAAAATGATAAAAGCATACCTTTTAAGGTTACTTACTTCGTGTTGACCATGTCTTCTTAGCAGAGTTCTAATCTTACAAATGTTTATGCAAGGATAAAAGCCTGAACCAAAAAATAAAGTTGCAATAAACACACTCGAAAAACACATGAGCTGCTACACAAGGGAGCTGCATCATCCCTCCTAGCCAATGGGAAGCTAGCGGGGCGGGATGTTGGGAGATAGTCAATGAGAGAGCAAGTTGTGCATTGTTTTAATTTTTTTTTTTAATTGACCATGTCTTCTTAGCAGAGTTCTAATCTTACAAATGTTTATGCAAGGATAAAAGCCTTAGCCAAAGAATAAAGTTGCAATAAGCGCACTCGAAAAACACATGAGCTGCTGCTCAAGGGAGCTGCGTCATCCCTCCTAGCCAATGGGAGGCCAGTGGGGCGGGATATTGGGAGATAGCCAATGGGAGGCCAGTGGGCGGGATGTTGGGACATGTACTCAGTGGGAGAGTAAGTCGTGCATTGTTTGAATGTTTGAATGGCGTGTTTGGTGTGTTTCATAAGGAGAACTTGTTTCGTACACACAGACAAAAAATTTAGGAAAATATTTTTCGTAAACTGGATTTTTCGTATTCTGGGACTATCGTATGGTGAGGTACAGTACCACTGTATATCAAAATCAAAATCTACCAATAATCCTTGAAATAAGAAAGCATAACTGATTTACATATATTAAGATCATTCTTTTTTAGTAGAACTACCATAATGCACCCGGGGCTGCGTGCTCTCTGAGAGGTCAGCGACGGCGATGTAGCCATTACTGTTCTTCTTCTTTTCCTTTCGGCTGTTCTCTTTAGGGTTCCCACAGTGGATCATCTGCCCCCATCTCACCCTATCCTCTGCATCTTCTCTTACACCAACTACCTTCATGTCCTCCTTCACCACATCCTCTCGGCCTTCTGCCTGGCAGTTCCTCCTCTCTCTCCACCTACAGACACCCCTCCCACCTCTCCTTCTTCGACCAACAGTAGCTCAGTTTCCACCAGCACCCTGTTGGTTCACAACACTGATGGCGATCATTGTTAACTCGGGCCTCAACTGATCCGGTATGACATTCGTACTGATAATCCGCATATCAATTTTGGCACATTTTTTTACGTCGGTGCCCTTCCTAACACAACCCTCTGCATTTATCTGGGCTTGAGACTGGCGTGAGGATGAACACTGGCTTGTGCTCCCCCCTCACGGCTGCATTTGTGACGTCGCCATAACACAGAACAAAACTCTGTTCTTCAACAGTCCTGATCATTGGAAACGGCTGTTTAAATCCTAAGGTTAGACAGTTTGACCCACGCAGATTGCAGACCCTGTGACCTGTGGTACATAATTTACCATAAGAACCATATACAGTGGTACCTCACTTTACGAAAGTCTCACCAAACAAAAAATGCAGGTTACGAAATGTATTTTCCTAAATTTTTTGTCTCTCTATACAAAACAAGTTCAAGTCACGAAAGCGACATCTTAAAAATTCAAACGTGCCATTCAAACATTCAAACAATGCACAAGCTGCTCTCCCATCAATGACGTTCAAACATCCCACCCCGATGGCCTCCTATTGGCTAGGAGTGATGATCCAGCAACCTCCCATTGCTTATCTCCCAACATCCCACCCCACTGGCCTCCCATTGGCTAGGAAGGATTACGCAGCTCCCTCTTATTGGCTATCTCTCAATATCCCACCCCGCTGATCTCCCATTGTCGAGGAGGAGGGATGACGCAGCTCACTCCCATTGGCTATTATGGAGCTGCATCTACCATAATGCTTTTCGTGTAAAGGACAGAGTTACTGTTTTTTCATGCTTTATTTCTTGACTCAGGCTTTTAACCTTCCATAAACATTTGTAAGATTATAACTCTGCTAAGAAGTCATGGTCAACACACACACACACACACACACACACACACACACACACACACACACACACACACATACACACACACATATACACGTGCGTGTGATTTCTGCTGCCAGTGAGAAGAAGAAACGGGCTGATATTGCAAAGGAATATGGCCAAACCCGTTTACCATTGGTGCGATATTGAAGCAGAAGGAGGCCTTAAAAGGTGTACTTTTATAATTTTAAAGGATTTAGGGGGTAGTATTGGGGGCCTTGGAACAAATCATGTGTTTTACATGTAAAATTTGGTTCAATTTCCGAAAAATGCAGGTTACAAAAAAGGCGCTGGAACGGATTAATTTCGTAAAGTGAGATACAGTATGCCCTTAACTATTCGCAGTTTTGCACCCACGGTTTCAGTATTCGCTGACTGCTGAGCAACCGGCAAGTGATTCAAATTCAGCCAATGGCTGTCTTCCTTTCTCCTGATTGGTTGAGCTGATGTCCTGTCCCTTTTTCCTCATTCGCACACAAGTTGTCAATGAGCCTCTTTTTTTGTATGTGTTTTAATTACCATTTACACTTTATGATACCACTCAAACGCTGTGCGTCTTCTCTGGCTAAGCGATAGAAAACGCTGGATGTCTCGTCTGAAGAAATAAGACTTTCTTCTGAGAAACGATGATTTTCTCTGAACTGTTGTATTAAAATCTTTTTCAAGTATTATTCCAGTACAGTACCGAAGTTCATGTTTATGCGTGAGATTTTATGTTCTGTAGCATGTTTAACAAACGGTGGGCAGTGGTGCTCTAGTGGTATAGGGCGCTGGATCGCTGATCCAAAGGTTGGGTGGTTCAAGTCCCACTCTCCACAAGGTTGTCACTGTCCCCCACAGTGCAGCTAACTGGGTTATCAAAGGCGAGCCATGTCTCTCACTGTCTATGGTGAGAGGCATGTAAAAGAACCATTGCTGACTTTCGTAAAGAGTAGCTGCAAAGTCGTCAGCGTGTTTCTGTCCCTTGCTAAAAAGGGTTGCGACAGGAAGGGCATCCGACGTAAAAACCTCTGCCAAATCAAACGTGCGAATCAGATGATTCACTGTGGCGACTCCTGAGTAAAAGGGAAAAAGCCGAAAGGAAGACAGACAGACAGCATGTTTAACAAGCGATACCAAAAGGATAAACTTTATTACAGTACTCTTCATGTGCTTTTACATTGAATTTGGAGTGATATCTCCAAGATGGTGCTGCCCAGACGGCGACGTCGCGGAGTACTCAGAGTCAAACTGTTTCCTTGTTCGTTTTAATTTGTTTTATTTGTTGTTTCGTTTGTTCATGTTTTGCACTATGCTCGTCTACGACCGGTCGACCCTACTACAGCTATAAGATCGGGCATGTATAACTAAGCAGAGCTAATATGCTATGGTAGGCAGCTCAATGCGAGCTGCACCCCAGATAACAATAAGCCCAGGCGGGAAGGGGCCGAACGACGACTCCGGCGCTTGGGATTGCAGGGGATGAAGGCCGTGTAGCCAGCTGGTGCCTTATTGGGTGTACTCTCCTCCAGCCATGTTTCACAGAAACACAGTCCTGGAGATCCCTCTGCGCTGCAATCTAAGCATGAACCTCGTCCATCTTGTTTCGCAGGGACTGAACATTTTCAAGCGGTATGGCCGGAAGCGCAAACCAAGCCTCTGAGAACTCCGCCTGGGCAGTTAGCACTGAGCTCCCATAGCATATTAGCTCACGATAGAAGTTGTTGCGTGCTTAGTTGCCCGGAGCTGAAGCTGCTCATAGCTGTAGTAGGGTCGACCGATCATAGACGAGCATAGTGCAAAACATGAACAAACAAATAAAACAAATTAAAACCAACAAGGAAACAATTTGACTCTGAGAACTCCGAGACGTTGCCCTCTAGGCAGCGCCATCTTGGAGACGTCACTCCAAGACGTCACTCCAAGTTCAATGTAAAAGGACTTCTTCTTCTTTTCCTTTCGGCTTTTCCCTTCAGGGGTCGCCACAGCGAATCATCTGCCTCCATCTCACCCGATCATTGCATTTTCTTCTCTTACACCAACTACCTTCATGTCATCCTTCACCACGTCCATGAATCGTCTCTTTGGTCTTCCTCTAGGCCTTCTGCCTGGTAGTTCCAACCTCAGCATCCTACTACCAATATACTCACTATCCCTCCTCTGTACATGTCCAAACCATCTCAATCTAGACTCTCTGACTTTGTTTCCAAAAAGTCTTACATGTGCTGTCCCTCTGATGTGCTCATTCCTAATGCTATCCATCCTCGTTACTCCCAAAGAGAACCTCAACATTTTCATCTCTGCTTCCTCCAGCTCTGCCTCCTGTCTTTTCCCCAGGGCCACTGTTTCTAAACCATACAACATCTCTGGCCTCATCACCGTCTTGTACACTTTTTCTTTCATTCTTGCCAATACCCTCCTATCACACATCACACCGGACACTTTTCTCCAACCATTCCAACCTGCCTGCACACGCTTCTTCACCTCCTTTCCACACTCTCCACTGCTCTGGATTGTTGAGCCTACAGTACTTAAAATCCTCCACCTTCCTTATCTCTACTCCCTGTAACATCACCGTTCTTTTTGGGTCCTTGTCATTCATACACATGTATTCTCTCTTACTGAGGCTAACCTTCATTTCCCTCCTTTCAAGGGCATACCTCCACCTCTCTAGACTTTCCTGCACTTGTTCTCTGCTCTCACTACAGATCACAATGTCGTCTGCAAACATCCATGGGGAATAGTCCATATAGAATCTTGTCTAACCTCGTATCTCAGCCTGTCCATCACCATAGCAAACAAGAAGGGGCTCAGAGCTGACCCTTGATGCAGTCCTCCCTCCACCTTGAACTCTTCTGTCACACCGACAGCACACCTCACCACTGTCTTACATCTCTCATACATGTCCTGCACCACTCTAACATACTTCTGTGCCACTCCAGACTTCCTCATTCAATACCACAGTTCCTCTCTCGACACCCTGTCATATTCTTTCTCCAGATCCACAAAGGCACAATGCAGCTCTGTCTGACCTTCTTTGTACTTCTCTATTAACATCCTCAAGGCAAATACTGCATCTGTGGTGCTCTTTCTTGGCATGAAACCAAACTGTTGTTCACAAATGCTGACCTCTACCCTTAGTCTAGCTTCCACTGTTAACTTCATCATATGGCTCATCATATGGCTCTTCCCTTGTACACACTCCTGCATTTCCTCATTCCACCACCAAGTCTCCTTATCTCCTCTCCTTCTAGAGGCCACACCAAGTATTCTCCTACCTGTCTCCCTGATCACATTAGCTGTTGTTGTCCAGTCATCTGGAAGCACTTCCTGACCACCCAAAGCCTGTTTCAACTCCTCCTTGAAGATAACCCGACACGCTTCCTTTTTCAGCTTCCACCACTTTGTCTTCTGCTCTGCCTTTGCCTTCTTCACCTTCCTCACCATCAGCATCATCCTGCACACCACCATCCTATGCTGTTTGGCAACATTCTCAGCCACTACTACTTTGCAGTCACTGACTTCCTTCAAATTACATCGCCTGCACAAGATGTAGTCTACCTGTGTGCTCCTACCTCCACTTTTATAAGTCACCCTATGCTCCTGTCTCTTCTGGAAGAAAGTATTTACCACAGCCATTTCCATCCTTTTTGCAAAATCTACCAACGTCTGTTTTTCTGCGTTCCTGTCCTGGACACCATACCTGCCCCTCACTTCCTCGTCCCCTCTGTTTCCTACACCAACATGACCATTGAAGTCTGCACCAATGACCACTCTTTCACCTCTGGGGGTACTCTGCATTACTTCATCTAACTCACTCCAGAATCTCTCTTTCTCTTCTAGCTCACAACCTGCCTGTGGGGCATAAGCACTAACAACATTGAATGCCACGCCTTCAATTTCTAATTTGAGACTCATCACTCTGTCTGACACTCTTTTCACTTCTAGAACATTCCTGACAAACTCCTCCTTCAAGATGACTCCTACTCCATTTCTATTCCCATCCACACCATGATAAAACAGCTTAAACCCTGCTCTTAAGCTTCTAGCCTTGCTACCTTTCCACCTGGTCTCCTGAACACACAGTATGTCCACCTTCCTCCTCTGCATCATGTCAGCCAGCTCTCTACCTTTTCCTGCCATAGTTACAACATTCAAAGTCCCTACTTTCAGTCCTAGACTCATGTCTTTCCTCTTCTCTCTCTGCCTACGGACACGCCTCCCGCCTCTCCTTCTTCGACATCTTCGACCAACAGTAGTCCAATTTCTACCAGCACCCTGTGGTTAATAGCACTGATGGAGGTCGTTGTTAACCCGGACCTCGACCGATCCGATGTGACATTCTTTGTTTTGACTCGCATTTTTTATATGGCATTTGTTTTACACCGGATGCCCTTCCTGACGCAACCCTCTGCATTTATCCGGGCTTGGGACCAGCGTGAGGAAAAGACACTGGTTTGTGCCCCCCCCCCCCCCCATCCCCCATGGCTGCATTGTAACAGGACATGAAGCATAATAAAGTTTATCCTTTTGGTATCATTTGTTAAACATGCTACAGAACATAAAATCTCACGCACAAACATTCTCAGAATTAACTTAGGTACTGTACTGGAATAATAATTGAAAAAGACTTTAAAACGAGTGCTTTACAACAGTACATGCTGTATAATGTTTATATTTTATCATCAATAAAAATAAGAGTAAAAATTGAAAAGTTTTTCTTAATCATTACTATATTTTACTACATTAATACTGTATTAATGAGTAAGACTGCCTATAGAATGTGTTTAAGAATCATATTTTAGCGCATGTAATAGATACATAGTATTTTACTTCCGGCTTCTCATTCGCGCATGTGACGTGATACATGGGGTTTTACTTCCGGGTACAAAACTCGCGGATTATCTCGATTCGCGGGAGGGCTCGGAACCGAACCCCCACGAATGTCAAGGGCCTACTGTACCACTGTATAAGGTTCATGATTAATTATGACAGGTAGTCATTTTACCTGCCTTTCATATTTTACATTAATGTTGTACATTTAATGATTCTTATACTCTGAGAGTGTCTCCTGTCCTTATGAATTCTGGCCTTGGAATGAAGCTGTGGAAGAGTTTCATGAGCACTTGCTGTCAGGCTGTGGTCATGTTTTGACTTCGTGATTGCCATACGCATTCTTTCTCTCTCTTACACACACACACACACACACACACACACACACACACACACACACACACACACACACACACACATCTATTATGCAGAATATAAATGCTTGGAGAATCAACAATTAAATGAGATTCCGGATCTATGCGTAAAGGGTTTTCACCCACTGGGGTCCAATAGAACTGATAAATAGAATTGATAGATGATCAATACTTACATCCTGATGTCATCAAATTGTAATATCAAATGGTAAGTAGACTTTTTGTCTTATACTTTGTATATTTTTTGCCTTATTTGAAATCAGACACATAAAGGTAAGGTGCAGTCACAGAGTTATAGAGGAATCTCTCCTGGTTGAGTTGGGCTTCCTCATGCACTGTTTGTACCAGAAACTTAGCAGCGTTTACGTTTCTTCTCAATATATCTGAAACTATTAAGAATGTGGTTAAATATGTATATTACACAGTCATTCTTAAATTGTCCCTTAGCAATCAGAGCCTAAGAAGAAGCTATTTATTTACTCCAGCCCAAAATTATTTCTCCTGTATTATCACTAACAAAAATATTTTTATATTTATCCATGTGTCATTTATATCAGGAAATTGTCCCTGCTCTAAGCCTTGACACTCATTCATTCATTCATTTTCTGGAACCACTTAATCCTAATTAGGGTCACGGGGAGGCTGGCACCCATCCCAGCCGAGGGCAGAGTACACCCTGGACAGCTCACCGGGCCATCGCAGGGCGGAAACATGCTGACACCTATGCAGCTACTCTTGTCGAAAGTCAGAAGTGGTTGTTTTACATGAACCTCACACCACGGACAGTGAGAGACATGGCCGGCCTTTAATAACCCAGTTATTAACCCGGGGGGGGGGGGACAGTGACAACCTGTTGAGTGTGGGGCTTGAACCCCCAACCTTAGGATCATTGATCCAGCACCTTTAACACCAGGCCACCACAGCCAGCCTTGAAACTGTTGTTAAAAAAAAACTTAAGGAAGTCTGACATTAATTTTAAATCTGTGTATACATTCTTACATTTGTTTATATATATATCTATATATATATGTGTGTGTGTGTGTGTGTGTGTGTGTGTGTGTGTGTGTGTGTGTGTGTGTGCTCGTGTTCATGTGTGCATGTGTGCGTGTGTGTGTGTGTGTGTGTGTGTGTGTGTGTGTGTGGCTTTTTGAGATATATTGTTATTACAGACATTTTGAATGTTATTATGAATGTGTTAATAAATAACAAATTTATTACCGGATCTCTTTTATCATTATTTAGAGTATGTCCAATTTTGTGTATGCAGCCAAATCATATATCATTTACAAGTTTTTAACTTTAGCCACTAAAACTTGGTAAGTCTCCTTTTGTACTGACCGGCTGAGCAGCTAGTCAGTCGCTCCACCAAGCAGCCAGCCAATTCCATTGCAGCTGGCTGACTCTCAGGTCTAATTTAACGCATTCGAGTGCCTGTCTCATAACAGCCAAGCCAACACAAATAAGAATTGGCACAATTCATTTTTTAGATTCCACAGAGTTAGACAAGATCTGAACAAAATCTTTAACTGTATTGCTTTGTTTCTCACACAAGTCTAATGCCATTCGTCTGCGGTGAGATGTTCTCCACAATCGTTCTCTCAATGCACCTTAATCATTGTACATCCTTCTTTATTACTGAGAGCGAATGTTTTAGACATTTTAGAAAGTATCTTGTCCCCACTGACTGCCTCCATCCGTATCTTGTCAACAGAGTCTTTATGACGTTATATATTTCCCTTACACACACATATATATATATATATATATATATATATATATATATATATATATATATATATATATATATATATATGTATATATATATATATATGTATATATATATGTATATATATATATATATGTATATATATATGTATATATATATATATATATATATATATATATATATATATATGTATATATATATACTTATACATATATATATATATACATATATAACATTGAAGTATAAGTTTTTGAATATATTAAAAAAAATCTGAGTCCTTTACACAATGCAGGGATCCCTCGCTACTTCGTGCTTCAATTCATGCTGCTTCAGTGCATCGCGTTTTTTTTTTTTTTTTTTTTTAATATTCATTGAATTAAAAAAATAAGGAAATTAATCAAGAATATGAGAAAGGGTTAAGGAAAATGCAACAAAAACAAGGCCAATTATCCAAAAAAAACAAACCAAAAAAAAACTCTAATCAAGCACAAAACAAAAAAAACAACCCAACACCTCAAATAAAAACTAATTACTTTTTTGTGACATGCGCATCGGAGTGCATGCACACGCATCTGCACATCTGTATGTGTGTACTTATATTTTATTTACATCTTATGCATTATTTTTTAATGTTTAGTTGTTATTATAAGCATTTATATCATTGAATATGTTTTTATTGATATTATATACACATATACATGCACCTGTACTTCAGTGGTGGGTGGGGTGGGATTAGGGTGGGGGTGGGTGGGATTTGGGTGGGGGTGGCTGGGATTTGTGGGGGGTGATCCTACTTCGTGGAATTTGGTGGTCGCGTGGGGATCTCGGTCTCAATTAACAGCGGAAAATGAGGGATTCATGTATTGGCATTTCAATTGATTTAAATTTACAATATTCCCATTGACTATTATTTGGCACAATGTTTTGATCTTATTTTGTTTCCATACCCTGTTGAAAATAGATTTCTCACCAGCAATGAATAAGCGACTCCTCCAAATCGGACATGAAGGGAGTGATAGAGTAATACTAAGCAGTTTGTGGAGTTCTGTAGTTATTGCACATGAATGTTGAAGAATGGAATTATCAATATTTTTATTATTCTTTGTATAGTACCTCAGAAAAGACAGAGAAATATTTTTATTATTTCAGCTATAATTTTTCCCTCCGGTCACATCCACATCTTGCATTTGCCCAGGATAATACATACCTGCTATTATAAGCGAGATAATATGAATGAACCTCGGTACACAGAAGCCTCCTCAGTTTCTGAGAATGAATACTTTTTTTATACTTATTTTAGGGGTTTTTTTGTCATTCAACAAAAAATTTGTAAATGCTGTCTTTATTTCCTTGAACCACGAGATGAGATGGTTTGGACATGTACAGAGGTAGATTGAGATGGTTTGGACATGTACAGAGGAGGGATAGTGAGTATATTGGTAGTAGGATGCTGAGGTTGGAACTGGCAGAAGGCAGAGAGGAAGACCAAAAAGAAGATTTATGGATGTGGTGAAGGCGGACATGAAGGTCGTTGGAGTAAGAGTAGAAGATGCAGAGGATAGGGTGAGATGGAGGCAGATCATTTGCTGTGGGGACCCCTGAAGGGAACAGCCAAAAGGAAAAGAAGAAGCAGGCAAGATGTTCTTGGAAGTACTGTATATTCATTTTAATTACTTCTGCTCTCCCCTACAATAATAAAGGCAGTGTGGACCATCTCTAAAGATCCTATTTCGTGGAATTTACATCCATTCAGGTCATAAATATTGTCAACTGGAGATCTAATAGTGATACCAAAGTATGTCATATCTTGTGTTTTCCATACGATAGGAATGGAAGCTGAATCAACTTGGGGTCATGAAATGATTAAGTGGGATGGCTTCGCTCTTAGCCCAGTTTACCTTGTATCCACATTACTGACTAAATACATCAGTGAGCTCGTACTGTAATGTTAGCAAAATGTCATTCGCACACAGATTCACTTAAAAATCACAACCAAACAATTTAATTCCAGTTATGTTAGACTAGCTCTAGCGGTACATACTCAAGGTTCAAGTGCTAATGTATAAAATAATTGGGAAGCTAGACAGCGTCGTCTGGTAGGGTGACGATGACTCAGGCAAACGGTTTGTGATAGAGAGCCTCAATCCAGTGTAGGCACGTTGGGTCAAAGCCAGATTTAGGCATTTTGAAAAATAAATAATGCTATTCTATTGTGTTAAATTCTATTCTGCTTTTTCTGCATCCAGTGATACAGCCACCACTGGATTCTGAATTAATTTGGCTCCAGATATAATGTGAAAATTTTTACTCGTATTGCTAGAAGCAAAATGGCCAGCAATTAAAACTCACTTGGTTAATATGAATTAAGGAAGGCACTACTTTTTCACCCCCAGTGGTTATCAAAGGCAGACCACGTCTCTCACCGTCTGTGATATGAGGTTCATGTAAAAGAACCATTGCTGACTTTCGACACGAGTAGTTGCATAGCCGTCAGCATGTTTCTGCCCTGCGATGGTCTGGCGAGCTGTCCAGGGTGTACTCTGTCCTTGCCCGCAGTCGGCTGGGATGAGCACCAGCCACCCCGCGACCCTAATTAGGATTAAGCAGTTACAGAAAATGAATGAATGACTACTTTTTCAAGATTGATTGCAAGCATCTTTGAAATCTTATAATCATTATTCAACACACAGAGAGAACGGCAGTTATTCATTTGTAGATGATCTTTTGCTGGTTAAGGTAGCACCGAGATCATTGCGTGCTTTCATTCATTGATTGTTCAACAATAAAATTATTGTACTGTGTATTTAAAAAGGGAGAAAATGTAATTTGAAAACATTTATAAATATCATTGGAGAAACCATCTTTACCTGGTGATTTACCTGCAACTAATGCTTTAATTGCAGGTTGTATTTTGGGCTCAGATACCTTTCAGTATATTCATTATCATCATTCTTTAACGAGGGCAAAGATGGAGTATTAAAAACTCTTTGGTTTCTTTGCCATTCAAGATGCATTCAGGGTCATATAATTTTTAGTACCGTATTATTTGAGGAAAGCTATATTGATTTGTTTTGGATCACAAGTTAAAATCCCTGCACAGCTATAGATGGCAGGAATCATGTTTGCTTTTCATTTGTTTTAGTCTGAATGCTCGTATTTTGCCAGTCATATCTTCGTTCTCAAAGTTTTTTTGTACCTATATAATGCAAATAATTGGGGGCAGCAGTGGCCTGGTGGTAAATGATGCTGGATCATTGATCCTAAGGTTGGGGGTTTGAGTCCCACTCTCCACAAGGTTGTCACTGTCCCCCCAGTGCAGCAAACTGGATTATCAAAGGCCGGTCATGTCTCTCACTGTCTATGGTGAGAGGCATGTAAAAGAACCATTGCTGACTTTCGTAAAGAGTAGCTGCATAGCCATCAGCATGTTTTCTGCCCCTTGCTAAAGGGTTGTGTCAGAAAGGGCATCCAACATAAAAACCTATGCCAAATCAAATGTGCGAATCAGATGATTCGCTGTGGCGACCCTTGAAAAAGGGAAAAGCCGAGAGGAAAAGAAGAAGAAGAAGAAGAAGATAATGCAAACGATGTTTCTTCATGCAAAGATGCTTGCAATTCTGATCAAATAAGAAATTTCTTATGTTCCAGATTTTTAGGTTTTTCCATATGCTGTTTTTCTAATTTCTTGAGTTCCATCATCAAGCTTTTGCTTCTTTCACACCTTTGTCTCTGTTTAAAAGCAGAGCAGTAATGCCGTGGATAAAGCAGTCCATGGTATGATATTATGTAACCAGAATAACCACACCCATACAACAGAAGGATCATTGTCAAGCACATTGTCATAGATTATGTACACATGAAAACTCTGGTTGTTTGTGCCCTGGTAGTTGGTAGTGGTAGATCAATTCAGTAAATGGGTAGAGGTGACCTCACTAGAACACAAACTGCAGCACACATGTTAAAATTTATCACATGAACGGTATTTTCCCGGTTCGGAATACCATAAACCAGTCGACTGGACAATGGAGCTCCCTTCCTAAAAACAGTGTTGAAAAGTGCTATCTCACGGTTGAGAATTAAATGAAGTTTAGTATGCGTGATCAGCAACAGTCCCAGGTATCGTTGAAAGGGTCAATAGAACTTTAAAGGCAAAAATTGAAACAGCTAAAGACAAACTGGACCAAACTGGATAGACTCACTTCCACTAGCGCTAATGCATTACCAAACTGAAGAACACAATAAAACACACCACATGAAATATTGACAGGGAGACCCATACCCCATCTGGAGCTCAGAGGACCAAATGAAGGTCCAGCTCTGGAATAATTAGAAGGGAAATTAAGGGTATATGTGAAAAAATAACCCATATACGCCTATCAATTTACTTGCAGGAACACCACAGACAGCAGAAGGAACAACTGAAGGAAGAGTTTGACAATCGCATACGAGTAGGAGACAAGGTCCATGTATGAGTCTCCAGACGAAGGTGGCAAGAAGGAGAGGTTCACCTGAGGTACCTGGCACTGTCCCCACTGCAGTGAAGGTGACAGGAAGCAATACACTGTATCACCTTAATCACTATCCAAGAGTACCTGTTCAAAAACTTCCACAGGCAGAGGAAGTACAGGAGAATGACGACAGCAATGACAATTGTGAGGAACCAGGAACACGGGGAAATCAACCCACGCAAAGCCCACCAACACCCTGTGCTTATGCTGGCTCAACCATCCAGGGCCCTCCTGAAGAATCCCTGCCAGGAAGCCCCAAAATACCTGGAGGGGACCCCCAACCTAGCCCATCAGGAATGCAGGTGGAAGCAGGTGCAGGAGAAACATACCAAACAACAGGAGGGTGGAGAGCTGAAAGCCTCCAATCAGAGGAACAAGTAACAGTGCCATCCAGACAGCTCACAGGTATCCCTGAGACATCTGAGAGAGTGGGTGTTACCAGGGATCTTACTGGTTATCTTCGACAAAGCCCTGATTCCTATCTTGATTATGATCATACTTCACAATCAAGGATGGAACAATACAAGGAACTACTTAAAGATCTACAAACCATTGATATGGATGATTGGATAACCATGTACGACATGTATTTCCTAGAGTGAAACCAGCCCCACAGAGAGTCACTCATAGTTGGCCACTATAATCAGATAATCACAAGGAGAGAATTAGATGAATTTGGAAGAAAAGTTAAACCAGCATGACAAACCCCCTGAGTATAGGATGGGAAGAAAAGATGTTATGTCCAAACCTTTAAAGAAAGTCTGGTAATAATGCCAGGTATGATCAATTGGAGTCACTGTATGTGCACATCAGATGTGGCCAAGGCAAGTATACGACAATGTGGAAGGCCAAGGAATAGATTTTTGGGGGCTTTTTACACCCGAGCGTAGTGGATCATCAGGCTGGTGCTTAACCCCGGTTTCCATAGCGTGAAGTGACTAGGAGTACAACTCCTCCTGGATGGGACACTAGTCCATTGCAGGTTACCTTCCCATTATATTTTTACTGGTACCCATTTATACTGTTGCGTGAACAGAGACACACTTGTGGTTGAGACCTTGCCCAGGGGTCTTAGCACAGTGGGGGGGTCTAACTCGGATTTGAACACACAACCTCCCAATCATGAGCCCAGTACCCTAACCACTACACCACCGGTCCCACACAAGGAATAGTACTGACCACTATGAATTGTCAAGCAAGGAGATTAAATATGTCCAAAATAAAATGAGACAAGATCGGAATGGTAGCACCCGAGGGATGAAGACCGTGAGCTTAAAGAAGAGGAGAATGCACTGAAATTTGTAATGTATGAAGAAGGAAAAGGCAAAAACAGAACTATGGAACAAGGCCCAGGCCAAAGTGTGGTACCAGTGGGAAAAATACACGGTATAAGAATGAACTGGAAAAGATGAAGAGCGTGTGGTATGTGCATCAAGAAAGAAATAATTAGAGGTAGTGCCACCTCACTGTGACACTCAAACATGTATCCAGTTCAGACAGGGGATCTCAGAAATATATGGAACACAGGGAAACCAGCAATGGCACCATGAAATGTATGAATGTGAATGAGAAAGAAAAAGATGATTAATTAATATTATGAGATTTTTCCTCTGTGTGACTCAACAGGACAAGATTATGACGGACAATTTGACAGCTGAGACAGCGGCCATAGTGACAGATTACCTCTTTTATTTCGCTGAAATCTGGGGAACAGCCCACGTAGCAAATCCCACGTCAAATATTTCAGGAAGTGTGTCATCCATTCGTACAAGAATGGGTACATCAGGGTGAATTATTAGCCTTCGTTCCCGCCCTACTCACCGAAAGCGAGCGTCATTGAATGGTTTGTGGGAGTGATGATTGACATGACAAAAAATGATGGTATAAATTGGGGATACTTGATAACAAAAATAAAAGTGTAATGCAGGGTGTTCAAATGGGAATTGGCAGAAATTGAAGGGAATGTGGCACATTGCACAGTAAGGGGAGAAAGGCGATTGGATAACGGCCCAGGGAGACTGAAATGGATTTTTAGCCCTCAGAGGGTACAAATAATTAAGAGATCAGCATTTCCCATGATTATGTTAATAGTTTCCAGATTGAAACTGGAAATAATAAACAATGTGAATTGGATCACCTCATGAGTCCACAAGGGAAAATCATAAATGTGTGCTTATGCAAACATATACCGTACAGATCCAATCAATTATAGAGTCACAAGATAAGATATGTATGCTGGGTGATCTGAAGGAAGATCATAAATGTTAAATTGACAATATAAGGGAAACTTTTGTGAAATAATAGTAGTATGGCTGACTGTTCAGCTTACAGGGACATGGCAGCAAGCTTGGCAAAAACAGTGCAGGACTTGAACACTTATTGCCTGCTGATGGACAATATGGACCTTGGTATGCCTACCATGGTATCTGAAAAACGAACCAGCGCTCACTTCTGTGGCCCAAACAATGAGAGAATGTGGGATACACGGGTGATACACGAGTATCAGCTTAGCCACGTAGCCATGCCAAGAACAGTCATCTCAATGGACAGACCATAGATAACCATGCTCAACTGGGTCAAAGTCACGCAATACCTGATGGGTTGAAGAACAAAGCTGGGCCAAGCTATTGCCCTGTTCTTCTTTGTTGGAGATCGCAGAGGAAAGTGGCGTCGCTAATGAAGGCGACACAATTGCACCGGTTGCAACTGACTTCTGGCTGAGGCTCGCCAAGAATTGCTACTGGCTCAAGGCAGATAGCAAGGATTTGTCGCATGCACCCGGAGTAACGCCCAAGAGCAGATACAACAAACATCAGTACGGGCATTGAACG
>CM045743.1:13651439-13756439 GCA_024760905.1 Plotosus lineatus
ACCATTCATGCTCACATCCTCAACTAAGGGCAATTTGGAAGGGCCGGTTAAGCTACTATGCATGGTTTCGGACCGAAGGAGGAAACCAGAGCTACGCATAGGAAACCACCACATGCATGGGGAACATGCAAACTCCACACAGAATCACCCTCGGAGCCCAGGAATCCAACCCCGGACCTTCTTTGTTTGAGGTGGATGTGCTAATTCTTATGGCACCATTCCACCCGCAACTAAAATCAGCGTCACTGTTACTTCAAGGTAATATTCCATCAGAGCACAGGGTTTCGTCAGCACACAGGGGAACTCAGATAGGATTAAAATAATCTCCTCCAGTTTAGGATTTTCACCAAACTGAACTTGCGCGTATGTTCCTCGTTCAATCTCCAGGTTCTATCTCAGCTGATTAAGAATCTGATTCCTTGACTTCAAATTGACTCCCTTGCATTCCTGTTGTTATCTGGACTCTGTTTTGCTTCGAATACGTGACGTAGTGACATCACCAGTAGATTCTCATTTCCAGTCAGATTACTCACACTCGGAAGTCATCCAGACGCAGCACCGGTGGAAGATTCCATGATGTGCAGGTAGTTTAACCAGAAGCTAACCTGCCATATGTGTTTATATTTTCCACTGGTTGCACGGTTACACCTTCATTCCATGCAAATCTTCATTCAGACAAATCATGGTTGATATATCAAATAACTTTGATAAGACAGCCCAATGTTTGGATTATATTCCAGCATATTCATCAACACACACTCACTTACTCACTCACAAATTTTCCAAACCACTTAATCCTACTAGGGGAACGGGGAGGCTGGTGCCTATCTGAGCCGACACTGGATGAAGGCAGGTTACACCCGATGCCGCACCATCGGTGAGCAATTTGGAACAGTCAGTAAACTCCTCTGGTTTCCTCCTACAGCCCAAAGATGTGCGCATTAGGCTAACTGGAAGGTCTTACTTGCCCTTAGGCATGAGTGTGAGTGTAAATGGTTGTGAGTGTGATGGGTGTAATCTGTTTTCAACATAGACTTGGTTGAGACAGGCTTTGGCCTCCCCAGACCCTATTAGGGTTAGATGGTTGGACAAACGAATGAATGAATAAATGAACAAATACCATCTTTTACCAAAAAGGTCAAATAAATGTCATCCCCGCCAACAAAAAAAAACTTCAGCCTATTAACCATCAACAATCAACAAAAGTCTTCATGGGATTCAACCTAGAAACCTTCTGGTCACTTCCATGAACAGCAAATCGCCTGGACAGTAACAATTCTTTATGATCAAATCTTGCTTGAGGAATTTATAAAGAAATCCCTTTCTTTATTTGAAAATCATATCTTGTTTAGAAATCTCCTGCTGTCCTTTATCTTGTGAGCTCATATCATATTGAAAGTATTTATATGATATTGATGACACGCCTGCTTTCCATCCACTGGGCCGGACTTCTTATATGCATCGCGAACCCCATTCCCCTAGGCATACGCTTGCTATAATGCAATAACGGCTGGTGACACTGACTGGAGATATATGAGATCCTTCAGTCTCGTCCCCTCTCAGTCTGGCCGAAGACATTATCAAGATTTGTGTCTTGCTCGGCTTGCCGGAATGGAGCTCTTGAGAATTAATGTGCAACATTAGTGTGGTCCAGGTTGTGGGGCACTGGAGGACCAAATGGCATTATTGTGATGAAGTGACTAGAGGGCTTTGAATGCTGCGAGGTGTTAGAATGGATACTGTATGTGCTCAGAAAGTTCTGGAACATAAACATGTGGTTGTCGAGACATTGTAATTATAAATGGTGAGCTGTGGCACGGCGTGACGGAGTAATAGTCGAACCTTATAGTGTAAACTGAGTGTTTAATGAGATTATTGATTACAAATGTGAGAAGACTAGCAACAATGAAAATATTTGATTCCTAATATTTCAATGTTGGAGCATAAATAAATAAGAAACTCTATCACATAAGCAACAGTACCGCTATTATACCTACCAAAACTGACCTTCATCACATGTACCTGTACATTCAAATATGGTTTCCATGGTAACAATAATGTAACTAGGGGGTATCATGACAAGGTTATTACTTTGCTTCCTGCTCGTAAAGGTATAGCGTGGCACAGCGACAGTGGCGCAGTGGTCGGCACCTCCAGCTCACAACAAGTAGCATCTCTATGTGGAGTTTACATATTCTCACTGTGCTTGCGTTGGTTTCCTCCAGATGATCTGATCTTCTCCCGCAGTCCAAAAACACGCGCAGTAGGATGATTGGCTGTTCAGGATGCCCGCTAAGTGTGATTGAGTGTGAATGATTATGTATGTGTTGGCTCTGCAGTAACCTAGCAAGTTGTTTAGGGTGTACCTCATATTTGCCCAGAGATGCCACCCTATGACCCTAATTAGGAATAATTGGCTGAGAAAGTGAATGAAGAGTAAGTGTATAAATCCAAAATCTGCTTATAATTATAAGCTTTTCTGAACAGGTTATGTTTGGTGTGGATTATTCTGAAAGCCAGAGTGCACAAAACGAGTACATCAGAGAGACAGCACATGTAAGAGGTTTTGGAGACAAAGTCAGAGAAGCTAGATTGAGATGGTTTGGACATGTACAGAGGAGGGATAGTGAGTATATTGGTAGTAGGATGCCGAGATTGGAACTACCAGGCAGAAGGTCTAGAGGAAGACCAAAGAGAAGATTTATGGATGTAGTCAAGGAGAACATGAAGGTAGTTGGTGTAAGAGAAGAAGATGCAGAGGATAGGGTGAGATGGAGGCAGATGATTCGCTGTGGCGACCCCTGAAGGGAACAGCAGAAAGGAAAAGAAGAAGAAGAGTGCACAAAATCTCATTAATTGCATTCAATTTCTAAGCCACTTGATAATAACTAGAGTCGCAGTCAACTATGGGTGAAGACAGGAGTACACCCTGAACAGCTCACCAGACCATTGCATGGCCAACGCTCATTCAACCATTCACACTCACTCACACCTGGGAAAATTTGGAACAGCCAATCAGCCTACTGTAAGAGGAAACTGGAGTACCTAAAGAAACCCATACAAGCGCGGGGGAAAAAACGTGCAAACTCCACAGAGAAACACCCTGGAACCCAGGAATCAAATCCCAGGCCCTTCTTGCTGTGAGGTGGACGTACTTACCACTGAGCCACCACTGCACAAAACCTATCAATAGGATTTACATGAACTTTTCCTTTTTTATTCCTTCATAAAAAGTGGAAGGATGACAAGCGCCTCGACAAAAGGAACCAGGAAACGGCAAGAACCTTTAGGATGCTGGGTTTTTCTCACCTAAAATGTCACTTGCTGCTTGTTTACTTGCCCCCCCAAGTGCAGCTAACTGGGTTATCAAAGGCCGGCCATGTCTCTCACTGTCTGTGGTGTGAGGTTCATGTAAAAGAACCATCGCTGACTTTCGACAAGAATCGCTGCCTAGCCATCAGCGTGTTTCCACCCTGCGATGGCTTGGCGAGCTGTCCAGGATGTACTCTGCCCTCACCCGGAGTTGGCTGGGATGGGCACCAGCCTCCCCGCGACCTTAATTAGGATTAAGCGGTCACAGAAAATGAACATTTGTGGTTAAAAAAAAAAAAAAAAAAAAAAAAAGCTCTGTATAATTTACACGTATTACTTTACACAGTATTATGTTATAATGATGGCCAATCCCACTATTCTTTAAGAAGCCTTGCATGACAAATTTGCTTTCAAATATTCTTCCATTCATTCATTTCCCAAGCCTCTTAATTTTAATTAGGGTCACGGGGAGCCTGGCAACCATCCTAGTCGACTCTGGGTGAAGGCTCACCAGGTCATCTCAAGGCCAATACTCACACAGCTATTCACACTTACACTCAGCCTTGGGACAATATGGAACAGCTGATTGGCCCACTGTGCATGTTTTTTGGACTGTGGGAGGAAACCAGAATATTCGGAGGAACTACACATAGAAACACCAAATCCCGGGAATCAAAGTCAGGACCTTCTTTTGCGTGAAGATTCCCTTCAAACATTATTACAGTCGCCCCCCCCTTCTTAAGAAAACCCCTGAATACGAAAAATCCAGTATACGATAAACATTTTCCTAAATTTTTGCCCTCTGTATACGAAACAAGTTCTTCTTACGAAAAGCGCCAAACGCGCCATTCAAACATTCAAACACGCCATTCAAAAATTCAAACAATGCGCAAGTTGCTCTCTCATTGGCTGTCTCCCAACATCCTGCCCCGCTGGCCTCCCATTGGCCTCCCATTGGCCAGGAAGGAGCTGAATCTCCATAGTACTGTACCTATAATGCTCATTTGTCACACGTGTAAAGGAGAGATGTACTGTTGGTTCGTGAATTTCGTGAGGTTTTTTTTTTTTTGAGAGTGCTCATTGCAGCTTATTTTTCATTTTTTAAGTTGTTTAATTCAATAAATGTTTAATAAATGTGGCGCACTCCGCCGAATGTGGGCAAAACACGGCTCATCCGGACCTCTGATCCCTCGAAGAAAACAGGTGATGTTTGAGTACTAAACAAGTACAGTATTTGTAATTTTTTTTAAAAAATCTAATAAGAATGGATTTCGTCCCTGTGATAGACCGAAGATCTTTGAAAACCCTGCAAATATATCCAGGTTTGATCTCACCATAATACACCAGATGAAAGTAAAAAAAAAAAGGGAAAGTTACCGCAAATCCTGTACTTGATGTCAGATTGACACAGAGGGATTTCACAGCCATGTTAAGTTGCATATCTAAGTGGAGATGGAACCGGACAAGGTGACATCGTGATGGTATGAAACAGATAAGAGCTGCAAGCCTTCCAGAGGCTTTGTAGGCTATGGAAAGGTTTAGTTCTATCTGTTTCCAAATTTGTATGGGGAACTTTTGTCTAGAAGTTACACGAAATAAAGCATAATCACAGGAAAGAAATATTAAGAATCCCATTTGAGTAATAACCAAAATTATTGCAAAACAATACGCCAACTGTAGCTTTAAACAACTAACCCTGGGTTTACACTGAGGTTCCACAGTGTCCATGATCTCCACACTTTTTCTCTTTCTACCCGTTCAAATGCTCTCAGTGATGATCTGTAATGTTTTGTTACCAAGCCAACAAGATTCCAACCAAGAGTTGCCATTGTTTTCTTCATGTTTCGTCAGGTTCTCTCATGTTCTGGTAGGTTATGTTTAGATCTCTCTCATTCATCAAGCTCTAAGACGAGCTCTTACAATTTATGCACAGGATTTAAGCAAGATTTCTCTGCATGGAGCATGATTGAGGTATGAGAAGGAGGCAGGGGTCACAACAAAGATGAATGATGCATCCAAGAGAAGAAACATCAAAGAATCATGTTTACAAGTTCATCAGTATGACTTACGTTGGTGCATTGAGGACTTTCATGGTCTCTCAGGATCTACTATGATTCCCATGTTCCATCACGATTTCAGGTCAAATAATAGTAAGCATGACTATTCCACCAAGTTCCCTCAAGATCATCACGAAACCAGAGGAAACCCATTCAAACCCAGGAAGAAGACATGAACTTCACACAGAAATTATCTCGCTAAACCCGGGACGCGGGCAGTGGTGGCCTAGTGGTATAGGGCACTGGATCGCTGAGGTTGGGGATTTGAGTCCCACTCTTCGCAAGGCTGTCAGTGTCCCCCCAGTGCAGCTAACTGGGTTATCAAAGGCCGGCCATGTCTCTCACTGTCTATGGTGTGAGATTCCTGTAAAAGAACCATTGCTGACTTTCGACAAGAGTAGCTGCAAAGCCGTCAGGGTGTTTCTGCCCTGTGATGGCCTGACGAGCTGTCCAGGTGTCCAGGTCCAGGTGAGCTGTACTCCGCACTCGCCCGGAGTCGGCTGGGATGGGCACCAGCCTCCCCGTGACTCTAATTAGGATTAAGCGGTTACAGAAAATGAAGTGATGAACTGAACTGAACCCGGGACTTGAACCTTTGACAGTCCTGCGTTGAGGCTGATGTGCTACCCACTACACCACCATGCTGCCCACAACCCAACTTTGAAAATTATACATTTGTGCAGCATCTATTAAATGGGATGGACTGATTTTTGCTAAGGTTATAAATTTGGGTTTCTGTAACTGTATTTAGAAGATGGTCCTGGGTTTGGGTCACGGCCTTGTGGCGAGGGTGTTTCTGCGTGGAGTTTCCATGTTCTACCTGTTTATGTGTAGGTTTCTTCTGGATACTCCGGCTTTCCCCCACAGTTCAAAAACAGTCACACGAGGCTAACTGGCCGTTCCAAGTTGCCCCTAGTCGTGAGTGTGAACATGAATACTGTAGTTGTGTGGAGTTTTACCCTGCAGTGGATTGGTGAGATGTTCTGGGTGTATCCCGTTTACACCCAGAGCCGACTGAAATAGTGTCCCTCGTTTGGGAAATCAGTTTAATACAGAAATGTAGGGGATTGATGGATGGAGCTGGATTTAGTGTTCGGGTTTATTTAACCAGGTTTCTTCATCTTTATTAATTCTGCTGGGCTTTTATAGCCTGGATCAAACTAATGAAAAAAAAAAGATTTCTCTTTTCTGGTTGGACTCTTTTCCTCCTCCACATGTGATTCTTGTTAAAGAACTGATGACTTCAGTGAGGTGTGTTACAGCGGGCTGCTCCCAGGACTTGATATGAGAACCCACTTTTCCTCACATACCTTTTTTTTTTTTTTTTTTTTTTTACACTAACTGGATCCCTTTCCCTTCCTTTACAGTACTCCCATATGACGTCAGAACTCCGAGACGGCCAAAACCCTTTTTCAAATCCATGCGCACTATATAGGGCGCAGGAACTCTGGTGGAACACTTCACCTAGTGCACTCCTTAATGATTCGGTATGAATTTGGGATTGGTCCGGAGGAGTAGCGCCTCTACTCTCACTCTTAAGTGAAGAAGGGGAAGGAGGAGCTGTCAAAAGTTTTAAGTCGGGATAGGTTCCGTGAATCGGAACAAAACTTACACACACACACACACACACACACACGCACGCACACACACACACACATACACATACACACACACACGTCCGCCGACGGAGGCGCGTTACAGTCATGGAGTAACACAATTACAAACCCAAGAGATACTCAAAGGTTTAAATTTTTTTTTTTTAAAAAAAGAGAGAAAATGGAGACTTTGATTAAATCCGGATTCTTTTTCACTTTCCTGATTTGTTTGGGCTCGTGCGCGACACCAGAAAAGAAAGGTAAGCTACAATTCTGGACATTACTTCTACCTGATGACGTAGAACATATAGAACCCTGTGTCCGGGGTATATATAAACTAACATCTGTATATGGGTGAAGAATCAAAGTGAAGCGCGTGCGCGGTGATGAAGCGGCTGTGATTCAGATGAGATTCAGGGAAAAGTTCAGGTGCGCGCCTGCGGAAAGGTTTAAAGTGTGAGAGCTGCGGGTTCGAAACGTGTGCATGCCCTGCTATGAATATCAATATTAATGATCGGAAAATGTGTATCCAGGGCCCAAGTGCCATTGTTTAATAAGATATCTCTGGATTCAACATTTTCAACATCTGTACAGGATGAAAGGATTGAATAAATAAATTGTGTTCAGGATGAGAAATAAAGCTCTGATCCAGTTATTATGAAAATATATAAAGTATGTTTAATGTATATAAAGTGCTAAAGTCTAAAAATTAAATATATATATATATATATATATATATATATATATATATATATATATATATATATATATTAGCAGTAATAATAATAATAATAATAATAATAATAATAATAATAATAATTTTCGTGTGGACAGTGGTGGCCTGGTGGTAAAGGGCGGAGTTCCACTCTCCACAGGTTGTCACTGTCCCCCCTGAGTGCAGCTAACTGGGTTATCACAGGCCGGCCATGTCTCTCACTGTCTATAGTGTGAGGTTCATGTAAAAGAACCATAGCCGTCAGTGCGTTTCCATCCCGTGATGGTCTGACGGGCTGTCCAGGGTGTACCCTGCCCTCACCTGGAGTCGGCTGAGATGGGCGCCAGCCTCCCTGCGACCCTAACTAGGATTAAGCGGTTACACAAAATGAACTGAACTGATAATAATAATGGGCAGTGGTGGCCTGGTGGCAAAAGGTGCTGGATCACTGATCCCAAGGTTGGGGGTTCAAGCCCCACTCACCACAGGTTGTCACTGTCCCCCCTGAGTGCAGCTAACTGGGTATCAAAGACCGGCCATGTCTCTCACTGTCTATAGTGTGAGGTTCATGTAAAAGAACTATAGCCGTCAGTGCGTTTTCACCCCGTGATGGTCTGACGGGCTGTCCAGGGTGTACCCTGCCCTCACCTGGAGTCGGCTGAGATGGGCGCCAGCCTCCCCGCGACCCGGATTAGGATTAAGCGGTTACACAAAATGAACTGAACTGATAATAATAATGGGCAGCGGTGGCCTGGTGGCAAAAGGTGCTGGTCACTGATCCCAAGGTTGGGGGTTCAAGCCTCACTCACCACAGGTTGTAACTGTCCCCCCTGAGTACAGCTAACTGGGTTATCAAAGGCCGGCCATGTCTTTCACTGTCTATAGTGTGAGGTTCATGTAAAAGAACCACTTTTAACTTTCGACAAGAGTAGCTGCAAAGCCGTCAGTGTGTTTACGCCGCGCGATGGCCTGGTGAGTTATCCAGAGTATACTCTGCCCTCGCCCGGAGTTCGCTCAGATGGGCACCAGCCTCCCCGCGACCCTATTTAGGATTAAACAGTTATGGTAAATGAATGAAATGAATAATAATAGTAATAAAATACTAGTCAAGGTATAAGTGTCTGGGTTTATGATGCCAGAATCAGTCTTTGAGATTTGAATTCACATTTTCTGGATTTCAGAACATCATTTTTTTTTTTTTTTTTTTTTTTTTTTTTAAGAAATGGAGCAGATTTATACAGAACCAATAAGGTGAATGGTTTTGAAGATATCAAAATCACTATTCAGGATATTCGTCTTGAGTTCAGTCCAAGGAAAAAAATATTCTGTATTTTGGTTGTACACACCATACAAGATAATTAAATAGACATTCAGGTTCAAAATGTCAGTGTTTACGGTAAAATATATATATTCAATAGATCATAATAAAGGAATATCCCATGTTTAAAACTATGTAATTGTAAATGATTGCTCTTATATAAGTAATAGCCTATTTTCTGTATGATATGAATAAATTTTAAAAGAAGGAACATGTATTGAGGTTCACAGCGTACTATTGTGGTTTTCGAGACAAAAATGTGTATTCAGGTTATAGAACAGGTTGTAAAGGTTTGTTCAGGGTTAAATGAATGTATTCAGGGTTAAACTGGAAGGTACAAAGTTTTGTGTTTCAATACAAAAGCGTTCAGAACTCTGACGGGAAAGTGTGACATGCCATAGCTGAGCGTGACCCTCCTGGGTGATGAGCAGCCGAGGCCGTGTGGGAGCAACACGGAAGTTTGACTTGTAAATAGAGCCGCAGTGATTTTACTCGCTCTGACTGAGACAGGCAGGCTAACCTTAGGCAGGCTTAGTCAGAGGCTGCGGATTGTCTGATACGGACAGGGTGTATAGGGTAGAACCCCCAAAAACATTCAAATCATTTCCCAACCCAGAGAAAAATATCATCTCAGCTTCACTACTTTCTAGAATAGGTCAGGACAACTGTGTATCCGTGTATCCGTGACAACTGTGTGTATATATATATATATATATAATACTATTCTGTCATATACACACACTTTTTACTTGGTTATACAATAATTTATATCACGTTTGTGTTTATTTCTTTTTTAATTAACATTTTTGACAACCTTTAATTAAGTACTTTGCTGTGTTATGTTCAATGACGTAGAGAAAAAATAGACTGAGCACACGCCCCTTTTGCGTGGTAATTCGGCTTCAACTTCCGGTTCGGGCAAAACATTGCTTCAGGTACTATTTCACTTGAAAGTTGACATCCTTTGGCGTCCTTATAATTGTACTTTATAACACAACAACATCGAATTTAATTGGAATACGTTAAGTTTAGCTTTTTTGTTGTCAATATGATTAATTCATGTTGCGCTGTTGGCTGTTAAAACCGTGCAGGCGGTCGCAAATAAGTAACTTTTCACCGATAAGTGTGTCTCAGTTTAACCTTCATTAGGCCATAGGCTTGAAGCTTAAGTAACATTATTTACCCTGAACTTCATGAATAACTAGTTTTTATTATTAGCCCCAGTGTAGCAAGTATGTATGTAGCTGGTCTGTTATTGTGTATATCTGTAATCAATACAGAATGTATCATGTTGCTCCTGCTCATGTATATGATGTAATATTACATGTGTAGCTTAACTGTAAGTGTTTGTGGTTATAAATGTGTAGTGCCGTTTTATATATTTTCATCTCTCAAGTTCTGGGGACAGGCTGCAGGTTCTGATTCCCCTTGGGAGCTCTTTGTTCTAACATTAAGCAAATACAGTAAAACTAACGTACATGCCTCAGAAGATTGATTTCTGAACTTGAGAGCGATACTTGTGTGGAATATATTGATAATATTTCTGAGATTGTTCATCCTCTTGTACAAAAAGTGTCCGAAAAATTCCTTGTAATTTGTGGAATATATCAATTGAAATTCCTGCTACACTATACAAATGCTCCCCGACTTACGTTCATTCGTTTTATGTATTTTTCTGTTTAATTTTTTTTTTATTATTATTTTGTAAAACATATGTCAAATTTTGAGTTTAGCGTGCTCTCTGTAGTGCGAGACGTACCTATGTAGTACGCTGACGTAATGACGCAATGACGTAATGATGCTGCGTCCATTGTTTACAAACGACAGACTGAACGTGCCCCTCCTTCTTCCCAGTTCACTGTGTGTTACCCTCGTGTTAAGACGCCGTCTCTGTGATCTTTGTGTTTACACTGTTTTTGCGGACTTTTGTAACCCTAAGCAAATATGGTTGGTCAGAAGTGTAAGCCTACTAGTGATAGTGGTAATCAGAAAAAGCAGCAAGTCATCTCGTTAGAAACAAAGATGGCTATTATCAAGAAAACTGATGCTAGTGAAAAATACGTGAATGTTGCACATTTCTTCCAAATGGCTCCGACAACCATCGGAACCATTTACAAGCAGAAAGATCGCATCACAGAGAATGTTAAATGTTATATTTGATACTGTATTTGATATTTGATGAGTGAATTTGATTAAAATATATCTATTTGAAATTATTTTGCTTGAATTTAATTTATTTCAAATTAATATTGATATCATTTGATATGTTTGATATTATTTTACAATGTTATGTTTATAATAATTGATTCACGGATGTTTTATGAGATACGGTAATGGTATTTATGGATGTGTAGTACAGTATGAACGTCATACGTCACTGGAACATACAGTAACAACTTACGTTCTTTTTTCACCTTATGTTCAGCCGTCCAATACTGAACTAAAACGTAAGTTGGGGAGCATCTGTATATTACAACAAGAGAGGTGGGCATGGCAGTTGACATGTTTGGCATGGGGAATATTATTAAGGTCTGTACCTCCTATTATGTGTCGATGTATCTTCCAAACCTTCCTGGGCATGCTGCAAATGTTTAGATTATATTAATGCCTCTAGAGATCCAAAACATCCTAAGTATTTAGATTTATCGCATCGTTTTCCATATCGATGTGTGTATGTTTACCATGCTTTTTGCCCAACCAAAAGTCAGAGCCTATTGACCATGGCGGCATACATAATGTATGCAGAGTGCGCAGTCTAGTTTTTCTTCTACGTCATTGGTTATGCTAAAAATAGTAAGCTAGCTAACATTTGGTATGCTAGTATTGATTTTGGACCGCAGCTCCTAAGTCATTTGTACTTTTAACTTTTATTATTAATAACGGTCTGTCTGTCTGTCTTCCTTTTGGCTTCTTCCCTTTTGCTCGGGAGTCGCCACAGCGAATCATCTGATTCGCACGTTTGATTTGGCAGAGGTTTTTACATCGGCTGCCCTTCCTGTCACAACCCTTTTTAGTAAGGGACAGAAACACGCTGACGGCTTTGCAGCCTACTCTTTTTACGAAAGTCAGCAATGGTTCTTTTACATGCCTCTCACCATAGACAGTGACAGACATGGCCCGCCTTTGATAACCCAGTTAGCTGCACTGGGAGGGACAGTGACAACCCTGTGGAGAGTGGGACTCGAACCCCCAACCTTTGGATCAGCGATCCAGCGCCTTATACCACTAGACCACCACTGCCCCTTTTATTATTAATAACGGTATTATTATTTTTTTTTTCTCATTAAGTATTACATCATGGATAAATTTTAATAATCAAATTTTTACCCAAGACTTACTGTGGAATGCCCCCATAAATGTGTTTGTTGTTGTTCAAATATAAAATTTAACCATTTTGAAATGTTGGCTTAAGCCAGTGCTTCTCAATTATTTTCTGTTACGCCCCCCCTAGCAAGAAGAAAACAATTCGCGCCCCCCCCACCACCCACTTTCCGCCGCAACTATAAATTATAACTTTTTCTATAATATAGTTACAGGTATATCTCTTCATTATATCGTATCCTTGTTAACATAAATAAAACAAAAAGAAAGAGATATAGTTCAACTTACAAGAATAACTTTTTAACATTTTTTATTAGTCTGTAAAAGAAAGTGCATCAATTTGCCTTAAATTTAAAAATAATAATATCCTTGTTACATTTTTGACAAACTTACCACACCATTTGCTGCTGAAAATAAAATCAATAAATAATTAATTCAAATTGACTTCAGAAACATTAACTCAGGAGCACAATATATAAACACTTTAACCTACAAAACAAGAACAAATAGAACAATTTGTGCTGATTTTTTTTTTCTCAAAATGAGGAAGCAAAGATTAATGGCTACAATGAGCACGTTTTGCAGCGCACAGCTTCTCAAAGCGAGGTTTGAAGCATGACACTGCAACTCTCAGCTCCTGCTCAATGTTTAGCTGGGACCTGTACTTGCTGCGCACAATGGGCAATGAGGGCGCCACTGCCAACTACTGGAGTGGATGTGCAATTACACTTTCTTGTCGTACGGCGGAAAAAAAGCATGTTCTCCTGGGTCACACGCGCCCCCCTCAGCATCCACTATTTGAGAAGCACTGGCTTAAGCTGACATGATGTAATAGATTGACAGGTCAACTAAAAATTGCAATTCAGGACCAAGATATTATTGAAATCACTGTTGTTACATTTTTGTTAGCATGTGTCATGTGACATGTCGTCTTTATTTGTTGGCGTAATCACAACCGTAAAGGTGCCCAGTCTTGGTGTCAATGTGTGTTATCTTCCAATAGCATTTGATTCTGGCTGAATTCAAAAGTTCCCAGGGAAACCATCCCAGCTTTTGTTCTCAGCTTTTCTTCTTCACCTGTTTTACATATTGCTTTTGTTCTGTGTCTGTTTTTGATAACTTGGCAGTGGAACACTGACTCATAGAACAATGTTTACTAATATCATGGCACCCGGTGCAAGTTTCTTTAACACTTGAGTACAAGAGAACGAAAAAGACTATAGAAAGACACTGTGGTCAATTCTATATTTTTCCATAAGATAACACCATAAATAATGTTTATATGCCTGCTAAGTGAATGGGCCCGTTAATCCTACAGTAATAGTTAATCAGTGCATCTGATGTTCCCTGCCAAAGTTTAAGATTGCTCTAAGGTGAAATAAAGGAGTAAATATTAGGCCACACTGTTAATTGGCCAATGTAATCCTGTTTACTGCTGTTTGTTTAGAGTGTCTCAATAATTCATCGTATTAGTCAGGTCAGCTGAGAGGTGTTCTGTGTGTAAACAGTGGCCTGTGCCAATATTGACAGATGGGACGTACACAAATCAGTTTATTACAGTCTGCTTCCTCTTTTGGCTGATCAATCTGATGGAAAATTCAGTCCAGACTGGACCGGACCAGGCCAGGATCCACCTGCTTTGTTTGTTAACAAAACATCCAAAATATTCAGTATTTGTATTGAAATTCTTAATTAAAGTTTAATTAGAAAATCATTTATGGACTATATATATATATATATATATATATATATATATATATATATATATATATATATATATATATATATATATATATATATATATATATATATATATATATATATATATATATATATATATACGTGTGTGTGTATGTATATGTATGTGTGTGTATAGATTTATAAGGGCAGTGGTGGCCTAGTGGTATAGGCTGCTAAATCACTGATCCTAGGGTTGGGAGTTCGAGTCCCACGCTCCACAAGGTTGTCACTGTCCCCCCAGTGCAGCTAACTGGGTTATCAAAGGCTGGCCATGTCTCTCACTGTCTATGGTGAGCGGTTCATGTAAAAGAACCATTGCTGACTTTCGTAAAGAGTAGCTGCAAAGCCGTCAGTGTGTTTCTGCCCCTTGCTAAAGGGTTGTGTCACGAAGGGCATCTGACGTAAAAACCTATGCCAAGTCAAACATGTGAATCAGATGATTCGCTGTGGCGACCCCTGAATAAGCGAAGAAGATATATATATATATATATATATATATATATATATATATATATATATATATATATATATATATATTCTTCTATAATCACCTGAAGAGAGAGGATGGTTTCACCACCCCTTGAAACAGATCTGTAGTGATAAATGGAGTTTCAATAGAAAGTCTTTGTCCTGTCCTTTATTTTTGTTTATTTGCTCTACCAAAAAGTATTGAGCACTCTCCTACGGAAGGATCTACTCAGAAAATCCCCTCTATATATATATATATATATATATATATATATATATATATGTAAAGGTAAAGTCCATGTATAACAATACAATATATATAATGTAAAAAGGTAAAGGCCATTGGGCTCTAGCCAGTGGCTCATCAGTGGAGGGCTATAAGGGTCAGCAAAGATTCTCTGCTGGCCTAAACACTATCAGAAGCACTGTCCTACATTTACAATTAAAATTCTGGTATTTATTCCATTAAATTATATTAATTTCTTCTCAACAGTCTATTCTCTTCACTTCATAGTGTGCCTCTTAGCTGGACTACTTTCAGTATGTGGGTTTTTTTTTTTTTTTGGCCAATCAGATTTCAGATTCTATGTGCCGTGTCAATCTAATCTACTCAGGGCCTTCAGAATCAGCAGTGCTGGCCAATGTCACTTAAATTATATTAGTAATGGGGCTGTTTCTTTAACCAATCAAATTTTAGATTTGCCTCACAGGGGCAGATAGTGGAATTACAATAACATTATCATTTTTCTGTCTGCTGATTGGTTTGTCAGAGCAAAACGAGGTGAATTGTCTGTAGTGACCTGCACACAATACATTTATGTTAGAATTTTTTTTACACAATGTATGGTTTAGAAACAGTGGCGCTGAGGAAAAGACAGGAGGCAGAGCTAGCGGTAGCAGAGATGAAAATGTTGAGGTTCTCGTTGGGAGTAAAGAGGATGGATAGGATCAGGAATGAGTACATCAGAGGGACAGCACATGTAAGATGTTTTGGAGACAAAGTCAGAGAGGCTAGATTGAGATGGTTTGGACATGTACAGAGGAGGGATAGTGAGTATATTGGTAGTAGGATGCTGAGGTTGGAACTACCAGGCAAAACACCTAGAGGAAGACCAAAGAGACGATTCATGGACATGGTGAAGGAGGACATGAAGGCAGTTGGTGTAAGAGAAAAAGATGCAGAGGATAGGGTGAGATGGAGGCAGATGATTCGCTATGGCGACCCCTGAAGGGAAAAGCCGAAAGGAAAAGAAGATGACTGATGGAGGAGGAGAAATTAACTTGCTGTTGGACATTCTTAAAAATCCATTTTCATGGTGGATTTTGCCAGAAAAGCTAGACAAAAATATAAGTATGATCAGTAGAGGTTGAAGAGTTAAGGTTTACCCTCTTTTACTTTGGCTCAGCGCGAATTTATGAGCAGCTTACACAGTAAACGCTGATGAAAATGTGTAATACCTAGCGTTACTAGCAGAAATGCACAAAATCCTGTCTCTCTGCAATGCCATGCTTTGTATAATTGCAACGCTATAGCGGTCCCACTGAAGGCCCAGGTACCAAATGCATGGCCTGTCACTGATATATATATATATATATATATATATATATATATATATATATATATATATATATATATTTGTGCGTGTGTTTATATATAAATATTAAAGAAATATCGAAGAAGAAAATATATCTAATTCTCAGGAAATAGTTCCATATAATATAATACAGTTGCATATTCACTATAATATCCTGTAGTAGTCTCACTGATATACTTCTTCCCGTAACCCCCCCCTTACCACCACCACCACTGCGTCTTGACAAGCAGCCACGAGCCAAAACTATTTACTAAGGAAATGACAAATTCATGAAGTATTAAAGGAGGGATTTTCTTCAATCCAACTATAACCAAGTACTGTACTGTTTCTACAGTGCATGTATAGTACTATACATCTATACCACTATAGTATATCTATAGTATATATATCTATACTGTGCTGGGTTTGTATCGTTAAAAATTATCATTGTGATGTTCCTTATGCTGTATAATATATAGATTCAGGCACTTCCAAAAAATGGAGCTCACGATAAATGTCTCTATTAGTGTCAGAGCACCACCTTTCCTTTTAAAAGCTGATTCTCACTTTCATTTTTATCGCCTGTCTTGTTCGATGAAGTATCCGTTTAACAAGTTAATGTTCTGTTAAGCTTTTGAACATTTACTTACCTGCAAGTATATCGGCCTACTTGAGTTACATTGTGTGTGTTTTATCCTGTGTGAGTCTGAGTGGTGATGTATGAGCCTCTATTATTTGGTTTCAAGATTCTTTATTCATGATAAATGCTTTTTATTGCTTTTTATTTATTTATTTTTATTGCGGCCGCCTTATTAAATTTCCTGAGGTGGTCATGCATGGATGCCAGACAGACACAGGACAACCAGCCAAACTATATTCATGCATATTGTCCACCGCTTGTGAGCTCTGCTATAATAGAAAGCCTTATTATTGAGTCTGGATAGCATGATGAAGGGACACTTGGACAGTTTCAAGCTTTTGATTTCTTGAATTGCGAATTATCAGAAAGTGTTATTTAATTTTCTGTAGCGATAAATTATATAATTAGCTTAATAAAAATAGATTAAAAACATGTTGTCAGTTAACAAATAAAGAAAAGCATAGATTATTTGTTGATACTGATATTTTTTAAGAAGTCATTTTGCATTCGTGGAGGGAGTCTCCAGTATTAGTGCGTCCGTGCTACAGTCAGCGGTAGGTCAGAGGTAGGTCAGAGCTAGGTCGGGGGTCAGAGGTAAGTCAGAGGTAAGTCAGAGGTAAATCAGAGGTAGGTCAGAGGTAGGTCAGAGGTAAATCAGAGGTAGGTCAGAGGTAGGTCAGAGGTAAGTCAGAGGTAGGTCAGAGGTAAGTCAGAGGTAGGTCAGAGGTAGGTCAGAGGTAAGTCAGAGGTAGGTCAGAGGTAGGTCAGAGGTAAGTATGAGGTAGGTCCGAGGTAAGTCAGAGGTAAGTCAGAGGTAGGTCAGAGGTAGGTCAGAGGTAGGTCAGAGGTGGGTCAGAGGTAGGTCAGAGGTAAATCAGAGGTAGGTCAGAGGTAAGTCAGAGGTAGGTCAGAGGTAGGTCAGAGGTAAGTCAGAGGTAGGTCAGAGGTAAGTCAGAGGTAAGTGGAGGTAGGTCAGAGATAAGTCAGAGGTAGGTCAGAGGTAAGTCAGCTGTAAGTCAGCTGTAAGTCAGAGGTAGGTCAGATGTAAGTCAGAGGTGGGTCGTAAGTCAGAGGTAAGTCAGAGGTAAGTCAGATGTAAGTCAGAGGTGGGTCGTAAGTCAGAGGTAAGTCAGAGGTAAGTCAGAGGTAAGTCAGCTGTAAGTCAGAGGTAAGTCAGAGGTAGGTCAGATGTAAGTCAGAGGTGGGTCGTAAGTCAGAGGTAAGTCAGAGGTAAGGCAGAGGTAAGGCAGAGGTAAGGCTTGTAGCTCTAAATTGAATCATGAGAAAGTCTTCGTGAAGTTTGTCGGTTTTGAGTATGAAGCTTCATAGCTAAGAATTATCACCAGGGCTGTAGACTAACTGAAATAAAAATAAAATCATGAAGAAATGAAAGCACCTTGTCCTACAAATAGACCAAATTTGTACCTCTACCACAAGGACATACATGGCCCCTAAAGTCCTCTGTGCTTTCTGCATTGAAGGTCAGTGGTGTGATTCACAAAATTCTGTTTAGTCTCGTCTTGCTTTTACTTTCTTCTGCTTCTGTGGATAAAATCCAGTCTCTGTGCTCCAGTTTATCAGTTGGAGAACAAGAGTTTGACCCTGGACCCTTATTCACTGTTTATCTTTAAAATGACCTAGTTTAAACATCTAACAGCTCTTAAAGTAGAGTAAAAGAAGTAAAAAAGTAAAAGAATTGAAAAACCAGGGAAGCCTACTAACTCGGGTGAAGATGAAGAGTATTCTTATATACACAACAGTATATTCTGATTTTACAGCTGCAGTGCATTGTATTATTATTTTTTTTAATTTGTGGCATTCGAAAGGCACCCTTATCCAAAGTGACTTCCATTTTGTAAAATGTGACATAGACAGAACAGTTAAGAATTAATGGTCTTGCTCAAGGGTCCAACAGTGGCAGCTGGGTGGTACTGGGACTTGAACCCCCAACCTTCTCATCAGCATCTCCGAGCCTGCACCACCTGCCAATATACGTCTAAAAAAATCAGGATCAACGGGACATCTGCTGCAATAATGAAGACAATCTGCAGGTTAAGGGGTCGCTTAATGGTGGCGCCATGTGTGGCGATGCTCCTGTTGTTTTAGGTCCTTCAGGCGGATATGACTGGCTCAAACTCTAAATCTGTGGGAATGTGCTTGTCAGCACGGCAGCCTTGTCTCTGAAGCTATGCTCTAAAACCCGGGCCCTTTATGGAGTGGAGGTGACTCGTCATCACAGCTTGATGCCCCAGTTACTAAACACCGCATGAAGAGATTCGAGACCTTGTTTTATCACACTGACCTTTAGAACATGCGCCTCGATAAAGTTATTCAGTTGTTATTAGTTTATAAACAGCCGAAGTTTCTTTGAATGCCGTTGCTTTGTATTAAGATTAAACTGGTAAGCAAATTAAACACGCGAAGCTTCATGGCTTCTCTGAACTGCATCCACTCCAAACCGGTGTTCTCCAAATCCTAACAAATTTGCTGGTGTTTAAAGACAGATCTCGCAAATATTTCAGAATGGCTAAACAAAACAGACAGCACGTGCAAGGCCTGCTTGCATATGAGCTGGCTGTGTGCAAGGCGCGTGTGCTTTACATGGAAAGATGTTCCAGCGAAACCCCTTGCTTTTTTACTGCACCTCCATTTGCGTGGTTGCAGTTGTTGTTACTGCCTCACTTCCTGAGTGTCTCTGAGTGGACACAAACTCCATAAGGACTCAAAGGCAGCCAAAGTTTTTTTTTTTTTTTTTTTTTTTTAATTTCTTGTCCGGAGCCCAAGGCAGATGTTTCTATTCCACTTGGCTTCTTAATCGCATGCTCATTTTACAAAATTGCCCGGGCATCCTTGCCAACACTAACATCTGGCAAATGAAAAGAAAAAACTGCCTACCTGCTCTAATATGTCAAAGCATGAACTCAGCAATTGTAGGTGAGATAATGGAGATAATAATCCCACGTCTGTGCCGAATCCCAGCTGGTAACGCAATTTAATCCAAGTGCAAAGTGAATAACAGCAGCTTGTTTACTAAGTATTGTCACCATGGTAATGGAAATAATCTGAGGTCATTAAATCTCTCGGGAAAGATAGATTTCTACACAAAACTTGATGATTCTCTTAATCTTTAATAATGCATGCATTCAGTGAACTAGCTCCCCAGCACGGTTGGGTTATGTAATGATTATATGAGTTGAAAAAGCAGGTTTTACTCAATTTACTACCGATGTGTAAATCCTGCATTATCTACTTTCCCACTGATCACTGTTGTCAGCGTCAGCCAATGACAAGTCACTTCTGTCTGTTTGATTTACATCACGAGTCACTGATAATTGACTATTGTCCTCAATCAATAATTTCTGATCACCATTGTTTGCAGTAACTGATCACTATTGATCTTAATTAAAAAAAAAAAAAATACTGTTCATCTTTATTCACCATTATTCCCAAATGGCCAATCACTGATCATCATTGTTCCCACTGATCAGTCACCTGTCTCTGTTCTTAACCTTCAGGCTTCTTCTTCTTCTTTTCCTTTCGGCTTTTCCCTTCAGGGGTCGCCACAGCGAATCATCTGCCTCCATCTCACCCTATCCTTTGCATCTTCTTCTCTGACACCAACGACCTTCATGTCCTCCTTCACCACATCCATGAATCGTCTCTTCGGTCTTCCTCTAGGCCTTCTGCCTGGTAGTTCCAGCCTCAGCATCCTATTACCAATATACTCACTATCCCTCCTCTGTACATGTCCAAACCATCTCAATCTAGCCTCTCTGACTTTGTCTCCAAAACGTCTTACATGTTCTTAACCTTCAGCCTGATTACTGTTATTCCCAAAGACCAGTCACAGTTCATAATGGCTCCCAATGACCAATGACTGATCACAATTGTCCCCAATGACCAACCATTTAGCACCATCATTCCCATTCACCAATCACTTATCACCAATGTTCCCAGTGACCAATTATCAATAACCATCATTTTCTGATCTTTGATTGCTTCACACCATCAACCACTAGTCACTGATTGTTGTTTCCAGTGACCAATCACTGATTGTCATCGTTCACAATTACCAATCACTGATCACCAATGTCCCAGTGGCCAATCCATGATTACTACCATTTCCAATGACAAATCCCTGATTGCTGCTGTTTGACCAATCACCATGTACCTGTGCATGCTTCTTTGTTTTTCATTTCAACCTCATTTCTTGGTGATATTTACTGTTTTAATTATTCCATCTGTAACTGATTATGCTTGTCTGCTTTTTGAAAGTAAATTCATCTTCAAAAATGCATCGTTTTTTTTATGTAATATGTTTTGATAAACCAGTCTATAGTATCGTCTCATGACATGTATCGGCATTTCGATGACCTTTATAAAGCAATGTTACATAACAGAAACCAACCTGGCATCCCTTCATATCTGGGAAAGATTTAGAATTTTCTACTGTCGGACGTTTCCTCTTAACGAACTGGAGGCCGCTAATCACTTTCACGCCATTGAGGTCACATCCTCATTTAGATTGAAAAACCATCAGTGCTTCCTACAGTAATAGTGAAAGAAGCTTCCGGCCTGCCAGCTTCTTCCTCATGGGATTTGAATTAGTTTAGTCGGTAAGGGTGCATATGGGGAATACATCGGACACCGAACCTTTTAGTGCTGCTTTTCCTTCAGATGAGGTTTGGATCTGATGACATGGTCGCTATTTTTTTTTTTTTTTTTTTTTTTTCCGGACAGGAATCAGAGCTTATTTTGAGATGTAGGAACACCACAGAAGGATTTTTACTTCTTAACTTTCCCACAGATACTATGCGGTGTTTCTGAGCTAAATAATAACTTTATTTCATCCCACGATGTTCACAATCAAGTCCTAAGTCTATGTTATATGCTGGTACATGTTTAACAGTTCTTTTACAAAACAGAGTTAATTGTTGATGTTTTTTGTTTTTTTTTTTACTGAGATTTCTCCCCATAGAGACTCGATTTGAATAAAAAGGTCAAGGCTTATGCAAAATTTGCCGAATTAATGCTTTGTTTAGAGAGTGCGCCTACGCAGACAAGTGTCCTGCTGTTGAATAAACAAGTCTCGTGTGCCTTGTCTAATCTTACGATAACTCTACGATAATTCTGATATGTGATCAGTGGAAGTAAACATCACCAGTGTGCTGTTTATGAATAAAAATGGAAGCGTCCAAAGAGATTAGCAGCTTCAGGTAGAAAAAATAAAGGCTGACGCTCAATTTTTTTTCGGTGTGTTCTGCCGAGCACCCACACGTTTTTGCATGCATTTTGCATAGTTATTGCGTTCCTTTGCCAGGTCGATCTCGGATTTCTCCGCCCTGACATCCTCACCTCTCACTGCCGCCTCCACAGCAAGCTTTCCATCATTTCTTTCAAACACATCATCAGAGCTCGTTCTCTCTCTATCTCTCTCTCTCTCTCTCTCTTTCTCTCTCAGCTCTCCTCTGCTCCCGGAGGTCCATTTATTAAAAACGCTGAGCCATTAAAACAGCCTCTGAATGTCACACAGGCCTGATGGCTTCACCGGATGCTCTACTTTCCAAAAGCCACATCTGTAAAAGAGTTCTGAGCTGAGAAGTCAAGTGAACCGCCAAAAAAAAAAAAAAAAAAAAAAAAAAACAGACCTGCTTGGCTAAGCTATCGAGCAGCTACTTAAACTGGCACAGTCCCCACTTCCACCCCCACTTCCTCTGATTTGAAAGTGTCTCTGTATTTCACAAAAACAATGAGGAGACTAATGCACGCCTAATTCGGCTCCTAAGAGCGAAGTTTAATTACCAGTGTCAAGTTCCATCATGCTTTGCCGTATGTAATTATGGACAGCCTTTGACCGTTCCATTGATTGTAATGATGCTGAATGGGTTTGAAAATGGCCAGAATTCATTTGGGTCTGCAATCCATTATTCCTGTCAATCTGGCCATGGATTTTTAATTTTTTCAATGCACTGACTCCTTATCGATACAATACGAGCAGCATGGTGGTGTAGAGGTCAGCACGTCCACCTCACAGCATGAAGGTTTGCGGTTTGTGTTCTGGACTCAGGAGTAGTTTTTGTGTGGCGTGTTTATGTTCTTCCTATGCTGGTGTGGGTTTCCTCAGGGTACGCTGGTTTCATCCCATAGTCCCAAGACATGTACATTAGGGTAATCATTTGAAAATTAGTATCTAGGTTTGAGTGTGAACAGTTATGTATATGTCGGCCCTGTGATGGTCTGGCAAGCTGTTCAGAGTGAACCCTGATTTTGCCAAAAGGGGGCCGAGACAGGCTTCAGCCTCCACGTTACCGGAGAAGGATTAAGTGTTTGGGCAAATGTGTGAATGAGAGACGGTGAGTTGATTGCATCTAATGCGCCTCCATTTCTTCCCTCATCCCTTTCCAATTGTGTGTTTGATGGATGTGGCCCCCAGATGTCTGTAGAGTTGCTTTTTCTAGCCTGACTTAATAAACGTGATCCTCCATTAAAAAAATTGTTGTCGTCTTCTTCATTTTCATCTTTCTTCCTGATTCACTCCACCGTTTTTGCTGTAAAAATGTGGAAAACTGAAGGTGCAGTCTGGAGCAGTGGTGCCCAACCCCCGGGCTGCGGACCGGTACCGGTCCGTGGATCAATTGGTACCGGGCCGCACAAGAAATAATTAGTCATTTCTGTTTTATTTATTATGTAAGTGTGAACGATTTTTTTATTTTTTAAAAAAACTTTTATTTTGAAAAATGACAGGATTCTCTGTCTTACATGTCAGTCATTTGAGCGCTAAAATGTAACCCACAAGAACAGAAGTGAGTTGGACATGTTTCAAACAATAGTGGGGATTTCGGGTGAGACTGAGCCTGAGTCTTCATTCTCTCAGGTGGTGCACCATCACCTGTGGGGGTTTTTTTTAAGAAGAGTTCGAGCTCGATTAAAAATGTAACGCTTAATCCTGATTCGGGAGGCTGGCGCACATCACAGCCGACTGTAGGCAAGGACGGGATATGATATTGACAATATACAACAAGCCCCCAACCCCCGGCCCGCGGTAAAATTGTCAAGCGTTGACCGGTCCGTGGTGATAAAAAGGTTGGGGACCACTAGTCTAGAGGACTGTCAGTTCAGGGTTACCATCAGATGCGATATAGCAGTTCCATGGTAATGGACCTGCCTCTGTGAAGATATAAAGGATTCACTGTATGCTTATGAGAATATGATTTGTAGTTACTGGTAATTAAATGGGAATAAATTAATACTAATGAATATTCTAATTCATTTTTGCTAACAGAAACTCCGCCCCTGAAATCTTGCACACGGCAGCTTTAAAGATTACGGTTGATATGAACTTAATATTGTTTTTTTTCCATCCACTTGGCGCCGACACCCCAGGACTCCAACTACACACCACATTGCCTACTTACAGTTACTTAGTGTACTCAAAACAGATTTGTGTGCCAAGCATCTGATATGAAAACAACCATTTTGATAAGCGGCTCCATTATACTGGGACACGGAGACACTTGTAAGAACATTATTAAAATAATGGCTTTGGATTGGCTTGTTTAATAGCAGCTGACATGGGCTTGTGTAAATGTAATACCTGGATTATATGGTTGTAATAATTACTCACCACATGCACTTGTTAGTCCTGAAGTTTTAATGTGTACTAAACAGGTGCAAAATTAATCCAGCCGCGTTTAAAACTTGTCATCGTGACTTAGAAATTGCATATTTATACCATCACGTCATCAATTCATTAAGTTGCTGAATTGCTTAATTCTGTTAGGGTTTCAGGGAGGGTGCTGCCTGTATCGGCCGACTCAGTGAAGGCGTGGTACACCTACATTGACTTGCCCGTCCATTTCAGGGCCAACAAACAGATAACGATTCACTCTCACACTCATTACTGGGACCGAATTGACCAACTGTGCATGTCTTTGGACTGGAGAGGGAAGCCGGACTCTTCCGAAGGCTTCCCGTACAAGCACAGGGAGAGCATGCAAACTTCACGCAGAAACACAGGACGTGAACCCAGGAGCTTCTTGTTCTGGGGCGGACGTGCTAACCACTACGCTACTGTGCTGACCATCACCAATTTATTCAGATCGTAAGTCTTTGTGTGATTCAGTGCGTAAAAGAGTAGCGGTATCGGTCATCCTTATGGCATCGTATAGGTGTGCGTAATATGTTTCGGTGATTATTTGAACATGAATGATTATATAAAGCAGAAACTGGGTCATTTTGTCTCATGGACTACAGGGATCCCTCACCTTCCGCGGTTAATGGGGACCGAGATCCCCCCGTGACCGCCGATTTCCACGAAGTAGGATCGACCCCTCCTGACTGACGTATACGTATGTATATGTGTATATAATGCTAATTAATACATATTCAACGCTATAAATGCTTATAATAACAATTAAACGTACAAAAATAATGCATAAGATGTAAATAAAATATAAATACACATACAGACACGCGCCCACACACACAGATGCGCACCTCACATAAAAATGTAATTAGTTTTGTTGGGGGGTTTTGGGTTGTTGTTTTTTTTTTTTGGTTATGTTTGTTTTGTTTTGTTTTTTTTGTTTTTTGTTTGTTTTTTTTACATAATTGGCCTTGTTTTATAGCATTTTTCTTAAATTTTTTCCCTATTTTTCTTCAATTTCCTTATTTTTAAAATTTTTCAACTAATATTTTTGGAAAGCCCACGATGCACTGAAGCCGCAGAAACTGACGCACGAAGTAGCGAGGGATCATTGTACTCGCGTTGTACTTCACTACAGGGGTTAGCATTTTTTTTTTTCAGAGGTGACATCAGCATATTGGGTGGGGCTGACGTGTCTTGTGGAGACGGTGAGACATCACATTCTAGCTGTGTCATGATTTTTACCGAAATTTGGTTGCCAAAAAAGTTGTCTACAGCAAGAAGGCCTGGGTTCGATTCCCGAGCTTGGTCGTATATGTGTGGAGTTTTGCATGCTCTCCCCATGCTCGCGTGGGTTTTCTCCAGGTACTCCGGTTTCCTCCTGAAGTCCAAAAGCATGCACAGTTGGCTAATTGGCTGTTCCAAATCACCCCTAGTTATGAGTGTGAGCGTGAACGGTTGTATGTGTGTTGGCCTGGTGAGCTGGCTTGGTGTACCCTGCCTTCGTTGGGGTCGGCTGAGGTAGGCACCAGCCTCCCGCCGACCATAATTGGGATTAAGCAGCTTAGAAAATGAATGAATGATATTCAGACTGTTTACGTCAGTCAACCACGACACTCCTTTAAATCAACATCCATCTCCATTCCTCAGATCCTTGGTTTTGAACGTATTAGCATGTAGTAAATATCTCCACTGTTCAGCAAGACACAGGTGCTCGTATAATCGAACCTCCTCATCCTTTGTGACACATCGAGTCCTTGAACGGAAGGCGTTGTTATTTGGAAAGACCACAAATGTCCACTAAAACGTTACAGAGTGGCATGATAGCTGCCGGCGTCACAGGCTTTATTGCGTTTCCATTAGCAATTAGGCCACAGTGGTGGAAAGCGACCTTGGAATTCAGTCTGGGAAGGGGCTGGGGGATCATTTTCCCATCACTTCTTTTACATCTCATTAGGCACAGGTCCACGTGAGCGGCTTCCAAACAGCTTCCATTTCACCCAGACCCTTTGCAGAGTTTTCTTTTAAAGGATTTTACAAAGCTGTGTCACCAGTATCACGTGTTTCATGTTTTAATCCACTGTGGATGCCTTGTTTTCCCTCCTCATTTGGTCCAGTAACTAAGCTCTGATATGGCAAACAAATACACAACACTCTATTCATATAACTATTCATATAGCGTTGAACCAATTGCCAAATATTTGACTGAAGTAATTAAGCAAACAAGGGCAGTTCCATTATGAAGTACTGTAATTGACTACTGGATGATGTGGACCTGTTTACCTGATTTTTATTGATTTTAGATGACAGGTGTATGGAGGGATATATTTGGAAAAACATTCTCTCTCTTTGTTCAGGTTTTTTTTTCTCTACTGATTTGGAGGAGGTTTTGCAGGGAAACTGACATTTCAGTGGTATATTTAGGAATTGTCGGAGAAAGAAAAATATCAAGGAGGAAAATGACAGTTCTAGGCCAGCAACCTCTGAATAGACATTCTCCCCCTCTCCCCCTCTCTCTCTCTTTCTCTCTCCCCCCCCCTCTAACTCTCTCACATACACACATACATACACACCACGCACTGAAACTATAGCATAGTCAGTGCTCTTTCATCAAGTTCCATCCTAGAACATAGAGATGGTATTACATAAAAAGTGTGAAAATGTGTGTGTGTGTGTGTGTGTGTGTGTGTGTGTGTGTGTGTGTGTGTGTGTGTGTGTGTGTGTGTTGAGCTTGGCTTTTGTACATGTCTCCTTCTTCCCTTGACTCATTGGACAGTTCTGTTTGTTCTGATTCATCTCTCTCCAGCTCTGTAGTCTCCAAAAAGAAGCCCATATTTGACCAGCAGCTTGAGCTCATACACACAGATTGTGTAAAAGAAAAAAAAAAAAAAAAAAAAAGCCCAAGGAAAAGAGCAAGATGAAAAGTGTAAGCTCTGGCAGACACCACAGAGTTTACATAATTGTTTGGCTGATGCTTTTATCCAAAGTTACAAGTGGGTTTGTTCGAGGCTCAGAGCTGTTAAATGGCTGCGAGACAAAGTTTGCACTTACGAGACAGAAATAAGCGTGAGACAGGATCCTCGTATGTGATTACGCAGCCGGTGTCACCAATTTGATTCAGTTGTAAGTGTGAGGCCATGCCTCCTTGAGTAGGCGTGTCACATATGCCATGCCCCCTTCTATCTAATTGACAGACAGAAAATCACATCTTCACTGCAAATACACCATGCCAGGCTCATTAAAATTGACAGACAGAGGCCACGCCTCTTTTGTTTTTTTTATGGAACATACAAGCATTAAACTATAACGATTTCAATCTAACTAACTGGAAAAAACCTCCTTCACATAATTTGACCCCCAGAGGTCACGCCCCCCTTCAGTGGAAGAAGTAAGCAAGAAGCCAACCCTACTCTACTGACACTGACTCTGCAGAACGCCACACCCATTTCTAGTAGCCCTGACAAACCGAAGATCACATGTCCTCTTGTTAGGCTACCTGGCACAGAGGCCACACCTCCACTGTGACTGACAGCTCAAAGTTTGTGGCCTCTATCAGGGAGATTGACACAGTGGCCTCCTATCATTTATTCAAACTAAGCACAGATTGTGCAACAGAAGCCACACCTTTTTTACCGAGCGAATCAGGAGCCATGCCTCCTTTACGACAGAAATCATAGAAACCACGCCTTACTAACAGACCACCAGACTTTCTGTGGCTCTCACTCTTATCATCATTTTCTGAACCACTTAATACTATTAAGGTTGCAGGGAAGCTGGATCTTATCTCGACCGGCACTGGACGAAGGTGGGGTACACCCTAAAAAGCTTGCCAGACATCCCGGGGCCAACGGCAGATTAGAAGAGACAGTAGCCTAATGTGCATGTCTTTGAACTGCAGGAGGAAGCCCACACAAGTCCAGGGAAAGCACACAAACTTCACGCAGAAACACTGGCTCTATATGAGGCTCAAACCCATGACCTTCTTGTTGTGAGCCAAAAGTTCTGACCATTACGCAACCATTCCTTCCCTTCTGTCAATCTGTTTGGCTTTATTAATTTGACAGCCTTTCTAACTAATAAAAACTTATTGCCAGTAGAAACAGCCCAATGATTTCCACAATGATTGGCAATTTTGAATCAGTGCAGTGTAAACAATAAACCATATCAGCGTTGGAAGATCTGAATCTTCAAAATAAGCAAAGTCTCAGATTTCGCACCAGGAAACAAGAGCGATGTTTTTTCCACCTAGAAAATCAAGACTGATGTTTTGTACAGACACGCCGTACTGTCAAGTGTAATGTAATGTAATGTCGTGAAGCCTTGCCCATGAAGGGTATGTCTGGGATATTTCAGGGCCAAATTTCAGGAAGACAATATTACAAATAACACCAGCACTTCAGAAAAACTGAGCCTTCATGGGTATGATTGTGAGGAAGTATCTCAGTATGATGGTACCGCTGATATCTCTAATAAGGAGAAGGTTATGTAGGTGGTGTATGGGGTAACAAGTTTGCCTCACTGCAAGGAGGTTCTGGGTTCCAATCTTGGGCCGGACTAGGGCATCTCTGTCTGAATTTGCATGTTCTCCCAGTGCTTGCGTGGGTTTCCTCCATGTTCTCCTGTTTCCTTCCATAGGCCAAAGACGTGCACGTGAGGTTAATTGGTTATGCCAAATTGCCCTTGTGGGCAGTGGTGGCCTAGTGTTATAGGGCACAGGATCGCTGATCCTATGGTTGGGGGTTCGAGTCCCACTCCCCACAAGGTTGTCACTGCCCCCCCAAGTGCAGTTACTGGGTTATCAAAGGCCGGCCATGTCTCTCACTGTCTATGGTGAGAGGTTCATGTAAAATAACCATTGCTGACTTTCAACAAGAGTAGGCTGCAAAGCCATCAGCGTGTTTCCGCCCAGCAGTGGCCTGGCGAGCTGTCCAAGGTGTACTCTGCCCTCGCCCGGAGTCGGGTGGGATGGGCGCCAGCCACTCCACAACCCTAATTAGGATTAAGCAGTTACAGAAAATGAACTGAACAAATTGCCCTTGTGTGTGCGGTTCAAACTACCCGCTACGGTATGGTGAGCTGTATGGGGTGTACCCTTCCCTGGCCCAGTGTTGGCTAAGATACACGCCAGCTTCCCCAAGACCCTTACAGGGTTAAGCGCTATGGCAAACAAGTAAGTGAGGAACGTTATGCTTTGGGAATTAATCTACACTGGATTTATACATTGTGTGTATGAAGTCCTGGAGTGAAACCTGGATTGTGGACCCAACATGCCTGGATTGTGGACCCACTGGAGCTACTTATTTTCCTAGAAAGACCGAGCTGGTCCTTGCATTCGCTTTTGCCTTTGGAGGCCTCGTGTCCTTTTACATCCTGGTTGAAAGTATGAAGGTGGAAGCAAATATTTTGAGAATTTGGTTTTGCATTAAGTTTTTAATACCAGCCTAATGGTTAAATATAAGAACGCCGCCAATCCGTTCTGCTTTCTCTTACGGTTTGTTTCATGTCGCAATCGTGAAGTTTTTTCCGACACACCCGGAAAAGAACATGTCAAACAGCAGAAAACTAGCCTTGCTGTACTCCTTTCACCCAGAAACACTCGCCTTGTGTTACGAGCTGGTGTTCCCACCTTCCATGAGACAAGATAAGAATCTGGGATTTTCTTACCATGGGGTTTAGTTTTCCCAGCCTGAGGCATTTGACGTGTGAGAACAAGCTTGAGCCAGTTCTTGTCACCATGATGGAATAAAATATAACTACTGTATTTGCCTGAAACGAAACTCGAAGCCATCACAGGTTACGGCTTTAAAAGCCAGCGTGTGTGAAGGTTTAAGACCAGCGTTGAAGAACTAAAATAGACAAACTGATGCAGACAAGAAGAATTTACAGACATCAGTGTAGACGGTTTTTTTTTTTTTCAAACTTCCTTGAAGAAACATTTTACTTTCTTTCAAATAAGAACTGCTATCTGGGTTAAAGAGCTAATCCATAGATATCATTGTGTCTGGTGATATCTGGGCTTTTCAGCTGATATTGTTAGAAGTAAGAGCTGCTGTTTTAAAACTGGGGCTGTGTTTGGTCTACGCACGGATCTCATCTGGGAGACCACGAGACTGTCTCCATTTCAAGGTCTTAATGTTGAAACGTGTTGCATTATGGTGAATTTGTGTTGTTTACTCTTTGCACGCGTGCGCGAGTGTGTGTGTGTGTGTGTGTGTGTGTGTGTGTGTGTGTGTGTGTGTGTGTGTGTGTGTGTGTCAGAATCAGAATACTTTATTGATTCTGGAGGAAATTGTGTACACATACTTGCTTCAAATAAGTAGATTGAGATAAAAATATAATCTCGATAAAGAAAATTTCAGAAAAAGACAAATATTTATACATAAACAAGTACTGTATACAAACTGAATCTACATATGTAAACATTGTATATCTATATGTGACCCGAGTGCAGATAACTGGGTTATTAAAGGCTGGCCATGTCTCTCACTGTCTATGGTGTGAGGTTCATGTAAAAGAACTTCTTCTTCTTTTCCTTTCGGCTGTTCCCTTCAGGGGTCGCCACAGCAAATGATCTGCCTCCATCTCAACCTATCCTCTGAATCTTCTAATCTTACTCCAACGACCTTCATGTCCGCCTTCACCACATCCATAAATCTTCTCTTTGGTCTTCCTCTGGGCCTTCTGCCTGGTAGTTCCAACCTCAGCATCCTACTACCAATGTAGTTCATGTAAAAGAACCATTACTGATTTTCGTCAAGAGTAGCTGCATAGCCGTCAGCATGTTTCCGCCCTGTGATGCCCTGGCGAGCTGTCCAGGGTGTACTCTGCCCTCGCCCGGAGTCGGCTGGGATGGGGGCCAGCCTCCCTGCGACCCTAATTAGGATTAAGCAGTTACAGAAAATGAAATGGATCTATATGTGAGGCTGAAATAAGAATTTACTAATACACTGATATCTCACCTTATGAAATTAATCCGTTCCAGAGCTTTTTTCGTAACTTGGATTTTTCGTAAGTAGAACCGCATTTTACATGTAAAACGCGTGATTCGTCCCAAGGCCCCCAATACTACCCTTTAAAAATGATAAAAGCATACCTTTTAAGGTACAGTACTTACTTCATGTTGACCATGTCTTCTTCGCAGAGTTATAATCTTACAAATGTTTATGCAAGGTTAAAAGCCTGGGCCAAAAAATAAAGTTGCAATGAGCACACTCGAAAAACTCATTAACAAGCTGCTGCTCAAGGGAGCTGCTTCATCCCTCCTAGCCAGTGGGAGGCCAGCGGGGCGGGATGTTGGAAGATAGTCAATGGGAGAGCAGCTCATGCATTGTTTGAATGTTTGAATGGTGCATTTTAATGTTTGAATGGTGCGCTTGAATGTTTGAATGGCGCGTTTGGTGTGTTTCTTAAGGAGAACTTGTTTTGCAGACAGAGACAAAAAAATTTCGGAAAATGTTTTTCGTAAGCAGGATTTTTCGTTTGCTGGGACCATCGTAAGGTGAGGCACCACTCTATGTTTATAAACAGATAGTCAGCAGTGGTTCTTTTACATGAACCGCTCACGATAGAGTGAGAGACGTTTCCGGCCTTTGATAACCCAGTTGGCTGCACTGTGGGGACAGTGACAAACTTGTGGAAAATGGGGCTTGATCCTCTAACCTTAGGATCAGCGATCCAGTGCCCTTTACCACCAGGCCACCACTGCCCTATGTAGGCTACATAGCTGGTAGCGTGTTTCCGCGCCTTGTTAAAGGGTTGTGTCAGGAAGGGCATCCGACATAAAAACCTATGCCAAATCAAACATGCGAATCAGATGAGTCGCCGTGGTGACCCCTGAAAAAGGGAAAAAGCCGAAAGGAAAAGAATTATATAAACAGATAGCGAACGAATGGAGTCAGTGAGGGATATGTAGAGTATTATCAGTATGATAAACAGTGGAATGTAAACATATAACAGTGGATGTTGGTGCTATATGGTGGAGTTTGTACAGTTTAATGTTCACAGGTGGGACTGATGTCCTGTGTTGTTCAGTGGTGTATCTCGGTGCTATCAGCCTCTTACTGAACGGCTCCTGCGACTGATCTGTAGGTTGTGAAGAGAGTGAGAGGTATTGGTCAGTATTTACTTTATTTTGGATCTCCCAAAATCCTAACATGTAAAGTGTAAAACTCTATGGAGATGTGGGGCACAGGCTTTAAGGACATGGGGGCTCACCACGCCCGCTCCTGCTGCCTTGTCTGAGTGGAGTCTTTTCAGTTGCTTTTCGACCTGATTGTAAGTGAAGTTGACAGGTGGGCGAGGCTGGCAGGTCCATCGCAGAAGGCAGGGGTGCCGTGAGGAGCGCGAGTGTGAAAGAGTGTGGCGTCACAATGGGGTTCCGGCTTGCTTCTGACGAGTTAGTGGGGTGCTGTGCAGTAGCTGCAAAGAGCATATTCAGCTCATTGTCCTTGTCCACACCGCCCTCAGCTCCTGTGCTGATGGATGGCCTGACACCAGTGATGATCTTCATACCACTCCAAACCTCTCTCATGTTGTTCTGTCGGAGTTTCCACTCCAGCATTCTCCTGCAATTGTCCTTCGTCTCTCTGATCTTGACTCTCAGTGAACTTGGATTCGTTCTCACCTCTTCTCTGTTACCAGAACTGTATGCCCTCTTCTTGTCTTCGAGAAGGGATCGAATGTCTTTAGTCACCCACTTCTTGATGTGAGAAGGGCATGCTAACCATTAAACTACCATGCCATGCAGTGAGTAGTGTGATAGTGTTGGCTGAGATAGACTCCAGCTATATCACAACCCTCGTAGGATCAAGCAGTTTGGCAAATGACTGAGTGAGTGATGTGTGTTTATTAAAACTGGGGAAATAGGAAGCATAAAAAAAGGAGTAGATAATTATGTGTCTTGGCATAGTGCAAAAAACTGTTTCTTTCCAGGTATATATAATATATATATTTACACACACACACACACACACACACATATATATATATATATATATATATATATATATATGTGTGTGTGTGTGTGTGTGTGTGTGTGTGTGTGGGTGTGTGTGTGTGTGTGTGTGTGTGTGTGTGTATTTTAAAAAATAAAAGAACTAATTTCCTTCTTTAATGTGGGTGATGTCATTTCACCACAGGAAGCTGATTCACTTCTGGCTTCTCGCGTCTCGAAGCACAACACAGTGCTAATTTGGTTTTTATAGCTAAAGTCCTCATTAATTAAGGGTCTTATGTCCTTTTATTTGTCATCATTATACATTTTCAGTAATATAAGATTGTTACATACCCGCAGCATCTCACTTCATTCCAGATGTAAACTATTTCACTAATAATCCGTCAGCTTCAGAAGATATTACTGATCTTATAGTATAATATAACGTATGCTTATTTTGCTTGCATTGAGAAAAATCAGGTGAAAACATACTAATCCTGTGTGTGTATGTGGGGGGGGGGGGGGGGTTATATCTGTATATCTGTACCTTTGTGACGAAACCAACCGTCACTCCACTGCCCTTGAGGTACCAGAAGAAACACATACATAAAAAAAATTTGCGGTGACGCTATGCACTCATGAGGCATGTTGAGAATTGAATGATGGCATCAGGCCAAGAAAAAGAGTCTGTTTGTGTTTAAAAAAAACAAAAAAACCAGGAGTACGATGATGAGCCTTCATGGGTTTTCCATTATAGAGGGTCAGCATCAGCATGGGCTTGTAATGAAATTATCTTTTTATTGTAACTGTCAGGCATATAGTAATATAATTGATGTATATATCATACTGTATAGTAATTATTGCATGTATTTTGTTTTATATATATATATATATATATATATATATATATATATATATATATATATACACACACACACACACACACACACACACACACACACACACACATATATATATATATATATATATGTGTGTGTGTGTGAATATATGAATAACATATTTGTTATTTTGTCATTGTATTATTGCAATGGTCTGGGGAGTTGTTCAGGATGGTAATTCTTCTAATGTTGACTGAGATAGGCACCATTTCTTCGATTCTAGTTGGATTAAATGTCCAGTAAATGAGTGATTGACACTTAGTGAGTATGTGTAGATAGATAGCAATCACATATACTGTATTGATCCTGCAAAGACTTAACCTAACCAAAGTGAGCACACATGCCTGGAGAGCTGTTGTGGTGTAAGAACTGTTAGGAGACTTCTTTCCATGAAAATGGAGGAAGGGGAAGATGCCACTGGATCTCTACTCTCTCACATTTTTCTTGATGTTCTGGGAATCGAACAAGCAATGCATTGGTCCCAAACCCGCCTCTTTTACCACCAGGCCCCCATTGGTATATCCAATATTAGGCAATATTAGTATGATATTCCTAATAAAATCAATTTATTTGAAATATGTCCATTGGTATGGTATATGTTGTTAATGTTACTCTAAGTATTCCTTGAAGGATCACATCCCCAGCCGGCTGTGATTTGTTCTTGGAATATTCCAAGGTTCTGCCAGTCGTGACAGGTTGCGCATTGACAAAAAAACGCTGCAGGGCGACACCTTTCACTCCAAACACAATTGCCCAATCCTGAACGTATAACAGGGTTTGTTCTGATGTCTTGGCAAGAACTGATGACTCAACTCAAAGTTTGATCTGATTTGTAATGTTGTTGAGGAGCTGTTTGTTCCTTATGAGCTATCTACAGGTAGAACAAATGATTTCGATATCAACCCGAGTTTGGTTTGAAGGTAGAGCAGGATGTAGCAGAATTTATCACTTTAAGTTCATAAAAATGTGGGGATGATGATTCAGTTAGCTTGTCTTGCAGGTAATGTTTTTCTGAAACATATCACCATGATTGTTTTAGGAGGAGTTGTGTGCTGAGAATAAGTTCCTTCTAGCATCCTGATAAACTGTGCCTCGGATGATCCGTTGGGGAACCTTAAATGTACTAAATGGAACGTAGACCTGTCAAGGTTTTTATGTATTTTTTTTGTATTTTGTCTGTATTTTATGTGACTTAGCATTTTACTATCACAGTGTTCAACTGGCACAGCACTCATATAATGCAAGACATAAATGGTTATTATAACTTGGCAGAGTTATAATGAAATGTTTCCCCCTAGTGGGCATCTCATTTTGATACATATCAAAGAATAGGCATTTTTAAGGGTTTTTTTTTTTCATCATGATCCCATGCATGGATCAACAAATAATTTAGTGGTTTGTTAGTTGTACTACATCTTCTTTCTTTCTTACTTTTCGGCTTTTTCCCGTTCTCAAGAATGGCCTCAGCGAATCATCTGATTCGCACATTTTATTTGGCATGGGTTTTTACGTCGGATGCCCTTCCTGTCACAACCCTTTAGCAAGTTACAGAAACATGCTGACGGCTTTTCAGCCTTCTCTTTACGAAAGTCAGCAATGGTTCTTTTACATGAACCTCTCACCATAGACAGCGAGAGACATGGCCCGCCTTTGATAACCCAGTTAGCTGCACTGGGGGGGACAGTGACAACCCTGTGGGGACTTGAGCCCCCAACCTTAAGATCAGCGATCCTGCACCCTATCCACATCCTATTCTCGAAAAAACAATAATTCAAGTCTGTACATAAGTTTTTTTAGTTGTCTTGTCAACAAACAGACAAAACAAACAAACAAACAAACAATCTAAGAGCAAGCCAACAGTGGTGAAAATATTACCCCCTGGCGAATGTAATAATAATAAAAAAAATAATCCCAAGCAGCAAAGATGAAGTAGAACTTTTTAATTAATTTGAACCTGTGTAGAAGAACTCTTATAGAAACCTTATTTTCAACAGTCATTGGTAAGACTGAAATATTTGTGTAAATGGATCTACGAAAACTCCCTTGTGTTTAGATCTGGAAACGATCCAGGCCTTGTAACATGATATTAAACCTCAATCCAGTGTGATTATAGAGGGGATCAATGGAATTTTTAATATATATAGCTCTTGTTTTTGGTATTATAGCTGTTTTAGTATTTCACTATAATCACAAATGTGGAAAATAACCTAGAGATTAGAGGATCGTTGTGGGTCGAGAGGGCAAGTATGCAAGTCAGGCTGTGTTGTCATAGCGGCCCACTCAGAACTATGTGTGGAATCCAAAGCAGCACAACAGTGTATTTGGTGCCCTCTAACTCAGTTAAGGCCAAACAGTTGGAATCATTCTTTTCACACTTGGTATTTTAATCAGGCTGCATCAGCAGGGTGTATGTATTGTTTTCCTGACCTGAGGCAGTCAACATGGTTTCAAACACACCTGGCATCCAGACAAGATCAACTTTTAATGTGATTAATAATGCATTCTAATGAACACAAACATCTAGCAGATAAGGTTACACCACTTATCTGGCATGCTAGGTTCTGATTTATGCAATTGCAACTGTTTTCCTGAGCTCAACTTTCAACACCTGTCTAATAAGTGTACATCCACTGCTCATCAAATACTGCCAAAGGTCATGATGTTCAGGAGTTGTGGACGACTTGATTGCGATGGAGCTGTATTCCTTGGGTTCATATCGCATCTCTTGTGCAAGTGTGCAGCAGTACCAAAGTTGGGAACATGGAACATTCTTCCCTGATCAAATCACTACATCTTCGGGGAGTTCAACATCTGTTTCAAAATCACCCTGATGTCATCCAGCTGATATGCCAGGGGAATTGAAATAAGTGACACAAGAAAGCTTCATATTAGCATGAACTTGTTGAGGTAGTGTTTTGGTAACCTGTAACCTGTCTAATCTGTTTCGGTACATGGGTATCAATAACACTTTACAAAGCAGGTTGGTGTAGTCACATAGTCCACCTTACAGCGAGTAGGGCATGTGTTCAAGTGGGTGGATTTCCTCTGAATTCGCTGATTTCCTTCCACACTCCAAAGACATGCACATGAAGCTCATTGGCTGTTCCAGATTAGCCCCTATGTGAGACTATGAATGGTTGTGTGTTGTTCCTGAAATGGTCTTGCAAGCTGTTTAGGGTATACTCAGAGTTGTCTGGTATGCGCTTCATCCCCCTCATGATCCTGCTAAAGGATAAAACCATTACAAGCCGTACAGTATATACACTTTTGGAAGGTGATTTGGTTCAAATTTTGCCCTACAATGGAGTTTCGCCCATATTCAGCTGGAATTGGCTACAGGTTCTCGGCAACAATAAACAGTTCAGTTCATTTTCTGTACCCACTTAATCTGAATTAGGGTCGCGGGGAGGCTGGTGCCCATCCCAGCCAACTTCGGGCGAGGGCAGAGTACACCCTGGACAGCTCGCCAGGCCATCGCAGGGCGGAAACACGCCGACAGCTTTGCAGCTACTCTTTACGAAAGTCAGCAATGGTTCTTTTACATGCCTCACACCATAAGACAGTGAGAGACATGGCCGGCCTTTGATAACCCAGTTAGCTGCACTGGGGAGGACAGTGACAACCTTGTGGAGAGTGGGAATCGAACCCCCAACCTTTGGATCAGCGATCCAGCGCCCTATACCACTAGACCCCCACTGCCCCTAACAATAAACAGGACAAGTAAGCGTAGGATCTTATGAGAGAAGATATCCTGGACAGAAATAAGGTTTTGGCTATAAGGTTTAAACACTTGGTCTGAATGTTTGAGTCTGCACCAAGACTGATGCTGGTCTTGTTTGGTGGACAGTTTTGTCATTTTAATAGCTTTTACATGGATTTGTTTTTGCATAGGTGATTCCTTTTGAGAATGGATGATTGCACGACTTTAAATGCCATACACCACCCATTCTCCAGTATGAACCCATCTTACTTGATATGCTACGCCAAAAGCTGATAGCTCTTACTCTTTTCATGACTGTTGTATTAAGCCATAGATCATTATATCTGAGGAACCCAAGATTGATTGTAATGGGCCATTTCTAGGCTTGAAAACAGCCTTTACACTTTAGCAAATGTAGCAAATTCTCGTGGCAAAAGGCCCAGGATCTTGGAAACTTGCCAGGTTCTAGATTTAAAGCCAAGTCATTTGAAGAAACTCCACTTTCACTAGTCTTGATAATAACATGAATGTCCAACTTCCATGGCTCAACTGGTGATGCAAGACCGCCAGCCAGGGACTCTTTGTGTTTAGACTGTGGGGGTGGCTTTAAACCAACTGGCTTGCATTGGATTTAAAGCCCCAGACAAGCAGAACTATTGTTTCTTTGGCTGCTCAGGCCACATCCTGTGGCTTCTTGTCCGCGGAAAAGATGACTGTCCTTTTCAAAGAGTGTTAGACTTCACTTCAGTTAGGCTTAGAGGACGTAAGAACATTGATATCTCGTGTTCTGTTGTGAAGACTTGAAATACCCATCCGCGATCCCATGTAAAAAAAACTCACGGAGTCATGTATGCCACATGGTTCTGATTAATTCATTTCCTCTTTGAGCTTTACACAAGGCCTACCGTGGAGGATTGAGTGAACTGAGGCCCAGCACTTGGCTCGCAGCCGGCATTTTAAACATGACTTCTTGCTGTGTCATGCACAAGTTGTAACAGGGCTTTTTGGATTTCCAACCAAGAAATCAATGGGTCACACCACTGACGAGCTTGCCAAAGCTGTACCCATATTGCAACATGGCTTGCTAGCTATAGTCAGTAGAAGTCACCTCAAATCTGCAGTCTCTAGGATTGCTCTCTTCTGAGCTAAAGAGTGTGTCATAATGTGCAAAGCGTAGCGGAATAGTGAGTGTGTACTGACTAACCGAGCAGAGACATTACCCAGGAGCCTCACCCTGGAGTACTACACCCTCATTCTCTGGGACGTCTATTTTTATTTAACCCGTTCAAAATTCATTTTTCAATTGAATATCAACCTTGCTACATTCTTGAACTATAAGATAAGGCTAGGCTAACTCGGGATCCATCAGAATTTTTAAATTAAATACTGTACAGCAGTGCTTCTCAAATAGTGGGGCGCGCCCCCCTGGGGGGGCACGATGGGATTCTGAGGGGGGCGCGTGTGACCCAGGAGAACATGCTTTTTTTCCGCCGTACTACAAGAAAGTGTAATTGCACATCCACTCCAGTAGTTGGCAGTGGCGCCCTCATTGCCCATTGTGCGCAGCGAGTATTAACTCTACGGTGTAGGTTTGTTTTGCAGTGTCATGCTTCAAACCTCGCTTTGAGAAGCTGTGCGCTGCAAAACGTGCTCATTGTAGCCATTAATCTTGGCTTCCTCATTTTGAGAAAAAAAAATCAGCACAAATTGTTCTATTTGTTCTTGTTTTGTAGGTTAAAGTGTTTATATATTGTGCTCCTGAGTTAATGTTTCTGAAGTCAATTTGAATTAATTATTTATTGATTTTATTTTCAGCAGCAAATGGTGTGGTAAGTTTGTCAAAAATGTAACAAGGATATTATTATTTTTAAATTTAAGGCAAATTGATGCACTTTCTTTTACAGACTAATAAAAAATGTTAAACAAGTTATTCTTGTAAGTTGAACTATATCTCTTTCTTTTTGTTTTATTTATGTTAACAAGGATACGATATAATGAAGAGATATACCTGTAACTATATTATAGAAAAAAGTTATAATTTATAGTTGCGGCGGAAAGTGGGTGGTGGGGGGGCGCGAATTGTTTTCTTCTTGCTAGGGGGGGCGTAACAGAAAATAATTGAGAAGCACTGCTGTACAGGGATCCCACGCTACTTTGCACTTCAAGTCATGAGGCTTCAGTGCATCTTGGGGTTTTTTTTTTTAAATATTCATCGAATTAAAAAATAAGGAAATTAAGAAAGAATAGGGGGAAAGTGAAGGAAAATGCCACAAAACAAGGCTACTCATGCAAAAAAACTCAAACAAATAAAAACAAAAAACAACCCAAAACCCCCCATCAAAACAACTTACATTTTTATGTGAGTTGCACATCTGCATGTTCACGCGCATCTGTATGCGCGTGTATTTATATTTTGTTTACATCTCATGCATAATTTTTGAATGTTTAATTGTTATCATAAGCATTTATAGCGTTGAATATGTACTTATTGATATTATATACACATATACATGTACGTATACTTCAGTCATAGGGGGTCGATCCTACTTCGCGGAATTCGGCGGTCGCAGGGGGATCTCGGTCCCCATTAACCGCGGAAAGTGAGGGATCCCTGCATATATATTTTTGTCAATACAAGTCACATTCTAGTATACATTTAAAAAAATTGAACAACGTTTATGCCTTGTACTCATTTGCCACACTGCTTGATCCTACTATGGTCATGGGTAGGCTGGAGCCTATGTCAACTGGCATTGGGTGAAGACAGGGTGCGCCCTGAACACTGTGGGAGTAATCCGGTGGCTCCAAAGGAAAACCCATGCAAGCACAGCGAGAGCATGCAAACACCACACAGTAACGTCTTTGCTGAGCCCAGGATTTGAACCTGGGACCTTCTTTCTGTGAGGTGGACATGCCAAACACTGTGCAATAGTTCCATCATGCGTTGATTCTATGTCAAAAGCTACCAGTGAATTTACAAGCCTTAGCGTTGTGCGTTGAAATAAATTAAGTACGCAGGATTTTACGTCAGTCAGGAATGGAGGAGCAGCTATCACTCAAGCCAGATACAGTGATACCTCAGCTCACGAACATAACTGGTTCCCAGAAAGTGTGTGTAAGGCGAAAAGTTCATCTTCCGAACATTTATTTCCCATAAGAAACCATTGAAATGAGAATAATCCGTTCCCAGGTCCCCATAAAACATAATTTTCTACTAAATAAGCCTTAAAACTACACAAAAATAGACCTTATTTTATGTATAATAAATGTGCTGTTGTATTGTAATTAAAGAAATAAACTGTACTGTATAATAAAGTGGTTTTATTTACCTTTGTGATGGTAGTTGACGGCTTGATGGAATGGAGTGGGAGGAGGAGGGAGGGAGGGACTTACTGTTTGGAAGGAGTGTTTGGAAACGCCTACTGTTTGGAAACACCCTTAGCCACACACGCACCCTTAATAGCTTCCTTGTTCTTAAGGATGGGAGCAGTGGTAGACTTAGCGTACTGGTACTGGGACGCTGAGTCACACAAACGCACACCTCGTTCGTGTTTTTCAATGATCTCCGCCTGTGGTGGGGTCTTTTTCGGTCCCATAATAGCAAAAGTACACTCAATATGGTCCAAAATGTCTAGCAAACACAAACCACTTCCGCACTCAAAGAAAGGGGGTGACGAACTGTGACGCCGTGAGCGTGCGTCAGCTTCTCGTGGCCGCCACCGTGGCGCTGTTCGACCGCGTGGTTTGATTCGTCCGCTGAAAACTAGTTCGTCAGCAGAGACTATATGCTCGCGAATTTAATGTTCTTGAGGCGAAAAGTTCGTGAGCTTAAGCGTTCGTCAGCGGAGGTTTTACTGTATTTGGTTCACTTTACTTCTACCAAGGAGGTTATGTTTACTATTGGTTTGTGTGTCTGTTTGGTAGATGAATTACACAAAAGTAATTTGTGTAAAAAGAGATTTGAACAAGGACATCTCCAATAATTTTTTTTTTAGAGATGATTCGGATCAAATTGTGGATTCAGTTTTGTTTATAAAAGATTCTTCAGTCCATTCATAGCTAGATAGCTACTATCAGCTTAAGTTAATGAAACGCTACAGGTCATGTTCTTCATAATGTTATGTTAGATAACTTTAGCTTGCTCAACCACAAAGAATGATCGAAAGTAGGTAACAGGACTCACAGTGTTTTATACTTTTTAATGCAGGTTAGTATAAAAATTCTTTGTCCGACACTAGAATTCAAATCCAAAGTCATTCGGTTTAACCTGGAAACCCGTCGTAAAAGGTTTACCTTCGCCCCTGGATTGACGTACGTAACCGTAAGTTAATTTGAGCTCTGTTGGAACGCTAAGTTAAACCAACAGCTAAAGAGTGCAGTCGGTCTCTGTTGCTATTACGAATCGCTACTTGATTCTGTGGCTTATACTTAGATTTAATTTCTTCCATTTATTGCACTACATTCTTCTGACTCAACTCAGCTGGCTGGCATGCTTTAGTTGATTTGTGATGGAAAGCAAGGCTAAACTAGTGCCATTAATGGAAGCTGGCTGGTTAGTAGATCTTGACTCTGGATCTTGCTTTTGCTTGGTTATAAGACTGGGAAAAACTTTGGGAACATTTAGTCTTCTGTGACGGAGGGGTGAAGGAAGGGGGATTTGATGAGCAGCTGCTTTTTTCCTGATGGAATGATGTGTGAAATGTGTGGGTTATCCAGCCTGTGGTAGCGTTTCCCTCTCTCTCTCTCTCTCTCTCTCTCTCTCTCTCTCATGTCGTATCGTAAGGAGCTTGTGGTGAACAGGAATAAAGTCGAGCCCCCATTGCCCACTCACTCTTCATAGTGGCCTCCTCCATTTCCTGTAAGAGAAGATGAGTGTGAGCGCACTGTGACTGGGCGACTGCTGGAGATCTGTGCGGTTGTATTTCAGTGCGGAACAAATGCCTAAAATGGGTTTCTGTGTTTTGTGAAGTCTTCTTAAAGAAGATAATTACAGTGAGATGGGCTGACTCACCGTCTTGCTTTATAAGCCAGGAGAATATTTAAAGCAGACATGTGAGGGACGCCTAATAACTGAGAATGTTCCTGGGATTTAAGATTATTAGAGAATTTTAACCCTTCATTTAAGGCTGCTTCTAGACATATGGGATGTTCCCTCACTGACCACATTATTAGGGGCACCTGGACCCTTGGTCATTTGTTGAATTATCCAATCAGTTATTTTTTTTAACTGAACGAATCTTTATTTCCATGCAGTTATTGAGGAACTAGAAGCAGTGTGTAAAGCTCTGCATGTGGGATGTGCCAGAGTAGTAGCACTCCTCTCCGTGACATCATCACAGAGTGTATAGGTGACAGGTGCTCAGCCCTGTTTCTGGAGCTCAACCTCAATGAAGACTTTTCCTCTAGCCCTAATTATGCCCACTTGACCAGTCAATCATCGAATCAAGGCTGAAAGCTTTGAAATAAAGACCTACGGCAATGATTAGATCTGTCACATCGGCCCCATTAGGGTTTGGAGCTTCAGTGTTTAGGAGGGCTGAACTCCAGGAACAGGAATGAGCACTCCTGCTATAGGTCAGTTAGTACTTGATGATGTTTTAGAGCAGGTAGGTCATGTGACATTCTGGCAGGAGATTGTAACAAAGCAAGAAGAGAGACAAAGGGACATGGAGTATGGCCCCGGTGGAGCGCCACCCCATGAGACATGGGACAATAACCTGATAAAAAATAGTTCCTGTTCCAGGCTTGGCGAGGGCGTTTCTGTGAAGAGATGCTTTCCCTCTGCTTACTCTGCTTTCCTCCTACAATCCAAAGATCTGCACATTCGGCTAACTGTCCCTAGGTGTGAGTGTGGATGGTGGTGTATATGTATTTGCTCTGCGATTGGTAAGCTGTTCAGGGTGTACCTTGCCTCCTCCAGCAGCTCAGTAAATAGATGGCTGGTGCTTTGGAAATTAAAAGGGCAATGCTTGTCAGTTCTTAACGGAGATACAGGGATCCCTAGCAAATTCACGCTTCAATTCATGCGGCTTCAGTACATCGTGTTTTTATTTTTTAAATATTCATCAATTTAAAAAAATAAGATAATTAAGGAAGAATAGGGGGAAAGGTTAAGGATAATGCTGCAAAACAACGCCAATTATGCAAAAAAAAAAAAAAATAGTAATAACCCCAAACAAACAAAAACAAAACAAAAAACAACACAAAACCCCCCAACAAAACTACTACATTTGTATGTGATGTGCGCGCGCCTCTGTATGTGTGTATTTATATTTTATTTACATCTTATGCATTATTTTTGAATGTTTAATTGTTATTATAAGCATTGATAGTGTTGAATATGTTCAGTTCAGTTCATTTTCTGTACCCGCTTAATCCTAGTTTGGGTCGCGGGGAGGCTGGTGCCCATCCCAGCCAACTTCGGGCGAGGGCAGAGTACACCCTGGACAGCTCGCCAGGCCATCGCAGGGCGGAAACACGCTGACGGCTTTGCAGCCGACTCTTGTCGAAAGTCAGCAATGGTTCTTTTACATGCCTCACACCATAGACAGTGGGAGACATGGCCGGCCTTTGATAACCCAGTTAGCTGCACGGGGGGGGGCCACAGTGACAACCTTGTGGAGAGTGGGACTCGAACCCCCAACCTATGGATCAGCGATCCAGCGCCCTATACCACTAGACCACCACTGCCCTGTGTTGAATATGTATTTATTGATATTATTTACACACATACATGTATGTATATGTCAGCCAGGGGGGGGTCAATCCTACTTTGCGGAATTCGGCGGTCAGGGGGAGGATCTCTGTTCCAATTAACCGCGGAAAGTGAGGGATCCCTGTAATGCTTTTTTTTTTGCTTGCTTCTTTAAAAGAGGTTGTGTTATAGGTGCATAGTGGAATTTCTTGTACATCACTCATGACATCTGACCTTTTCACCCTTATTCTTCTGCGCGCTAGCATCTGACTCCCGTGGCTGTTAGGAAAATTGAAAGAACTGAGTTGACTTCTGGCACAGAACGATGACTTTACTGTACTGTGTACATCACAATGCACAGTTTCATGTGCTATTCCAAGTTGGGCTTGGCACCCCATGTCTCTTTACAAAAGCAATTCAAAAGCAATAATAGTAATAATGCACACTATCATTAGCTTGTTAGCCAGTGAAATGTTACCGTGACCTGAGAAACAAGGCCTCTCTCTCTCTCTCTCTCTCCCTTCCAAATAAACCACACAACAAGACTGTTTTCTCTCATTTTGAGTCTTACAAAGCTTCATTTAAAGAAATGCACAGCTATACCATTTTGAATTAATAACACAAAGAGGTCATTTGCTGATTTACTGACATGAATCTGTCTCTGATGGTCCGTATCTCTCTCAACATCATGAATAGCCACCAGCGATCACATTAGCAATTGAAAATGTAATGGATCTAATGCACTTTTTGTCAGCACCACAGCTGTTTTAGGAATGATGAGCTCCTATACGCTGTTCAGACATCACCCCGAGACGTCTCGCAAATGCCACTTAACTGCAGCACACAGAAAACAACTTTCTTGTGAACTTTGCATTTGGTGAATGTTATGTATCTCTACATGCTATAAAGAGACTTTTTTAACCAGCATTCCAGCCCTGGACCTCAGGATAAACACAGCTAAATGTTTAGCACAGTGTAACTGGAGATCTATACTGGCTTGTTGGGAGGACTTTCCAAGGCGTATAAACATTTGCCTTGATTTTGGCCCTTATTTGTCTTTGGACGCGGAAAAACGTAGGCCATTGAAAAAAGATTTAGTGTTCTTTCTGTTGGAATTAATGTGATGGTGGTGATGGTTAAGGACAAGCTGGGAAACTGTTCAGGTCCACTGACGTACAGGATAAACTCCAGCACGGATTCTGCTTGTTGATTGAACCATAATGGAGGAAAATGTAGGCCTATGAATGTATGATAAGTATTTCTTTGGCTAGCCCTGCTGTGCGTTTGTGGTAAGAGCTTCCACACCCTTTTTGTGGCTAATTACTACGGGTGTAACGATACAAAAAAATGTCTGTGTTGTTTTGTTTTTGACTCATTCTATTGACAAACAGAAAGCGATGAAGTGAGTGCAGAAATGGAGATAGCATATATGCAGTGTTAGTGCCAGGATTTAGAACACAATCAAAACATTTGTTGACTTGTTATTCGGTAACACTGGCGCTTAATGGAAAGCCAAAATATTCCTATACATCATGCCACTGCAACTGGACAATTCATGGTTTCTACCGTATCTATCTATCTATCTATCTATCTATCTATCTATCTATCTGTCTGTCTGTCTGTCTGTCTGTCTGTCTGCCTGCCTGCCTGTCTGCCTGTCTGTCTGTCAAAGTAAGGGTAAGCGGGGTGATAGGTGTCATTTGAACAAAAATCGAGAGATATTCAGGGAACTAAAACAAAAAAAAGACTCATTATAGGGTAGATTGATATCTCTTAAATGTGTACAGTAATGCTTAAATTACAGCTTTATACATATGTTACACATATGTTATACATATGTCAATAGTTATGACCATAATTCCAAAATCTATAACAGCAACGGTCCAATGTGGGCCATTCGATTTTTTTCTGATCAGCCATTGGATTTAGTAGTAAGAATGATTTACACCAACCCATATATATTTATGATGAATATGACACCTGTACAATATTCATTCATTCATTTTCTGAACTGCTTATACTTATTAGGGTTGCAGGGAAGCTGGTGCCCATCTCAGCTAACTCTGGGCGAGGCAGAGTACACACTGGACCGCTTGCTAGGCCATTGCACGGCAGAAACATATTGATGGCTATACAGCCTGCCCTTTATGAAAGTCAGCAATGGTTCTTTGACAGCCTCTCACCATAGACAGGGAGAAACATGGAAGGCCTTTGATAACCCAGTTAGCTGCACTGGGGGGACAGCAGTGACAACCGTTGACAGTGGGGCTTGAACCCCCAACCTTATGAAGGGTAATCCAGCACTTTACCACCAGGCCACCACTGCACCGGCATACTTAAAATATAAATTAAATATAATATGTTCATAATAAAGTGACATGGTGATGTAGTGGTTAGCATGTCTGCCTCACAGCAAAAATGGCCTGAGTTTGATTCCCAGCCTGGGCGTTTCTGTGTGGAGTTTGCATGTTCTCTCTATGCTTGTGTGGACTTACTCCGGGTACTCTGGTTTCCTCCCACAGTCCAAAAACAAACACAGTAGGTTAATTGGCTGTTTGAAATTGTCCCTAGCTGTGAATGGTTGTGTGAATGTTGGCCCTGCGATGGCCTTGCGAGCTGTTTAGGATGTACTCCACCCTGGCCTGAGTCAGCTGAGATGGGTGCCAGCCTCCTCGCAACCCTAATTAGGATAAAGCGGTTCAGAAACAGAAGGAATATTTGTGCTAGTAAACATTTCTGCTGTGTACGGTAAGGTAGCCTAGGTTTATGAGCAACAGCATGCCACATTTTGTTATTATTCGCTGTGGCAACCCCTGATAAAGGGAAAAAGTGGAAAGGAAATCTCTATTACCCTCTCCATAATGTTTCAGAATTTTTCGTATGTGACAAAAAACTACTTGGCTCAACTCACTTTTCCCTGTTTCATTCTAATTCTTACCCATACAGTTGCTAACAGTCACCAAACCGTGTCAGTAAAATAACTCACCTTTCCTGAGCTTTGAACTCAGTGTGACTAAATCTATTATAGCTACCCTATGACATCATATCCTGTCATGTGACAAAAGCTTGATTCTCATAGTATGCTGTAAATAGTGTATCTAAAGGTGGCTCCTATTACCCAGTGACCCACATTACCTAGTTACCCTTATACTGTTTATACATGTCTCACATGTTGATAGCCACTCCCTGATGCCCTCAAATAATACACCATATTCTGGAAATTTGTTTTTGTTTGTGAAAGTGCGTATGTGAGACAGAAAAGATCCCAGAGCTTATCTACAATTTTTGTAAAATGAAAGCGAGTGACTGTCTAACAAGAAAGTGTACAGTGGTACCTCACCTTATGAAATTCCCAACAAACGAAAAATCCAGGTTGCGAAACACATTTATTTAAAATTTCCATCTCTGGATACGAAACCAATTCACATTACGAAAGCGCCATCTCAAAAATTCAAACAATGCGCAAGTTGCTCTCCCATTGGCTATCTTCCAACATCCCGCCCCACTTGCCTCCCATTGGCTATCTCCTAACATCCCGCCCTGCTGGCCTCCTATTGGTTAGGAGGGAGCTGCATCTCCATAATACCCATAACGCAGCTCCCTCGCAATGGCTATTATGGAGCTGCATCTCCATAATACCCATGATGCTTTTTGACCCATTGTTCTTTCACGGAGTTCTAATATGCGTAAAGGACAGAGTTACTGTTGTTTCGTGAGTTTTCTGAGTGTGCTCATTGCAACTTTATTTTTTGGCTCAGGCTTTTAACCTTGCATAAACATTTGTAAGATTATAACTCTGCTTAGAAGACATGGTCAACACACGCACACACACACACACACACACACACACACACACACACACACACACACACACACACATGCGTGCGCGCGCGTGTGATTCCCAGTGAAAGTGATTCCCGGTGCGATTGAAAAGAAGAAGCGGGCTCGTGGCATGCGGTTGAGTGATATTGCAAAGTAATATAGCCAAACCCGTCTACCATCGGTACGATATTGAAGCAGAAGGAGGCCTTAAAAGGTATATTTTTATAATTTTTAAAGGGTTCAGGGGGTAGTATTGGGGGCCTTGGAACGAATCAGGCCTTTAACATGTAAAATGCGGCTCAACTTACCAAAAGATCAGGTTATGAACCACTTCTGGACCAGATTAATTTCGTAAGGTGAGGTACCACTGTATACTATTTAGTCGCTCTTTTTCTACTCAATAGACCTGTGAGTTTCCTCTGTGAGGGCATTACAGTTGACCATTAGCTGGGAGGCGGATTACTCGCTGAAATTGGTTCCTGCTTGTGTTTCATCAAAAACTGATGCATTTTTTAGTTACTGCTAGCTAGCATGCTAGAGTTTTAGCATGTGAGGTTCATTACACCGGTGGGATTGATTACACTTATGACATCTCAATATAGGCTGCATTTCCAGACATGAACTTCATTTTCTCTTGAATTTATTAAGTTATATTTTAATTAGTAATATTTTCAGTGGGTCGTGTCGGTGATTTTTTTTTGCTAGCCCTTTTTGAATGGTTTTTATCCCAGGCTCTAAAATCAGTTCTGTCATGACAAAGCATAAAGTCTAGAGGATCTTCTATAGGAAGTCGACACCATGTTCATATAGATGGTTGAAACCAACCTTTAAAGAGGTCATTAGGGATTTGTGCTGTATTGTTTTTCAGGTAGCCTTAACCGATAATGTATTTTACATTCCATGAATGAAATTAAACACTATGCTCTACTGAAGCTGCTCAGCATCTGGGTTGGCTCACACGCATGCCTTCCTCCGCAGATCAGACCTTGAGCCTCATCTATCTTCCCATGAGGCCACTAGCATCTGCATTTCTACCAAAGAGCTTTGCTTTCCCCCCATATAGGGAACTTCCTGAAAATGAAGAAGAGCCGGTTTTTCTTCTTTGGCCCCATTTTATTCAAGAGGATGACAGGAGGGGGCTAACATCCTTCAGTCCTCTTTCAAACCCCCTGCTTCATTTAGCACACCCTCATACTTTGTCTCAACAGGTTTTGGTTCAGTTCCTACTCCCAGGAGGAACTGTTCTCATATGCATTTCACAGTAACAGGTTTAACAGATTAAATGCATAGCATACATCTGGATTTATTTGTTCTGTTGTGAATCTGTCTTTGTTTTGATTGTATTTAGAGGAATAAACCTTTCCCGCCCCCTTCCCATATAACAATTAAGTCCTAGGTGGAGAAGGAAGTGGGGACGAGCGTGAACAGGAAACCTTGAGGAAATGCTTTTATTTTCCTCACTATAGTTGATAATGACCCTTTGAGAAAAGGGGGCTCTTTTAAAAAACGTGGGTCTGCAAATGGAAATAGCGAGCTCTTCTGTTCATCCAGTGCGGAGGCTTCAAGGATATAAACATTGTCTGGCAGTAACATATTTGAGCTGTTTTCTCTCTCTCTCTCTCTCTCTCTCTCTCTCCGTTGACTAAATGATTGTTTTCATATCCATTTTCACTCAAGAATGATATTACGTTTGTGCACTGTAATTACCCAGGAAAACTGATTAGCAATGTTTCTTCCTTTTACGCATGGATATGCTTTCTTCTAATTCGTTTAATCAATGCTAATGGATAATGTTATTGCAGGTAATGATCCGATGTAAACACCAGTGTTAGTTTACAATTAAATCTACTAATTGTAGCTAAAGCTTCAAACAATGTATGTTACTTCACAGCATTCTTCTTAGAAATATGTAAATTTATCTGTCAAACTTAAACCAGTGTGTTTACACCACAGTAAAAAAAGACTGAACGGTAAGACACAAATCAGCTCACACCCAATTCCAGACAGATCTTATTAAAAATCCATGGGTACATAACCCAGTTGAGTAATTTAACCACATACTAGAACAAGGAATGGCAACAAGTTGCTTGATGTTTAATCAAGAATAATACATTTATATTAAATTTAAATGAATGAAAAAAGTTAAAAAAAAGTCCAACGTAAATACATTTTATATAGAGTTTAATTATCATTTTCTCAAGTTGTAGGCTAATATATCCAGATATTTACTGAACTTGGGTGTCATTTAGCACCAACTCAAAGCATCTGAGGAACAATATACAGTGTTTATCCACCTGAAGAGACTTAATCAACAAACTATTAAAGTCTTCTACAAGCCCATTATGGCCTTATATAATAATAATACAGCGCTATAAGGAAATGAGCGAGGAACAGATTGCAGTTATGCGATGATGATTGCAAGGAACAGATTGTACCTATGACCTGCAGAATCTGTCAGTGTATAGTGTGTAAAGTAATATATAACTGGTCTGAGTATAGAGCCCTGAGGAACTTTTTGATTTTTTAAATAAGTGTCTTATATTTTTTTCAGAATTCTACTTAAAATCCCACAATAAATTTTAAAATATTTTATGACACGTAACAGTCATAATTTTTTTTATATGTAATATTGATTGTGTACTCAATATCGATTTATTTAATATAAAAACAATAATTTCTACTATTGTTATTCTTTGTATGGTAAACATCATGGATTATCCTTTTAATTGGTAACACACTTTCAAACAGTAACTTTTTAATACAGGTCATATGGAGCATTTCACTACTATTTGGATCTAGCTAGTCAAAAATACTTTATTGGATATTTTAAAACTACAGTTAATTTCCTTGGAAATAAGAGCTCATTTGTTAAATTTTTGGTGGTGCCATATCTGAGAAATTAGTGAAAATGTTTAAAATGTCATCTTAAACAAGCAATCAAATTTAAAGAAAATCAGTGAAGTGGAGCACATTTTCATGGTCAGTAAACATCATATTTACATTGGTTTTGCATGTAATATTTTGGAGACTGATAGATTATGAATTGACAAATGTTTTTAATTGATTGACTTGGATTCTTTGTATTGTGTTTTTTTAAAGTGTAGTGGGCCAAGAATAATGCCTTGAAGAACTCCTTTAAACCCTCAGCATCTAATCACAAAAGTTAAAATGTAACTCAGGGTACAACTGGGCATCTTATTCAATAAAAGAACTGCACTAAAAGCAAGCTGTTTTAAAGTTTGTTAACTGTATTAACCTGTTAAATCTTTTGCTAGGGAAGTGACTAATATACTTAGTCATTCTTTCCAATACATGGCAACACTTAACAGAGGCAGTGTAAAGACGTTTTGTATACATGACATAAACAGTTACGACTTGCATGTAGCGTAGTTCACCTGTGTTCTGTCTGTTCCTGCTTGGCCACTCCTTACCTGCAAGGCCTTGTCCTCCAGTCAGAAGAGTTAGAACATATACAGGAAGTGATGCAATAACCAAGTTTTATAACAGGTTGTATAAGCATAAGGATCATCTGGCCATATTGACATCATCATATGCTGTATAAGGAAATAACAACCCACTCTTGGTACTTAGAACTGGTGCTGGTCCAGCCACATCAATCGTTTTGTTTACGTACTTGTTACTGTTTGAAACAATTCATTATTATTAAACTTTAATATTAACTCTTTTTGTTTTATTTTATTTCCATGGCCTTGCTAAATCAAATTCACCACTACCTTTCCTCTATCATTACTTACTGACTGAAATGTGCTAATTAAGTAAAGAGTATTATTATACAGATTGTCTATATTCATGAGAAGGTGACAGGCTTGGAGGAAAACCATGTGTGGTAAGAGAGAACCCTTCATGCAGGCAGGAAACGAATGGCCCTTTATCACCTTACTTAGATAACAAAGCAATAAAAGGACTGTTTAGGAATTTATCTTGTTTTGTGCGTGGGAGATGCACAGATCACTCTGGTCGCAGCTGTAAAACACAGCAGGCTTTGTTGTAGTGAAAGTAATGAAGTGCATCACCACCATCACACACAGATTATCTTAACTTAAACTTCACCTTTCTAGCTGTACGAGATCGTTCTAATCTCAGCTTATTTGCCCTCAGCTGAATCCGCCCCAGCACCACTGTGGAGGCACGATGTAGGTCAAAACAGTATTATGAAACTTGTCTAGTGAGCACCAAATGAATTAAATTAAAGATTTATTTTGCAAGCCATATGCATTTTTTTAACCACTTTGTTTGTGTCGGTTACCTATCTCCAAATACTTTACAACTAATAAGTAAGTGTCTAGGTGCATTTTTTAAATTCTATACTTAAAGATTGCTAAAACTTTAATAAGATGGACAATGTATATATCAATGTTGTTTAAATTTTTATTCTGATTGGTCCAAATGTAGTAATTCAAGCATTTCTGAGGTCTCTAATGTTAGAATATGACAAAAAAAAAAAAGTTTAAATGCTGGAAAACAGCATTGATGTGATATGAGATGGTATTTAAACGTAAGGGAAACAAAAAGTTCCCCAAAGCTCACTGTTAAAGAATCGCAACAAATGGGAGCACCTTGGGGTCACAAAGTCTCCAAAAACAATCCTCAGGCGCTAACTCCATGCCAACAAGATGTTTGGGAGGCATGCAGGGAAAAACCTTTTCTCATTCACACTCATAAACGCAAACGTCTGGAGTTTGTTACGTGGTACTGGGGCTTCAACTGGGACCGTGTGCTTTGGTCAAATGAGACTAAGATGGAACTTTTTAGCTACAAACACTCTAAGTGGGTCTGGCAGAACACGGAATATGAGTGTGCAGAAAAGCTTCTCATGCCCAAGGTGAAGTATAGAGGGGAGGGGGATCGGTATTGCTGTGGGCAGTTTCTCTTGCACAGGCCCTGGGAACCTTGTTAGGGTGCATAGCATCATGAACACTTTGAAAAACCAGGACATTTTAAATCAAAATCTAGTGGCCTCTGCCCAGAAACTAAACATGGGTCGTTACTGGGTCTTTCAGCAAGATAATGACCCTAAACGTGTCCAAATCTACACGGAAATGGTTCACCAGCCACAGAATCAAGCTCCTCACATGGCCATCTCAGTCTCCAGACCTCAACTCTGTTGAACCCTGTGGAGTGAGCTGAAGAGGAGAGTGCAGAGAAGAGGACCAGGCCGCTGGATGATTTAGAGAGATTGTGCAGAGAGGAATGGTTCAAGATCCCCCTTTCTCTATTCTCCCATCTTGTGAAACATTATAGAAGACTAAGTGCTGTTTTGTTGGCAAACGGGGGTTGAACAAAGTACGTATTAACATGAGGGGTACTAATAATTGTGGCGCACATTATTTGATGTACCGTAAAATAATTATTTCTTAATGAGGAATTTTCCCCACTGAATAAATGCACTTGAATTAAAGGTTGGATTTCCTTATTTTTTTCATTGTGGTCCTATATTATTTAGAAAAAACTGAATTTATTAGAAGTTTAAGAGCACATCTTAACCTGGGATGCCAATAATTATGGAGGGCAGTGCTCGTTACTTTATTACTGTAGGTATGCTGAAGCATTTCAAGAGTTTCCACTGCCAATTACAAACAGTCGAACAAACAAGAAAAACGCACATAATACAGGTCCAGTTGTTGACAGAATAATACCATATGCCACATTGACTCATGAGAGTTATTGCTCACGTCTACTGCAAACACATGCTGTGTTTGTCACAGGAAAAACTCCGCACCCAGCACCTCGTAGTAATAGTAAAATAAAGGAAGCAATATTCTTCTGTCTTAATGCTCCCTCAATGGTATATTGTTAAATTATTGCAGCTCTATTACACACAAGTCCATCGGATTATTTATGTCAACGTTGTAGATTTATATCGGCATGTAATATTCACCGGGGATAAGGAAATGATTGTCTTTAATTAAATCTTGTTATAAAGAAATGAAATAAATCACTTCCAATTACCGTGACTTGGGTTTGAGTTGTTTGGGCTACTTTCGCATGCGAGAGACGAGCGTATTATGCGCGACCAGATAAGGGAGGGGTGAACATTTTGTTCCTGTGTACCTGCATTCTGTTTTACTTGGATGGTTTTGTGTTTGGAGAAGGTAACAATACCAAATACTCATTCATGCTTCAACAATTAAGGACAACAGCAGAAGAAAATGCCTAGGTAACCAGCTTTGTTATTGTGCTTTGATGATGAGTTTCAGGGCTACGAAAAATTTATGTGTAAAGACAGTGCTGAAGTATGCTTCAGCAAATGATTGTTTTAAAACCACAGATAAACATCTTCACATAAATTATGAGCTCTGTAGTGAGGCAAAGCTCGCCACGGTAATACAGTAAGCAGCTTCTGGATGTGTTGTCAAGAACCGACATGTTGAGGAATGCAACCGAACCAGTCAATGTCTTGCTGAAGAAATCTTTGTTTTTAAAGTCTATTTACCTCGATAGTAACAGTAAAAATGGAAAAAGATTATGATCTAGAAGGAGTTATTTTGAAGTTCGATGAATTTTTCAACTACTTTTTTTAAATCAGGATTACAGAATGTCTCTTTAAAAAAATCAACAGACTGATTCCTAGTGGCAAACCTTAAGCATTGAGTTGCCTCCATTAAAGCCTAAATGTTTTCATGTAAGTAGTATGATGGAGTACTGTCATTACAAAAACCTAAAATAGAAGTGTTTAAGTACTTATTTGTAAACCAGCTAGCAATTAGAAACACTTGGAAGACATCAGGTTGTGCTACAGATAAGCTACAAAACAAGCTATTGTAAATATTGTTAGCTGAATAATATAATTCTAGCACTAGCAGTCAGCACTGGATTAGATAAAAAATAAATGTCACATAGGTAAAAGAAAAAATAAAATAAAAATAGTACTTGTAACAAAATTATTACGACCAAGATGCAGTATTAGACCAGGTTAATGCTATACATTAACTTCATAGAAGTTAGCTAGATTTATTAATGTTAGCGAATTAACTTTTTCATAATGAAGTTGACGATAATCACTTTTACAGTGTTCTATCGTATTATACGTAATTTATACACATAGATTACTTAGGTTAGTTTGCTGTTCTGTAAGTTAACTAGCATGAAGAACACCAGGAAGACTTCAGGCCAACTACAAAAAAAAAGACATTTACCTGGCTATTATGAAGTTCGAATTTAGTATTAATGTAGCTAAACATAAATATTTGGTAGCAATGGTAACTGATTTCTATCTGGATAGACTAGTAGCTAAAATATTAAATGAAAGAAGGTGTTAAGCCAGTATTAAAACAGATTGAAGTTAAAGTTAGCATTATTAAAGCTAACTTGATTGATTGGCTACTTACTTTTTAAAAAATAAAATAAGAGAAATATTTACCTCTATAGCTGTCCAGGGAGTACGCGTCTACAGTGTTATATGATTATTTACTGGAAACTATCGTAGTTTCTGATTATCCCAAAGGCTGTGTTTGACGCATAACCTTCTGGAGTCATGTTGCTTCATACAGACTGTTTTTTAAATGTGTATTATATTCAGCTCTGAAGTGAAGGAGAGTTTGGTTGTATGTGTATATCGCTTTTTATTACGGTTAATCTTGTTGCAAAGCAGATTAGGTAGCAAAATAAATTAGGCAAAGATTTTTGATCGCTGTATCACCGGAGCCAGAATGTGGTCCACATTGGTAACAACAGGTCGAATTTGTTTCCGGTGATGGTTGGAGTCTACCAAGGGTGTACTTTGTCACCGATTCTGGTCATAACTTTTATCGACACAATTTCTAATTGCAGCCGTGGCGTGGAAGGGTTCTGGTTTGGTGGCCATTGGATCTGCTTTTTGCAGATGACGTCATTTTGGCTTCATCAATCCATGACCTTCAGCTCTCATTAGAGCATTTCGCAGCCGAGTGCACAGCAGACGGGATGTGAATCAGCACCTTCAGGTCCAAGGCCATGGCTCTCAGCCAGAAAAGGGCGGAATGCACCCCAAGTGGAGGAGTTCAAGTTTGTCAGGGTCTTGTTCACAAGTGACGGAAGGATGAAGTGGGAGGCAAGCGAATTGCTGCAGCCTCTGCTGTAAAGCAGGGCTTGTATCAGCTCATCATGGTGAAGAAGGAGCTGAGTCACAAGGCAAAGCTTTCAATTTACCAGTTGATCTGCATTCCAACCCTCATCTATGGTCACGCGATTTGGATAAAGAGTCAAAAAACAAAATCGCTGATACAAGCGGCTGCAATGAGCTTCCTTTGCTCTGTAGCGGGGACCTCCCTTGGAGATGAGGCTGAGAAGCTCAGTCATCTCGAAGGAGCTTTGTGTTGAAAGGAGCCAATTGAGGTGGCTTGGGTATCTGGTTAGAATGCCTCCTGAACCCTTTCCTGGTGTGGTGTTTGAGGGACGGCCAATCAGGAAGAGACCCTGGGATTAATCCAGAACAATCTGGAGAATTACAGATGCTCCCCGACTTACGGTTTTAATTGTTCCGGACGGCCGAACGTAAGTTGTTACAGTGACGTATGACATATGACATGTGACGTATGACGTTCATACTGTACTATACATCCATAAATACCATTACTGTATCTCATAAAACACCCCTAAATCAATTTTTATAAACATAACATTGTAATGCCTAGGTAACCAGCTTTGTTATTGTGCTTTGATGATGAGTTTCAGGGCTACGAAAAATTTATGTGTAAAGACAGTGCTGAAGTATGCTTCAGCAAATGATTGTGCGGCTAGCTGGGTTATCAAAGGCGGGCCATGTCACTCACTGTCTATGGTGAGAGGCATGTAAAAGAACCATTGCTGACTTTCGTAAAGAGTAGGCTGCAAAGTCGTCAGCGTGTTTCTGTCCCTTGCTAAAAGGGTTGTGACAGGAAGGGCATCCGACGTAAAAAACCTATGCCAAATGAAAATGTGCGAATCAGATGATTTGCTGTGGCGACTCCCGAGTAAAAGGGAAAAAGCCGAAAGGAAGACAGACAGACAATAAACATAACATTGTAAAATAATATCAAATATATCAAATAATATCAACATTAATTTCAAATAAATTAAATTCAAGCAAAATAATTTCAAATAGATACATTTTAATCAAATTCACTCATCACATATCAAATACAGTATCAAATATAACCTTTAACATTCCCTATGATGCGATCTTTCTGCTTGTAAATGGTTCTGATGGTCAATGGTCACATGACCTAAAGCTGAGCCGATTCACTTTACATGAAGCTTAAAACAGCCAATCAACACTTACAATATGTGAGGCGCTCAAGACCGACAGTAGTGCCCTTGCTGAAAATAGTTTACTTGCTTGAAACAAAGCGTGAGTTATACGGACTTCTTACTTTTTAAGTGCGCAAGGGCGCCGTTGAACTCGTTTAGTACTCAGCCTGCACTGATGTGAATCACTGATGTGAATCAGCAGAGCAGAGAGTTCTCTTTCGTGTGTTTTCATTCACTTTACAACTCTCTTTGCTTAACTGAGTATACATGGTAGATTGTGCTGATCTGAGCAGAGAGTTAATTCATCTCTGTGTATGAGACTTGCACCCATGCTAGTAGGCTAACGCTTCTGACCAACCATATTTGCTTTGGGTTATAAAAGTCCGCAAAACAGTGTAAACACAAAGATCACAGTGACGACGTCTTAACACAAGGGTAACACGCTATATAACTGAAATATATGAACTGGGAAGGAGGGGCACCTTCAGTCTCGTTTGTAAACAATGGATGCAGCGTCATTACGCCATTGCGTCAATACGTCAGTGTACTACGTAGGCACGTCTAAACTCAAAATTTGACTTTTTTTTTTGGAAAAAAAAAAAAACATAAGAGCGAAAAAACGTTAAACGGATGAACGTCAGTCGGGGAGCATCTGTATGTCTTTTAGCTGGTCTGGGAATGCCTCAGTGTTCCCCTGGATGAGCTGGAGGAAGTGGCAAGCAAGAGGAATGCCTGGACCTCGTTGCTTAGGCTACGGCCCCCATGACCCAACCCCAGATTAAGCAGATGATGATGATGATGATGATGATGATGATGATGTAAGGATTTTAAACTTATGGGCAGTGGTGGCCTGGTGGTAGGGTGCTGGATTATGATCCAAAGGTTAGGGGTTCAAACCCCACTTTCAACAAATTTTCACTGCTGTCCCCAGTGCAACTAACTGGGTTATCAAAGGCCAGCCATGTCTCACTGCCTGTGGTAAGAGACATGTAAAAGAACTTTTACTGACTTTGATCAAGTGTAGCTGTCAGCGTGTTTCTGCCCTGCGATGGCCTGATGAACTGTACAGGGTGTATTCTGCCCTCTCCGAGAGTCGGCTGAGATGGGTGCCAGCCTCCCCATAACCTTAATTAGGATTAAATGGTTCATTGAATTAAAGAATGAATGAGTTTAAACATAACATTTGAATATAAGTTTAAATTCATTCAGCCAGTAGCGACAATGGAAAGAAAAAACTCCCTAGTTTATTTGAACTCCAACCTAAGTTTGAATAAGCTTGAAATAATACAGGATTAAAAGAAAAGACAGCTTTTGTCTGCATTATAGTCTTTGTAATGAAAAGGATGGCTTTGTCTATAGAATTGTAAGACTTCTGCAAGTGTTGGAAGTAAGGAGATTAGGAAATAGTTTGAATAATCCCATTTCACAATGTTTAGAGTTGCTATAATATAAGTGATGACGGGAAGTATGCTGTTATTAATTACATCATAGGAACCAATGCTATGGGGTAAGGCTAAAAAAAAGTTACTGGAAAAGTATCATGCTATTTAAGCATTTTTGACAAATTTAGTTTATTTTTTATTGAAGAAACTTGTCCATTTACACAATTTCCTCTGGAATCAATAAGGTACTGGGATCCCTCACTTTCCGCGGTTAATGGAGATCGAGACCTCCTGTGACCACCGATTTCTTTGAAGTAAGATCGAACCCCCTGACTACCCCTAAACCCTTTAAAAATGATAAAAGAATAACTTTTAAGACCTCCTTCTGCTTCAATATCGTACTGATGGTAGACGGGTTTGGCCATATTCCTTTGCGACATCACTCGAGCCCGTTTCTTCTTCTCATTCGCACCGGAAATCACACGCGAGTGCGCGCGTGTGTGTGTGTGTGTGTGTGTGTGTGTGTGTGTGTGTGTGTGTGTGTGTGTGTGTGCACGCGCATGTGTTGACCATGTCTCCTTAGCAGAGTTAGAATCTTACAAATATTTATGGAAGGTTCAAAGCCTGAGTCAAGAAATAAAGCATAAAACAACAGTAACTCTGTCCTTTACACGAAAAGCATCATGGTAGATTCAGCTCCTTAATAGCCAATGGGAGGTAGCTGCGTCATCCCTCCTAGCCAATGGGAGGCCAGCGGGGCGGGATGTTTAAACATCATTGATGGGAGAGCAGCTCGTGTATTGTTTGAATGTTTGAATGGCATGTTTTAATGTTTAAATGGTGCATTTGAATTTTTAAGATGGCACTTTCGTAACATGAACTTGTTTCATATACAGAGACAAAAATTTTCGGGAAATGCATTTCATAACCTGCATTTTTCGTTTGGTGAGACTTTTGTAAAGTGAGGTACCACTGTATATACATTTTTACTAAACTACCAGATTAATACATTTCACTCTTCCACTTTACATTCTAAGTGCTTGATACTATTAGCAAAGGCCTCTGTCTAATACAAACATGTCTCAGAGGAAACAGATAGCAAGAAGATAAGGGATGATGTGGAATCATATTCCGGTAAATTCAGTCAGGTGTTTATTTAGAGAGAGAGAGCGAGAGCGAGAGAGACAGAGACAGAGACAGAATGTCCATGAACTGGAGACAGTGTGCTGAACATGCTCAAGACTGCTTTGCGTTAGGTCAGTGAAAGGGAGCTTCTGTGCACCAAGAATGAAAGTGTGTGAGAAAAGGAACACGAACCAAGTAGGCAGAATCTCTGAACAAGCACTATTTCTCTTGGCGTGTGGTTTAAGCTTTCCACTGGCATGCAGTTCTGGTAAAAGATACACCCACTGGCTCCAAAACCATGAACCACTGGAGACTCTTGTGATTTTCAAGAAAGCAGGAAGAGTTCAGAGTTCTTCAACTTAGAAAGAGATGAGAAATTTCAGCACCCCAGCATCAATTCCATTCTATTGAATATATACTAGTAGTTATATTTATAGGATTTTTGAAACACTGCTATGTCTAGAAGGTTATTCTAAGGAGAGTATTATACTAGTACTGTACATGTAGAATCTGTTCTTACGGGATTTGTTAATAATAAGTGGAAGAAAATCTGTTATTAAGACTATAAGTTTGGTGTAGCTGTACCTTGCTTATTTTTATTATTATTTTTTATTATTGTTAATAGTGTGGTATGATGGTGTAGTGGTTAGCACATCTGCCTCTCAGTACGAATGGCCTGGGCTCAAGTCCTGGGCTTGACGAGGTTTGGTTGCCACACTATAAAACATGAAGGCAGAGTACAGGTTGCCAGAGTATCACACAATCACTCACACCATTCTCAGGACCAATTTGGAACAGCCATGTAGTGTAATGTGCATGTCTTTAGTCTGTAGGAGGAACCCTTGGGAGAGCATGAACACACTCCACTCCGAAACAGTCGAACTCGGACTTTCTTGACGAGTGTCGGACATTCTAACCACTACGCCACCATGCTCACCCTATGTGTATATGATACAGTCATAGCTTACCTATAGTAATAAAATAAATAATATTTTGGAATAAGATGGTCAAAGCAGGAAGTAACCGAGTAAACCACAGAATGCTCTCCTACTATTTTATCATCTCACCACATTTCATAGAAGTCTCTGTACCACTCCTGTGTTTCATTAATGATGAATTTACTGTGGCTGCGAGCTTAGAATCCTGATGAGTTTTTGTCTTTTTCGTTCTCTATTTTCAGTGTGTCAGGGAGCGAACAACAGAATGACTATGCTGAGCAATGTCGACGATCACTACCAGAACATGGTGAAGATGTACAGCAACTGCACTGTGATCCTCGAGAACCTGGAAATCACATACACGACACACTATCATGATCTGTCTTTTCTGAAGGTACGGGGATCTCTTACAGGTTATAAAGCTCAGCATACCCTGATCTTCTCTATACACTTAAGATCATTGTGTAGGCTTTCAGGATTTTTTTCTTTTTTATATTGACAGTGTTTACAATAAAATTCCCTATAAATCATAATTATTATATTTACAAAATGGGAGGAGGACATTTTAGCACTGTGTTGATACTGTGTGTTCATGAATTAATTTACTTTACCTTCCGTAGATCAGGATTTATTATATGGGTTCATTTGACACTTAAAAAGCAGTTACAGTGGTATCTCACCTTACGAATTTAATCCGTTCCAGAGCCTTTTTCTTCACCTGGATTTTTCATAAATTGAACCACATTTTATATGCCTACCGATGGTAGATGGGTTTGGCCATATTGCTTTGCGATATCACTAGAGCTCATTTCTTCTTCTCACTCGCACTGGAAATCACATGCGGGTGTGTGTGTGTGTGTGTGTGTGTGTGTGTGTGTGTGTGTGTGTGTGTGTGTGTGTGTGTGTGTGTGTGCGCGCGTGTGTTGACCATGTCTTCTTAGCAGAGTTATAATCTTACAAATGTTTATGGAAGGTTAAAAGCCTGAATCAAAAAATAAAGTTGGAATGAGCACACTCAAAAAAATCATGAAACAGTAACTCTGTCCTTTACATGAAAAGCATTATGGGAGATGCAGCTTCATAATAGCCAAAGGGAGGGAGCTGCGTCATCCCTCCTAGCTAATGGGAGGCCAGCGGGGTGGGATGTTGAGAGATAGCCAATGGGAGGGAGCTGCGTCATCCGTCTTAGCCAATGGGAGGCCAGCGGGGCGGGATGTTCAAAGATAGTCAATGGGAGAGCAGCTCGTGCATTGTTTGAATGTTTGAATGGCATGTTTTAATGTTTGAATGGCGCATTTCAATGTTTGAATGGCGCGTTTGGCGTATTTTGTAAGGACAACGGATTTTTCATTTGCTGGGACTATCGTAAGGTAAGGTACCACTGTATAGTGTTTATAATAGTGATGATTGGGATAGTTTTTAAATAGCTGCTGTTTGCCAATCGGTTTCATCAGTTATTTCACAGGATTAGTATTGTGCTAACATTGCCTCTTTATGTTTCTATATAATTTGGCAAAGTCAGCCTACTTCAGACATGGCTGACAAAGGATGCTTGGATCCAAGACATCATTCATTTGAACTAATATCAAGTGGAACTCTTGGAAAAAGTTTTATTCCCTCACATCATATGCTATTCCACTTCCGAAAAAGTTGAGATGTTGTTTGAAATGTCAATAAAAACAGAATGCAATTGTTTACAAATCTCACAAACCCATATTTTATTTATTTATTTATTTACAGGGATCCCTCGCTACTTCGCGCTTCAATTTATGCGGCTTCAGTGCATCGCATTTTTTTTTAAATATTCATCGAATTAAAAAAATAAGGCAATTAAGGAAGAATGGGGGAAATGTAAGGAAATTGCCACAAAAACAAGGCCAATAATGCAAAAAAAACAAACAAAAAAACCCTGAACAAACAAAAAACAACCCAAAACCTCCCATCAAAACTACTTAGTGAGTACTTAGTGAGTTGTGCATCTGTGAGCGTCCGCACAGCTATATATGTGTGTTTTTATATTTTATTTAAATCTTATGCATTATTTTTGAATGTTTAATTGTTATTATAAGCTTTTATAGCATTAAATATGTATTTATTGATATTATATACACATATACATGTATGTTTATGTCAGTTGGGGGGGCTGAGATCCTAATTCCTGGAATTCGGTGGTCACGGGGGTGGGGGGGTCTGGGGGTGGGGGGTGGGGGGGGATCTCGGGCCCAATTAACCGCAGAAAGTGAGAGATCCCTGTATTTAAACAAACACCCACCAATTTTAGTCTATCCAATTCTGATTCATCAAATATTGCCTCTCTATCAAATACTACTACAATCAACCAGGGCGTTGTGCAAGCATACACATACCCCTTCCGTAACGTGCGATGCTGCCTCCTGCATCTTCACAAACTGGAAATTCAGATTTGGTGGCGGCCTAACACACTCGGAGGGGAAGCGCTATCTGCCCCTTTTGTACAAATGTGCTAACAGCTGCCCATGAATCGGTTGGTGATCGCTCTGAGTGACAGGGGAGTTGTTCTATGCCAGCCAGCCCAGCCCTAAGAGCTTGGCCAATTACCTCCCATGGCCACTCACCTATGGATGGCTGCGACTTTAACCTGGATTTGAATTTGTGATGAATCTGCATTTTATTCACAGAAGAACATAGAAAACATATCAAATGGGATAGTTGGGGTATTTCAAGTTTTGATTCATCCAGCCACACAACAGTTTTCTACTTTGCTTCAGTTAGTTTTAAATTATCCTTGACCCAGATATTCCTGGATCATGCTCATATATGGCTTCTTCTTGTTTACATGATCAAGCTTTCCTGACTATTCCTGAGAGTTTAGTTTTGCCATTATGTGTACCTGCATCTTTATTTAGGATTTAAACGCTATGTGTTAGCTAGCTAACCGCTAGTCTGAGTATTCAGCTAAAAAATACCGAAAAAATAAATAAATCTCAAAAACAAAAATCTCTTACAACTGAACACCTAAAAATAAACTATACATTAAAGGGGGTGTGGCCAAGGCAGACTTGGAGCAGTAAATGGATGAAAATAGGACATGAACAGGAAGCTGTCTTTCTTTTTTAATAATGCTGTTATAAATTCAAGCTAAAATTCCTTTGTTTCTTTTTAGACCATTGAAGAAGTTGGAGGCCACGTTCTCATAGCCCTGAATACGGCGCCGGTAATTCCACTGAACAACCTGCGCATCATTCGAGGGCACTCATTGTACGATAATGACTATGCCTTGGTAGTGCTGTATAATTATAACCAGTCCATAGGAAGTGGTATGAAGCAGGTGGAGCTCAATAGCCTCACTGGTACGTCATGAACATAAACTAATAACAAATAACTAATTTACAAGATTATGGGATGGATTTTAAAAATGGGGGTTTTGGTGACGTAATGGTGAAGGTACATTATGGTGTCATTCATTCGTACATTTTCTGAACCGCTTAATCCTAATTAGGGTTGTGGGGAGATTGGCGCCCATCTCAGCGAACTCTGGGTGAGAATAGAGTACACCCTGCACAGCTCGCCAGGCCATCGCAGGGCAGAAACACACTGACAGCTATGCAGCTGCTCTTGACAAAAGTCAGCAATGGTTCTTTTACATGAACCTCACACCATAGACAGTGAGAGACATGTCCGGCCTTTGATAACCCAGTTAGTGCACTGGGGGGGACAGTGACAACCTTGTTGAGAGTTAGGCTTGAACCATCAACCTTGGGGTCAGTGATCCAGCACCTTTCCACCATGGCTCCCTGCATGATGGTAATGAAATAAAAAATAATTTTACATTATTAGACTTTTAATGGGAGCTTTTAAAATTAATGATTGTTTGGATTAAAATAAATAAATAAAATACATGGATAATGTATTTGTTATTTTTTGTTTACAAGTTTTTACCCTTTGCATTATTTAAAGAAGTCTAGTTAAGCCAGTGCTTGTCAAATATTGGGGAGCGCCCCGGTATAATTCTGGGGGGGCGTGGGGGGGGGGTTAGGGGGGCGTGTATGACCCTGGGGAACATGCTTTTCTGGAATAGTGTCCGAGAATTAAGTGTAATTCCACCTCCACTCCAGTAGTTGGCAGTGATGCTCTTATTGTCGCACTACGCTGTAGCGGTTTTTCACACGAGCAAACAATATGAAGTGCAGTAAACAACCCCTCAAGAAACAACACGGAAAATTTTCTAACAGGAATGAAGACAAAGGTGAAGAGAGACGGAGATATTAAGACATAAATAAGTTGAATGGGTTTAAATAAGGATGTAATTTTTTTTTTTTTATTTCAGCCACATTAGTGCACTTTAAATATTTTCTGTTAGATTAAAAATGTTAATGAAGTTTTTCTTGAAGGTTGAACTATATTTCTTTCTTTTTTTTAATGTTAATAAAGATACAATGTTATGCAGAGGTGTACTAATAACAATTTTATAGACAAATAATACTATTTATAGTCGCTCGCGGGGCGGTGGGGGGGCGTGAAATGTTTTTTTCTTCCTAGAGGGGGCGCCACAGAAAATAATTGAGAAGCATTGAGTTAAGCCAGTGCTTCTCAATTATTTTCTGTTACGCCCCCCCTAGCAAGAAGAAAACAATTCGCGCCCCCCCACCACCCACTTTCCGCCGCAACTATAAATTATAACTTTTTTCTATAATATAGATACAGTTATATCTCTTCATTATATCGTATCCCTGTTAACATAAATAAAACAAAAAGAAAGAGATATAGTTCAACTTACAAGAATAACTTTTAACATTTTTATTAGTCTGTAAAAGAAAGTGCATCAATTTGCCTTAAATTTAAAAATAATAATATCCTTGTTACATTTTGACAAACTTACCACACCATTTGCTGCTGAAAATAAAATCAATAAATAATTAATTCAAATTGACTTCAGAAACATTAACTCAGGAGCACAATATATAAACACTTTAACCTACAAAACAAGAACAAATAGAACAATTTGTGCTGATTTTTTTTTCTCAAAATGAGGAAGCCAAGATTAATGGCTACAATGAGCACGTTTTGCAGCGCACAGCTTCTCAAAGCGAGGTTTGAAGCATGACACCGCAACTCTCAGCTCCTGCTCAATGTTTAGCTGGGACCTGTACTTGGTCTTCAGTGCAGCAACAGCAGAGAAACCAGTCTCACAAAGGTAGGATGTTAATAAAGTAGAGTTAATACTCGCTGCGCACAATGGGCAATGAGGGCGCCACTGCCAACTACTGGAGTGGATGTGCAATTACACTTTCTTGTCGTACGGCGGAAAAAAAGCATGTTCTCCTGGGTCACACGCGCCCCCCTCAGCATCCCATCCCCCAAGGTACATTTTGTGAGTTGGGTGAAGGTAAAGTGCTTTGGGCTTTTTATACCCGAGCCATAGTGGCTCATCAGGCCGGTGCTTATCCCTGGTTTCCATAGCTTGAAGCAAGTAGGACTTCAACTCCTCCTGGATGGGACGCTAGTCCATCGCAGGTTATCGTCCCAGTATATTTTTACTGGTACCCATTTATACTGCTGGGTGAACAGAGGCACACTTGTGGTTAAGACCCTGCCCAGGGGTCTTAGCACAGTGAAGGTCTAAGTGGAATTTGAACACACAACCTCCCGATCATGAGCCCAGCACCCTAACCACTACGCCACCGGCTCCTTGTGTGAGTTAGTCATGTAACCTAAACACATGTTTTACTCACATCTTCTTCCCCTTCTTCCTCGTGCTATGTTTGTTCTGCAGTAATAAAAACAATAATGACAACAACAATAATAATAATTATTATTATTATTATTATTATTATTATTATTATTATTATTATTATTATCTATTTATTTAAATCTGAATACTGTATACCAATTTGACCTATTCCTGTAGAGAACTAGCTAGATACTTCCTGCAGTTTCACTTGGAAACATTTGGAAGTTGGAAAAATGCGGGAGGGTTACCTAGGCAACCAGAGCTTACAAAGTGTTCAGTGAAGCGAATCGCTTGTTTCTCATTACTTCCTGTGTGCATGTCCCGTAATACAGTGAGCACACTCATACACACAACCGAAAAAATTATACTCAAATATTTACGCAAATAAAACAAAAAAATCCCATAAAAAGATTTTACAGAAAAGTTCTGTGTGTGCATGTAAAATTTAGTTGGGTCATTAACTCGTCATTAGTTCGTATTATACTTGTGTACTTTTTGTTCTGATTTTAAAACGGACTCATTGACATGCACGTTACATTGCTGAGTGATTCCCTGTTGCATTTGGGATCCTATTAACATGCAAATTGCTCTTCTCAAGAAATCCTTCAGGGTGGTGTGAAGCTTGCCAGCAATCCTTACTTATGTAACGCGGAGACCATCCAGTGGGACGACATTGGGAACCTGAAGAAACACCCTAAAGTAATCGAATTTAGCAATCAGAACGCTTTAAAAGGATGTAAGCCGACCCTCTTTTTTCTCCAAAGTTCTACTTGTTTTATTCACTGTTTCTTTAAATTTAAAGATGATTCTTGATTTCTTTTCCCTTTTACAGGCAAGAAGTGTGACCAAAGCTGTCACAATGGTTCATGTTGGGCTCCTGGCCCTGAAAACTGCCAGATGTGTAAGTAGTAAATATTCCGGAGATTTCACTGAAGAACTTCAATATTTTCTTTTTTAATGGCTCATAAAGGGAACCATAGTTTGACTGAAACTCTTTTACATGAAGTGCTAAACTGACCAAATGAAAAAAATTAATCTAGATGTTCTGGCTGATTCACCCATAAAATCACTTTCCGTACACAAACTAGCGACTCCCAGGCTAATAAGCAGAAGGGACGTCGTGAATGGTATCATCAAGGTTCGGAGAATTCTATCTTTATTCTGTTAGAATTGTTGTGTCCCTGATTTTTTTCCTCTTCATACTCTTTAGTTGCCAAAGTTTCTCTCCACTTGTTTATTTTTGCGCGGGTTGGTTGTGTAGTGGTTAGGGGTGTTTGGCGCATTATTAGGAGGTTGTGGGTTCAAATCCTCATTGGACACTCCACTTTGCCAAGACTTTTGGGCAAGGTCTTAACCACAACTGTGCCTCTGTCCACCCAGCAGTATACATGGGTACCAGTAAGAGAGATACTTGGAAGGTAATCTGCGATGGAGTAGCATTCCATCCCAGAAGAGTTGGTCTCCTAGTGTTTTCACGCTACGAAAACCCTGGATAAGAACCGACCTGGTGAGCCACTCAGCTCGGGTGTAGAAGCTTAACAGACTTTACTTACAATGTAATCTGAAAGGCAGCTTTCAGAGGTTGTGGTATACTGGATGTGAAGGTATGTATCATTTCGTGTTGATGTTTCTATAGCTATGTTTAAGTTGAAATTTGGTATATAGTATTATTGTTATAGCCTGTAAGTCAATTTCCAATGATTACTGGATGACTTGAAAGCAAAGCCATTATTGGCCAGCATTGTGTAACTTGGCAGGAATTGGCCACTGGAGGCAATCTTTCAACAGATTACTTGGACCCATTGCTCTCAGCTATACTTAATAGTGAATGGGGGTTATTTGGTTATTGAGTTATTGTCATAATGATTTTTGAAAGAGAATGGACTGGTAAAAGTGAGGCAAAATCTGGACAAAATTTTTATTTCGTTAAATTTTTTACCAAATTTTTTTGAAAGAATTTCTGTGTAGTGTAAATTACAATCTATAAATTTGATCAGGGGTGGCATGATATTGTAGTGGTTAGCACGAAGGTCCTGCGTTTGAGTTTATGTGTGGCGTTTGCATGTTCTTCCTGTGCTTTAGTGGGTTTCCCCCTAGGTACTCCAGTTTCCTCCCACAGACCAAAAACATGTATGTTAAGCAAACTCTTCTTTTCCTTTTGGCTTTTACCTTTTTCTCAGGGGTCGCCACAGCGAATCATCGGATTCGCATGTTTGATTTGGCATAGGTTTTCACGTCGGATGCCCTTCCGGACACAACCCTTTATCAAGGGACAGAAACACACTGACGGCTATGCAGCCTACTATTGACGAAAGTCAGTAATGGTTCTTTAACATGAGCCTCTCACCATAGACAGTGAGAGACATGGCTGGCTTTTGATAACCCAGTTATCTGTACGGGGTGGGGGGTGACAACCCTGCAGAGAGTGGGACTCGAACCCCCAACCTTTGGATCAGCGATCCATCACCCTTTACCACCCTTTACCAGGCCACCACTGCCCTGTATGTATGTTAAGCAAACTGTCTGTTGCAAATTGCCCCTGGGCTTGAGTGTGAATAGTTGTGTGTTTTTTGCTCTGAGATGGTCTTTCTTTGTTCAGTGTTGGCTGAGACAGGCTTGCTGCAACCATAGGAGGATTAAATGGTTTGGTTTGGCAAATAAGCGAGGGAGAAATTTAATCAGAATTTATTCTGGACCATCTCCAAAATGTAATGGAGTGGAACTTGGGTCATGTTCCACCACTCCAAAAAAAATTAATCAAAATTTATTTATAAGTTGCTATGAATTAAACAAACTCCAAAAATAATTAGGATATTATAATATATATACCTGAAAATACAGGCAATCTATAATTTCAAACCGAATATAGGAAAATTCAAAATCTTTTACATAATATATTCTTATTGTAAGTACTGTACTTGGTTTTTTATATGTTTGCAGTCACAAAGCTTGTGTGTGCTGAGCAGTGTTCCGGGAGGTGCAAAGGCCCCAAACCCAGCGACTGCTGCAATGAGCACTGTGCGTCTGGATGCATTGGACCGAAACCTACAGACTGCCTGGTAAGGACAACCTTACAACGCTTCACTCTCTGCATGGCTGGAAAAATAAAATGATTTATGGTGTGTTTATATCATTACCGTATGTGAGGTTTATTGGCAGAACTAACCTTTGACAGACAGAGTCGGAAGACAAACCCTGTCTCAACCAGAACAAGCCAAAAAAAAAAAAAAATTAGTGTTGTTGTTGTTGTTAATGTTGGTTGTAGTGTTTTTCTTAACCTTCTATCATGAAAATTCATTACTTTAACCAGATTTTCTGTTTTTCTGATGCCTGTTATTTATTCATTATTCATTTGTCGAAGAGCTTACTAGGATCATAGTGTAGTTAGAACCCATTTCAGCGACACTGGGCGAAGGCAGGCGACACCCTGAACAGCTCTCCCATTCCATCGCAACACACATACAACTACTGTATTCCATGTAATAAGCCCCCTGCTCCAATAAGCATCCCTCCAGTGCTTTTGAACTCATGTCTAATAACCGCCCATGTGTATAGGGAGCAAAATGGTAGATCAAACTTACCCATATTATTCAATCAGTCTTCGTAACGGTAAAACGAGGCATTCACTGCCTGTAAAAGTGAGTTTACACAGTATTTCAAGACCCCCTGCCACTTGGGAATGTCTATAATGTTCATCAGTATCAACACATTTGATTGTTCCGTCGTGCTTTAAAAAACAGGAAAATATTTTGCTGTGTTTTCTTGGTAAATGTCCAACAACCGATGAACCATTAGAAACTGCTACAGATGAGCCAGATATGGACCTATCAGAAAGTGATCGAGTACTTTTTACCCAATTCTCCTGCTCAGTAAGTTCATAAATTTAAAGACGTTCCTGGCCATGTGCTTTTGTTTATGTTCGTGTTGATTGGTTCAACATGCCATGTGCTAAAGTTGACATTTGTGTTGATTGGCTCGATTTTACTTCCGGGAAAATGTGTAAAGGAACAGCACCAGAAGGGAAAAGTAAGGGGTCTTTTTTTTAATTTATGCTGTTTTCTGTTTATTTTCCGCTTTCATGTAAGTAGTTTGGTTGATATCACAAAATGAATAATACAAATACCAGTAAAACTCTTTTATTGTTCTGTTATTATTCATGTTTTCCACCTCGATGGTAAAAAGCACTTATCGTTCCACTCTGCTGGTAAAATTTTAATAAGTGCCCTCCCACTCCAATATTTAAAGTGCCCTGGGCGCTTATCACATCAAATACAGTATTTACACTCTCACCTAGGGTCAATTTGGCAGTTAACGTAATATTCATGTTTTTGTACTGGGGAGGAAACTAATGGAAGTATGGGGAGAACATGTAAACTCCACACAGAAGCACCTTTGCCGTACCCACCTCTCAAAGCTCAGGCTGTAAGGCAGATGCCTTAACCACTACTCCATTGTGATGGCCTTGATTATTTATTTACACATGTTTTGTCAAGAGTATCATTCATTTTCTGAACCTCTTAATCCTAATTAGGGCTGGTGCCCATCTCAGCCAACTCTGGGCGAGGGCAGAGTACACTCTCACTCTGGCCAGCTCGCCAGGCCATCGTAGGGCAGAAACACACGGATGGCGATGCAGCTCCTCTTGACGAAAGTCAGCAATGGTTCTTATACACCCCTTACCATAGAGGTCAGTGAGAGACATGGTCGGCCTTTGATAACCCAGTTAGCTGCACTGATTGACAGTGGCAACCCGTTGAGAGTGGGACTTGAACCCCCAACTTTAGGATTAGTGATCCAGCATCTTTACCACCAGGCCACCACTGCGCATTGTTAGCAGTGTGAAAAGTTTAAATTAGCTCAAATATACCTGAACATTATACAAATACTTGAATTGTGATTCCAGCCTTCAGAGCAAGGCTGATAATTTGACCTATTACTGCTTCGGACGGTTTGCCATCACTTATTTATGGATGGTGCTGTTTCCAAAAAGCTTCTTGTATTTTACAATCTGGAAAAATCCACTTTACTGAGGTTTTTGTACTGTTGGGTATATGTTATAGCTGAATCAAGTGGTTTCGTGACTGAGCATTCATCAGCATCGTAGTGCCTCTGGCTCTGAAAACAGCTGGAGGAAACATAATCTCTGGGGCTCTGACGAAATGCTGGGTTATCAGAACTGTGTGTGTGTGTGTGTGTGTGTGTGTGTGTGTGTGTGTGTGTGTGTGTGTGTGTGTGTGTGTGTGTGTGTGTGTGTGTGTGTGTGTGTGTGTTACAGGCCTGCAAAGACTTCCAGGATGAGGATACATGCAAAGATTCATGTCCCCCACTAATGCGCTACAATCCCAACACACACCAGCTGGACCCCAACCCGGACGGGAAGTACAACTTCGGGGCCACGTGTGTGAAAAAGTGTCCAAGTAAGATTCTGTTCATTCAGTCAGAGCTATCCGGTTAGGATTTGAACATTGTCTTCTGAGAACCTTTAAAACACTAATTATTTTTCCTTTTAAGAATAATTATTCCCAAATACCAATAATTTATCACCAGTGTTCCCAGTACCTACTCATCGCTTACACTGGTTCTTAAAGACTGATGACTATACATCGTCATTTACAAAGTCTAATCACTGATCAAATCTTCCAATGACTGATTACTTATCAGCTTTTGTATTTTCACCAAAGACCACAAAGTATTGTGGTCACGCAACTTCACCATCCTAAACACCTAAACATGAGGTCAAAAATTATCCTGTTACGAAGTCCCAGACATCCAAAACATGATCAGAATTCAATCTCACCACTAGCATGACAATAAAACATCACTGTTCGCAGTTGTGACACTCAGGCATATTTTTAAATTAAATTTGAATTCCACTTTATTGAGTTTGCAAGTAAGGTCCTTGTTTCACATTTCTTTCAATTTCACTCAATTCCGTAATTTCAGTTCTATCAACATCAACAACACGCAGAGCTAGAGAAGCAGGTTTAATCTCGTAAACACCAAGGAACCAATGATACGTCCTGGCATTCCTCATTATTATATTGGCACACAGTCTCCTGTAGCTTCACTGATGAGCCATTTATATTTATAGCATTTGGCAGATGCTCAATGCCAGAAGTGTTTGTTTGTGTATTTTGTTGACTGAATAATTTGTAGCAGTTATTAACCCTTTAATGCCAGAATTATTTTTTGCAGTTAAAAAAAATTATGAGTAGTTTTTCCTCATCAAAAAGGCCTAAGGAAACACACCGAACACATTTCTTTCAACAAAATTATAATAACACTAATAATAATAATAATAATAATAATAATAATAATAATAATAATAATAACATAATAATAACAAATAATAACACTCTAACAAATTCTTAAACAACACAATCACAGCTGACTGAGGCATGTGGGACCAAGCTGTGTTGCATCAGGCGACACAACAACAAGTATATAACACCTTCTGAACGGCAGCAGCATGCGTCTAGTAGTTATTAGCATTTTTGAAAGAGGACCATATGGTCCTGCTGGGCATTGAAAGGTTAAATTATATTAATATAAACAGGACTTGGAGAGAAAACAGTAGAGTGGTACCTCATCTTACAAAATTAATCCGTTCCAGAGCCTTTTTCTTAACCTGGATTTTTCGTAAATTGAACCTCATTTCACATGTAAAACGTGTGATTCGTTTCAAGGACCCCAATACTACCCCCTAAACCCTTTAAAAATTAGAAAAGTATACCTTTTAAGACCTCCTTCTGCTTCAATATCGTACCGATGGTAGATGGGTTTGGCCATATTCCTTTGCGATATCACTCGAGCTCGTTTCTTCTTCTCACTTGCACTGAAAATCACACACGAGTGTGTGTGTGTGTTTGTGTGTGTGTGTGTGTGTGTGTGTGTGTGTGTGTGTGTGTGTGTGTGTGTGTGTGCGTGTGCGCGTGTGTTGACCATGTCTTCTTAGCAGAGTTATAATCTTACAAATGTTTATGGAAGGTTAAAAGCCTGAGTCAAGAAATAAAGCATAAAACAACAGTAACTCGGTCCTTTACACAAAAAGCAGGATCATCCCTCCTAGCCAATGGGAGGCCAGCGGGGCGGGATGTTGAGAGATACGTAATAAGTGGGAACTGCGTCGTGTATCCGAGCCAATGGTAGGCAGGCGTGGTGGGATGTTTGAAGGTCATTGATGGGAGAGCAGCTCGTGCATTGTTTGAATGTTTGAATGGCGCGTTTGAATTTTTCAGATGGCGCTTTCGTAACGTGAACTTGTTTCGTATCCAGAGACAACATTTTTTGGAAAATGCGTTTCGTAACCTGAATTTTTCGTTTGGTGAGACTTTTGTAAAGTGAGGTACCACTGTGTTTAATATTTAAAAGGGGTGCTCACACAATTCAATCATGATCCCTATTTGATGTTAGTCCGATGCTTCAGACGATTTTGTTTCGAATTGCCTGATTGTCAGCCGGTGTTATTCCGATGTTTTATCCAGTGTTTCATCCGATGTTATATCGAGCTCGATGTCACTCTGATTTGTACTGATGTTAAAATGTTCTATACCAATCACAAATTACTATTTTTCCCAAAGACCAATTACTGATCGCCATTTTTACTAAAGATCAATTAGTGATTGACAATTTTCCCAAAGATTCCCAAATTTTCCCAAAGACTAATCACTAATCCCCACTATTTTCAAAGACCTCACTGATCACTATTTTCAAAAGTGTTCTTCTAGTTATTCATACTGATGTCACTTCATATTTGTGTTAATGTTATTTCAATGTTATAACAATCAATACCTATGTCAGTCAGATTTGTATCAATATTGTTCCAATATCAGATTTCCCTGATGGCACGGATATAAAATGTGGCCCCAGATGATGAAGGAGTGGTTCAGGGAGCATGAGAATTCATTTTCACATAAGTACTGACACCCCAGAGTCCTGACCTTAACCCAACTGAAAGATTTTGGGTTGTGTGGAGAAGACTTTATGGAGTGGTTCAGTTTTTCTGTAATCGATTCAAGACATTGGTGAGAAATGAACCCAACTCCGGATGGAAATAAATGTTATTTTGATTAAGTTTATTGAAACAACAGCATGCCAAATACATGCTGTATGCAAAGCTAAAGGTTGAATAACAACATATTTGTGTGTGTGACTTTCCATTGGCTCTTGCAGTGTATATTTAGCAATCTTGGCGTTTTAAAGAGTCTAAAGTTGTAATTTTATTTTAGGTTTATTTGTTTTAATGTTTCATGAGTGATTACATAAAATTATATGCAGTTGGGCTCATGTGTGGTGCATCGACAAGGTGCGTGACTATTAACCCAAAGATAACAAGTTCAAATACTGGCTGATGATGGTCATGTGATAGGGAAGGGCAAAATTTGATGGGTGGGAATTGGATACAACTAAATTATGGAGAAAACGGGGGGGGGGTTCTACAGTTTGTATACAAATAACAATAATTTAAAAAGTACACATTTGAAATATTACATATTCTAAGTGAAACTGAAAAAAACCCCCAGACAAGCAGGTTGTTTGTTTTTTGTTCTCATTATCAGACTCATCTCCGTGCCTTCGTACCGTGGTTAAAATATGATCCATTCCAACCTCAGCAAAGACAATCATTGAATCCTGAATCGTGCGCTTACATTTGTTCTCTGGACTTTGCTGGTTATTGAGTAACATCACAAACATTTTTTGTGGTCATATTTAGCGACAATTTTTTTTTCATCGACAGATAACTATGTGGTCACAGACCACGGCGCATGTGTGCGAGCATGCAGTCCTGGAACTCACGAGGTGGACGAGGACGGGGTCAGGAAGTGTAAGAAGTGTGACGGTCTGTGTCCGAAAGGTAATATATGAACGGATGGAAACATATTTTAAAAACTATAACATACAGTGAACCATTTTTCACCGTTAATATCAGTCCTCTAATTGTTAACAGCTTTGCGTGGAGTTGACATGTTCTCCCATGCCATCTGTGCTTGCGTGGGTTTTCTCCGGGTACTCTGGTTTCCAGCCAGATTATCCCTAGATGTGTGTGTGAGTGTGTGTTGGCCCGGTCTGGCAAGCTGTTCAGGGGATACAATTCTGCTTTTCCCCAGAGTCAGTCGAGATAGGCTCCAGCATCCTCGCTACTCTAATAAGAATAATGGGTCAGCAAAGATACATCGTCTGCCAGAAAAAAAGGGTTTCGTGGGACCACCAGTATGAAGGATTAATCTCTTGGATATCCAAGTTAGATATTGGGGTGGGGCTTAGAGGGGAAAGTCGGTGGGCGTGCCACGTCATTATTTGCATTCGTTTTTGCCACAAATTCACAGTCATATGATGTTTCCATCTTCGAATAAGCAATGTTAATGATCACAATTATATCTAATCAGCCTACTATGCTAATTTTAGTAGATTGATCGATAAGGGATGTGCAGTTCCTACGTTTTAAAATTCGTCCATTTCATTCATTCTCTCAATCATTCATTCATTCATTTTCTGAACCTCTTAATCTAAATAGGGTATGCCCATCTCAGCCGACTCTGGGCAAGGGTGGGGTATGGCCTACTCTTTATAAATGACAGCAAAGGTTCTTTTACAGCCTCTCCCCACAGACAGTGATAGACATGGCTGGCCTTTGATAACCCAGTTAGCTGCACTGGGGGTATTTGAAAATTAAATCTTCAACAAATCAGATTGTTTCTCGTTATATTTTTGTTTATCAGTGTGCTTCGGATTAGGAGTCGGGACTCTAACTCATGTCATGTCAGTCAATGCCAGCAACATCGATTCATTTGAGAACTGTACGACTATCAACGGAGACATCTCCATCCTCAAGACAACATTCAAAGGGTGAGCGAAGACATATCAGACATCGAATTGACACCAATCCCAATATAACATTAGCAGATTACCGCTTAGCATGCAGCATTCAAAGGACTATTAAGGCAAAGATGAAGATGCTAAAATAGGCTGATAATGTTTTTTAACAAATAATTGTTAATAATCTTTTGTTTCAGGGATAAATTCACTAAGACCCTCCCACTAGATCCTGCCAGACTCAACACCTTTAAAACCGTCAAAGAAATTACTGGTAAGTAAAACTCTGTATATGTACAGTGTAGGCCTGTGAGAGAGTAAGCTGGTCGGTAATGCTGAAACCTGTTAGCGTTTTACACCCTACTGGCTCTTAGCCAGCGTTCTGTAGCGTGAAGCGTCAAGGAGTTCGACTCCTCCATGATGGGATGTTAGTGCATCGCAGGTTACCTTCCCAGTATTTTTACTGGTACATTCACACTGCGGGGTGGACAGAGGCACACTTGTGGTTAATACCTCCATTTCACTGGAGCGCGGCAGACCTGAAGAAGCAAAACCGTAGTCATCTTCCAACGTTCTTCAATCATTTCGTCATCTTCCATGTTCTTCCATACGATTCCGAAGGTATTCCTCCTCTTCCGTCAGGCCAAAATTTTTCTGACAGTGTTCCCTCACGTTCCGCAGTCCTTCCGCAAACGTTCCGATCTTTCCGCAAACGTTCTGTGATCGTTCCTTTTCATTCCGCAAGTCTTCCAAGACTGTTTCGCGAGCATTCCCCCCCTCTTCCGGATGGTCAAAAGCGGCCGCAGAATCCCCACAGAATACTCACAAAAGGTTTGCGGAATACATACGGAACGTTTGCGTAATGGTTGCGGATAACACGGAAGACTTGCGGAACACTCAAGGAAGTCACTTCCACTATAAATTATTCTAGTTCATTCACTTTATTTTTTCTGTTTTCCTGTTCGTGTAATAGCGTTTTAAAGTTATCATCACTGTGGTTTGGACTTGTGTGCATGGTTTTTAGTCTGGAATGATTTATTAGGGTGCAAATAAAAGGAACATATTGACATTATTGATATTAAACATATTAGCATATTAAATTGTAAATTTATTTTAAATTATAAACATATTGCACATTAGTAATGGTAATGGTAATTGGTAATGGTAAATGGTAAATTACAAACATATGTTAAATTTTAAATTTATTGTACATTATAAACATATTATAAATTATAAACATATAATATGAATCAGAGAATGAGCTTCCTTGGTCGAATCCGCGTATTTATAGGCGAAATCAGGAGCAAATCCGTTGATCTTTGCCGATTTTTCCTCGTTGAAATGTAGTTACGCCAGGTATTCCTCAGTCATTCCTCAGTCATTTCTTAGTCATTCCGTGTTGAACGTGAACGTTCTGCCTTCATTCCGCCTGTTCCGCAATCATTCTGTAGCTCTTCCTTCTAAAATGGAGTAGTACCGTAGTCGTTCCTCGAGTGCTCCGTGCTTTCCGTGAACGTTCCGTGAATTATCTGAAAGTCTTCCTGTGCAATCCACACTGCTTCCGAAGCTAATCTGAGCGCGTTTACGCATGTATTCCGACATTGTACTTTCTGTGTCTTTTCTGCACATTTCATGAAAGTTCCGAAGGTGTTCCGAAGGTATAATTTTCCGTAGGTTTTTGACCCATTTTCCGTGTAAAAATGCCGAAGCTCCTCCATAGAGTGCATTCCGCTCCTTTCCGCCATGATCATTGCATTCTGCGCTCCAGTGAAATGGGGGTAAGATCTTCTCCAGAGGTCTTAGCACAGTGAGGGCCTGATGGTAATTCAAACCCATGTGCTCCCAATCATGAACCCAACAATCTTACCAGTATACCAGTGAAGAGTGCTAGTGAAATAGATAAATAAACCCTGACTTTCTGGTGCAGGGCACAGATGTGACCCAACTTATTGCAAGTTTATCTACTGAAAAAATTCTAATTTTTTTTTTTTATTATTCTAATTGAGTTAAAAATTACTTTTCATTACCAGGCACTCTATTAATTCAGCAGTGGACAGAAGAACTACCTTCTCTCAGCCCCTTTGAAAACCTTGAGGTGATCCGTGGAAGAACCAAACACCAGTAAGGTTTTTTTTTTTTTTTGTAACAATAATCCGGGCAATGATAAGAACGCATAACTGATTTACTTATATTAAGATCATTATTTTTTTTCTCTCTGCAGAGGTACTGTGAGTCTGGGTGTTAGTGGGACTACCATAACGCATCTGGGGCTGCGTGCTCTCCGAGAGATCAGCGACGGCGACGTTGCCATTACACAAAACAAAAATCTGTGCTTCAACAGTCCTGATCACTGGAAACGGCTGTTTAAGTCCGAAAGGCAGACAGTTCGACCCATGCAGAACGCAGACCCTGTGACCTGCGGTACATAATTTACCGTATAAATCGTATTTTTAAAATAAAAAAATTGTTTAATTACATTTACCAGGAAAATTCAGAGCTATTTTTTATTTATTTCATGCAGCTAATGCATTCAGGTTGTATTTATTCTTGTAAATCAGTTCAAAGCGTTCAGCAAAATAGGGACTTTTTTAGCATAACATTAGCAAGAAGACCATACGTTGTTGCTAGCATCTCTGAAGGCGTTACAGTTAATGTTAGCTTTCTGTAGTGTTTTTCTGGAACTTCTGATGCAATGAAATGCAATGATTACTCTCCTTGTTTTTTCTGCAGTGAACCAGAACCATACCTGTGATAAGATGTGTACTTCTGATGGTTGCTGGGGCCCGGGGCCTACCATGTGCTTCGGCTGTGTGAGCCACAGCCGTAAAAAAAGCTGCGTGGCACAGTGTAACCTCCTGCAGGGGTGAGTCAAATCTAGACCGTTCTGCTGTACATCCTGGTTTGAAATTTCTTGTACTGGATTTTTAGTAAGTGATGCAGACAGGCTTCATAGTCCCATAGCGGTTAGCACATCCACCTCATAGTAGGAAGGTCCTGGGTTTGATCCTCGGGCTCAGTGAGGAAGTTTCGGAGTGGAGTTTGCATGTTCTCCTTGTGCTTGTTTGGGATTCTTCTGGGTACCTCATGGTCCTCTGACAGTCCAAAGAAATCCACGTCAGGTGAATTGACCATTATAAGTTACTCTCAGATGGGAGTCTGAATGGCTTTTTATGTGTGTGTGTGTGTGTGTGTGTGTGTGTGTGTGTGTGTGTGTGTGTGTGTGTGTGTGTGTGGCAAGCTGTTCAGGGTGCACCCTGCCTTTGTTCTGGGTCAGCTAAGATAGGCACCAGCCTCTCTGGGACTTTAATAAGATTAAGCGGTTTGGCAAATGAGTGAGTGAGTGAGTGAGAGAGTGACGCACACATGTGAAGTGGTGTTTTTTGAATTTGTGGCGCTTAGAAATTCAAACACAGCCATAATTATGAAGACGTCTGGAGATCACTTTTTGCACATCAAAAGAAAGATTGCATAATTCCACATTCCTGTAACTTGTATTTCTTTCAACAGCGAGCCGCGTGAAAGTGAGGTCAATAAGACGTGTCTGGAGTGTGACCCTGAGTGCAAGCCTCTGAACGGCAGTCTGACCTGCACAGGGACTGTGAGTAGATCAAAGTTCAGGAAGGGAGTTCAGGAAACAAAGCACGGGGACGAAACTGGTTTTACAATGCAGTACGAGGATGAGAGACGTTTCAGATGTCACAGTTTTTATGGGTTTTGACCTTTCACACAGAACACAACCCTCCCGTCTAAAATAGTTTTTATCTTTATTAACTGATCCTCTGGGCAGTGGTGGCCTGGTAGTAAAGGTGCTGGATCACTGGTCCCAAAGTTGGGGGCTCAAGCTCCACCCTCAAAGGTTGTCATTGCTGTCCCCCCAGTGCACTAACTGGGTTATCAAAGGCCGGCCATGTCTCTCACTGTCTATGGTGAGAGGTTCAGGTAAAAGAACCATTGCTTACTTTCATAAAGAGTAGGCTACATAGCGGTCAGCGTATTTCTGCCCTGCGATGGCCTGTTAAGCTGCCCATGGTGTACTCCGCCCTCGCCCAGAGTTTGTTGAGATGGGCGCCAGCCTCCCCTTGACCCCAATTAGGATCAAGTGGCTCAAAAAATGAGAATGAATGAATTAACTGACCCTCACATCACAGCTCTCTGACTCTTTTTAGTTAAAGGGGCCATGTCAGTAGGGACCTGTGAGAACTTCCTGTATTAATAAATAAATAAATTTGATCTATCGATTGATTTAATTTAATTTTGTTCTTTTGTTTTGCATGTCTGTCTCTCTGTCTAACTTTCTATCTATCCATTTGTCTGTGTCTATCTGTCTATCTATCAACCTAGCCATATATCTATTTATCTATTTGTCTATATCTATCTGTCTATCTATCTATCGATCTATCTATCTATCTATACAGTGTATACTATATATATAAATATATAAATATATATATATAGAGGATTTTCTGAGTAGATCCTTCCATAGGAGAGTGCTCAATACTTTTTGGTAGAAAAAATAAAAATAAAAGGACAGGACAAAGACTTTCTATTGAAACTCCATTTATCACTACAGATCTGTTTCGAGGGGTGGTAAAACCATCCTCTCTCTTCAGGTGATTATAGAAGAATCACTTCTATAATCTTCTATAATAAAGATTTTCTATAATAAAGAATTTTACTATAATCACCTGAAGAGAGAGGATGGTTTTACCAACCCTCCAAACAGATCTGTAGTGATAAATGGAGTTTCAATAGAAAGTCTTTGTCCTGTCCTTTTATTTTTATATATATATATATATATATATATATATATATATATATATATATATACAGTGGTCCCTCACCTTACGAAATTAATCCGTTCCAGAAGTGGTTTCGTAACCTGATTTTTTCATAAGTTGAGTAGCATTTTACATGTTAAAGGCCTGATTCATTCCAAGGCTCCCAATACTACCCCCTAAATCCTTCAAAAATTATAAAAGTATTCCTTTCAAGGTCTCCTTCTGTTTCAATATCGTGCCGATGTTAGATGGGTTTGGCCATATTCCTTTGCGATATCACTCAACCGCATGCCACGAGCCCGCTTCTTCTTTTCACTCGCACCAGGAATCACTTTCTTGGGGCCCATGATGAATGACGAAAAATAAAGTAGCAATGAGCACACTCGAAAAACTCACAAAACAACAGTAACTCTGTCCTTTCCGCGTGTTAGAACTCCATGACGAACAATGGGTCGAAGGTGCACGAAAAGCATCATGGGTATTATGAAGATGCAGCCCCCTCCTCGCCAATGGTAGACCAGTGGGGCGGGGTGTTGGGAGATAGCCAAAACTCGTGTATTGTTTGAATTTATGAGATGGTGCGTTTTGTAACGTGAATTTTTTTTGTATCCAGAGACGGAAATCTTAGGTAAATGCGTTTCGTAACTTGGATTTTTTGTTTGTTGGGTCTTTCATAAGGTGAGGTACCACTATATATATATATATATATATATATATGTATATGCACATACAGGGATCCCTCGCTACTTTGCGCTCCAATTCATTTTCAGTTCAATTCAATTCAGTGCATCGTGTTATTTTATATATATATATATATATATATATTCATCGAATTAAAAAAATAAGGAAATTAAGGACGAGTAGGGGAAAAGGTTAAGAAAAATGCCACAAAACAAGGCCAATTTGCAATCCCCCCAACCAACAAAAAACAACATAAAACATCCCATCAAAACTACAGGTATACCTCACCCAACGCCGTTAATTGGTTCCAGGAGAGACAACTTAAGTTGAAAAATGACTGAAGTCGAATTAGCTTGTCTCTATGCTAGCCTAGGCTAGGCTACGCCAAATTTACTTGTCTAGACTAAACAGAAAATAACCATTTCTAGTTCTGTACTTTATTCATAAATGCAATTTTCAATATAGTTAATAATGTTGCGCCTGGAACATATGCGTCGGACCCAAAGATGCAGGAGACAATGTAAGAAGATTTTATTTTGCACTTGGAAAATCTAAATCACTGGAAATAATTAATCCATGGAAACTAGTCGAGCACGAAGCTGGATAAGTCAGAGAGATAGCAGAAAAACGGAATCACTGGGAAGGACAATCTTCTGGCGTCAGAGGGAAGTGCGCCGCTCGCTGATTGCTGATTGCTGAATGGAAACAGGTGTGCTCTCTGGACCTCGCCTGCAGGTAGCAGCCACGCCCCTCTCCAGCGCTTGCAATGAATGAAGAGAGACTTAACACCTCCAGCCAGCACAGACCATAACAAATAAGATCTATTTTATTGAACCTTATTTATTAAACTTTATTTATTAAACTTAATTTTTATTTTATTTTTCTATACTTTTTTGAAAACCGACGTATAATCGAGAACGACTTAACTCAAAACGACTTAAGCCGAGGTATATTTGTATTTACATTTTTGTGAGGTGCGCATCTGAGTGCGTGCACGTGGCTGTCTGTATGTGTCTATTTATATATTTTATTTACATTTTATGCTTTATTTTTTTAATGTTTAATTGTTATTATAAGCATTTATAGCATGGAATATGTATTTATTGATATTATATACACATATACTGTACATGTACGTATACATCTGTCAGGGGGGGTTGGGTTGGGTGATCCTACTTCGCGGAATTCGGTGGTCGCGGTGGGATCTCGGTCCCAATTAACCATGGAAAGTGAGGAATCCCTGTATATGCCTGTCTTGTCTGTTTGTCCATGTATCTGTCTATCTGTCGCTCTGTCTCTCTCTGGCTGTCTGTCTCTCTCTCTCTCTCTCTCTCTCTCTCTCTCTCTCTCTATATATATATATATATATATATAAATTTTCCTTTCAATTTGTTTGTCTGTCCTTGGTAGCCTGAGATTGTTTATATGCTCCTCAGGCCTGTTGAAGGCTCTCTTGATTTGCTTGCTTGTTAGCGGGGTAGATAATAACAGTCATATGCTAATATATACAGTATTGTTCTTGTATTCTTGCAATAAGTCTAAAAAGTAATGCGAAAGGAATTTAGTTCATAAACACTAAATACAGGATGGATTTCAATCGTGGTGGTGTTATTCTCATGCTACTCCTAGTCATGTACACTGAATGGAAAATATCCCATGCTAGTGTTAGGCAAGGCAAGTCAAGTCAAGGCAAGGCAAGGCAGTTGGGCTTTTATACCCGAGCCTTGTGGCTTAGCCTCGTGGCTCATCTGGCCGGTACTTATCCCCGGTTTCCATAGCGTGAAACGACCAGGAGTTCAACTCCCCCTGGATGGGATGCTAGTCCATCGCAGGTTACCTTCCCAGTATATTTTACTGGTACCCATTTATACTTCTGGGTGAGCAGAGGCACACTTGTGGTTGAGACCTTGCCCAGGGGTCTTAGCACAGTGAGGGTCTCAGTGGGATTTGAACTCACAACCTCCTGATCATGAGCCCAGCACCCTAACCACTACGCCTCCGGCCCCATGCTAGTGTTAGATGTAGCATAAATCAGGCTTTAAAAGCAGAAGGTGTGAAGGTGAAATAGTAAACGGTGTAATCGTTGGTATTTTCATTCTCAGGGTCCTGACAGGTGTGCAGAGTGTATTAACTTCAAAGATGGCCCACATTGTGTGTCACGCTGCCCGCAGGGAGTACCCGGTGAGAAGGACACACTCGTGTGGAAATACCCAGACAGCATGCGGGTGTGCCAGCTCTGCCACCCCAACTGCACCCAAGGGTACACCACCGGTTTTCTTCCTCTATATTTGACCTTGGATTATAGTAGAGATTTTCTTTTTCCTCATTATGCGCTGTACACTCAAACATTTTTATGGTGGTGTATTAATTTATAGATGCACCGGACCAAAGTTTCAAGACTGCAAAGGTGCAAGGTGAGAATAAACAAAGGAAAAATAAATAAATGCTAAATTAATGGGATAAACATATTCAGATTAAATGAACAATCTCTACGCATCTTCCAGTGACACGAGCACGTCAATCATTGCCGCCAGCGTGGTTGGAGGACTTCTGGCATTCGTTATTCTTTGCCTGGCTGTGGCCGTGTTCATCAGGAGACGCAAGATCAAGCGCAAGAGAACACTACGCAGATTATTGCAGGAGAGAGAGGTACGTATGCTTCGACACTCGCACCAGCTTTACTTTATAAGAATGCCAAGGCACTGATGGATTCTTGCTTCTGATCGATCAGGGAGTTGATTGACAGTTTAGACTACAAGTAAAAATCACACATTTCTATTGCAGCAATGTGCTAATTTTATAATATTATTATTCCTGTAGTAACTGGGATGTGTAGGATGGATGCCACACATAATGTATGGCTTCAAGAAATGTGCAGTACACACTGAACAGCTCACCAGGCCATTACAGGGCCACGCACACACACACACACACACACACACACACACACACACACACACACACACACACACACACACACACACACACACACACAAACATTCCAATTAGTCTCACCTGCACGGGCTAAAGGAATTCCACATAAGCACAAGAAGAACATGCACACAAAAACGCCCAAGCCCAAGACTTGAACCCATGGCCTTCTTGCTGTGAAACAGACGTGCTAGCCACTACAGCAGGGGTCAGAAACCTTTATGACTTAGGGGCGGTTCAACATTTTCAACATTTTCAACATTTTCAACATTTTCCCAAGCGTACAGAGAGAGAGAGAGGGAGATGGAGAGAAAGAGAGAGAGAGAGAGATGGAGAGAGAAAGAGAGAGAGAGAGAGAGAGAGAGAGAGATGGAGAGGGGGAGAGAGAGAGAGAGATGGAGAGAGAGAGAGATGGAGAGGGGGTGTTTGGGTGTTTGGTGGGTTGAAAGGAAGCTCAGTAGATCCTGAAATTTCTAAAACAAGAGTCGAAATGTATTTCGGCAGAGCGATGCATCCTCCGCTTTGTATTTTATAAGATTGTTAACTCCACTATTTTACATTTCTATGTTTGTTTGTCCAGGATTGGACAACAACAAAACAAAAACAAACGCAAATATTTGCGAGTATTTTCTGACACTTGGATCCCCCCCGAAAGCGTAGAAATAAATGTTGATGATCTCTCGGCAGGATTTTTTATATAAGAAACAAATCAATGGTCAAACCTCTTTTATAAAATAAATCAATGTATTTCCTTGATCAATACTTCTTTTATACACCAGTCAAATAATAATGAAATCAATAAAAATATATACTTTTAAATAATTATTTTTAATGACACCTGCTTTAATATTAATATTAAGACATTTGGTTTTAATAATAAAAATGAATTTTTTTTTTAATCATATTATTTTATATTAATATATAATTCAAAATGTCTGCATTTTTCATTGGTCATTTTTCATTTTTTTCATTTTTAATTTTTCATTGGTCATTTTTTTTAATCATATTATTTTATATTAAAATATAATTCAAAATGTCTGCATTTTTCATTGGTCATTGGATTTTGAACGACCACGCTTCAGTTTGTGATCAGTAAGGGCGTAGGCTGGTCTGACCGTGGCGCGGGGTGCACACATCTCGGTTGACCGGAGCCTAAGCCTTAAAAGGGAAATGAAATTCCGACTAAATAAGTTGGTGGGAGCTTAAATATAGTTTATTGAAGCGATTGTGGCTTAAATTTTATATCATAAATAAACCATTGCACACACACACACAGCGCTTTTGTTTAATGTGCTTGTCGTATAAGTTATGGACCTGAAAGCCGCCATTTCTAAGTGCCCGCCTACACAAAGTTACCGTGCATGCATGTCACAGCATATGATATAAACAACATGGAATCTCATGCCAAAAACACACACAGTTTTTCAGCAGAAGATGATTCATCTATTACTCTCAGAAGACGAATCAAATATTATAGTTCAACCAAAAACATTCTCAAATATATTTCAAACTACATCTGCAAGTACATGCGCTAAATACATTTACAAATTGAGCAAAAGTTATTTATCTATTCCAAGGCACAAACAAATATTAATACATATTTACAGCACAAACACATACTATTAATTTTATAAAAGTACTGAGCCATTCATTCTCTGTGCGTCAATGTTTGTGTTCTAACACATGTGCAGGAGTCGGAGGCGGGACTAACAAACTGTGCTTTATTCTCACACTCGCACTTTGTTTGATTGACAGTGTTCAGCTATTATTGCTTACTGATATTATGTTTATTGATTGGTCAGCTCGGGCTTGCACATGCGCAGTGCCCGTTACACGTTAACTTCCGGTTTACTTCCTGACTCTAGTCATGCGGAACTTATCGCCGACTTTCTCTTCAATAACAGTCATTAAGTTTATTTAGAAGATTGTGAATACACATAATTTCTTGTCCAGCGGAACTCAACTCCTGCTGTGCACCCCCCAAGCCTACGCCCTTGATCAGCTGCTTTCTGATGTTTCAGCAGCTGATACCGAGTTGGGTAGTATTCATTGCAGACTTTGCAGATATGCAACACCGCAGGTGGTTGGCGAATCGTGCATTGAGAGTTTCAAACGTACACGCACACACACAAAAAAAAAAATATATATATATATATATATATATATATATATATATACATGAGTGCATGTATTATTGTTGATCGAAATTTTTATATTAAAAAGCATACACAGACATCTTACCCCCTCCCCCCTAGCGTACGTTTTGTACACGTAGGAAAATCTTGAAAATTTGAATGACCCCTTAGAGAGCCAAAAAAAGACATTTTAAAATCTAATCCTCTGAAAGCCACATATATATATACATATATATATATATATATATATATATATATATATATGTATATATGTATATATATATATATATATATATATATATGTATGTATGTATATTAATACTGAATACAACTAAATTGAAAAAGAAGACCAACAATTTCAGAGTATGATAAGACTCTAAATTTATTTTAAACGACATTGTTATAACGGAGTTATTTATTAATAAGAAGAGTACTTCTTACTATTAATGCGACTTCTGGTACTGCATGGTTTTGCTGATGGCTTTGTAGTCTGGTTGATACGTGCTCAGGCTCAGCTTCATGCAGGCGTTTAGGCTTCCATTTACATTACATTTGACAGCAGGTTGATCTTGATGTTTTTCAGGTGAGAAGGACTACTTGCATGCACATGTAGAGTCAAACATGGTCAATATGGCAAGACTCACATGCTGCAGTGTTTATGTGACAGGAAGCGCGTTCCAAGTGTTGGCAATCAGCTGTGGGTTGAAGTTTTTCCATGTCTGTCCATTTGTGTTTGCTTGCCAGCTTTGCTTGGCTTCATGCAAATGAGCCTACGAAAAACGAGGGAAATTTACCTCTTTACTCAAAAACAGCACGCGCAGTCTGTGGCTGTTGTTATAATCCAATAAGATTCGAGTTTCAAGGTATCGGACCCGCCCACACACTGGAGTACAGAAAGGATTGGCTCTCCGCTGCGTGCCACGGTGATGTGGCATTGAAAATAGATGTATAGATTTAAATGCGTGAGATTTATTCATCTGGGTTTTTTTTTTATTTGATGGCTTTTTTTTATTTTTATTTAAATTACAGTTAAATTATATATTCATTATTCTGTTAAGAAAGGCCACCTAATTTATCTGAGAGCCAGATACAGTCATCAAAAGAGCCACATCTGGCTTGCGAGCTATAGGTTCCCGACCCCTACACTACAGCACTGTGCTGCTCAGAGCAGTGTGTGTTTCTTTCCATAAATATCACTGACTATTCATTATCTTCCTGCAAGTCTAAATGATTATGGTATTTTTTAAGATTTTTTTACAAGATGTGATGGTTGTATTTCTGTGTAATTCATGGTGTGGGTCAGTAGGACAGCTGGTGTTCAGCAGTGAGGAGAACATTGTTAGTGTGTACGCAGTTATCTAGACCAGCAGGCTGATAAGTAAGACATAAGTAGGTCTCTCTTAACAAAGCCGACTGTTGTATCATTCATCATGGGAGAGGAAGCAGCACATCAGGAAAGGATGTGCTCCTCATTGAGTGTGTAGAGACGTATCCTGACAGGATGTGTGTGTGTGTGTGTGTTTGTGTGTGTGTGTGTGTGTGTGTGTGTGTGTGTGTGTGTGTGTGTGTGTGTGTGTGTGTGTGTGTGTGTGTGCGTGATCTCAGTTAGTGGAGCCTCTCACTCCCAGCGGAGAAGCTCCGAACCAGGCTCTGCTGCGTGTCCTCAAAGAAACTGAGTTCAAGAAGATCAAAGTACTCGGCTCTGGAGCTTTCGGCACTGTGTATAAGGTGACTCCTTTGTTTTTTTTGTTTTTTGTTTTTTTTGTTTTTTGTTTTTTATCTCCCATCACACATGATCTGTGCACTTTTCAGAAGTTGTAGAACCTCATATAACACGTTTGCAAACTCAAAAGTCCATTTATTTTTTCTTATGCAGGGAAAAAATACAATAGCATTAATTTTTCTTTCACTAATTTTCTGAACTGCTTAATTTCAGCCCATCTCAACCGAATGTGGGTGAGGCAGTGTACACCCTGGACAGCTCGAAAGGCCATCACAGGGCAGCATTAATTTTGAAATATGATATCTATACTTGGGCAATTGTATTTCACAATTTGTTTGATATTATTTTACTATTTTAAAAAATATATTGACATACTATAAGATAATCCAGGTATTAATCAGTTCAGTTCAGTTCATTTTCTGTAACCGCTTAATCCTAATTAGGGTCGAGGGGAGGCTGGCGCCCATCTCAGCTGACTCTGGGTGAGGGCGGAGTACACCCTGGAGAGCTCGCCAGGCCATCGCAGGGTGGAAACATGCTGACAGCTATGCAGCTACTCTTATTGAAAGTCAGCAATGGTTCTTTTACATGAACCTCACGCCATGGACAGTGAGAGACATGGCCGGCCTTTAATAACCCAGTTAGCTGCACTGGGGGGGACAATGACAACTTTGTGGAGAATAGAACTCGAACCCCCAACCTTAGGATTAGCGATCCAGTGCCCTTTACCACTAGGCCACCACTGTCCTAGGTACTAATCACATGTTTTCAAATATAACAAATGAAACAGAAATCGAGGGTATCAGTTTATTTAACTTTTTATTTTTTCGTTTTAGTCTTCAGTAGTTCAATATAAATAAATAGCTATACAGACAGAAAGACAGGCAGATGGATGGATGGATGGATGGATGTATAGATAGATAGATAGATAGATAGATAGATAGATAGATAGATAGATATGGACTGTCAGACAGATCGCTAGGTATTTATTTACTGTTTTCGACGTGATAAGCGCCCAGGGCGCTTCATAAATTGGAGTGAGTGGACGTGTATTAAAATGTTACCAGCGGAGTGGAACGGTAAGTACTTATTACCATCAGTGTGGAAAACATGAATAATAACGGAACAATAAAGAGTTTTACTAGTATTTGTGTTATTCATTTTGTGGTATCAACCAAACTACTTACATGAAATCTGAAAATAAACAGAAAACAGCATAAATTAAAAACAAAGACCCCTTTTCACTCCCGGTGCTGTTCCTTTAAACATTTTCCTGGAAGTAAAATCGAGCCAATCAACACAAATGTCAACTTTAGCACATGGCAAGTTGAACCAATCAACACGAACATAAACAAAAGCACATGGCCAGGAATTGGAGCAGGACACTTATTACATCGAATATGGTATCTGTCTGAACTTCAAAAACCAACCTGAGCAGTTTAATTTTATCAGTAAACATTCCCAGAATGCATGCTATGACCAACTTCCTGTTTCCAGTAAACATTATTTAATATAGACGAATATAATATACTTTAATCTTTATTCCTGGGGGAGACACTGAGTCCGAACTGGGCTTTGAAACATTATTTTAATTTCACTGGCTTCTCATCTGAGACATTTTCTTTCTTGGCTTTACGTCACCACCTCCTTTGTGCAGCTAGTTCATGAAAGCAGTTTGTACGTATGTTTCGAAGTGATGAATGAACATGAATCTCTTGGTACAGGGTTTATGGGTCCCCGAAGGAGAAGATGTGAAGATTCCAGTTGCCATTAAGGTCTTGCGAGAGGCCACGTTGCAGAAAGCGAACAAGGAGATCCTGGATGTGAGTATTGTTTTTGAACATGATGAAATACAAGCTCACAGGTTATAAAGTCTTGGACTTTGGAGGGGTTCAGGTCTACTTGCCCTTAATTAGAAGTTCAAGAGTATCTATATTCAGTATCAGAATGGTTCAGTGCTTTAGATGAACCAAGCGGTACTAGTGTACCATCTTTGATCTGCCACTCATACTGTCGTACACATATATCATCATCCTTATTCTAAAAACTTGTTGATGCCACTAAGCTCTAAGCTGTTCCACAAGCTTAAAGACAGTAAATTTAAATGGATAAAATATATTAGTATATACGGCGCGAATAGATCAGTTCTCTACCTGGCAAAGGATGATATTGAGAATTATTCTGTCAAGGGTTTGTGTCACCTCTGTGCGTGAATGATTTTCCATATCATGTGAAAGCCAAATTGTTTAATATAAAGAGATCCCTCACTTTCCATGGTTAATTGGAACCAAGCTCCCCTCGCGACCGCCGAATTCCGCGAAGTAGGATCAACCCCACCGACTGACGTATACATACATGTATATGTTTATATAATATCAATGAATACAAACTCAATGGTATAAATGCTTATAATAACAATTAAACATTCAAAAATAATGCATAAGATGTAAATAACATACAAATACACACATACAGACGCGCACACACAGATGCGCACCTCACATAAAAATGCAAGTCGTTTTGTTGGGAGGTTTTGGGTTGTTTTTTTGTTTTTGTTTGTTTGGGTTGTTTTTGTTTTGTTTTGAGGTTTTTTTTTTGCATAATTGGCCTTGTTTTTGCAGCATTTTCCTTAACCTTTCCCCCTATTCTTCCTTAATTTCCATTTTTTTTAATTCAATGAATATTTTTTTAAAAACCGCGCTGCACTGAAGCCGCATGAATTGAAGCCCGAAGTAGTGAGGGATCCCTGTATTTATTAAAAATACTTTCAAGGTATAGTGACATTACTATGTTGCATGTACCATTTGTGCAATAATTTCATTGCAATAATTTGGTTACCCGATACAATCCCAGTGATACTACACTGAAAATTATTTGGTGGCTTTGCACCAATAAGTCATGAGAAGATTAAATGACTAATACCTTTAGATCCTGGACCTGATTCTGGAATTTTATAGTTTTAATTTTGTAGTTTAAGTATGTGCTGAAAATTTGAAGAAATTAAAAAAAGACACATTACACAGCGCTGAACCGTGCCTTTGTCATTGACAAAAATAATATTATATGTAAAAATAAACTATGAATTTATTGCTTTAGTTTGCTTTGCTTTAATTCAGGGTAATATATAGTGAAACTTTGAATGAGTTTTAAATTCCTTAAAGTATTTAGACGGCCATTAACAATTTTTTTTGTCTCAGTTGCTTGGTGGAGGTCTCTATTCAGCGACATCCACCTCACATCCATTCATTCATTCATTTTCTTAATGACATAATCCCAATTAGGGTCGCGAGGAGGCTGGTTCCCATCTCATCTGGCTCTGAGTGAGGGCAGAGTGCACCCTGGACAGCTAGTCAGGCCATCGCAGGGCTAATCCCATGGCATATTTACAGTAAACCATGTCTGGGTGTGCTTTTTACTGTGGGTTGGTGTGTGTATGTATTTATGTATTATGTACATCTATACTGTGATTGCTTGGTGAGCTGTCCAGGGTCCCTAATTAAAATTAAGCATCTTAAAAAATGAACAAATATATAATGTTTAAAAAAAATATTTTTATTTTATTTGGATGCTTTGTATTATCTAAAGAGTCAAAGCACTGAAACGGCCTTCAGTGTTATGTGTCATAGTATTTCTGGGAGTTGTGCTTGAGCCGGTCGTCCATGAACCCTAAAGCGGGAGGGTCCTCCTGAAGATTAAAAAAATATATTAGTTGAAAAGAGAATCTGCCTTGAGTAAGAGGATGTGTTTTTAAGTGATAGCCTGAACGGCAGGGTTACTCTGAAGATAAGTCAGATATGTAAACATGGCTGCCTTTGATTCGTCAGAACAACTTACAGAAGCAGCGACATGACGGGGAGCAGGCCAGCAAATATTAATAAGAGTGTGTTGTATGTAGAACCATCTGCATCGCACGCCGTTGACTCCCAAATGACCAAAGAGGAAAGCAGCAGTTATTTGTATTGGCTACGATTTAAGAATTTTCCAGAAAGTGACTTGACTCTCAGTCTCTGATGCTTGGTTTTTCTTTGCTCATTTCTCGGACCTTCCGGTAAAGCTGCATTCCGGCATGATACTCTAATACCCGGAAGATTTGTGTTGAAACACAAACACACACACACACACACACACACACACACAGAGAGAGAGAGAGAGAGAGAGAGAGACAGAGAGAATGTTGACTGCATTCATATAGATGCAGTAAAAGATTCGATTGTATTAGCCAGTCACATGTCCAACATTTTGGCTAATAATAGGGTAAAAATAAGACAAAATTATTTCAGGTTAGTTAGCAGCTCTCTTGGTATGTTTAACCGTGAGGCGAAGTTTGCGTGTGTGGTGCTAGCAGGAGTGCTTATATAGCTGGACTTTATTTTACTCAAAAACATTGTCTGTCATCTGTGTGTCCTATTTAATCATCGCAAGGCGTATTACTTTACAAATTATGGCTACATACTGAATCGCAGGGTTCCAGGATGTTTATTAGCCACACAGTAGCATGCTAGGTTAATCATGAAGTGCCAAGCAAGCATGCAGCCCCTGTTTTCGTTAGCTCCGGTTTATTTATTTATTTATTTATTTTCAAATTCTCATCCATGAGTGTGTCTGTGCTTACAGGAGGCCTATGTGATGGCCAGTGTGGAACATCCGCATGTATGCCGCCTGCTGGGCATCTGCCTGACCTCCAATGTGCAGCTGGTGACCCAGCTCATGCCCTATGGTTGCCTGCTCGACTACGTCAGGGTGAACAAGGACAACATCGGCTCGCAGCACTTGCTCAACTGGTGTGTGCAGATTTCGAAGGTACGGAGAACAGGCTCTATCTTGGCTAAGTGCCATTTGGAGAAAGAACAAAGCCAATAATCACTTACTGTAGGGTGCAAAAGCCTGAGTCAAATCCACAGGCCTGGGTTTGGCCTTTCGTTTGGTTTTCAAAAACAGTCAATGCAAAGGTTTGTACCTTAAAAATTGAAGACATTTAAATACATTTCACAATTTGACTTTAAGTGGAATGGTGGCATAGTGGTTAAAACGTCCACTCACAGTAAGAAGGTCCTGGGTTTGAGTCTTTGGCTCAGCGTGGCCTCTGTGGACTTTGCCTGTTCTCTCTGTGCCTGCATAGGTTTTCTCTTGGTACTCCAGTTTCCTGATATAGTCCAAAAACTTACACATTAGGCTAAGTGGCTGGTCCAAATTGCCCCTAGGTGTTAATGGTTGTGTGTGTGTGATTGTTGACCCTGTGAGAGTCTGGTGAGCTGTCCAGTGTCTGCTGAGATAGGCTTCAGCCACTTTGTGACCCGAATAGGATTAAGTGCTTCAGCAAATGAGTGAGTAAGAGTTTAATTACAACTCCAATTTAAATATAATTATAAGTAGTAGTAGTGAGAATGTTGAAATGGGAGTGTTCAGATGTTTCGATCTTTTATTTGGACAGGTGGTGTTAGGTAACAAGAATTAATATCGCTAATAAGAACACTCGGAGAGCGCAAGACTAACCCAAGATAAACAATACCAGAAGTCATCTTATCTCACAAAATTAAAGAATATTTAAAAAAATTTCCCGATCCTGAATTTGATTTAGATGATCTCCAAAATGTATTGTGTCTTCCTTGTCCAAAGCCCCACTTTTGGTACAAATTTGATAAAAACTGTATATATATATATATATATATATATATATATATATATATATATATATATAACTGCTACATTAAAACAACAAGGCCACAGCACCATCTGTTGGGCTTGCTGTGATATGACTCTTCCAAAAAATTGTCCTCTCACTTTAAACATTAAAAAATTAGGAAAAAATATGGAGTCTTCCTTGTATAAAACTCCACTCTGAGTAGAAGTTTTATGAAAGTCCACTTATGACTTTTTGTGTAATCCTGCTAAAAGGCAAACAATGAACCTGTGATCTAAGTTCTTTTTCTGCTGCTTATTATTCATATCCTTACGTTTAGCGCATTCTTCTCCAGAGCAATTTACAATTATCTTTTTTAAATACAACTGAGTAATTGAGAGTTAAGGGCCTAACAGTGGTGATAATGGGGATTGAACCACTGACCTTCAGATTAATAATCCTTTGCCTTATCCACAAAGCCACTACCGCGCCCTTTACATCCGAACATCTTTACTAAATTACAGTCTTCCTATCTGAATAACTTTAAATCATTTTGATATTTTCTTCATCACCGTGAAAGGACAGTATTGTCTTTTTTAGTCTCGTGAGAGTCTCTTTGATCCAAGTATGAGAATTTAAACGCCACACCGAGGCATATTCATATAAATTAACCAAGGGATGTTAACTGTGGGTCAAACCTTTGATCTTGTATGTGTTATGAAAAAAAAAGATAAATTCTCACAAAAGATCAGTCCAAAGAAGAGTCGTCATATTTTCCAAGAACTTCATGTTGTGATTCTGCTTATTGAGCAATATTATATAATTCCATGAGGAGTTACAAATAAAAATAAAAATGATACTCAGAGCACTTTTTCCATCATCAACATCATCATCATCATGGGAATCACATCTGTCTTTCCACTCGGATGTCTACCTCACACTGATGCTCTGAAATCCACTCTGGAGGAAGGAAGATTAAAATATTTGTCCGCATTTTGTCAGAATCCTCTGATGGCTTTGGAAATGATTTCCCCTGCGCTTCGACTATGAAATAAGATAATAGTGAGGAGCAGGCGAGATGAAATAGGTTGGATGCCTCATTAACTTTCCTGATATGAAATATGAACTGCATCATAAAACCACAAATATTAATCTGCATTTACTATCATCACTCTTTACAGACATAAATTGTGATATTTTATTTTGTAAAGTAAAACCATATTGTAACTTTATTACTCCTGCCGCTACTTGGTCGGGAAGTATACAGTACTGGTGTCTTCACCAGTGTCTGTCGGTTTGTTTGTCTGATGAAAGGATTACGCAAGAAAGTTTTTTACCAAATTTAATGGAGGGGAGAAGGTCTGGATTACAATTTGTATCCGCTTTTTTTTACAAGCATTTATTAAAGGATTAAGAAGTCTGACCTGATCTAATCAGATTTTTTTTATTTAAGACTTTGTGCAGCAGTGGAGTCTGGTCCCGGAAAGAAGCCATACCATTGTGGAGGTGATCCATCCATGGGATCATGTTAAAAATAAATAAAAAAAACACCCAAAAAAACTCTGTCTCTAGAGTGGCACAAAATATTCACTCTATGCTTAATAGGGGGAGACATTTCATTATAGCTGTGACAAGTTATAATAATCTATTTGTACCTGCTGGAGGTACCATGCACTATGGTAAGGTAAAGTCCTTTGGGCTTTTTACATCCGAGCCATAGTGGCTCATCAGATTGGTGTTTATCCCCGGCTTCCATGGCGTGAAGCGACTAGGAGTACAACTCCTCCTGGATGGGACGCTAGTCCATCACAGATTACTCTCCCAGTATATTTTTACCGGGCACCCATTTATACTGCTGGGTGAACAGAGGCACAATTATGGTTGAGACCTTGCCCAGGGGTCTTAGCACAGTGGGGGTCTAACTGGGATTTGAACTCACAACCTTCCGATCATGAGCGCGGCACCCTAACCACTACATCACCGGCCCCACAACCATGCACTATGAGTGCCCCTCAAATTATAAAGGAAGTACAGCCGTTTGTGTTCTCCATCTCTTGTATCCTTTCTCTCATAAAAATTATTTTTGTTGCTTATTTCAGGGTATGAACTATTTAGAAGAACGCCACCTGGTGCACAGAGATTTGGCTGCACGCAATGTGCTGGTGAAAACCCCTCAGCATGTGAAGATCACTGACTTTGGCTTAGCCAAACTTCTCAGCGCTGATGAGAAAGAATACCATGCAGATGGAGGGAAGGTGAGTGCGTTCAGTGCTGAGGGCTGATCACTCAATCAATCAATCAATTAATTAATTAATTGATTCTTTATATGAAGACTAAAAGCCATAAAAGTTGCATTTTGAATGAGAGTTGTCTCTGCTGGGGTCTTTTTTCACCTGCCATTTAAACTGTAAATTAACATGGATTACATGTATGTAGTATTTGATGCGGTCCATGAGGTTATATTAATGGAAATCACTCCCTTTCCTTCCGGTTCTTTCATTAAGTTTCTTTAGAAATACCGCGTAACCCTGTTTAATTGATCAAGATTTTCCAAAATTGTCCTCCATTGTCATGATGTCACGTTCCAACACCAATCCAATCGGAAGTCGAAGGGCCTGCCAATGATAATCTCTGCTTATCTGAAAGAGCATTAAATGAATTGCGGTGAACACGCCAATCAGAGGCTGGATTTTTATGCTGCTGCTGCTAGGGAGAGTTTGTTTATCTCAAAGGGCTTTAAGTTATTTTTATTGGTTTACTGTACAGTACATCAAATTATTTATCTGCAGGAATTCCAAACGAAGTATTGGTACCCTGTTGTGGGGAATCCCGAAACATTAATAATTTTATGGCATTTTTGTTTTGATTTCTAGCATTTTATGCTTGAACGCTATTGAACCGCTAAAGATGAAACAATATTTATTCTACCACCCACTATCAGTTTATTTTAGCTGAAAACCTCAGCTCACATTCTTAGTATCTCAACTATTTTACATTTTATTTTGGTTCTATGCGATATTAATACAATCCATGTGTCTTTCTAATAACAGTGACACCAATTATATCCGACATGTTTGAAGTTATTTCCTTTTCATCAGCACAAAATATAACCAATCTACAATTAACTTTTTGCAGCTCAGACATTAAATTGCATGCCATAATTTGATAAAGTATAATGATTTTCTCCTTCCTGCATCAACCTTGTCTGTGTTGTTGATCGCCACCTTGATTGATGATAGTCCTGTGCGCTCTCTTCACCAGATGGTCAGCGCTCTAATTTTATGTTCTCCAAATCATCGTGCCCAGTGCACAGGTCATTGATACTTCAGCAAATGGGTTTAAAACAAAATTTCATTTAACTCTATATCCTCTCTATTTAGGTGCCAATAAAATGGATGGCGCTCGAATCCATACTTCACCGGACATACACACATCAAAGTGATGTATGGAGTTATGGTAAGAATGTACACATAAGAGAACAGTGACGACTTAACATATTTTTAGCTAATCAAACTCTTTGGGAATGGGCTTTTTTTAAATATGTGGTTCTTTCTGAAGGTGTGACTGTTTGGGAGCTGATGACATTCGGAACAAAGCCTTATGATGGAATCCCTGCCAGTGAAATCGCTGGGATCCTAGAGAAAGGAGAAAGACTGCCTCAGCCACCCATCTGCACCATAGACGTTTACATGATTATGGTCAAATGTAAGTGTTGAAGGTTTGGCGGTTTGGAGGGCATTGACGATATAACAGAGGAATACGAAGAAGGGAAACATTTAAGTCAGCCTATGATCTTCAATGATTAACAATATGATATGGTTAAGTTGGATGAGTGTGTGTGTGTGTGTGTGTGTGTGTGTGTATATATATATATATATATATATATATATATATATATATATATATATATATATATATATATATATATATATATATACACACACAGTAATCCCCCGCCACTTCCTGTTTCCTACTTCACGTCCCAGCCTTATCGTGGGATTTCCCATCAGGAAATTAAAAAATTAAAGAGAGAGAGAGAGAGAGAGAGAGAGATTATTCAAAATTCATGTGCACTACATTCAACTACGCTACCCAACATGCGCTCTGTTCCCCTGCTTGACTTGAGTGTTCTCTGATTGGCTGTGAATCCAACAAGCTGATTGGTCGAGATTATATTTCCCAGCATCCAACACACCTTTCCTCCTTCATGAGGAGGAATATAACTTTTATTGAGCTCATGGGAAGCACTGGGGTGCGGAAAAAATTGTGTTCACCGTAGGGGTGAGGGAAAAACAAAAACCAAAATCACTGGGAGAGTATAAAACGGAAACTGGTCGAGCACTGATGGCTGAGTGGCTTCAGGTGCGCTCTCTGGATTTTGCTTCCGGGTAACAGCCACGCCCCTCACCAACGCATGCAGTTGGAGAGAGGGAGAGAGAGATAAACAACTGTGAGTTTGGACACTAATATGATATGTCTAAAGCAAAGTCTCTGGAGGCGCTGAGAAACCCCAAACCAAGCACCAGTGCCGCCAGTGATTCTCCTTCTCGACGTGGCCATGGATTTGTTATTTATAAAGTTTGTTATACAGTATTTATATATATTTATTGTCATCATAAGGTGAATAATTTATTTATATATTAATACACGTTGCCTGTATGACATTAACACTCATAGAACACTTTAAAATTAACTTCAATATAAATTTTATATAATATATAGGTGGGTGGGTGCCCTTAAGAAGTGGCAGAAGTCATTTTGCGTTTTTTCGCATATCGGGGGGGGGGGCCTGGTCCCCATTAATCGTGAAATAAGGGGGATTACTGTATATATGTATACAGTGTATGTGTGTATGTGTGTGTAGTACATGATATAGGATACAATATGATTTTATACAGTATTGTGCAATATGATACGATATATGCAATATATGATTATATATGATATGAATATATGATATGGTACAATATGCTATGATCTGATTTGATATGATGTGGTACAGTAAGGAAAAATGACTTGATGATACAATATGAAAATCTTTATAATGATATTATACCGTACAACACAATATGTTATAGTTCTATATGATGCAGCATGACAATACAGTACAGTACGAGACAGTACTATATACGAACTGATATGATACAGTACGATAAGATAGGATATGATACAGTGCAGTACAATATGATGTGATGCACTGAGATATGAGAGTGTGATACAGTATAATATGGTACAATAACCTACAGCATGATGTGTGACAGGATGATACAATTTTTAGACGTGATTTGGTGTTATAAGGTACAATACACTGCAATTTAATATGATATGACAATATATGTTATGATAATGTTGTGTGCACACTTATAGTAAATATAAATAAAAATACCACATGTAGTTTGTAGTTTCTTAGTAATTAATGCAAACATGACATCATCTGTCTCAGGCTGGATGATTGATGCAGATAGCAGACCAAGATTCAGAGAGCTCATCATAGAGTTTTCAAAGATGGCACGAGATCCCACACGCTACCTGGTCATTCAGGTGAGTTTGCTACAATTTGGAATTAATGTTTTACGTTAGCTTTTCTCTTATTGTTTGCAGATGGACTGCTGGATTATTATATGTTCAGTGGTACCTCACCTTACGAAATTAATCTGTTCCAGAGCCTTTTTCTTAACATGGATTTTTCGTAAATTGAACCGAATTTTACATATAAAACGTGTGATTCGTTCAAAGGCCCCCAATACTACCCCCTAAAACTCTTTTAAAATTATAAAAGCATACCTTTTAAGGCCTCCTTCTGCTTCAATATCGTACCGATGGTAGACGGGTTTGGCCATATTTCTTTGCGATATCACCCAACCGCGTGCCACGAGCTGGCTTCTTCTTCCGGAAATCACGCGCGCGTATGTGTGTGTGTGTGTGTGTGTGTGTGTGTGTGTGTGTGCACGTGAGTGTGCGTGCATGTGTTGACCATGCCTTCTTAGCAGAGTTATAATCTTACAAATGTTTATAGAAGGTTAAAAGCCAGTAACTCTGTCCTTTACTCGAAAAGCATTATGGGAGATGCAGCTCCATTATAGCCAATGGAAGGGAGCTGCGTCATCCCTCCGTGCCAATGGGAGGCCAGGGGGGTGGGATGTTGGGAGATAGCCAATGGGAGGCCAGCGGGGCAGGATGTTGGGACATGTAGTCAGTGGGAGAGCAAGTCGTGCATTGTTTGAATGTTTGAATAATGTGTTTTGTAAGGAGAACTTGTTTCGCATACAGACACAAAAAAATTCAGGAATTTTTTTTTCGTAAACTGGATTTTTCATATTCTGGGACTATCGTAACGTGAGGTACCCCTGTAGAACATTTTACTTATTTCTTGTCTTTTGAAAAAAATTGTTCCACCATGCTGTTACTTATACAGGAGCAGCAACGTCTGTGTTTAAATAAAGCTTAACCAGATTAAGGGGTACTGTCATAGAAAATAATCAACTCCCAATCAGAATCAAAGTATGAATATTCATATTGTGTCGTCTGCATATTTTGTGCTGTAGGGCGATGAGAGGATGCACCTACCCAGTCCCACCGACTCCAATTACTTCCGTACTCTGATGAGCGGGATGGATCTGGACAAGGCTGTGGATGCTGATGAGTATTTATTGCCCAACCATGGGTTCTTCAGCAGTCCCAGCACGTCTCGGACACAGCTACTACACTCTGTGGTAATCCCATACACATGTACACACATCCATGCCCATGCATATTTACATAGTAGACTCAGCTTAGCCCCAAAATTCTGGTAGTTAATGTGTGTTATGCTAGCTATATTGTATGGAATGTATAACTTACTCTAACTTTAAAATTTTAATATTTAGCTTTAGAGTGAGAGACAATAAACTTCGTATACAGCATTCTGTCTGGTGGTTAAGTACCAACATAATTGTCAGGTTAAATGATTGTTTATAATGATCAACTTGCAATGCATACTTTATAGTAATCGAGTACCAATTAATAGAGTGATAATATACAATAATTTATTGTAATGCAGTAAAAATACATTGTACTTTGTAAAATAAAAAGTACTTATACACCATATTTTGTAGCAGCAGTATTCCAAAACACTATACTGTAAAGTAATAGAGTACTTAAACATCATAATTGAAAGTAAAACAGTAGTAAAATGTTACGCTTTACAGTAACCGCATATTAAAACGCCACATTACCATAAGTGATAGAGGACTAAAACAAAATACTTTATATAGTAAGAAAGCAAAGAATCACATAAATTTAAAGAAATAGTGTACAGGGATCCCTCGCTACTGCACGCTTCAATTCATGCAGCTTCAGTGCATCGTGTTTTTTTTTTTTTTTTTTAAATATTAATTTAATTTAAAAATAAGGAAATTAAGGAGGAATCGGGGAAAAGTTAAGGCAAATGCCACAAAAACAAGGCCAATTATGCAAAAAAAAAATCCTAAACAAACACAAAACAAGAAACAATCCAAAACCTCCCATTAAAACTACTTACATTTTTGTGAGGTGCGCATCCGCGTGCGTGCACGCGGGCGCGTCTGTATGTGTGTGTATTTAGATTTTATTTACATCTTATGCGCTATTTTTTAATGTTTAATTATTATTATAAGCATTTATAGCATTGAATATGTATTTATTGATATTATATACACATATACTGTACATGTACGTATACATCTGTCGGGGGGGGCTTGGGGGTAATCCAAACTTCACGGATTTTGATGGTTGCGAGCGGATCTCGGTCCCAATTAACTGCAGAAAGTGAGGGATCCCTGTATTTAAACACAATGTTTATGTGATAATACAGTAGCAATAACCATACATGAAAGTAATAGAGTAACTACACACCGTGAGTTTAAGTAATAGATTGCTTCTACAACATTTTGTATCAATAGAATACCAATACAGCATACTTAAAGGTAATGCATCACATCTTATAGTAACAGAGTAATAAAATACAATACAGTAAAACCTCCGCTGACGAACGCTTAAGCTCACGAACTTTTCGCCTCAAGAACATTAAATTTGCGAGCATATAGTCTCTGCTGACAAACTAGTTTTCGGCGGACGAATCAAACCACGCGGTCGAACAGCGCCACGGTGGCGGCCACGAGAAGCTGGCCTTGCGCTCACGGCGTCACAGTTCGTCACCCCCTTTCTTTGAGTGCGGAAGTGGTTTGTGTTTGCTAGACATTTTGGACCATATTGAGTGTACTTTTGCTATTATGGGACCGAAAAAGACCCCACCACAGGCGGAGATCACTGAAAAACACGAACGAGGTGTGCGTTTGTGTGACTCAGCGTCCCAGTACCAGTACGCTAAGTCTACCATTGCTCCCATCCTTAAGAACAAGGAAGCTATTAAGGGTGTGTGTGTGGCTAAGGGTGTTTCCAAACAGTAGGCGTTTCCAAACTCTCTTTCCAAACAGTAAGTCCCTCCCTCCCTCCTCCTCCCACTCCATTCCATCAAGCCATCAACTACCATCACAAAGGTAAATAAAACCACTTTATTATACAGTACAGTTTATTTCTTTAATTACAATACAATAGCACATTTATTATACATAAAATAAGGTATATTTTTGTGTAGTTTTAAGGCTTATTTAGTAGAAAATTATGTTTTATGGGGACCTGGGAACGGATTATTCTCATTTTAATGGTTTCTTATGGGAAATAAATGTTCGGAAGACGAACTTTTCGCCTTACACACACTTTCTGGGAACCAATTATGTTCGTGAGCTGAGGTATCACTGTACTCTGAAGTAACCTCAGTACTTAAACAATGCTTTATCTTGTAAAAGTGTATCAATATACAACAATTTAAAGTAATATAGTAATAGATTACCAATAAACTATACTTTATAGTAATAATGTACAAATACACTATATTTTATAGTGTTTATATATTAATACACCACACTTTGTTATGGAATAATACTGCAGCATACTTTAAAGTAATAGAGTACAAAAACAACATACTATGTAGTAATAATCTTTCACTTTCACTTTACCACATTTCATTGGAATAGAATAATAATGCACTACATTTTGTAGTAATAAATTGTGAATACACCATTTTTATTGTGTATAATAACCATCGAGCACACTTAATCACAAAAAGGAATGTAGGATATAGGAATACCACCATAACAAAATTATAACAGAAGTCATCTGATGCTGCCGCATCCTATTCAGTATTGCAGTCGGGATAATTTCATAATTTTATTTTTAATAGTACATGCATGACAGTAAACGATAGCTATATATGATAGTATGACGTTCCATGTTTTACAGCACTGAAGGATTCATGAGTAATGCCTGTCTTACAGTGTGGGCCGGTGGTGTAGTGGTTAGAGTGCTGGGCTCATGATCGGAAGGTTGTGAGTTCAAATCCCACTGAGACCCCCATTGTGCTAAGACCCCTGGGCAAGGTCTCAACCACAAGTGTGCCTCTGTTCACCCAGCAGTATAAATGGGTACCAGTAAAAAAATATACTGGGAAGGTAACCTGCGATGGACTAGCGTCCCATCCAGGAGGAGTTGAACTCCTGGTCGCTTCATGCTACGGAAACCGGGGATAAGCACCGGCCTGATGAGCCACTAGGCTCGGATGTAAAAACCCAACAGACTTACCTGTCTTACACTAACTAAAACCAGAGCATTCACTGTGCATACAGAAGCAACAGAATGCTTATCGCATATGTGATAAACTTTGCATACCGCCATGACACGGAGCTTTGTAAGATTTCACAGGTGTATTGTGTGTGTGCCTGCACATTAGTCCGAGCTCCCCACATTAAACCCCCGATAGAGAAACAGATCTGATACCTGGCCTGCTTGCTTTTTGGCCGAACTTTACTTTTCCACCCGTTTCCTGTTCACTCATATGCTGCCGTAACCCACTCCACACCCCCGCTTCCTCCCAGGTGCCTGCTGAATAATGAGCGCTGTGCACCGAAAGAATCATAGCGATGGCCTGTCTGGTTTTGGCTCTTTGCCTGTTGCAGAGTGCTTGCTAAACTCCCTCAAGCCTTTCAAGTGTGATTGCCTTTGCAGGCAAAATTTCTTGTTCAGAAACATTTGGCTGAAGGGGGGGGATAGGGGACTGTGTGTGAAGCAGGGACTTATATGACCCAGACATCGTTTTACGGCCATTTATGTCCTGGATATCATCTTTACACATGGTAGCCTATTTAGCTTATTTGTTTCGTCCTTTTTAAAAACAAAAAACAAAAAAACGAACCCTCGTGAGCTCGTCCTGCTGAGCTAAGGTGGCTGATTTCTTCACCTTTGATTAGTTTCTTTTCAAAACCTGCGTGCAAAGCAAAGTCAAGCCCAAGAGATGAGTTATTATCTTGTCTTTAGTCATCCATCACATGTGGCTTGGCCTAGAAGAAAAGGAAATGTTGACAGAACCGCTCAACTGCTAACAAACAGTAAGGTTAGAGATATGCATCAGACGTTTGCCGTAATCCCAACG